>OU015749.1:94297995-94318722 GCA_907169655.1 Acomys percivali
TCTCTCTCTCTCTCTCTCTCTCTCTCTCTCTCTCTCTCTCTCTCTCTGTAGTATGTTATCCTGGCTGACCTGAAACATTCTTTGTAGACTAGGCTGACCACAAACTCAAAGAGATCTGCTTGCTTCTGCATCCTGAGTGCTAAGATTAAATATTTGGCTTATCACATCCAGTCTGGAAACTCATCATTTTAAAAGTTGGTGAGTAGATTTTTTTTTAATTTTTTCCTTTTTTTTTTTTTTTAATGTGTATCAATGTTTTGCCTGCATATGTGTCTATACACTTCATGCCTGCAATGCCTGCAGAGGCCAGAAGAAGGCATGTGATCCTCTGAATTGAAGCTGCAGATGGTTGTGAGCTGCCACGTGGGTGCTGCAAATCAACCTCAGGTCTTCAGGAAGAGCAAGCAGCCAATGATCTTAACCACTGGGCCATCTCTCCAGCCCTAGATGTTTTCTAGAAGTACTAAATACACCAAATGATTAACAAAAAAGAAATAGAAAAATATGTCCATGTATATAAACAATAGTAAAAATAGAGTACACCAAAGACAAAGTGAAGTTCTTAAAATTAGAGAGACAGAAACAATCCTACTTTTAGAAGACAGTAATAGTGGAAATCATTAGGAAGTAAGATAATTTCTTTCAAGAGAGCAGCAAAATGGCTACCAGCTAAGAGTATTTTGCCTAATCAAACAGACTTTCATATATGAGAATAAAATAAACATATCATCAAATAAAACAAAACCTGGGCTTTCCCATCAACAATAAAATAACTTCTCACAGAAATGCATGGCAGAAATACAGAAAAGCACTCTCCCGAAAAAAAGGGGTTGAAAAAGAGGACAGGCAAATAAAGTAATAAGTAGATCTCAATAGTGCCTTTGTCTTTTTTTATTTTTATTTATTTTTATTTTATTTATTTTATTTTTTTGAGACAGGGTTTCTCTGTGTTATCCTGGCTGTCCTGGACTCGCTTTGCAAACCAGGCTGGCCTCAAACGCAGTCATCCGCCTGCCTCTGCCTCCTGAGTGCTGAGACTACAGGCCTGCGCCATCATGCCCAGTGCTTGGTGTCTTTGTCTTATCTGCAGTCCTCAAATCCCAAGAAACAAAATACAGGTAAATAATAGGGCTTAAGTCAGGCTGTGGTAGCCCACGCCTTTAACCCCAACACTCGGGAGGCAGAGGCAGGAGGATCTCTGAGTTCGAGGCTAGCCTGGTCTACAGAGTGAGTTCCAGGACAACCAAGGCTGTCTCGGGGAAAATAAATAAATACAATGGGTGAGGAGAGGAAGGAAGGTAACTCGGGGTAGAGCACCTGTCTAGCAAAGCAAGGCCCTGGGTTCAATACCCCAGTACTGCAAATAAGAATACTATAAAAACAAAGAAGATCTCTACATACAGATCCCCTGCCTCACAGCTACAAGAAGAACTATAATGAGATCTAGAAACTCTAGATGCGTAGTTGCTAGCTACTCCTGTCATTCCTACGATGTCCTTCTTACTGATCCACGCTCCATAGCTGGATTGAAACAGCTGAAGCAGGTAAAGCCTTAAAAAGGAAAGGCATTTATCTGATTCACAGACCTGGAGGCTCAAAGATACGGCACTGGCATCAGTCCCACACTGTGACAACAAGAGAATTTTGAGGAGTGAGGGAACCTCACTGACCAGGAAGCCAAAGTGTAACTTGGGGGTCAGGCTCAGGCTTTTGTAACAGCATGGTCTTAGGAGAACACCAGGGACCAGCATCCCCATGGAAAAGCATCACCTTTCATAAACATCATTGGCTGTATTAACAGCTGAAAGGGGACAAAACCATCCCAATACACTGGAGAATAATTTTTGTAAAATGTAATGCTTATTCTCAATGAGAAGTTTTTAGTAAAGTAGAAAAGAAAGAAATAAAAGGAAACTTTAAGGCCTGATGATATCTACCAAAAACAACAATACATATTATGAACAGTTATACATCAGAAAGAATCCTTTTAAAAATAAAGGAGGATAACCAATGGACAGGACAGTCTCTACACTTGAGTGGAGAGTGGGATATGACTTTCTCATGCACTCTGGTGCCTCACATTTGACTATGTCCCCTGGAGGGGGAGACCTAGTGGCACTCAGAGGAAGGACAGCAGGTCCCCGAGAAGAGACTTGATACCCTATGAGCATATACAGGGGGAGGTAATCCTTCTCAGGAACAGTCATAGGGAGGGGAATAAGGGGAAAATGGGAGGGAGGGAAGAATGGGAGGATACAAGGGATGGGATAACCATTGAGATGTAACAAGAATAAATTAATAAAAAAAATCTATTAAAAAAAATAAAGGAGGAAGCTGGGCACAGTGGTACATGCCTGTAATCCCAGCACTCTGGGAGGCAGAAGCAGGTGGATCTGAGTTCAAGGCCAGCCTGATCTACAAAGGAAGTCCAGGACAGCTGAGGGTACATAGAGAAACCCTGTCTCAAAAAACAAACAAACAAAATAATAATAATTAATAATAAAATAAATAGTAAATACGGATGCTTACAACCATGCCCATATTTAATATTGTACTGATAAAGCAAGAAAAGTAATAATAAAGGTAGGAAACAAAAACAAAATTGTCACTTTATTTAGATTAGACAACTTTTTTATGTAGCAAACGTAACCATGAGCCCCACAGCTAAGCGACTTAAAACAAAAACAACTTTATGTGCCTGCAGTTCCTCAGAGTAACAATTTGTGCTGGACTCAAAGAGGCAATTCATTTGCTTGGGCTTCCTGGGGTCATTGACAGGATTGTGTCATCCAACAGCTTGAATTGGAGCTGCATGACTGAATCACTTCACACGTCTAGTGACAAATGCCTAAGTAGATTTAGAACTCCCTGGCCATAACAGTTCATCTTTGTTCTCCATACCTAAGCCAAGCTAGTAGCCCCCAGAGTCACAGGGAAAGAGGCAAGTGCAACTTTTGCACAGCTTCTTAAGGCTTGATCCTGGAAGTTCTTTTTTTTTTTTTTTTTTTTTTTTTTTAAAGATTTATTTGTTTATTATGTAGACAGTGCTCTGCCTTCATGTACCTCTGCAGGCCAGAAGAGGGCATCA
Organism: Acomys percivali; assembly: GCA_907169655.1. NCBI lineage: Eukaryota > Metazoa > Chordata > Mammalia > Rodentia > Muridae > Acomys > Acomys percivali. The sequence continues at coordinate 94,301,084 of OU015749.1, forward strand.
GATCACGTTATAGATGGTTGTGAACCACCATGTGGTTGCTGGGAATTGAACTCAGGACCTCTGGAAGAGCTGTCAATGCTCTTAACCTCTGAGCCATCTCTCCACCCCAATGCTGGAAGTTCTTAAGCATTGCTTCTGTTGTATTCTGTTGATCAAAGCAAATCATAAAACTGCCCAACTGCAATGAGTTGAGAAAGCGGTTTCTTTTTCTCTGAAAAATAAAATAAAATAAAACTGGTAGGTGTGTGTATATGCGTGGTGATGGGGGGGGTGGCTGCTCATAGTCCCAGCACTTGGGATGCTGAGACTGGAGGAAGGTGAGTCGGGTTAGGCTGGGAGCCATATTCCCCATCACTACAGCCCCACCACATTGGAAACCGCCCCAGCACCACCACATGGATGGCACCAAAACCATGTTCAGGTGGTGCCAGTCCCCTTCTAAATGTCCACCAGGCATTTGAAATAGGATCTTATATGTAAAAAAAATCAGCTCTTGCCTGACATGTCACCTTTCCCCTTGCCCAAGACTGTAACAACCGGCTATCTTGGGGCCAGCATATGACTTCCCTGGCCCCATGCCCTGAGACCAGGGAGGACCAAGAGCTGCACCAATAAACCTGAGCATGTTTGCTGCCTATTTGGCCTGATCTGGTCACTTGTGTCAAGCCCAAGCCTCTCAAGTTCAACTCTGTCCACCCTGGGATATATAACAAGACCCTGTGTAGATAAATAAGTAAATAAAAATTAAAGCTCATCAGTTGCTCTAAGGATTCAGTGTTCAAGGACACCAAAAAAACACCTGATTTTCAAAAAAAAAAAAAAATTCGATATCATCTAAGGTTGAATATGCATACATCCTGTTGTGGGGTTCCCCAAAAATCCCCAAGGCCCAGATTCTTCTCCTGGGCATATGTGCTAGAGAAACTTATTTTACTATTCCATTGGGGAGTTTTTGCTGTTTTGAGACAATCTCATGTAGTCCAGGCTCTTCTCAAGCTTGTTTTGGAGTCAAGAATGACATTCAACGCCTGAACGCCCTGCCTCCACTCTCAGCTTCTGGGGTTCCGAATGTGTACCACCCCCACTCGGTTTGCTCTAGAGAAACAGCTAAGCCCTTAAGGTTAGACTGGGAGTCTACCTTAGTTCATTTTGTGTTGCTGTAACAGAGCACCTAAGACCGACTAGTTTATAAAGAACACAGACTTATTTCTTACTGTTTTGGAAACTGGAAAAGGCAAAAATTAAAGCCCCTATAACTGGTTAGCTCTTTTCTTGCTGAATGATCCCAGGCTTTGGGGAGGACTCGCGCAAATGAAAATTAGAGGTAGTTGGGCAGGCTAGTTTTTATGTAAATTTGACACAAATTAGAGTCGTCTGGAGGGCGTTTTCTTAATTAGTAACTAATGAAGGAGGGCCCGCCCCTTTATAGGTGGTGTCATCCTGGGCTGGTGGTCCTGGATTCTATAAGGAAGCAGAACTGAGGAAGCCACAGGGAGCAAGACAGTAAGCAGCACCCCTCCATGGCCTCTGCATCAGCTCCTGCCTCCAGGTTCCTGCTCGGTTGGATGCTCTGTCTGACGTCCTTAAGTTATGAACAACAGTGCTATGGAAGTGTAAACCAAATAAACTCTTTCTTTCCCTATTTGCTATTGGTCCTGGTGTTTTATCCCAGCAATAGAAACCCTGACTAAGGCAGTAGTGCTGTTCATAAGAGAAAAGGAAACTATTTGACTAGGCACTACACTATGAAAAATAATCAGATAGTCTTCTGAAAAGAAAATATAGAATGTACTAGCTTCCAGATTAGGGTCTTTGTGGCCTCTCCATAAATGTTCATGTTATAAACCAATTCAACAGTAATGGGCCCTTCTAAAACCCTCCTATTGAGACCTCCCATATTCCCCCAAAGCACTAATGCTTTCCAGCTGGGAGCAGTAATAAACACAACTGGTTTACTACAGGTGTGTCTGGTGGCCTTTGGCTGGGAAGCATAACAGAATGACCATAAAGTTTGTGTCTATACGTGACATCAGCCTTTGAAATTTCCAGTTGGGCAATGTTTGGTGTGTTACCCATAATTACTTTTAAAAATGGAGGTAATGTGGAGTTGAGAGAATAGATGTGTTGCAGCTGGTAAGATGACTTAGAAAGTGGGTGAAAGCATTGGCATTTGCACCAAGCCTAGAACCTGCTTAGTAGAAAAAAATCAACTCCTACAAGGTGTCCTCTCATCTCACCCTGCCTCTACACTGTTGCAAACACACACACACACACACACACACACACACACACACAAACACACACACATACACACTACATGAAGTAAAAAAATTTTAAGAGAGTGTTTGCGAGTATATACAAATGTGATTTCAGGCTCTGGAACAGGACAAGGCACTAAGTTGAGGGCTGGAGAGATGGCTCAGAGTTAAGAGCACTGGCTACTCTTCCAAAGGTCCTGAGTTCAATTCCCAGCGACCACATGGTGGCTCACAACCATCTATAGTGAGATCTGGTGCCCTCTTCTGGGGTCCAGGTAGAATACTGTATACATAATACATAAATTTTAAAAAGAAAAAGAAAGAGACAGAGAGACAGAGAGAGAGACAGAGAGAGAAGTTGAACCAGCAAAGTGACATCAGGACTCTATTTGTAGCCAACAAACAGGAGCCATCACTGTGCCCTGGTTTGACTCAATTTCTCTCCATCCATTGGCATCTTGGGACAAAGACAAAAATTTATAGAGATTAAAACCAACCTAACCTAAGCAAAAGGAAACAGAAAAGTGATGGAAAGATGGCTCAGTAGTTAAAAGCACTGGCTGCTCTTGCAGGGGACCAGGGTTCAATTCCCAGTATCCACATGTTGGCTTACAACTATCTGTAACTCCAATCCCAGAGGATACAATACCTTCTGAGGTCACTGCAGGCAGATGGAACATAGACATACAGGCAGGGAAAATACACATAAAATAGAAATAAATAATTTTTTTAAATGAAAGAGAAGACACAGAACAGGTGAGGCCTTTAGGTCCCAGTGTATCTAGGGTTGCCTGTGGCTCACTAGGATCACACTGATCAGGAAGAGGATTGTGCTGTACTATAATGCTCAAAATTAACCTGTAAGCCCCACCTACCCAAAGACCAGTAACTTCCTGGAATGCTGGGATTTGTAGTTCTTGGAAAATAACAAAGCCTCATGAGTACCTATAGGTGTGTCCTTATAAGGCCCTGTAGCACATGGCAGAGGGCCAGTCCCAGCTGGGAAATCTCAGGGAACTGTCCTGACCAAAGTCCATCTCTTGGTCAGTATTTAGTATTTAATAAAGCTTGCTTTAAAACTGGCCCAAAATAGTAGACTTCTTTTTTTCTCTGGCAAATTTCGGGATTAACAGTACCCAGAAGGGTCAATTGATGGACAACTGGTTTTAAAAGCACACTTAAAGGTCTTGGGTACAACATAGCTCTCGGGACATTTCATAGGTGAGGAAATGGCCTCAGAGAGGTTATACAGCTTATTTCAGGTCACTTGATCAGTAGAATAGACACTTAACTCTATCTGGCTTCAAACATCACTTAAGTTTGTCCTTTGGCTTCTCTCTGACAGCTTGGACACGAGTCTCCAGCTGTACATGCATAAAGCACACAGCAGGGATGCAAAGAAGCAAGGAGCCAGACATAAAAAGAAATTTGCTCTGAAGGACCACTCAGGAGGGTACCTGCTCCTCCTCCTCTGCCTTTGTCTCTTACAAAAGTCCAAGAACAAGTTACTCACAAACCCTAGAACTAGGCCTGGGGGGGGGAGTTACAATTTAAACTGGACACTGGGCTTGCATGTCACCAGACCCCTCAAAAAGCAAACTTCCCTAAAATAGAAACAGGAGCTGGCTCCCGTACACCAGCATCACCCCGTGACTCATGTGGCAGGCTCAGCCTCGGCCTGCGGAAATGAGACCATCAGAGCGTTGGCTAGAAATGCCTGTGTTTCCGTGAGTTCCCCTGCATCCATCCAGAGTCTTAAAGTCGTGCAGGAGTGTCTCACCATCAGCGTTCCATCTGATTCCCCTTCAGAATTTTGAAGAGATAAAGGACTGTTTCAAAAGTAACTTTAAGCGTGGGGCGGGGCGTGTGACCACAGGCAGAGGTCACCCCTCAACTACCATGGACTCCGGGTTCCGGTCCTGTTACAGCATCCCTGTCCCCTGCCTCGCTACTCTGCTGTTCCAGCACAGGGCTCAGGATGAATCTGAGTTCATTTGAGACTGATCGGATTGTTTTGTTTTTTTCTTTTGAGGAAAATATATCATCTTCCTGGATCATAGAAATGGAATAAAATCAAGCTGGCATTGGAGCACTAGCAGAGAACTTGGTTAATTCCCCCCAAACAGAAGCAAAAGAGACTGGAAACGGACTGTTGCCAATAGTAGCATTCTCGTGGCGCTCAGCCACTCTTGTACCTTGTATTCCCCCCCCCCTCCCCCGGGAAATCCCAGGTTCATTGACGCTGCCTGCCACACCCTTTCCTGTCTCACCGTTGGCTGACGTCAGCCACATAAACGTCCCTTTCATCAGTGTGACCTCACGCATCCTTGCCCCTAGAAATCCCCCCACAGAGAAGGCACCGACTCGGCACATGCCCTTAGTGCCTACGTTTATTGCTTTGCTTTATTTTTGTTTTATTTGTTTGTTTTGTTTTGTTTTTCCGAGATAAGGTCCAACCTGGACTGGACTCAAATTCATGATTCTCTGTCCCTCTGCTGGGATTACAGTCACGTGCCACTATACCCTCTGTGCTTCCGTTTCTGAAATCCCCTGTTCTATTCTGACCCCAATCTGACCCATCAATCCTTCTGCTATATACACTCCATCCGTTCTGTAGTGCATGCACTCACTCAGCTTGTAGACACCGATTCTGTCTTAATCAGTCTTAGTCTGTTTCAGGAGAGAGGCCTAAAGGCCAGTTGTTAGGGCTGAGGCTGGCCCTGAAACCCAACAGGGAGGGGGAGGAAGGGAGAAGGGTCAGCTGAGTTAGGGGGCCTCCAGAGAAGCTGGCCAGAACAATTGAGAACAAAGGCTGGACGCTCTTCCGCTGAGGCCCAGAGCCTGGCCTTGGCCTTCCGTGAACAGCTCGAGGAAATGGCTGAGATTCCAGATTTGGAAGGAAGAGACTGGTAAACAGGAGCTAGGCTCTGAGAAGAGAGCAGCCTCTCTGGGCTTTAGGGAGGGGCCGATGTAGTCAGCTTATTTGCTCCGTAGAAGACAGGTGGTCAGGCCTGGCAAGTCTCTGGGAAGCTTTATCCCAACCATCTTCCCAAAGCCTGAGCCCCATCCCACTGATGGTGTCAGATAGTTTCAGTGATGGGACACACATAAAAATGAGCCAACAGGATGGACACTTGGGTGTCAAGCACTGTCTGTACTTAGTAGTTTCTTGGCTAATCTCATCCCATTTTTACTCTAGATCTCAAGGGGGGGTCTACTATTTGTTAAATTAATTAATTAATTATTTTTTCCGTGCATGGTTGTTATGTCTACGGACAATGTCAGATCCTCTGGAACTGGAGTTACAGATAGTTGAGAACTGCCACGTGGGTGCTGGGAAATGAACCTAAATCCTCCGGAAGAGCAGCCAGTGCTCTTAGCCACTGAGCCATCTCTCTAGACCCAGGATCAAATATAAATATCCCCATTTTACAAATAAGGAAACGGACTTTGAGGATGAAGGAATCTGCCCCAAGAGTCCACAGATCTAATTTCCAAATCTTTTGACGAAAATGTGGACACAGTCCATGGGTTGTCAAGGTTTGTTCCCAAGTTTCGGAGTCATTCCTGTTTTCCTGTCTCGTGAGACTAGGCCTCTCTGCTCCTGGGAATGAACCAAGGATACACACTTGCTCCCCCCCCCATTTGATTTCTTGGCCTGCAGCCCCTTTGAGCTCTATCTTTAGCTCCTTACTCCTGTGTCTGAGGCTCAACCCCCTGGGCTCCATCCTCCTCTGTTAGGTGGCTGCCTAACAGAAAAGGATAGAGACCAAGAATCAAGCATAAGCTTTGACTAGAGTTGTAGAGTGGGAGGTTTAAGGGTGTGGGTACAATTATAGTCAGTGTGAGGGTTTCATTTAAGAAATTCTCACACTGGGTTTCATTTAAGAAATTCTGAGCCCGGCGTGGTGGCACACACCTTTAGTCCCAGCACTTGGGAGGGGATCGCTATGAGTTCAAGGCCAGTCTGGTCTACAAAGCAAGTCCAGGACAGCCAAGGATACACAGAGAAACTCTGTCTCAAAAAAAAAAAAAAAGAGAGAAAGAAAAAAGAAAAGAGAAAAAAGAAGAAAGAAAAGAAAAAAGAAAAGGAAAAGAAAAAAAGAAAAGAAATTTCATCTAAGAAATTTACCTCAGACGTGAGGTAAACCTTAGGGCTGAAGTTAGTGTCTGGAGGTTATATCTAATGTGTAGAGGTCAGAGAATTTCTCACCTCTGGTCCCCTCCCAGTTCTCTAAGGCACCGAGGGCCAGGCAGGAAGCACCGGCTTCCTCAAAGCTGCTTCCCTACTGGGACAGAGTCTCAGTCACAAACAACTACCACCACCCTACCCCTCCCCTTCTTCCCTTTCTGCTGTGAGCTCAGAACTAACTACAGGACAAACTGTATGGGACAAGGACAGGAGCTGAGAGCAGCCATGGGCTCTGGAGGACTGGGCCTCCTAGGGACTAGGTGGCCTCTACCTCTACTGCTTCTTTTCATCATGGGTGAGTAGGGCCCTCCCTCTCCTAGCCCACGCGTGCCTGGATTTGTGGCGGGACCCACAGTCTGGATCCAAGGCCAGCAGGACAAAACAGGATCTCTGGTGTATTTCTCCTCTTTAGCGGTGGAAGTACCAGAGACAAGGATGACCGTGGAGGTGGGTGGGTAACGGGCTACGGGCATGGGTATGTGTGTGACAGAGACAGAAAGATCTATGCAGACTCCCAGCCTGTAGACACTGACCGTCTTCCCTCCCAGTTAGCTTCGTATTTGGAAATAGACAGTAGTATAAGCCATCTAGCGGACTCCTACACGAGACACAGAAAGGGTGCAGTGCAGGGACTTTTCTCTTTCCCTCCTAGGAGGCAACGCACTGGATTCTCCACCCCAGATCCTAGTTCAGCCCCAGGACCAGCTGCTTCAGGGTCCTGGCCCAGCCAAGATGAGCTGCAGAGCATCGGGCCAACCGCCTCCCACTATCCGCTGGCTGCTGAATGGGCAGCCCCTCAGCATGGCCACCCCAGACCTACATTACCTCCTGCCCGATGGGACCCTCCTGCTACGTCGGCCCCCAGTCCAGGGAAGCCCACAGGATGACCAGAATGTCCTCTCAGCAGTCCTGGGTGTCTACACATGTGAGGCCAGCAACCGGCTGGGCACAGCAGTGAGCCGGGGTGCCAGGCTGTCTGTGGCTGGTGAGGCTTGGGAGCATAGGCCCAGGGTGAAGCAAAGCTAGGCTGAGAAGCTTGTGTCCAGGGAAATAAATATGAAGGGCTATCTATGAAGGGAGGCCTGGCCTAGAGGTCTTGGGATGGAGAACTAGGTTAAAATGGACATAGAAGGCCAAGGAAATGGGCTCAGCAGAATTGGGTAAGCATGCTAGGATAAGCCAAAGGAGGTCTCGGGATGGGTAGATATGCATCTTGCTGACCTGCTGACCTCCTAACAGTCCTCCAGGAGGACTTCCAGATCCAGCCTCGGGACACAGTGGCCGTGGTGGGCGAGCGCTTTGTTCTTGAATGTGGGCCTCCCTGGGGCTACCCAAAGCCCTCAGTCTCTTGGTGGAAAGACGGGAGATCCCTGGTCCTCCAGCCAGGGAGGCACACAGTGAGTGGAGCCCCCTTCCTGGCAAACTCCTTTTCCCACACATCCTCCTCGCCTGGGTGCCCTAAGCAACTGACCTGCTCTCCGGTGGCATGTCGCCTGGCAGACCTGAGGAAGGGAGGGAGGGTAATGAGAGCTCAGGCTGCCCTCCAACCTCTAAGCTTCTCCTCATGTTGAAGACTTCAGAGCGTATCTGAACCTGACAGGTGACTGGGGATTCCCTGGTGGTGGCACGAGCAGAAAAGAATGACACGGGGACCTATATGTGTATGGCCACCAACAATGCAGGGCAACGGGAAAGCAGAGCCGCCCGGGTGTCTATCCAGGGTAAGGACGGACTCAAGAGATAACTCGGTGGGCAGTGCTTGCTTCATATTCGTCTGTTGACACTTGATTTTAGGCTCTACTTTATCTGGTGTGTTGATGCCTCTACCTCCCTTCCACCAACCCCTTAACCCTATGTAAGAGAGAAAGAAGGTTAGTAGAGAGAGGGGGTGCAGACCCCTTTACTTCTTTCCAGTTGCTTAGGGTCAATAGGTTCTTTGGGACAACACCAATCTCCGTTGACAGCAAACACAGGATATGTGAGGACTGAGTTCAGATCTCCAGCATCCATATTAAAGTAGAGTGTGAGTGACAGTGTGACTTGATTATCCCAGTACTGGGGTGGAGGGGTGACAGGTGGATCCCAGAAGCCAGCCAGCCAGTCTAGTCTACACAGTGAATTCCACGTTCAGTGAGAGACCTTGTCTCAAAAGACCAGGTGGAGAGCACTAATAAAGAAAGTCTCTGGGGCTGGAGAGCTGGCTTATAGGTTAAGAGCACTCACCGACTGCTCTTCCAAAGGTCCGGAGTTCAATTCCCAGCAACCACATGGTGGGTGGCTCACAACCATTTATAATGTGATCTGATGCAGGTGTACATGCAGGCAGAACACTTTACGCATAATACATAAATGAATTTTTTTTAAAAAAAAAGAAAGACTCTGTTGTCAACTTTTGGCTTCCATATGCACGCTCATCCACATGCCCGCATAGGAACATGTACTTAAACCCACATGCAAAGTCCAAGGTAAGGTAGGAGACTCCAGTTAGTGTGGTGGCAAGGTATGGGGTTCCGGGTCCAAGTGGTGAAGCCTCCCCATGGGCAGCTAGAATGAATGGACATTGAAGTACTTCAGACCTGAAAACTCGGGGAGACAAGTCTGACCGCGATGAAGGTACGCTCCACTCTTCCATCCCACCCGTGCGTTCCCCCACAGAGTCACGGGACCACAGCGAACATCTGGAGCTTCTGGCTGTTCGCATTCAGCTGGAAAATGTGACGCTGCTGAATCCAAAACCTGCGAAAGGCCCCAAGCCTGGGCCAGCTGTGTGGCTCAGCTGGAAGGTGAGGAGGCAGAGGACCCAGAACAGTGAGAGCTCACCGCAGAGCTCAGATGCCGGCTGTCATGAGCTCCTCAGGCCTCTTATCCATACTCCGGCTTCTCCCCAGGTGAGCGGTCCTGCTGCACCTGCTGAGTCGTACACAGCCTTGTTCAGGGCCCAGAGAGCCCCCGAGGACCAGGGATCTCCATGGACAGAGGTGCTGCTGGGTGGCTTGCAGAGTGCGAAGCTTCGGGGCCTCCACTGGGGCCGAGACTACGAATTCAAAGTGAGACCGTCTTCCGGTCGCGCTCGAGGCCCTGACAGCAACGTGTTGCTCCTGAGGCTGCCAGAACAAGGTCAGGGAAGGGCTCTGATTGGCCTAGAGGGAGGTGGTTCCTCATCTATTCCAATCCAGTCTGGACGTGCTGGGGGGCGAGAGGTACTCCTCTTTATCATGCTCCTTGGTATGGTGAGTCAGCAAACAGCTGTGGGAAGCAGGGTTTTTTTTTGTTTTTTTTTTTTAACTCTCCGGTCCCACTCTTTTTGTTTTTCGAGACAGGGTTTTTTTGTTTTTTTTTTGTTGTTGTTTTGTTTTTGGTTTTTTGAGACAGGGTTTCTCTGTGTAGCCTTGGCTGTCCTGGACTCCCTTTGTAGACCAGGCTGGCTTCGAACTCACAGCGATCCGCCTGCCTCTGCCTCTCGAGTGCTGGGATTAAAGGCGTGCGCCACCACCGCCTGGCGAGACAGGGTTTCTCTGTGTATCCTGGGCTGTCCTAGACTCGCTTTGTAGACCAGGCTGGCCTCGAACTCACAGAGATCCGCCTGCCTCTGCCTCCCGAGTGCTGGGATTAAAGGCGTGGGTCACCAAGCCCGGCCCCAGACCCACTCTTGACCCTTGCACAGAGTCCTCTACTTCAGCAGTTCTAATAGTCTCGTCCTTTTTTTTTTTTCCAGTGCCCAGCGCCCCACCTCAAGACGTGACTCTAAAACTTGGCAACAGTAGTGTCCTTGTGAGTTGGGCTCCACCGCCAGCTGAAAACCATAATGGTGTTATCCGTGGTTACCAGGTTAGTCCCTATAAAATGACATGGACCAGTAGACTTCTCTCCCCTGAAGTCCTGCTTATTCTTGCCCTGATCACTACAAACCAGTATCTAAGAAAAAGTGAAGGGAGTTTGCTTTTGTTGAGCAGTGTGCAAGTGCCTACTTGGTCTGCCAGACCCTGCCAAGCAACCATCCCATTTCATCTCACAAACAGCTTTAGGCTGAATATCTCCAATTTATACATAGAAAGCCAGATTGTGGTTATAGATGAAAGAAACAGAGCAGAAATCAAGCCAGGCCCAGTCATACCTAAGTCTTTAAGACAGGAGTGCTCAAAATGCCACTGTTGGTGCGAATCACCCTGGTACTCCTCAGGAAGACAGACTTCCGGGCTCTTTCCCAGTCCCCCTGAATCAGAGAATGGAGTGGAAGCTTCTACCTGTAGTTTAGCAAGCCTTTAGGTGACTTGAAGGCACACTGAACCACTGGTCCTGGGTGCGTTTTAGCAGATTACATTTGTCCTTCCGTCTCTCCAGAGAGAAGCCTCTCTCCCTTGGTAGAGGAGGGAGCATAGGTCCCTATGACTGACTGCAGTGTTGTTTCGTTGGGCAGCCCCCAGGAAGACGGCACGTGCCCATCTGCACATGAAGGGTTCTGGGATGTCACTGGGGCAACTGCTCACCTTTGCTTGTGCCCCCAGGTCTGGAGTCTGGGCAACTCCTCATTGCCAGCTGCCAACTGGACTGTGGTGGGTGGACAGACCCAGCTGGAGATCTCCACACGAATGCCAGGCTCCTACTGTGTGCAAGTGGCTGCAGTCACTGGTGCTGGGGCTGGAGAGCCCAGTAGCCCTGTCTGCCTCCTTCTAGGTGAGGGAAAGGCCCTATCCATGCCCACCACCCCAGGCCCATGTCGTCCTTCTGTCCCTCTGCCCCTGCCTTACATTTCCAGCTCTTCCCTATTGTCTGTTGCTCCCTCGTTTGTCCCTCCTGCCCTCCCTCTGAGCTCCACATCTCAAACAGAGCAGGCCATGGAGCAATCAGCACAAGACCCCAGGAAACATGGTCCCTGGACCCTGGATCAGCTGAGGGCCACCTTGAGGCGACCAGAAGTCATTGCCAGTGGTGCCATCCTGCTCTGGTTGCTGCTACTAGGCATTGCTGTGTGTATCTACAGACGACGCAAAGCTGGGGTGCACCTGGGACCAGGTGAGAGCCCATATGTGTAGATCTCGGGGGTGCCCGAGGGGCATAGGTCTCTAGGAAGATGCTGGGATCTTCACTGAGCTGTTCCATCCTTTCCTTCCAGGTCTGTACAGATACACCAGTGAGGATGCCATTCTAAAACATAGGTGAGAGGCTAAGAAGGAATCCTCAGACAGAAAGGGCAGAGTCAGTGGAGTCTCGGCAGAGAATTGGGTGGAGGTATAGTCCACCCTCCCACCAGGCAGTTTAGGATTCTAGTACCTGAAGCTCTCCTGGACGCCACGTGACTAATAGCCTCTTTCAATGTACCCCCCTCGACAGCTGAGCAACTTGAATCATAAAACGTAACCGTTTTTGCCAAAGGCTTCACAGCTGGCCTCCTGACCACCTGTCTGTTCTCCTTGTCATCTGCTCTCACTATGCCTGCTGTTAAGTGACTAGTAGCTGGCAGGAAAGGAGCAGCTCTCTTGTCTTACTTCCTCTGTGTTCCAGTGTCGCCCTGATAGCACCTTTGCTTTCTATGTAAGCCCTGCGGTTTAAGCCATCCACCTGTCTTGCATATGCTGCATCCTTCCAGCAGGGGGCGTTCAGACCCTAGGACATAGATTTATTTATTTTTTTGTTTTGTTTTGTTTTGTTTTTGTTTTTTCGAGACAGGGTTTCTCTGTGTAGCCTTAACTGTCCTGGATTCGCTTTGTAGACCAGGCTGGCCTCGAACTCACAGTAATCTGCCTGACTCTGCTTCCCAAGCGCTGGGATTAAAGGCGTGGGCCACCACACCTGGCTCCTACACATACCCTGTCAAGAAAAGACCAGGGAGACTTAGCCATGCTAGGTTTCTGAACTCTATTTTGGTAAATAGGGATCAATCGAAGGTTCTAGGCAGAGAAGTCATTTTATCAAACTGCTGCCCTTGAGGTGGGGAGCCAATATGCACTCTAGCAAGCTTCTATTCCGCCAGCACAGTGACTTCAAATTTCCTCAGCTCAGTTTACAGCATCAGTCTTACATGGAGGTTGTCTTTGTCACCATTTAACAGTTGAGGGAGCAGGGTGGCTCAAAAAGACTGATAGATTTATTTCCTCTGTCGAAGAGCTAAAGTGTGGCAGGAGGGTAATTTCAATCCACGTTTGCTTGGCTCCGTATTTGTTATTTTCATCTCAGTATCTGTAGCCATCTCTCCTTAAAACCCTCCAGCTCTGGACAATGTAGCCTTCCCTTGATCCCAAGATAGGAAGATACACTGAGTTCAAGGGCACCAGGTTAGAGGTCTTTGGGGGACTGCAAAATCCAAAAAAAGAACAAAAAAAAAAAAAAAAAAAAAAAAAAAAAACCCAAAACCCAAAACAGCCGTAAAGAGAAAGCAAACACTACGATTTCTATTCCTGCTGCCACTCTCTGAGCCGGATGTCTTGACTAATTTGCCCCCACCACCACCACCACCACTGCCCTAGGATGGACCCCAGTGACTCCCCGTGGCTGGCAGACACCTGGCGTTCCACCTCTGGCTCTCGAGACCTCAGCAGCAGCAGCAGCCTCAGTAGTCGGCTGGGAGTGGACCCTCAGGACCCATTAGACAGCAGACGGTCCTGTAACTATGCCTCCTGCGGCGGCGGGGGGGGCCGGGGAGGGGGGGCCTCGGGGGGGGCCGGGGGGGGGGGGGGGGGGACTAGGGAGTGCAATGTGCTCCCTATAATTCCTTTTGTCGTTTTTATGTCAGTGATCTCCTGGGACCCCAGAAGCCCCGGTGTGCCCCTGCTTCCAGACACCAGCACTTTCTATGGCTCCCTCATTGCGGAGCAGCCCTCCAGCCCTCCAGTTCGGCCAAGCCCCCAGACACCAGCTGCTAGGCGCCTTCCATCTAAGTTTGCCGGAACCTCCAGCCCCTGGGCTAGCTCAGATAGTCTCTGCAGCCGCAGGGGACTCTATTCCCCACGCATGTCGCTGGCCCCTGCAGAGGCTTGGAAGGCCAAAAAGAAGGAGGGTGAGGATGGGAGCAAAGTCATGCTCTGGGAAGATGGGGGTGGGACTAGGAGTGGTAATGTGGTCCATTGGCTTTGATCAAGTAAGTGTGGGCTGAGCAACCTCCCGAACCTGCTGTCGTCTCCCAGTGGACACAGACCTCTGTCTCCACCTGCAGAGCACTCAGCTGGGTGTATGCTCACCTCAGTTTTTCTTTACCATACTAGGCCTTGGCTCTGCAGTCCACATGACTTAGAAAACATTTAACAAGCACCACGGCATGCCAGGCATGGTGGATTCAAGAGACATTGGGTAAACCGTTTTTGCTCTTAGGAGACCCATCTGTGCTGACCAACAAACAAGTGTAGCTACGGCCTGTCCTAAGGCAACCAGTGCTAAAAAAAAAAAAAATAAATAAGCAAGCAAAAACAACAAACAAACAAATGCCGGGATTTCCAGAATTTGTGCCCCACCCATTATACACTGGTCTGCTTGGACACTAACTGTCAATTAGCTTCTCAGAGAGAAATGGTTGCAACCAGCCCTTCATATAGACAGATTCTGTGTTCACAGACTCAACCATGCAAGGATAAAAACTCTTCCTCCTAGGGATGCTGGGCCCAGTCCCCTGTAATATGAAGCGATACCTATAACACTTAGGGGGCAGATTTATCTCTTTACTTCCAGCTGCCTATCTAAAGTTTCTAGAAGGAAACAATCATAAATTCCATTTCTCAAGCAACTACTTATGTGCTAGCTGCTTTACTCATATTTGTTATCATTTCATCCCCAAGGTGGATGAGGTGGACATTGTCTCTGTAATTTTACAAATGAGAAAAGAGAGACAGAATGATTGGGTAGCTTGTTCAAAATTCCAAAATAAGCTGCAGAGCAGAATTCTGAAAGCAGGATGATTTGTCCCCAAACACCACTGAATTCTGTGGGAATCACCTAGGAAGCTCCCTGTATTGGGGGCTGTTTTTCCCAGCTGCTGCCCTGCAGAGCACGCCCTTGCACTCTGCCTGCCATCTTTATGGACTTTCTGAACTGCTGAGAGAGACTTAGCCGATATTTTTATAGTCAGTTGTTTTTAAGTAGATAAAATCCAACTTCAGTTAAAAAAAAAAAAAGACAAGGGTGGATTAAGAGTAATTAAGAGCTTGTTCAATATGGACAATTTTATGTGACTGTAAATATTAATAAGCTGGCACTCTTTCTAATTTTGCCTCGGGGCTATTGCCTTATCAATCTTTTGTGGTAATGAAATGTCAGCTAAAAATAGTTGGAATAAGTCTCATTTAGGGGTCATAAACTCAGTGGTAAAGCCTGCAGTCAGCATGTAGCAGGGCCTGGATTCAATCTTCAAAACCAACCAACTGGCCCAACAAACAAACACAACAGCCTTTTGTGTGGCAAGTCACAATGACTTTAATGGAATATATGATCCCTCTTAGGGCATTAACAGTTCTAGAAAAGGATGACTTATCTTCTACGACCACTTATTCTTTTCCTCCCTTCCTCTCCTTCTCCCTCCCTTCTGTCTTCCTTTTTTTCTTTTGATGCTGGAGTTTGAACCTGGGGGCTTCACACCAGGGGCCTTCACACCAGGGGCCTTCACACCAGGGGGCTTCACACCTGCCAAGCATGTGCCCTCCCATTGAGTCCCACCCTCAGCCATGTCTTTGGAAGCTTCCAGTTCTGCCACAGGACTTGCTAGCGTGTGGTTTAGATTTTTCACTTAGCTCTGTTTCACCTCACCCCAAAACCCTGTCTTCCCACTTCCCCGATCAAGAAACAGTCAACATGGTTGAGCAAATTTTCTTGCTGTGTGCTGGTGCATCTTCTGGGTATATTCCAAGGAGTGGAATAGCTGGGTCTTGAGGAAGCCCTATTCCCAGTTTTCTGAGATAGCACCAGATAGATTTCCAAAGTGGTTGTACTAGTTTGCATTCCCACCAGCAATGAAGGAGTGTTCCTCTCTCCCCACATCCTCTCCAGCATGTGGTGTCGCTTGAGTTTTTGATCTTAGCCATTCTGATGGGTGTAAGATGGAATCTCAGAGTCGTTTTGATTTGCATTTCCCTGATGACTAAGGAGGTTGAGCATTTCTTTAAGTGTTTCTCAGCCATTTGATATTCTTCTGTTGAGAATTCTCTGTTTAGTTCCAAGCCCCATTTCTCAATTGGGTTATTTGGTTTGGTGGTGTTTAATTTCTTGAGTTCTTTATATATTTTGGATATTAGACCTTTGTCAGATGTAGGGTTGGTGAAGATCTTTTCCCAGTCTGTAGGCTGTCGCTTTGTTCTCTTGACCGTGTCTCTAGCCTTACAGAAGCTTCTCAGCCTCATGAGGTCCCATTTATTAATTGTTGACATTAAGGCCTGGGCTGTTGGTGTTCTGTTAAGGAAGTTGTCTCCTGTGCCTATATGTTCCAGGCTCTTCCCCACTTTTTCTTCTAAGTGACTTAGTGTCTCTGGTTTTATGTTGAGGTCTTTAATCCACTTGGATTTGAGTTTTGTGCAAGGTGACAAATATGGGTCCAGTTGCATTTTTTTACACATAGACATCCAGTTAGACCAGCACCATTTGTTGAAGATGCTATCCTTTTTCCATTGAAAAATATGGAACGCTTCACGAATTTGCTCAACCATGTTCATAGCAGCCTTATTCATAATAGCCAGATCATGGAAACAGCCTAAATGTCCCTCAGTAGAAGAATGGATAAAGAAACTGTGGTACATATACACTATGGAATACTACTCAGCTATTAAAAACAAGGAATTCCCGAAATTTGTGGACAAATGGATTGAGCTAGAGATGATCATAATGAGTGAGTTAACCCAGAAGCAGAAAGACTCAAATGGTATATACTCACTTATATCTGCATACTAGCCCAATGGGCATATCTCATGAAAGCCTTCCCTTACCAGGAAACTGGGACCGAGGGGAGGACATCCTATTGGGAGTCTAGATGAGAGAACAATGGGAGAATAGCAATGTAGAAGGATCCAGTGGGTCCTAGAAACCTACAAGTAGAACATTATGATAGGCTGATTTGGGTCATGGGGTCCCACTCAAACTAAGGCCCTAGCCAAGGACAATACAGGCGGTAAAATTTAAACCCCTACCCTGATCTAGCCCATGGACAGAACAGTCTCCACACTTGAGTGGAGAGAGGGATTTGACTTTCTCAAGTACTCTGGTGCCTCACATTTGACTATGTCCCCTGGCGGGGAAGACCTAGTGGCACTCAGAAGAAGGACAGCAGGTCACAGAGAAGAGACTTGATACCCTATGAGCATATACAGAGGGAGGTAATCCCTCTGAGGAACAGTCATAGGGGAGGGGAATAAGGGGAAAATGAGAGGGAGGGGAGAATGGGAGGATACAAGGGATGGGATAACCATAGAGATGTAACAAGAATAAATTAATTTAAAAAAAAAAAAGAATTAGAGAAACAACAACAACAAAAAAAAAAAAGAAAGAAAGAAAGAAACAGTCAAGCGTCTCAGGACAAGGCTAGCTACTTGCAATGTAAGAAATGAAAAAGTATTAACACATTCTCTCTAAGAAGAGGAATAGTTGTTTTCATGGAGCAAAATTGAAGAGGAGAGCCACAGAGTGAGGGAAAAAGAGATTAGGAACACTGAAATGCACACAGCCGAAGAAAAGAAAGCTAGTTTTAGAAATATCTGTCTGAGCCAGGAGCTTTCCAATCTGTTCTTATTGACTCCTCAACATCCTTTGAAGTGGTTGTTTACAAGTGAATGTGATGATCAGAAAGCTCGATGCATTTCACTGAAGTCACACATTGGAACCACTCAGTGCTCTTCCCGGCGTATGAGGGCTGGAGAAGGATGGGGCAGAGAGGACTAGTTTTCTCCCTCTTATCTAGATTCTAGGTCCCAGGCACTGAGCGCCTTTGACTGGGGTCTGAGAAGCTTGCTCTCACTGTCCCTAACAGCTGTCTTTCCCTTGCAGAGTTGCACCAAGCCAACAGCTCCCCACTGCTGCGGGGCAGCCACCCCATGGAAATCTGGGCCTGGGAGATGGGAGGCAGGACCTCCAGGAACCTTTCCCAAAGCCCAGGTGAGAGAGTGTCCCTAAGGGGAAGCCAGGGGAAGGCAGGCTTCAGACCCACCAGGTCAGGTGCTTCTTGGTTCTGCTGTCGTGTGTGTGTGTGTGTGTGTGTGTGTGTGTGTGTGTGTGTGTGTGTG
>OU015749.1:94318732-94336634 GCA_907169655.1 Acomys percivali
GTGTGTGTGTGTGTGTGTGTGTGTGTGTGTGTGTGTGTGTGTGTGTGTGTAGCTAAGTGGGCTGGGCGGTAAACTGGGGTCTGGGCAGGTTGGGATCTTGACTGCCTGGGATTCTGGAGAGCGTATTGTTCTCAGGCCCAACTCTTGCTTCCCCAGGGGATGCCCCCAGAGCCGTGGTAGCCTGGCGTGCCCTGGGACCACAGCTTCACCGCAACTCCAGTGAGCTAGCAACTCGTCCACTCCCTCCAACACCGGTCTCTCTTCGTGGAGCCCCTAGTCATGATCAGCAGAGCCAGTAAGAGGGCATGGGTCAGGAAACAGAGTTGGAGCACTGAGGGTTGCGGCGGGGGGGATGTTGCTGAGATTAGACCAAGGCTGAGTGATGTGGCCCTGAAGAACGATTCTGACTAACCTGTTGTCTCTCCCATCCCCTAAACAGGTGTGTGGAGAAGCTCCAAGCTCCCTCCTCTGACCTACTGCCAGTGGCCCCTCTCTCCATCCTTAGCTCCTCCAGGCCTCCCAGCCCCCAGGCCTCTTTCCTCTCTGGTCCTAGCCCAGCCTCCAGCAACCTCTCCAGCTCCTCACTGTCATCTTTAGAGGAAGAGGATCAGGACAGTGTACTCACCCCTGAGGAGGTGGCCCTGTGTCTGGAGCTCAGTGAAGGGGAGGAGACACCCCGGTGAGTATCCTGGGAGAACTGAAACACTCCAGCTAAGCATGCCAGGGAGCATACATGCCTGCCTTGATTGCCATGTTTCTGCTACTGTGCCCTAACCAGTGTACTGGCTCTCATTTTTTTTGCCTTTTAGGAACAGTGTGTCTCCTATGCCAAGAGCTCCTTCACCCCCAACAACCTACGGCTATATCAGCATACCAGCATCCTCAGGACTGGCAGACATGGACAGAGGCGGTGGCGGGGTGGGGTCTGAGGTTGGAAATTTACTGTGTCCACCTCGGTCCTGTCCTACCCCTACCCCCAGCGAGGGCTCCCTGGCCAACGGTTGGGGCTCCGCTTCTGAGGACAATGTCCCCAGTGCCAGGGCCAGCCTGGTCAGCTCCTCTGATGGCTCCTTCCTCGCTGATGCTCACTTTGCTCGTGCCCTGGCAGTGGCTGTCGATAGCTTTGGTTTTGGTCTGGAGCCCAGGGAAGCTGACTGTGTCTTCACTGGTATGTGGGAACCACCTGACTCCCTTAGAGTGGGCATAGCTCCCCTTCTCCCTAGCTAAGAATCAAGGTTTCCTAGTCATTGTCATCCTCACTGTCACTTAAACAACTAGTTTTATTGAGGTCCGTTGGTGAGTGCTTGGAATCTCAGCATTTGGGAAGCCGAAACAATAAAATTGTGAATTGCAGGCCAACCTGAGCTTCACGGTAGGATTTTTGTCTCAAAAGGGAGGAGAGGTATTTTTTACTAAATGATTGCTATGTCCTCGGTGCTCAGAGAAGTGCTTCCCATGCATTATTAAGAGCTCCATGGAGAATATTCTTTGCCTCTTTTCCAAATCGAGAAACACTAGGTCAGACAGATGTGTCCACCTCCTTAGAATCCCTCATAGATCAAAGACAAATGATCCAATTCTGAAGCCTAGAGGAAGCCAGGTGGGTGGCCCAAACCCCCATCTCCAGAACCGTACTATTCCCCAGACGTGGGTCCCAGGAAAAGCTGCTCTATAGCCGGTCTTCTCTCAACTGGCGTTTGTTTCATAGGCCTCTTAGCTCCTGCTGTGCTTCCAGGCCTCATGACTCCCTGTCCATGGCTGAGGTTGAGAAACCTGGGCTCAGTCTCACTCCATGTCGGCAGAAGGTGATCTGGTGTTCACTGGCCCCTTGGAAGTTCACCCTATACACGCACAAACGCACATGATCCTTCATGCCTATCTTACTTAACCCTTCCTTACTCTACCCTTTGACCTCCAGAAAAAACAACAAGGCTTATAGCAAGTGACAGGACAAAAATTATCTGGGCCAGGGCTAGAGAAATGGCTCGGTGGTTAAGAATCCTTCATTGTTCTTGAAGAGGACCCATGTTCAGGTCACTCATTTCAGATGTCTCAGAATCACCTGTAATCTTAGGTCTAGGGGATCCGATGCCCTCTGGTGGCCTCCATCGGCAGTGCACTGTAACTTATAGAGGCAAATACATGCATACTTAAAAGCAAAATAAGGGCCTGAAGAGATGCCTCAGAGGTTAAGAGCACTGTCTGTCCTTTCAAAGGTCCTGAGTTCAATTCCTAGCAACCACATGGTGGCTCACACATCTATAATGAGGTCTTGTGCCCTCTTCTGGTATGCAGATGCACATGTGGAGAGAATACTATATAAATAATACGTACATAAATATTTTTAAAAAATAAAATAAATGAAAACAAAAAACAAACAAACAAAAAAAAAAAACGTATCCACGTTGAAAGTGCCCAACGCATAGGGAAGTAGCTACCCAACAGTTGTAAGGGAAGTGTGTCTTTACTCTCTGGGTTTTTTGTTTATTTTCCAAGACAGAGTTTCTATGTGTATAGCTTTGGCTGTCCTGGAACTCGCTTTGTAGACCAGGCTGGCCTCGAACTCACAGAGATCCGCCTGCCTCTGCCTCCTGAGTGCTGGGATTAAAGGTGTGCGCCACTTCATGACCAGGGGCTGCCCTCACTGGAACTGATGGACTGAGTTAAGGCTAGATTATGATTAGGGGTGGAGATATATGTGTACCAGTCCTAAGCTTTCCACCATAAATTGGTCCCTAGGAGCTAAATGTTGAACCTCCTGCTGACCTCTGCCTTCCTTGTCAGATGCCTCATCACCCCCCCTCCCCTCGGGATGATCTCTCCCTGACCGGAAGCTTCTCTTTGCCTCTGTGGGAGTGGAGGCCAGACTGGTTGGAGGATTCTGAGGTCAGCCACACCCAGAGGCTGGGGAGGGGGCTGCCTCCCTGGCCTCCTGACTCTAGACTCTCTTCCCAGCACAAGCGGCTCAATGGCACTGTGCCCAAGGCTGGTGGTAAGTATCTGGCTGGCTTGATAACATGGTGACCTTAATCCACAAGCTCTGGAGAAGAGTCAAAAGGGTCAACAGGGAGCCTGGGCCGGGCGCGGTGGCACATGCCTATTAACTCTGTGAGTTTGAGGCCAGCCTGGTCTACAAAATGAGTCCAGGATAGCCCAGGCTACACAGAGAAACCTTGTCCCAAAAAAAACCAAAAGCAAAAACAAACAAAACAAAACAAAACACACACAAACAAACAAACAAACAAAAACAGGGTGTAGGGGGAAGCCTGGGGTCTGGTAGTAACTTTCTTATCCTTCAACTTCCAGATTCTTCCTGACTTGTTCCTGAAATGGCTAGAAGTGCACCCAGACCACTCTCTTGTCCATCCCCAGGCCTTCCTACAGGTGAAGGATTGTCCTGTGCGTCTCTGTAGTAGAGGGCCATCATCTCTGAGCTTCTGAGAGTCCTCTCACTGGGATTGCTAAAACCAATGAAAGTAAACCAAAATAGGATCCAGGGAGCCTTGGATTCAAACTGAGAACAAGACAGAATCTCCATGACTCTCTTTTCACAAGCAGGGCCTTTAGCCTAAGTAAGCCTGGCCACTGATCTCCCACCCGCGTGGATCCTGGGAAGAGGGGAAGCCAACAGTGTCTTCATGGAGAACAGAAATGGCTGTTGGAGAGGGCTATGGTGGAGGGCACTTTAGAGGAGCCCTCTTATTTCTACCTGGGCTCCTCCCTTCGAGGCCAGACCTTCCCTTTTCCCAGTGACAGCATGCAAGGAAAATAAAGGAAAAATGTCATGGATGCGGTAGGCCCCTCTAGTGTCACCGTCAATGCTTCAGAGTTAAGTCAATGGAGGAGGCTGAAGAAAGAGCAAGAGACCATGGAAGCAAAGCGCTACTCTCATGCCATTGTCACTGTGGGCTTAAGGAACTTGATTCTATAAAACTGTAAAAACTTGAGTTCTGTGACATCATCCCTTGGGTTCTATTTTGGGATGGGTATCTGCAGAGATGTAAGAGCTACCGGGCTAGAGGCGCAAGCAAGCATTCATTGTTACCCAGGGAACCTCATTTCTTTTCCTCTGCAATTGAAGGGGAATGAGATATATCCAGCAAGTTTAAACAGAATGTAGTTAGGAGAAGTGTGGGGAGTGGGTGGGGGGGGTAGGGCTAAGGGTCTGTGGATCTTGGGGAGCCCAACTCCTGTTTTCTGCAGTCCCAGCCCTGTTCCATAGATTCAGTTCCAGATGGTGTCTTAAAAATAGACAGGTGGCTAAATAGACAAGCTGCCTGTGCAAGGAAGGTGCAGTCACCTGGGATCCTTGGCTAGTGGGTACACTTTAGACAAAATTACAGGTCAGAGACCAAAGACTTCTGAGTCCTGAGCCGTTGAAAGCCACTAGAGGGCAGGCTACCTGCATCTCTCACACATGGTGGGAAAGTCGTGGGTTGTGCTGGAGAGCAGCACCAGGGCCAAAGAAGATACCTCTGGTGTGTGTGAAGAGAGGCTGTGATCATGTAGAGGCCCAGCGGAGCTACATCATTAAACCCCGCCACTCTTCCTGAAGACCACTCTGAGTTAGGAAGCCAAGCCCATGTGACCAGGGGGACCGATTCCTGAGCTCTGCTCAGTGAACCAGCCTGACTGCTCTGCAGGGTCTTGCAAGGAGAAATGAATGGTCCGGATATACATCCGCTCATTTTTTTTTTTCCTCTTCTAGATTATTTTGTTGTTGTTAGCTTTCTGGTGAAATTTCTCTTGTAACCATTCCAGCTCTGCTTGCCAGACCAAAGGGGAAAGGGCATTTGCACACACAAATACTCAGGTCAAAGCAGAGGCCAATGTAACAGCTCTGAAGGCCCAAGCTATTTAGAGAACTGAGGACGAAGCAGGCAAGAAGCAGGGAGTAATTCAAGCAGCCAGCACATGGGTCAGCTGTGGGATGAGAGTGATCGTAACTGTGACATATAAGTCCATGGCAAACTCTTAGATCCCATGACTCAATAGGTACCCTTCTTCAGGCATCCTCTGTGACAGAGCCTGGGGCTATGCAGAAGCATGTGTTTCCTTCTTGGATTTCACTCATGTGCTCTTTGTTTTGTTTTGTTGGAGACAAGGTTTCATGGAGTCCAGGCTGACCCCAGAGTTGCTATGCAGCTGGAACTGGCCTTGAACTCCTAACCTTCCTGCCTTTGCCTCTTGGGTGCTGGGATTATGGGTAAATGCTACAAGACTGGCTCTCTTTGGGTTTTTTTTCAGCTTCTATTTATTTTAGGGTGAGGGTTTTCTTACAGAAAAGGAGATAGGCCCTGAAAGAGAGCACCAAAGAAGAGCTTGGCTCAGTTCTCTAAAGATAGGACAACAATCTATGTGTTGGCTACTTGAATATTCCTATAGTTGTAACAGGGTATTATAGTTTATATATAAAATGTCACTCCAGCAGGTCTATACGGTTAAGGACTGTACTGCTAACTTGTGTCACTATGGAGAGGTGACTGGACCCTGAAGGCACTAACTTTGTCTATGGGCTACTAAGAGGTTTGGTGTGACTGGAGGAAGTATGTCACTAGGATCATGTCTTTAAAACACATATCTTGCCTTGGCCACTTCGTGTATGCTTCTTTCCGCTTCCTGGATGTTATGAGGTGAGCAGCCCTGTCCTTCCATGATGGTTTGCCTCATCATAGCTACAAAACAAGATCCAGTGAACCATGGACACAGTCTGAGAAGCTGAGCCAAAATAAACCTTTCCTCCCTTAAGTTGTTTTTGTACGTCAGTGAATAGAGGGCTAACACACTGGAGGCTGGTGGACTAACAGACTGGTGGACAGTGACTTCAGTTCCTCTGGGATGCATGCCAGACCGGTGTAACTTATCAGCTGTCCTTATCATGTGATTTTTTATAGAAATTCAAGAGGATACAAAAGCTAGCAGTGTGTGTTGGTCTACAGACCGTCACAGCCTGCTCTACTCACAACACTGCACATAACAAACAAGCATGGCCCATGGCTCAGATCAGATGCTTTTTTACCCCCCTTTTGTACAAACATGTCTCAGTCTGAAAAAGGTGGAAAGGAAAAACTAGTTCTCTGGCTCCCAAGACACCTAAAGCTGTGAGGACAGTGGGCTTCAGTGAGTCACAGTATCATTGCTGGGAAGGAAGGCAGCCCATCCTTGCTCCTCTTGGCTCACATCTGTTGACCAGGAAGGGGTTCCCACCCTTTCCCTGTAGAACTTCCAGTAAGTTCATTGCTTCATGAAGGGTCATCTTGGTTCCTAAGGAGAAAAGGGTGTATGTAATGAAGGGGGAGGAGCTATCATTTTGTAACAGGCCACGCAGAGTAAGGGATCTGCTTTCTTTCTAATCTACTTCTATGGAATACCCAGGCTTCACTCTTGTGTGTCATTATGCCCTCACCCCTTGTCATTTCTTCTCAAGGATTCCTTTCTTTCATCCCTCTCTGTAATCTCCTCTGAAAGCCACTTACTACTTTTGTCTTTTCTCTGGCCTGCCCTCCCAGCCTGTTCTGCTTCCTTATGATCTCTGGTACCCACCTCTCGACGTTTCTGTCCTGCCCTGTGGCTCTGGCTCCGGCTCCGGCTCCGTCCAGGGCCCCGAGAGCCCCGAGAACCCCGAGAGCTGCTGGAACCCCTGGAAGAGTTGCTGCCAGCAGTAGAGCAGGTGCTGGTACCCTGGCCATGGCCCAGGAAGCTTGGTCTGCCATATGGGAGCCACGCCTCTTCTGCAGCACAACCCAGAAGTGCAGCTGGGCCCACGGGAGAAAGCAGACTGTCACCACTTGTCCACTGGCTACCCTGTGCACTCTCTCAGCTCTAGGTCATGACTGAGTGACAGGCTCTAGGCTCTGACAGGTTGAGGGCCTAACACATGACCTTGACATGACAGGGAGTCAAAACATTTGAGGAGCTCCTGAGCACAGGGAACTTGGGGAAGGGAGGACACAGCACCCAGATCCTACTTTTTTCCTCATCGGCTTCAGTCCTGGGGGGTCAAAAATCTTGGGAGTTCAGGACTTTTGTTTAGAGCAAGTGAAAAAGACAAGAGCCAACATCAATGTTGACCAGATGCATTTACCCAACTGAAGGTGACAGGGAGCTGGGAACTGTCATTGGGACTTCTACAAGCTTCCAGTCCCCTCCCGCTGTCCTGGCTCTCCTTACCATCTGGATGGGGCCCACGTTGGGCCCCTAGAGGCACTGCCTGTCCCACTCTTCTCTCTCCACTGCGGTCTCTCTCTAGGGAAGACATGCTGCCTGCTGCTCTCAGACCCAAGGGCCAGCTTGTCTCTTCCTCTGGTGGTGGCAAGGGGGGTGGAGGCAAGTCTGTGGAGAAACCTGTTTTCAGCCAAGTCTCCTGCATCTCCTAACCCTGACCCCTCTCCTCCCTGCACCCACCCCCAACATGAGGAGGCAAGACAGAAACCCAAGGTTTGGTGTCACCAACTCCATTCCTTTTGGTTCCCTGCCCATTCTCTGTGTCACCATCTCCCGGGCCCAGGGCTCTTCTCACCCCCAGGACTGTGCTCCCGTCTGTAAGGAAGAGCCTTGGGTTTCTTCCGGATTCGGGCACGGTGTCCATGGAGTGGAGGAGTCATTTCTACAGTCACCTGGTGGGTTCTTCCTGTGGTATTAAGAGACAAAAGGTGGCAGGTAAGGGAAGGCATTGAAAAGGGGGTAAAGAGAAAGCAAGCTTTGAGGGGGTCCAGTGAGGTGGGAGCAAGGTGAACGTTTAGCTGACTCACCTGGAGCACTGCTGGCTGTACTAGGGACAGGACTAGGCGTAGGGTGATAAGAGACTATGGGGCCAACACCTGGGCCAGCAGGCCTTCCTTCATGGCTACTCAGAGTGGGCTGGGATACGCTGAGAGGAGAACTTGGCCCAAGCGGCACCCTCCTGCAATGATATAAGGCCTCAGCATTTGTTCACTCCACAAAACCAAGAGCTTACTACGAGCCAGGCATTGTGCTGTGTGTTCTGCCTAATACTCAGAATAGGCAAGACATGATCTGTCCCCCATAAGGCCTCAAACTAGGGAGCATGAGGACATCCATGTTTGCATGCAATGCCTTGGAAGTTTGCAGAGACAGCCTGAAAGATGAGTGAGAATTCTGTTAGACATCAACTTCCTTCCCACATCACAACTTTCACTTGATCACAGCCATGAGACCTCTATACCTTCTTCATATATCCATCCACCCACTTACCCACTGAATAAATATATATGGAGGGCCTATAATGTGCAGAGTACTCTATATCTCCTTACCTGGGCATCTGATGGAGGTGGGGGATGTCAGTAGGGGGCTGGGGAGGATCAGGAGGTGAGGGGGTAAGAGTGGCTGTGGACTGCTGTCCATAAGAGGAGGTAGGGGAGGGTGTTTCCCCTCGGGATGGAGCCACTAGGCATGCTCCACTGGAGCTTGACTCAATCAAGTGGTTTTTTCTCAGGCACTGGTGGGCACCACTCTTCCAGATCTGAGCTGAGGTGGAAAAGGCAGATAAGAAGTGAAGGACTGTGCACTTCACACTTTTCTCTGGAAGCCTCTGCCCACTCCCCCTCGAGTCTTGGGCTTATCTACATATTTCGAGGGGCACATGCTGCTGGCAGTATCCTTACCTGCCCTTCAGCTCCTCCTCAGGCCCCTCTGGACAGCTAAGTTCACAGGAAGGGGGAGGTGGTGGCAGGGCTTCTGGCCAGCTCAAAGAGGGCATCTGTACAGGTTTGCCCAAAAGCTTCCCTTTGCCTCCCCTGGCTCCTGAAGAGAGGAGATAGGGGGCACACCAGGAGCAGGAAAGAGGCAGAGAGAAGTCAGTGTGTCAGGAGAAAATGACAGGCCAGGTGCCACAGGATGGAGGAGGATATTGTGGTTAGAACAAAAATGGGGAGGCTAAGAATTGGAGTCATACCACTGTCCCCCTCGCTCCATTCAGGAGGAGCATACTGGCTCCAGGTGCCCGGGTCCCCAGAAGAATGTTGAGGGAACCCTCCATGGAAGGTCTGAAGCTCTTCCCCCACTGGGTCAATAGTGCTGTAGACAGGACCCTCACCAGGGCCATTAGCACCCCGTGCAGTCTGAGCCAAGTACAGGGAGATTCCTGCCTCTGAGGAGAAGAAAGAGGGAAGCCCAGGGGAGGAGGCAGACACACATAGAGGACAAAGGAAAATGGAAGGCAGAAGGAGATTCTGTGGGATCAACCTCCTCCCCGACCCCAAATCTGACATGTTAAACCAAGGCAAAGTTTAAGGTCTGTTCTGTGACTCAAGCTCAAGGTCCATTCCCCAGACCTAACCAACCTCAGAAAGGCCAGGGTTCCTCAGTGTGATCCCTTCAGTGTGCCCCCAGGAAGCTGACAAATGAGAAGTGGGGGTGGGGGAGGGCCGAGCCTTAGGGGATGGGGGTAGGTGTACCCTTAAGGGAATCAGAGCTCCTCACCATTGTAGTATCTAGCATCTGGGTCAGGATTGCTGGGGCAGCAGCTTCCCCTGGGTTCCTGAGCTGAGGGACTCCGGGATGGGTGGGGCCAGGAGTCTGCCAGCCATGGGTAAGCAGCAGGGCCAAGGCCCATGGGTGGCCTAAGGAGGGAGCAGGTGAATATTGGGAACGGGGAGCCAAAAGAGGCCAGCCAAGGGAGGAAGGTGGATGCAATCAAGAGTCACAGGACAGAAATGATGGCTAGGAGTAGGAACTGGGAAAGGCTGGGCGTAGAGAGGTGGTCAAGCCTGGAGTGGAAGGGGCACTCTCTCTCTCTCTCTCTCTGTAGAAACAATTGTCGTTAGAAAGGTCCTAAGGATTACCTGGAACTGGATCCGGAAAGGCCCTCTGAGTGTGGAAAGGACACTGGGGAAGATGAAGGGGGTTCATGGTAAGAGAAGACCTGGTCCTGGGGTTCCGAACCCCACAGGGTAGAGACCCTTACCTGCAGGTGTGTAGGCAAAGGAGGCTTCCGAAAAGGAACCCGGAAGAAAAAGAAGAGGGGAAATGAAGTGAGTGGTCAGGAACTCCATTTGTTTGTCCTTGGTCCTGGTTCCAAGTCTAATCCATGTTGCACACTGAATCAATTTTATACTAATTTCTCGGAATGGGACTCAGGTCCATCTCCTTTTCCCTTTTGAGACAGGATAGCAAGTAGCCCAGGCCGGCCTTGAACACGTGAGCCTCCTGACTCTGCCAGCCCTCCTTCCTTGGTTCTAGGAGTATAGGTGAGCGCCACCACATCCAGTTTCATTCCCACATGATTCCTATGCGTAACCAAACTGGGAGATCTCTGACCTCTGAGATTTTGTCATCTCTCCAGAGATTGCTTTTATTAAGGAGTAGATCTTTGAACCAGCCTATCTAGACATCAAGGGGTCATATAGCCACACACCCCCCCCCCTAGCTTGAACAGTTCTTTTACTGAGGTTGAGAGGCAATGCCTGTGTTCCAGTGTTAAATTCAGCTCCTCTGTCCAAATCCTTCTTCCTCTGGATCCTCCCTCTCACTTTCAAGCTTGCTCTCTACTTTTAGCACGGCTCCCCACCCTGGTGGGCTGTACTCCCTGTGGAATCACCTCGGATCCCGCCCACTTGTTCAGTTGAGGCCTCCCATGGAACCTCCCTCACCCAAACCCCACCCCTACCCTAAGTAGGCTCCTAATGCCCAGGGGTGTGGCTCTCACCCGTGTAGTGACTGAGCTCTTTGCGTAGCTTCTGGCGCCGGTACACGGCGGCGCAGAGCCCGAGCAGCAGCACCCCGCACGCCGCGCTGCTGCCTGCCAGGAATGCGGGCTCCCGCAGCACCCTAGCCAGCCGTTCCGCCAGCCCCTCGCTGACCTCTGGCCCAGGCTCCACTGCCGGAGAGGATGCTGTAGGGGTCAGAGAGATGAAAGGAGACGAACCCAAAATCCAAGGGCTTGGAAGGCGCCATTCCAGACTAACTTCTCAGTATTTCCCCAAGTTATTTTTTTTTATTACTTTTACTATTTTATTGTCTAATTGAGACAAGAGCTCACTATATCTTTGGCTAACTTGGAGCTCGCTTATGTAGACCAGGCTGGCCTAGAATTCACAGAAATTCACCTGCCTTTAGGCCTCCCGAGTGAAGGAATTAAAGGAAAGCTGTACCGCTCTTGGCTCTCCCCCACCCCCCCAAGTTCTCTGGCCCTGCTTTCCCACGCCCACCACTGGACTCACGCAGCTGCACTAGCACTGGTGCACTGGCCACGCCCACGCCAGCGCTGGTAGCTGCGGCCACTTGGGTTCGATAGAGCTGGCCCAATCGCAGTCCCCGGAACATCACAGAGCGTGCCCAGCCTGCTGCAGATCGATTGAGGTGGAAGCGGCTTTCATTACCCAGGCACCAGATCTAGGAAGAATTGGATTTAGGACCCATGGAGAAATTTGAGGTTTCAGTTAGGAGGAACTCATGCCTGAAGACAATGCTTTGAACCCCTTTCCTGTCTCCCAAACTCTTCTCAGATCCAAAGCCAGCCATAAGTTTCCCTCCACTATAACTTTAGGCCCAATGTCTCACCTCTCCCCCCCTCTCCGCCTCTCACACCACCCGCAGCTAGTAGCCCGCAGCCCACTCACCCAATCTCCAGTCAACTCTGTACCTGGTATTCAGTGATGACCCCATTTTGCTGGGAGGGAAGTGGAGGCTCCCAGGATACAGTGATACTGCTGTTGCCATCACCCCCCAAGGCCACAGCCACTCCCTGAGGGGGGGCCACTGGGGGCTAGCCCAGGGTGGAGCATGGTAAAGAGGACACAGACAGTCATTGCAAGCTGCCCGAAGCTTCACTCTCCTTGCTCTTACATGAGGGAACAGAAAGGCACCCCCCGCCCCCGACCTTCCTATCCAGACATCTTGCTTTTCACAGCTCCCACCTCTCCCTCCTCCCCAGTCTATAAATCACTCCACAGGCATGCTTACCCTCCTCAGGAATGCTCTTGATCACAAAAGGGCTTTCCGCCCCCAGCCCCTCCTGGCCTTGGACTTGCACCTTGATCTGGATTTGGGCCCCTGGGGGCAGTCCTCTTAGCACAGTACTTTGCTTGTGTGGAGTCTGTAGGTCCAGCACTGTCCAGCTCCCCTGGTCAAGGCCTGCAATCCTCCAAGACACACGGAACCCTTGCACCAGCTGGACTGGACCATCCACCTATAGGAAACAGGGCAAAGTGTATACTAGGCCCAGAAGAGGCTGGAGCCACACAGGACCTCCAGGCCCATCCCCCACTCCAGTCCTTCTGCCTTCCCCGTCCACTCACCTCCTACTTCCCATCACTTCTCAGATGCCCTCGTGTCCCCCCCCCCCCATTATCACCCCCATCTTTAACCACATCTCTATGCCACACTCACAGTCCAAGACACCTGCAGAGTTCTGGGCCCAAGGACTATGGGCTCCTGCATTTGCACACGTACTTCAGCTAGTCCTTGCTGGCCTCTCCATGGCTCCTCCACTGGCCTAGATAGGCCGCTGTCTGCTGACCAAAGAGCCTAGTCAGCAGGGACCACCAAAGGCAAGAACTTTGTGCTAAGGCTATGTTTATGTTCCACCTCTGCCTGGCTCGCAGACTGGGATACGATCCAGCCTAGCACAGATACATTAAGGGAATCTTTTACAGAGAGCTAATCTGGGGGAGCAGCTAATGTGATTTTTTTTTTCTGTGCATTCTTTAAAGGCCTCCGCTCCTTGTCTCTCATATGCACTCGATTACCCCCAAGTCCCTTTTAGTGTGAACAATCTGTGCTACATACACTTAAGAAGCTTAGTGGCAAGGGAGTGGCTGAGGTGGATGACTATCACACCCACCCCCCTTCCTTTCTTGAGCCCTCTGTGAGAGAGAAACATGACTTCCAGTTGTGGTCTGGGCCATCAGTATAGATCTGGCATATCAAAAGAAAATCCTGTGGACTGCCACTATTCTGTGGTCTGGATGGGTGGGAGTGGGGGTGGGGAGGTTACTCTTTGTTGTTACTCATTGCATACCCACACCCATTAGGCCTCTGGCCTTACCCTGGGTTTGAACAGGCCTAGAGACAGGGCTGGGTTCACTGATGCCCCAGGCTCCAACAGCTCGCACTAGGAACATGTAGATGGTATTGGGCTGCAGGCCACTGATGGTGTGCGTTTCCAACTGTACCCCATCTGCCACTGTCCGCCACGTGTTGCCAGCCGCTTGGCTAAACGGGAATGAGGTGACAGGACCATCAAAGCCAGGCATCCCCAACTTGTCTACTCAGTCTCATCCACTCTGTATGGAACCATACCGTACTATCTTCTTACTTAGCGAGAAGGGGACTAGAGACTCATTCTCCCCAAATAGCAAAGGCCCTGAGGACATAGGATCCCCCTCTTTTTAATTCTCCAGCTTTGTATTAAAAAAAATTGTCTGCATGAGCCTGGAGAGATGACGTAGTTGGTGAAGTGCCTGCTGAGTAAGCATGAGAGCCTGACTTCAGACACCCCCCCCCCCCATGCACCTACATCTGTAATCTTAGCATTGGTTGGGGGAGGAGGGTAGAGTAGAGATAGGTAGATCCCCAGAGCTGACTAGTCTGCCTGTCTAACCAATTAGTGAGACCCAGGTTCAGAGCAAGATTTTGTCTCACAGACCTTGGGGGAGGTCACTTGATACTGTGCACGTAGACATATGTGCATGCAAACTTGCAAGCATACATACACAGACACACAAAATCATCTCTATACCTGAAGGCCTCTATCACATAAGAGGTAGCTGTGGCCCCAGACCGTGGATTGGGCTTCCAGGACAAGGTGACGCTGTTCTTGGTTACCTCCGTGACCACTGGCTGAGAGGGAGGCCCTGGAGGGTTACTGGGTGCTGTTGCTGGACTCGGTGATGCTCCCCAATCTTCTGCAGTGATAGATTATCATTAGGTAGGCAGAGGGGGCGAAGAGAGCTGTGGAGCTCTGAGAGTAGTGATGGTTAGGTAACGTAGTATACTATCCCAGACTCCCATCTGCCTCCCAAGTCCTCCAGTCCATCCTCATCCGCACCAATATGGCGTGGCATATTGGAAGATAAAAATTAACCCTGGAACTTGGGAGATATTGACTAGAGACTGATGGATAAACTTACCTCGCTTCCTAAGCCAGCTACTCCACGTGGCCTCCCCTATGGAACTCTTGGCCACACAGCTGTAGAAACCCATGTCCATCTCCTGTAGGAGAAGGTAGAGTGCTGGCCCACTGGGAGTGGAGCAAGGTAGGGTGAAGGGATGGAGAGGCAGGTAACAGAAGGATGAGGATGATGCTGGAGACTTTAGGGAGTCTGAGAGAGCAGAGAGGTAGAAATGGATTAGATGCCTAGTTGGTACCTAACAGAGTTGGAATGTGGACCAGTCATGAGGATTCTAAGAATGACAATCACCTGTACACTGGCGATGTATAGAGTGCCATTGTCCATTAAGTTGAACTGTGAGTCATCTCCCTGCAGCCACCGGTCATCCTTCTTCCACTGGACATTGGGCTGTGGGTTTCCAGTCACTCTGCATGGCAGCCACACAGAAGAGCCAAGTACCAGCGTATGATTGGCTGCTCCCTGGAGGATGATGGGCGGCAGCCCATCCATGGAGGCTGGGAGAGGAAGAACTTGGGTCAGGAAAGCAGCCTTTTGTCTTTTTTTGGTTTGGGGGTTTTGTTTGTTTGTTTGTTTGTTTCGAGACAGAGTTTCTCTGTGTAGCCTTGGCTGTCCAAGACTCACTTTGTGGACCAGGCTAGCTTCAAACTCACATCAATCCACCTGCCTCTGTTTCATCTCAACACCCCCCACCGGCCCCCCCTCCCCAGTCAACCAAGAGAGATTACATTTCCAATCTTTGCTGGGACTATTCTGCTCCTAGTTTCCAAACATCAAGGAAGTCACTCTGAAAAAAATGCCCATTCCCTTTTAGACACATCAAACAGCACCCAAGAAAGGGAAACATCTCTTTAAACAATCTCTTTGCAGACCGTGGGTCCAGCCCTCTCTCCATGAACACATACCTCCTTTTATCTCTAATAGGGCCTTGGCCAGGATGCTACCAGCCACACTGACAGCCTGGCACACATAGTAGCCAGCATCTTCGATCTGTACTTCGGTGATGTTGAGTTGGCCTCTTGGAGAGACTAGAAGACGTCCCATGGGCTGGAGTGACTGACTAGGGAACAGGAGGGCCTGGGACAGAGCAAGGAAGCCAAGGTAAGGAAAGGGCAAGGTATAGAGAGAAGCCCTAAGGTTCTAGTTCGCACTCTGCCTCCAGCCACTGACATGGCCCTAGCCAAACTGGTTAGGCCAGCTCCCCAAAATGATGGACATCTGTTAGAAGATCTTGGGGGCCACGCCCCAGCTCTGTGATTTACTGGTTGAGAAACTCTAAGGAGCTAAGGCCTGAGACAAGGCAGCAGGATGAACCACCTGGGGCCTGGGGAGATGGCTCAGGGGTTAAGAGTACTGTCTGCTCTTATGGAAGACCTGGGTTCAATTCCTAGAAATGTGGTAGCTCACAACTGTCTGTAACTCCACTTCTAGTGAGTATGGTACCCCTCACACAGACACACATGCAGGCAAAATACCAATGCACTTCTCTTTTAGAAGAACTAACTAATAAACAAAAACTAGAATGAAATCTCTGGGTCTTTATATCTTTGTGAGCTCCAAGGGGTCAAACTCGGTCGGCTGAAATAAAGGAATCATATGAGAGTTTTATAAAATGCTGTGATAAATGTGAACTGTTTTCTGGCTTTAGCGTTTTACTTTAGATAGACACATAGAAAGGAGGGAAATAGGTTTGGGTCTCAGGAAAAACAGGCCAGGTTGAGGCTCTGATTGACTTCCTCCTACTCCCTCCTAGCATCACCATTTTCATCCCTAAGAGGACCTAATTAAAAGGCAGTGGTCATGAGAACTGGGGATTTTGGGAAATTGTGGCCATGGTTTGGGATTAAAAATCCTGCAGTGTAGAGACAAATAGGTTTACTACATTTACCCTGCAGCACAGGGCCCACTTCTCCCTTAGAGAAAGCCACTTAGGTTGTAACTTTTGGAGAACAGTGTGATCTGGATTTGTTCACTAAGCAGAAAGGATATGGCTGTGAGTCCTTCCCCACGACTCTCCCCCCCCATCCCCCCCCCCCATAGAAGGAGCTATAAACAGAGCAAGTAATCTACCCCAAGCAGCTTTAATTGCTTCAATATTTGGTTTCCAGAGCAGTTTTCATGTCCAAAAGCCAAGACCTAGAGGGTCTTGGGGAAGAGAAACCTAGCTGGATTTCCAGACTCTCAAGACATTGGTCAACACATTAAGATTCTCTCAGAACTTGCCACTCAGAACAGTTCTGCACTTTTTTGGTTTTGGTTTTGATGAGACAAGGTTTCTCTGTGTAGCCTTGGCTGTCCTAGACTTGCTTTGTAGACCAGGCTGGCCTCGAACTCACAGTGACCTGCCTGCCTCTGCCTCCCGAGTGCTGGGATTAAAGGCATGCACCACCATGCCCGGCTTGTCCTGCACCGTTTTACATATGGCTGCATCATCATTGAATTATTTGAGTGTCCAAATGCTCTGGGCCTTTTTAATCTTCATTGTTTTATTTGCTCCTCTCATATAACCTCCAGGAATTCCTGGGAGAGGAAGCTGAAAGGGAAGTTTGCAGAAAAGTAGAGGGAGAGAAAGATCCAGAAGGAAAATCGGTTAGAGCTTCAGAAAGAGCTACTTACCTGACTCCCTTCCTTCTGCCAGAAGATGGCAGGTGGGGGGTTTCCTTTGGTCTCACACTGAAAAGACACATTTTCTCCAGGAGCTGCTGTCTGGTCCTGGGGCTGAGTCACAAATTGTGGTGGCACTGGGAAGGAGAGAGAGAAAAAATAAATAAATAAATAAAGGAGCAGGGGACTTAGTGGTATGAGGTCTAAAGCTGGTTTAATAGAGCAGGTGTCCATCTCTTGCTTATATCTCTTCGGCTTTGTCTTCTCTCTCCCTCCAGAAGTGTCTCCAGTGATCTACCCACACTTCATGTTCCATCTTTGCCCCCTATTCTCCAACACCATCCCTCACATTACCCCTGCAGCTGCCCCAGGAAGAGCCCTCACCATGAACACTGAGGGAGCCAGATGCCTCCACGCGGCCCACGCTGTTCTCTGCTACACAGGTGTAAGTTCCCTCGTCTTCAGCACTCACTCGGCCAATCCAAAGGCTGTGGTCACTCCGAATCTCATACCTGCTCCACTCCCCACCCCAAGCTGGGTTGGCCACAGCTACAAACCCCTCCCTTCTCCCCCAGGACCAAACACCAGGGTCAAGATAGGCAAGGCAGGACTCAAAGGGTACAGAAGATGGTACCCATTATGTGAAATAAGTTCAGGCAAGGACCACTAGCTCTGAGGAACAGATTTCTCTGTGCCAGGGCCAGGTAGAGTCTGAGGCTCCTTAGGTCCCCCTACTGTCAGAAGGAAAGGGTTCCTCACCTGCCAGTGGGCAGTTCCCCATCATCCTTGCGCCATCGTAGATTGGGCTGGGGATCTCCCTGCACCTCACACAGGAAATTCACAGGGGCCTCAGCTAGGACGACCTGGTTTATTGGTCTACGCAGAAATGAGGGACGCTCTACAGAGTGGGAGCCATTGAGCTGTCAGGAGTTTTGCACAGCTACTTCCTCACTGGGCTATGCACTCCCATAACTCCAAAGGGCCGAGTGCCTACCCAATACCACAAGTTCAGCTGCTCCACTCTCTCGTTCTCCAGCCATGTTGGAGGCCACACACATATACATGCCAGCATCACTCTTGAATGTGTGTGACATCATCAGCTTTCCTCCACGTATCTAGAGAATAACAATGGTAACACTGAGGTCCTTTACAGCCAGCAAAGTGTGTGTGTGTGTGTGTGTGTGTGTGTGTGTGTGTGTGTGTGTGTG
>OU015749.1:94338468-94349086 GCA_907169655.1 Acomys percivali
CACACACACACACACACACACACACACACACACACACACACACACACACTGGTTCCTGTATAAGCCTTGCCCAGTCAGCAATCATGCATCCTGTACCATAGGAGACACTAGAGTATTCCTTTCTGAATGATCC
The DNA here is from genome assembly GCA_907169655.1 of Acomys percivali. NCBI lineage: Eukaryota > Metazoa > Chordata > Mammalia > Rodentia > Muridae > Acomys > Acomys percivali. The sequence goes on from OU015749.1 coordinate 94,338,602, forward strand.
CTGGTCCCACAGGTGAAATGGAAATTTGTTTAAAGGAAGGCGTTAATTGCTAAACATGGTGGCGCACACCTCTAATCCCAGCACTCTGGAGGCAGAAGCAGCTTGGTTGCTGTGAGTTCAAGGTCAGCCTGGTCTACAAAGTCCAGGACAGCCAAGGCTAACACAGAAAAACCCTGTCTCGAAAACGTAAGCCAAAACAAAAACACAAATAAACAAAGAAAAAAGAAAGAAAAAGAAAAAGGAAAGAAAAAGAAAAGAAAAGAAAGAAAGGTGTTAAGGGCTGGGGCCTAAAACTAGAAAGGGTTCTTAATTTGAATGGTATGAGACTCTAGGTTATCTTGTGGTTTGTTTATTTTTATTTTTATTTTCCAAGGACTCTGTGATGTCACAGAAATTAAACATGGTGGAAATATAAATATGAGTGGTGCTGCTTTTCCTGAAAGGTAGGGGTGTGTGTGTGTGTGTGTGTGTGTGTGTGTGTGTGTATGTGTTTTGTGTTTTTGTTTTGTTTTGTTTTTAGAAAGAGGGTCTCTCTGTGTAGCTTTGGCTGTCCTAGACTCACTTTGTAGACCAGGCTAACCTCGAACTCACAGCGATCCATCCGCCCCTGCATCCTGAGTGCTGGGATTAAAGGCATGCGCCACCACACCTGGCCGGAAACGCAGTTTTTTAAAACCAGGAAAGAAATTCCTTTCCATCCTTGTTCTTTTGGAATACTGCCTCTCTCTTGGTCTACAGACCTCTGTCCTGAACCTGGTTCATGCCCACATTTCTGCTCAGGATAGCATAGTTAAATACTAATACTGGGCACTCAGCCTGCCTTTGGTAAAGGATTTATAACCTTCTACCAGTAGGCGGCACTGTAGCCTTGTGCAAGCTGGTGTCCTTAAATAACCAGGGACTGCTGGGCGCATCTGTTCTGCGCCTTTCTCTCTCTTTCTCGCCCCCACCCCGCCTACCCTGTTCCAAGATCCTCAGAGACCTCTTGGTTCTAAGCCCAGTGGGGGATTAGGTTTCGTTTCTTGCCCTTCGTTTTAAGAGTTCTGGCATAGAGAAAGCTGGGGCGAGGTGGGTGCAGGGTCTGTCCTTGTAGAGTTGATTTGACGGCTCGGTGGTAAAATCGGGTTCTCTCCCACGTGTGGAAGATGATAATTTTCTTGGTCTTCTCCCTTCCAGATAGAATCCTTATCTCTTTTCTCTGTCCCATCCCAATCCTGGTTTGGAACCACTCCACTGAGAGAGGCCCCTAGCGTGGCTAGTGCCCAGGTTTTGGCTTTGAAATGCTTTGAGCTGGCATCTCAGACTTCGACACCTCCCAGAGTTAGTAAATTGGTCAAATTATTTAGCTTCAGCCTACTGGTGGCCCATGCCTATAAGCCCATCACTGGGCATGTAGGAGCCTTTGGATCAGTGCGGAAGGCTGGCTGGGTTATGTCACTAATATGGGTCTCCAGAACCCACCAAGGGTGTAAAGCACATCAGGAAGTATAATAAGTTTACCATTATTTAGTATCCTTTCCTCTCCGGCCCTTTAACCTGTCTCCTACAGACTCTACCTGAATGAGACTCCAAGCTCTGGTATTTCCACCCCACCCCACCCCACCCCCACTCCACAAAACCTCTCCTATGCAGTGAAAGTACGTTTAGGTCCCCTGCTGCCAAGATTTTGCTCTGCGCTGCTTTTGTGACCAATGAGCTGTTCTTCACCCTCCATAGCTGTGTTTTCCTAGTGGCCACCAGCGAACATCTTCCCTACATCTTCCCTTACTGCCTTACAAGCTTGAATGACAAGATGCCTGGTGTAAGCTCTAGGTGAGTGAGTGGGACGTCAGTGAAAATAACTGCTTAACCTCTTGGGGCTCCTTAAAGGTGACAGAATCCAGCCCTTTTCAAACTCCTTCCACACACGCCACACCCTTCTGGTCCACCCTTTCCCTCTAATTCCTGCAGACACAGCTGCGGGCTGCCTTTCCCTGGAATTTCTTCCTTGTCATCCCAGGTCTCCAGAGAAGCGTCGACAGCAGCCTAATGAATAGCTAATGGCCATGCAAATAGGGCTCTGGGGCTCCTCCCCCGCACCTGAGGGGAGAGGGAGGGAGGGGTGGAGAGAGAGGGAGGGAGGGGGGGAGAGAGAGAGAGAGAGAGAGAGAGAGAGAGAGAGAGAGAGAGAGAGAGAGACTTTTTAAGTCTGCAGCTAAGGCGGAGAAGGGTGGCCACTAGGAGTCGAGGCCCCTACCCTAACTCTCGCAGAGGCGTCGCAAAGGAGACTTCCAGACGTGGCCAGCAGGGAGCGCGATCCGGCCTCTCTCCAGACTGCCTGCGGCGCTAAGGGAGGCAGTGCTGTCTCAAGTTATTTATTAATCACTGTAATTAGCGGTAACGACCTCGCCACTGCTCTGCCAGGATGGGTCAGCTGTGAGTCTCACAGGGGAATACAAACTTAGCTCTAAGTTTCCTTGAAAAGATCGCTGACTCCGTCCCTCCGCAACAAAACACCTACAAAATTGGGGCTTTCTCACTCTGGCTCTGAGGTTTTTTGTTTTTTGGTTTTTGTTTTTTTTTTAAATAACTTCAGGTCCTTGATGCGACATCTGCTACTAGTGGCCGGTTTAGCCCTGACCGGCTAGTGGCCGTGTCCCCTCTTCTGCCCTTCATAGTTCTCCCACCTGGGGTGGGTGTGGTAGCAGGGTAGTAGGGGAAATGAGGAGAAAGAAACTCAGCAGCCCCCCACCACAAGCAGATAACCCAATTCAGATGCTCCTTTGGGACCCCGCTTCCCAGAGGGCCCTGATAAGTGTTTCTGGGTCCTGGAAGGGAAAGGGCGCTTCGATCTTCCCCTCCACGCAGCCCTCTCACCCCGACTCCCAAATCTCTGGTCCTCATCAGACAGTCTCACCATTGAAAGATGGGTCTCCAGGGGGCACCAGGCTAGGATTGAGCGCTGCCAGCGAGGAGTTGAAGCCGAGGAGTAGCTCACTGGAGTTGGAGACGTCTCCCGCTAGGGAGTCCGCGAACAAGTTCATCTGCAGTAGTGTTTTAAGCAGGTAGCGCAGCATGACGCGGCTCGCTTGGGTTTTTGGCGGGGGGCTCGGAGCCCAGCCACTGGGTCTAGGACCCGGGGGCCGGGGGCCGTAAGCCCCTCCACAGCCTTTGCGCGCTGCGGCAGCCACGGTGCCGCTGTCCTGCAGGCGTGCCTGGGTACCGGCCGAGCTTCCGCGCGGGCTGGCGTCCTTCGCTAGTTCTTCTCTCCACCCCACAGTGCCGGAGTCCCCTGGGAGCTGGGCGAGCGGAAAGCAGGTGCCACTCGGATCACGCCGTAATTAAGGGCTTAATCCGCCTCCTTCCATACCCCCATCGCCACCAGAACGGCCACTAGCAGGGCAGCGCGCGTGAGAGTCCCCGCCCCACACTCCTCTCATCAAATGTTGCTCTGAATCTGGCGGGAGAGTTTTCCTCTTTCTCCAAGCACCCAAGATGAGGACTGAATCTCTGTCCGACTCTGCCTTTCTCTCTAAATTTGTAGCAGGAATTGTTTCCTTTCTTGGAGGTAGGGGAAACTGAGTCATTCGAAGAGCAGCAGACGCTGTTGAGCTCTCAATGTCCCAGCTTCCAGCGCCTTCCGATTCTGGGGCTTGCAGACGTGAGCTCAGTATACTGGACTGCGAGGGGCGAGGGGCGGGAGGAAGACCACAATTCCACCTCTGCATCACCACCCCAACCCCAACCCCGGGCGCACCCCGGGCGCGCCCCAGGCTTCCCCCTAATCCTGTGGGATTCTTAATTCCCAGAAGCCCAAGGAATACAGTGACTCAACTTGACCTGGAATCCTGCCCCAGACGCCCCAGTCAGGAATTCCTGTTGAGCGCTCAGACTCTTACTTACTAGCGTAGTGCAGTTCTCTGCTCTGACATTTTTTAACTAGTTATTTTACAGTTTTGAAGAGACCAAACAAAAGTGGAACCAAGTAGTCTACAACAAAGAAATCAAAGTGCAATAAACCAGGTAGATGCCAAGTTGCTCAAAATTACTGGAACTAGATAACAGCTGTTTATCCTCTGGGTTGGGGTAGAATAGAGTTGTGTAACAAGAAAGCCAAAGCCTTACTTCTGACTTTTCTCCGGTTATTTTAACTTTGGCGGCGTCCCAGTTAGCCATCCTTGCTCTCGCTCCTCTCCTGCACACACTTTTCCTAGGCTGGAAATGGTGTTGGATGTGGAGCAAGAGATCCCGGTTTCCCATCTTGTTCCGCGGACAAATAATTGTGGGTTTTGCATTGCTCTTAAACTGTGCGACAGCAGTGTCTGCTGCTTCGCTGCTTCCGATAGGGAAGGCGATGCCTGCCCAGGCAGAGAGCTCCGAGGGGGTGGGCTACTTAGAACGTCCCAGGGTTGGAGATGGCGCTGTGGCCGGATCCGGATTCCAAACCGAAAGCAGACCAACAAGCAGAGAACTGTGGTGGTGCTGCTTCCTACAATCTTCCCGGTAGAGCCCAGACGCTGCCACTTTTAGTGCCTCTGAGTCTCCTGCCCAAGACCAGACCTCAAGGCGGGGCGACCTAAAGCGGTGGCACTCAACAGTCCCATGGGAGTCAGAGCCCTGGGTACTGATATGGCAGTGTGTCATGTGGGCGCTGAACTGGGTCCCTGGTGCGTCCCCTGTTGATAAATCGAGGCAATTCTTGAGACTGGGGTAGGTTAGTGTACTAAAGACATAGGATTTTATATCAGACCCTTGTCGCGGGGGCTTGCTACAGGACTAGACCACGCTCAGCAGGAGAGGTAAGGGGTGCCGCAAAGGTGTGCTGAAATCCTCTATTTGCCAACTAACAAGACATCACCATTCAGTTGCCTCGGCGGTTAAGGAGGTATCTATTTGATCTGGTCTGAGCCTCAAGTTCAGGATCCTAAGGATCGTTTGCTTGGCCTCCTGCTGGCGGGCTAGGCAGGTTCCTTCACATTAGAAGCCCAAGCAGGGCAGAAACTTAACTTCGTGGCACCAGGCCCTGTTTTGGATCTAGGAAGGCTGGAAAGCCCCCAGAGCATGCAGATGCTGCCCCACCCTAATCTCCTGATTTGCTCCTGGACGGCCTCTGGGTAAACACACCGCCCGCCAGGCGTCTAGGGGCTTGTCACCCTGTTAGCGGATTTGTTTCTGGAGACCGCACAGTTAATTGGCCCTTTATGTGGGGATCAGGGCATATTTGCTCTGGGTTCCCTAAATGGGAGGCAGCAGCGCAGCCCAAGGGCACCGCTGCTTCCTAATCCCTGTCATCTGTTTTGGAGGCTGAACAAACTGAGGAAAGCCGGCTGTCTCTCTAGAACTCTTGGCCCCCATGTGGTCCATCTTGTGAATCTTTCTCTCTGTCTCTCTTTCTGTTTCTCTCTCTCTCTGTCTCTCTCTGTCTCTGTCTCTGTCTCTGTCTCTCTCTCTCTCTCTCTGTCTCTCTGTCTCTCTGTCTCTGTCTCTCTCTGTCTCTCTGTCTCTCTCTCTCTCTGTCTCTCTCTCATTTTTTAAAAACCAACTCTTAAAAAAATCTCCCCACTCTCCCGCTTGTCTTTCCTTCTTTCTTGTCTCTCTTGTCCATTCTTTCTTTCTCTGTGTTTGTTATCTCTAGAATATTATTCTTTTCTCAGAAAACTAGGTCTGACTTAAGGAGAAAAGAGGGTTCAGGACTCAAGGGAGACATCCAGAAGATTAAGTTACATAGTCTATACCACACGTTTCTTCCATCTCCTTCCTCCACCTCCCCATCCACCAGGGTCCCCAGAGATTCTCCTGGGGCCCAGAGGTGGAAGCCAGAGTGAGAAGAGATGGCCCAATGGAAGCCACATGTCCAGCAATTCTGCAGCTCCCCACCCTCATTTTCTTTCCTTCACACATTTCCTCTGGTCCTAGGGCAGCCAGGATGCTAGCCTTTCATTTTTTCAAATACAGCTGCTCTGTGGGTTGCTCCCAAATGCAGGTGTGCAAAACATGTGGCTTCTGCTTACCTCCTTGCACCAGCCTGCCACCAACATGGTCACAACTCTGGCTTTTGTCTTTGCTCAGCTGGGGCAGACAGAAATACTCTCACGCCCATTTCCTAATCCCTGGTGCCCTTAACCTCGGAGCCATCTCTCCAGCCCTGTGGCTTTGATTTATAAGATTCCTCCTTGGGCTGAAGGAAGAGCCAGAGCTGAATTTCAAGCAACTCCTTTTCCCTTTTCTTTGTTTTTCTTTCTTTCTTTCTTTCTTTCTTTCTTTCTTTCTTTCTTTCTTTTTCTGTTGTTGTTGGTGGTGATAGTGGTGGGTTTTGTTTTTTGTTTTCTAGGTCTTCTTGTTTGTTTGTTGAGACAGAATCTTGTGTAGCCCAGACTAGCCTCATACACAAGGATGATCTTGAGCATATCCAGATGAGAGCCTCTCCTTTGGCCAACAGTAGGTAGAGTTGAACTTTAGAAATTGCAGGAGAAAGCCAGGCAGTGGTGACACACACCTTTAATCCCAGCGCCCGGGAGGCAGGCAGAGGCAGGTGGATCGCTGTGAGTTCAAGGCCAGCCTGGTCTACAAAAGGAGTCCAGGATAGCTAAGGCTACACGGAGAAACTCTGCCTCAAAAACAAAACAAAACAAAAAAAACAAAGCCAACCAACCAACCAACCAAAGAAAGTGCAGTAGAGAGAAAAAGAGGTTTTAAAGAGGGTGGGCAGAAAGGACGGCAAGTGACAAGGTGCAAGAAGGGTGGGAGGGGTTGAGGCTGTACCCAGATAAGAGTTCTGACCCCAAAGGGAAAGAAGTGTGTGTTCACCACAGAGGAGAGCTTAGGGCAGGGGTTGATGAGGCTGACATGCAAGACAAGTCTTTTTCAGGGCTTCATTTTGGAGACAAGGCTAAGGAAGTGACTGTGTCATATGCAGGAAGGAATCTGACATAAGTGGTGTTTGGGGAATCAAGTGCTTCTAAAGAGACTCCCCACCTCTGTGTATGTGTGTGTGTGTGTGTGTGTGTGTGTGTGTGTGAGAGAGAGAGAGAGAGAGAGAGAGAGAGAGAGAGAGAGAGAGAGAGAAGATTGGGCAAGAGAATACCACCCCAGGCTAACTTCTGTTGGCCTAGTGCCAGCACAAAGGCCAGAGAATGTGGCTGGGAATTTTTAGTGACCACACTAGGGGCCATATGGGAAGGCTTCTTGGTGGTCCAAAGCCCATATGCCAGCTGGTAGTGTATGAAGATGCTGGCATGTGATTGCCCCAGAGGTCTGCTTCTCCTCTACACACACACACACACACACACACACACACACACACACACACACACACACACAGGAGCAGCCCTATCTGTTTACATCCCCCCAGAGCCTACTGCCTCCCATCATTCTCCCTGCCTGGACCTCTTCCCAGGGCATGAATACCCATTGAACATATGTGTGAGTCTATGTGTTTGTGGGGGGTGGGGAAGGGACATAGGAACCTCACATCTGCCCCACCCCCCACTAGGCTATGCTAAGAATGGCCCAACAGGGATGCTACCTTCAAAATGATGATTCCAGGGGCCAGTGACCCAGCCAGCATGGGCTAGAGAGGTAACAGGAGGAGGGACCAGAGAGCAAAGAGCAGCACCCAGCTGGCAGGCAGACAGCAGGAGCTTCCCCTGGCAGGAGACATGGCTTGTTGGCTGAGACCCTGTGGCTGCTGAGATAATAAGCCAGCCCGCCCCTGCCGAAGAGTATCCCTTTCTCTACAGGGTTCCAATGGAGGGCCCTGCAGGGACACACTTTGCCATACACCCTGCCGAGTCCAGAAATCTGGAGGCACCTAGGCAGAAGTGTACACATCTCACTGCAGATGTAACAAAGGCTGAGGAGAGCGGGCTGTTTTCCCCACGTCGTTAGCCCTTCTTTCTGAGTTTCAGAAAAGCGTCTGAGCACATCTATCATTATCCTTTGGGAAGATGAATACCATCATATTATGTTGAATGGTCTAGTGTCCAGATGCACCATGCACTTACAATCAGTCTCCCTACTTAGGTGTAGTTTATTTCTGGAGTTTTGTTTTGCAGACAGTGCTACAAATAAACTTCATACACATACACATATGCCTTTGCATATATGTATACATGCAGGATACATTTTTATTATTCTTTAATTTTGTTTATTTGAGATTTTGTTTTTGTTGGTTGGGGGGGGATTGTTTGGTTGCTTGTTTGTTTGTTTGTTTTTTCAAGGCAGTGTCCTACCGTGTAACCCTGCTTGGCCAGAAACTGCTTTGTAAACCTGGCTGATCTTGATTGAACTCACACAGCGTTTCCTGCTTCTGCCTCCCAAGTGTTGAGGTTGAAGGCTCATGCAATTATGCCCAGCTGGTTTGGATTTTTGATACAGGCTCTTACTATGTAGGTCAGGCTAAACCCAAATCGTCCTGCTCAGTCTCCTGATGCTGGGATTACAGCAAGCACCACCAGGCCCAACTGTTTGCTTTGTGGCAGGCTTTGCTGTGTAGCACAGGTTGATTTCAAACTCCTGCTCCTTTTCCTGGAATTGGAAGAGTGTACCATCACATCCACTAGGATAAATTCTTTTTTTATTTTATGTATTTATTTATTTTAGTTTTCTTTGACTCATGTAGCCCTGACTGGCCTGGCTATGTAGCCAAGGATGGCCTTGAACTCCTGATTTTTTTTTTTTCATTTTATTGTTTTTGTTTTAATGTGTATGGAAGTTTTACTGTGTGTGTATCTGTACACCATGTGTGTGCAGCACCAGAAAAGGGGCATTATACTCTATAACTGGAGTTACATATGGTTGTGAGCTGTCATGTGGGTCTAAGGAATCGAGCCCTGAACCTCATTTCTGGAGTGTTGAAGACCAGTTTTGACATCACAGGGTAAATTTGAGTCAGGGCATAGCCTGACTGCTGGCTAGTCACTCAACAGACATCTCTGAGGGCAACTTTCCAGGCTGGAACTGATTTTTATGTGCAGTGGCTTCCACAGATAGTGGCAAACTGAGGGGCCAGAACTAAACTGCCGGCAACAGGCAGATGCTGATACTTCCTGATCGGGGCTCCATGTAAGGGGAGGGGGGATTATAGCTGTTGGCTTTTAGTGGGGGCTTCTACTGGTAGTGGCACATTGTCTAAGAAGGAAAGGAAAGGAGAGAGAAAAAGACCACACACACACACACACACACACACACACACACACACACACTCACTCACACATTGAGTGGATGGAGCAAACTCCAAAGAGCAAGTTCCAACCCAACCTTACACATATACATACGCACAAATATACGTATATACATTTGGTGGGTGGAACATACTCTGAAGAGCAAGTTCTAACAGCTTTACTCTTTTTTCCCACAGTTTATATATCCCAGAACAATCCTTCAAGCAGTACAAAAATCACAACCTGAGCCTGATGTGGTGACTCACACCTTTAATCCCAACACTCAGGAGGCAGAGACAGGCAGATCTCTGTGAGTTCAAGGCTAGCTTCGTCTGAAAAGTGAGTCCAGAACAGCCAGGGATGTTACACAGAGAATCTCATCTCAAACAAACAAACAGACAGACAAACAAACAAAGCCCACATGGTAGAACCAGAGATCCAATTCCTTCAAGTTGTACACACACACACACACATACACATATAAATAATAAATGTTAGTTTATGTATTTTATTTTGTGTGTATGAGTGTTTTGCCTGCACAAATGTCTGAGGTACTTGCAGCTGTAGGCTGTATAACCTGGGTCCTTCAGAAAAGTAACCAGAGATCTTAATCACTGAGCCACCTATCCAGCCAAAATGCAAGATGTTTTAAAGATTAAAAAAAAAATGTTACCCTTAGGCCAGTTGTGCTGAGCAAATTCTTGTGACCTCAGCACTTGGGAGATGGAGACAAAAACATCAGTAGTTCAAGGTTACCCAGCTAAGTTTTGAGGCCAGTATGAACTATATGAGACCCTGCCTTAAATAAGCAGTTACTTTACTTAAGCAAACTGCGTAACGTCTCATAACAACTCACAGATTTCTTTTTGTTTGTTTGTTTGTTTGTTTTGTTTTTCAAGACAGGGTTTCTCTGTGTAGCCTTGGCTGTCCCAGACTCGCTTTGTCGACCAGGCTGGCCTCGAACTCACAGTGATCCGCCTGCCTCTGTCTCCCGAGTGCTGGGATTAAAGGTGTGCGCCACCACGCCCGGCTGATTTCTTTCTTTTGTAACAATTTGTGTTGTATAACAAGCATGAATTCAAGCCCCTTCTGCTCTTCAGCCTCTTGAGTGATGGAGCCACACAGGTATGGAGCACCATACCTGGTAAGCCCACATCCCTTTTTTCTTTTGTTTTGAGAGTACTAATACAGTCACGCCCATTTTCCCCTTTCCCTTTTTCCCCTCCAATCTCTCCCGTGTACCCCTCCTGGATCTCTTTCAAGTTTATGGTCTTTTCTTTTGCCAATTGTTGTTGCGCATATATATATATATATATATATATATATATATATATATATATATATA
>OU015749.1:94383029-94415181 GCA_907169655.1 Acomys percivali
GCCTAAGGCAGGCTAGGAGGCTTTCACTGAGGGTCTCTAGTGTGATTGGCAGCAGAGGCCTCTGGGCCTGGTCATCTCAGAACGTCTCCATTTGCAGTTGGAAACTTGGGCCAGAGTGCTGGCTAGTCTTGTATCAACTTGACACACAAACTAGAGGTATCTCAAAGGAGGTAACCGTAACGGAGAAAAATGCCTCCAAAAGATCTGGGTGTAAGGTGTTAATGCTATTTATACGAAACTGATTTTGTTTCTCAGTTTCTCTCTTAACCCAGCTATCACACAAGTAACTAAGACTCCATTATAATAAACTTCACAACACAATAAATGAGCAGTTTATTTCTCCATTCCTGCGCTGCTTTTGGCTTTTCAAGACAGGGTTCTTCTTTGTAGACCAGGCTGGCCTCGAACTCACAGAGATCCACCTACCTCTGCCATCTGAGTGCTGGGATTACAGGCATGTGCCACCATTACTCTATTCTTAACCCTCTAAGCTAATTTGGTTTCCTCCCAGCATCCATCCCAGAGATACTTGCACTTTGTAGCTTTCACTGTTCCTGTTCCTTTCTCTGATGTCTCCTGAACCTCTCTGATGGCTGAATCCCCTTGCTTCCTTGTCTAACTCCTCCTCCCCTGGCTGGCAGGAAGTGCAGACCTATTTTCTCCCTTGCTCAGTGATTGGCTGTAAGCTGTTTTGTTGGCATATTAGGGGACAATTGGGCAGCAGTGTTTATACAACATTGAGAACTGAGATTCTTATAACAAGGATTACAACCAGATATGAGGGCACAGAAATAGTATTTGAATTACACAATAACCTTATGCATACAGTAAGGCATTTTTAAAATTACTGATCAATGGGGGAGGACCCAGCCCATTGTGGGTGGTGCCATTCCTAGGCTGGTGGTCATGGGTTCTTGAAGAAAGCAGGCTGAGCTGGGCATGTTTCTGCATACCTTTAATCCCAGCACTCGGGTGCAGTCAATGTGAGTTAGAGGCCAGCCTGGTCTACAAAGCGAGTCCAGGACAGCCAAGGCTACACAGAGAAACCCTGTCTCAAAAAAACCAAAAGAAAGAAAGGAAGAAAGAAAGAAAGAAAGAAAGAAAGAAAGAAAGAAAGAAAGAAAGAAAGAAAGAAGCAAAGAAAGAAAAGAATGTAGGCTGAACAAGCCAGGGGAACAAATCAGTAAGCAGCACCCTGCCATGGCCTCTGCATCAGTTCCTGCCCTGTTTGAATTCCTGTCCTGACTTCCTTCAATGATGAACAGTGCTGTGGAAGTATAAGTCAAATAAGCCCTTTCCTTTCCAACTTGCTTTTTGGTCATGGTGCTTCTTTGTAGCAATAGAAATCCTAAGATAGCTAGGTAGAGAGCCATTCGGGAGCTGTAACATTTTTGGTTCTTTGGTGTACATTCTTATGTGCAGTTAGTCATCCATGCTTTAAATGGTGGATGAAAATGCATTTTAAGGGAAACTGGTAGAGGTTGCAGGTGTTTTCAAGTGTAACCTTGAATACTGTTCAGTGTGTCTTCCCTTGAATTTATTTGATTTATTATTTTATTGTTTTGTTTTGTTTTGTTTTTCAAGACAGAGTTTTTCTCTGTGTAGACTTGGCTGTCCTGAACTCACTTTGTAGACCAGGCCGGCCTTGAACTCACAGCGATTCACCTGCCTCTGCCTCCCAAGTGCTGGGATTAAAGGCATGCACATGCCTAGCTTCCCTTGAATTTTATTCATCAAGGTAGTTAAAAGACATTCTCACATCAGTTTATGGGAAACCATAAACTGAAGTTTTGGGGAGAGTGTTAGTTAGTGTTTGGACATGTTTCCTACCCACCACAGAGCCAAAGAAATGGCTCAGTGGGGGAAAGCCTGGTTCCTAAAACCCACTTTAAAAATCTAGATCCTGAAGCCGGGCGTGGTGGCGCATGGTGGGCTCCTCTGTAGCCCTGGCTGCCCATGCTCTCAAAAGCCCGAACAAAACACTGGACAAGCAGAGCAGTGGTGGTGCATGCCTCTAATCCCAGAACTCGGGATGTAGAAGCAGGTGGCTCTCTGTGAGTTCGAGGCCAGCCTGGTCTACAGAGTGAGCTCCAGAACAGCCAAGGCTACACTAAGAAACCCTGTCTTGAAAAACCAAAACCAAACCAAACCAAAACAGTGGCTAAAACCAGTCCTAGTTCCGGATTCCAAAGTGGCCACTGGACCTAAGACCCACCAATTAAGGCTATAACCCCAGTACCTCACCATCACCTCACAACGCTACTACTTCCTGTTCCCCTTTAAGAAGCCCCTACCCCAGCTCAGCCTTGTGGCTTCACTGACTTCCTTCTGTGAGATCAGTGAGCCCGTGGAGAGATGCCCCTCTAAACCTCCCCTTTTGCTATAAATTTGGCTCAATTCGACTTATTATGTCACTGGAGAAGCCATTCAAGAGCAATCAAAAGTTGAACTTGGACCTACATGTGTGTGCAGTGGCATGAGCATGTATGTGCAAACAAACATACCAATAAAATAGATAAATAAACCAATAATGAAAACTCTTTTAAAAAAGACAACCATAGTGCTGGCAAAGAGCTTGCACTTTATCGTTTCAAATGAACGCCATCAGTGAACTTTTAGCCATAGAGTAATGTACAATCTGGACACGCTTTGTAGACCAGGCTGGCCTCTAACTCACATCAATCTGCCTGCCTCTGCCTTTCTGACTGCTGGGATTAAAGCTGTGTACCACCAAGGCTGGAGAGATGGCTCAGAAGTTAAGAGCATTTATTCATTGGCTGCTTTTCCAAAAGTCTGAATTCAATTCTCAGCAACCACAAAGTGGCTTACAACCATCTATAATGAGATCTGGTGCCCTCTTCTGGCCTGCAGATGTACATGCAGGCAGAACTATGTATACATAAACAAATAAATCTTAAAAAAAAAAAAAATTGTGTACTACCATGCCTGGCTTATATAATTGTTCTTTTTATTGTTTTTTTAAAAAGATTTATTTATTTATTATGTATACAACATCCTGCCTGCATATGGGCCTGCCCACCAGAAGAGGGAATCAAATCTCATTATAGATGGCTATGAGCCACCATGTGGTTGCTGGGAATTGAACTCAGGACCTTTGGAAGAACAGCCAGTGCTCTTAACTTCTAAGCCATCTCTTCAGCCCCATAATTCTTATTTTTAAAGGGTTTTGTTTGTTTGTTTGTTTGTTTTTGTTTTTATTTTGTTTTTCAAGACTGGGCGTCTCTGTGTAATAGCCCTGGTGTCTTTGAACTCACCTTGTAGACCAGGCTGGCCTTGAACTCACAGAGATCTGTCTGCCTCTGCCTCCTCAGTGCTGGGATTAAAAGCATGTGGCACCATGCCTGGCTCTTTTTAAGGTTTTAATGTCCTTATATTAATTATATGCAATATTGGCCTTCAGTATGGCCTGTTCATGCACACATACAATGTATTTTGATCAGGTTCACCCTAACCTCTGTTATCTTGTTTTGTTCCATTCCCACAATTAATCCTCTTCTCAGAGTTTCTTCTACTTTCATGTCGTGTGTGTGTGTGTGTGTGTGTGTGTGTGTGTGTGTTTATGTGTATGTGTGTGTGTGTAGTTATTTATGAGAGCATGAGTGAGGGGTGAAATTTACTGATGTCATACCACTGAAGAAAATGTCTCTCCTTCCTCCTAGCAGCTACTAACTGCCTAAATATCTTCACGAACTCGTGAACTGTTAGCAGCCCGTACAATTCTCATGAGCAGTATGTCTTTGTCAATCACCCCTGCCTCGGCCCCTAGTCCATTGCAAAATATGGACAGACTGATTTTGTTTGGCGCGATGGTTAGTCTTGGTTTTCAACTTGATTGACTGAAGAGTCTCAAGGCACCTCTGTTAGGGAAGGTCTAGATTAGGCTAATTGATGTCGAAAGACCCATCCTCAGTATGGACGATGCTGTTCCATCCACTTGGGTCCCAGAGTGAATACAACAGAGAAAGCTTGCTGGGCTGTCCTAGCAAATGCCTTTAATCTCCACACCTGGGAGGAAGAGGTTGCAGATCTCTGAGATTAGGGGCCAGCTGGTCTGCAGAGAAAGTTCCAGCCAGGGCTACACGGAGAATCCCTGGGTTGAAAGAGAGAGAGAGAGAGAGAGAGAGAGAGAGAGAGAGAGAGAGAGAGAGAGAGAGAGAGAGAAAGAGAGAGAGACAGACAGAGAGAGAGAGAGAGAGAGAGAGAGAGAGAGAGAGAAAAGGAAGCTGGGTGCAGACGTACACCACTCTCCGCTCTCTGGATGTTGAAGGGCAAGCTCGTGCCTCTGCGCTTTCTCCACCAAGACGGATTGGACTCTTCAACCATGAGCCAAAACAAACTCCTTCTGTCAGCTGCCTAAACAGACATGCCTGGAGACTCTCCAGTCGTTCTAGATGCAATCAAATTGACAACCAGGACAACTTTGAGAAGTTGCGTTAGTCAGGAAATTTTGTCACTGCGACATTAAATAGCTGGAACAGCAGGTAATCACAGCCGCCATGAGTGAGTTCCAGAATGCAGTGGTCATGCCACGTGCAGACATCTGAGCTCCACCACACTCCACCCCGTCCCTCTGGCCCTTGCATCCTGTCTCCTCCCTCCTCTATGCTACGCTCTGACTTCTGGAAGAGGCAGATAGATGCCCTAGTCAGGAAGAAGCATTTAATTAGTCATCCTCAAAAGAGTCACTAACTGGATATGAATGTTTTGCCACTATGTGTGTGTACGTGCACTCTGTGCATGGCTGGTGTCTATGCGGGTGAGTCAGAAGAAGAAATTGGATTCCTTTGAGCTGGAGTCATGGATGCCTGAGAGCCACCATGAGGATGCTAAGAAAGAACCTCTGTCCTCTGAAAGAGCAGCAGGCACTCTTAGCCGTTGAGCCATCACTCAAGTCACTCAAAGGTGATTTACATACTGTGTATTTTGACTAGTTATAAATCTCAGAAGCAACCCACTGCCTACTGAAAAAGAGTGTTCCCAAACTTACAGTGGCACTAATCTATGGGCTTAAAGATAACTATTTAGAAGGCCATTATCAGACACTTTAAGCCCATTTAGTGAAACAACAACAGCCTTTCTAGCCATGGGCTTTTGGCCAAGAGTACAGTACTAGACTTGAATTTTCTTATATGAAGGTCTCGTATCCAATCAGAAAGTGATTGGTTACCTCCACAATGGCCATCTCACTATTGTACCAGTGAATACTCTTTCCTGGGGCAGGTCAACAGTACAGTTTGCCGGGTTTGTAGCTAAGTAAGGCGACTGATTTAAAAATTTCCAGCAACCTGTATAACATCTTCTGGCTCAACGAAAGCCAGCTATCAGGAAAGAAGCGTCCAGATCAGTTCCAACTTGGTTTCTCTATATCTTGAACTGAAGTCTGAGTTGTCTTCAACAGTAGGGTTCATAATACCTAGTTCTGGTGGGCAGCCAGCAGCAGTGGCAATAGTCTGAGTTATTTTAGAGGTCTCTGGGACCTCCTGCCTAAAAACCCATAGGGAGTTAGACCAACCTTGGCAATGAGATTTCATTTAGTAACCTTATGGCTTTTGGGAAAGGTTTTATCGATTCAGGCAGTTCTCAAATGCACTATGTAACTAAAACAGATGTAGAATTGAGCTCCTGATCTTTCTGCCTCTACCTCCTGCATGCTGGGCTTGTAGGCCTTTTTTTTGGCCAAATCATACTGGATACTACCACACTGTATATGAGAGACCTGAGTGTCCTGTGGAGGTTCTAGAATCACCGCCCCATATTTAAGGAAGAGTGTTATAAGCAGAGCCAGGTTGTATGGGTGGGTATTAGATGAAGGACTTCTGTCCAACTGCTTCAGAAAGACTTTGTTATTTACATTAAAAATTTTTGAACCAGGTGTGGCGGCACACTCCTATAATCCTAGCACTCAAAAACAAAAAACAAAAAGAACCAACCTTTTTTTTTGGTGCTCGTGTGTGAACATCCTAGTATCATGGTGTGCATGAGGAGGTCAGAGGACAGCCTGAGGGAGTTGATTATCTCCAACCTTGTTGGCCTGGGAGAGCAAACTCTTGTGGTGAGGCCAGGCAGCAAACACCTTTACCTGCTGAACTATCTCACCAGCATGTGGAAGTCTTTATAGCTTTTACAGGAAATCCAGGAAAAGGATAGTGAGAGCATGCAACAGTTAAGAGCATTTGCTGCTCTTGCAGAGGACTTGGGATCAGTTGCCAACACCCACTTGGTAACTTATGACTTATTTCCATTGCAGGGGGTCTGAGGCCCTCTTCTGGTCTTCTTGGGCACCAGACACAAGCAGGAGACACTTACATACATGCTGGGCACACATACATACATGCAGGGCACACATACATACATACACGCACTCATACATATACGTAAAATAAAAACAAATTAATATGTAAAAGCCAGAAAATCCCATTACACAGATTATGGAGGAAGTTATTGGAAGAATAAAGGGATGGTCTAAATGAAATAAAATAGCCAGATAGTGTTTATTGTTTTATATTCTCTTATTTCATATACTACCTTACAAATAGATTTTTTTCCCCCTACTTACAACTATCATTTGGATTTATGGTTTTACTTTTAGGATGCTCCTGGAAATTTTAATCTTGCTGTAGCTCTTTCTTACTAGGCAGATTCAAAAGTGCTAGAAGGAAGAGGAATAATACAGAAGTAATGGACAGTAACTGAGGTTTGTGGGAGGGGAGACTCTCGGCTTTATCTAGCAAGGCTTCCAGAGCAAGTCAGAGTTGATCTGAGAATCATCCAGAATTAGGCAATAGGAGAAGGAGGATTGTTGTCAGGCTTACATCAAGAGAAAAATAAAGCCGGGCGTGGTGCCGCACGCCTTTAATTCTAGCACTTGGGAGGCAAAGGCAGGCGGATCACTGTGAGTTTGAGGCCAGCCTGGTCTACAAAGCGAGTCTAGGCTACACAGAGAAACTCTTGTCTGGAAAAACCAAAACCAAAAACCAAAAAACAAAACAAAGAGGGGGGGAACCAAAAACAACAACAATAAAAAAAAAAAAAGAAAGAAAGAAAGGAAGGAAGAAAGAAAAAGAAAAAGAAAAAAAGAAAGAAAGAAAAAAGAGAGAGAGAAATAAAGCAGTAATTTAAAAACTCTTTGGAATCTCTCATTTTGTATATGATTTTAAGAATAACTCCTTTCCTGTGTATGCTAAATACTTTATATTAAAAACAAACAAGAAACAAAAACCCAGCTCTCATATAATGTTTACTGTGACTTGTCCACTATTTTTGTTTTTGTTTTTTTCTGAGAACAGGGTTTCTCTATGCAGCTTTGGCTGTCCTGGACTCTCTTTGTAGATCAGAGACCCACCTGCCTCTGCTTCCCTAAGTGCTGGGATTACAGGAGTGTACCACCATGCCTGGCTAGCTAACCACTATTTTAAGATCCTTCCTATATTAATCCATTTAATTCTTTTTTTTTTTTTTTAAAGATTTCTTTATTATTTATACAGTATTCTGCCTGCAGGCCAGAAGAGGGCACTAGATCTCATTATAGATCGTTGTGAGCTGCCATGTGGTTGCTGGGAATTGAACTCGGGACCTTTGGAAGAACAGGCAGTGCTCTTAACCTCTGAGCCATCTCTCCAGCCCCTTAATTCTTTAAATAATGCTGTGAGATCTGCCTCATTTCTTAGATGAAGACACCGTTGCAGGTCACAGAAGTGGAATTTGAGGCCAGGCATTTAAGCTTTAGAATCTTTGGCCTTATCCAAGATGACAATGTCTTGCTCTTAGATAAACAGGAAGCCCTAGTACATGAAAGATTGAGTCCGGAAGAGCAAGAGTTCAAGGTCATCCTTGGCCATTGTAGAACTTGTCCAAGTAAACAAATTCTGTGACTTCCTTAAAATACAGTGGCAGTATGTATGTATGTATGTATGTATGTATGTATACGAGACAAGGTCTTACTATGTAGTTCTGGCCTGGAACTCATGTAGGTCTGTCTGGCCTTGAACTCAGAGAACCCCATTTGCCTTTGCCTCCTGGGTGCTAGAATTAAAGCCTGCTATGAGGGCATTCTACTATGACACACGAAGATAGTTATCTCTGACTTTACTACCGATTGCATAATCCTTTGTGTTACCAACAACTACCACAGCCATTCTGTAACTGTGGCTGACCTCAGCTTTTTATTTTTCTTTTAAAAACATGACATACATTTGTTAGTTAAAAACACATCACATCTTCTTCCTCAGGAAAACACCAAATGGCAGGGGCAGCAGGAGGGCCCTGGGGTCAGGATTAGGAGGCTGGGGCCCCTTCTGCGGAGGATTCGCAGGGCAGCAGTCTTACAGGCCCTGGCTGTGGTTGAGGTCAGTGGGGCTTGTGGAGATAAAGCCGAAGACAAGGAGCCGATCCCCGTCACCAAGCTGGGCCGCCTGGTTACGGACATGAAGATCAAGTCCTTGGAGGAGATCTGTTTGTTCTCCTTGCCCATTAAGGAATCTAAGATTATTGACTTTTTCCTGGGCGCATCCCTAAAGGATGAGGTTCTTGAGATCATGCCAGGGCAGAAGCAGACACGGGCTGGCCAGCAGACCAGGTTCAAGGCTTTTGTCGCTATTGGGTCACATTTTGTTGCTACAGTGGTCACGTTGGTCTTGGTGTTAAGTGTTCCGAGGAGGTAGCCACTGCTATCCAAGGGGCCATCATCTTGGCCAAGCTTTCCATCGTCCCTGTGAGGAGAGGCCCCTGGGGGAACAAGATCGGCAAGCCACATGCTGTTCCATGCAAGGTGACAGGCTGCTGTGGCTCTGTTTTGGTGAGTTTCATCCCTGCCTCTGCTCCTGTGCCCAAGAAGCTACTGATGATGGCCAGTTTTGATGACTGCTACACATTAGCTATTTGCCAAGGCTGCTTTTGATGCCATCTCCAAGACCTACAGCTACCTGACACAGAGACTGTATTCACTAAGTCTCCTTATCAGGAATTCAGTGGTCATCTTGTGAAAATCCACACCAGAGTCTCTGTTCAGAGGACCCAGGATCCAGCTGTGGCTACCATATAGGGGTTTTTATACAAGAAAAATAAAGTGAATTAGCTCTGTTAAAAAAAAAAACCCGCACACATGTGCAGTGTGTGTGTGGGGGGGGAGAGAAACAGCACATAGTTTGTTTGTTTGTTTATTTAAAGACAGGGTTTCTCTGTTTTAACCTTGGCTGTCCTGGACTTGCTTTGTAGACCAGGCTGGCATTGAACTCACAGTGGATGCTTGCCTTTGCCTCCCGAGTGCTAGGATCAATGGTGTGCGCCGCCACCTCCCTGGCCAAATAGTTTATTTATAATATCACTAGTCAGCTGCCCCAGTTACAAGTCTGCTTTAAAAACAAATAAATAAACACTCCCAAACTCTTGAGACTTAATCTTTTTATTTTATTTTTTAAAGTTATCTTGTGTGGGGGGCTGGAGAGATGGCTCAGTAGTTACTCTTCCAGGAGACCTGGAGCCCACATGATGGCTCACCAAGTCCTTTGACTCCAGTTCCAGGCACTCTATCTGATGCCCCTTGCTGACCTTTACACAGCAATAGACACCCACGTGGACACACACACACACACACACACACACACACACACACACACACACTCATGCAGGCCAACATCTGTGCACATAAAACTAAACAAACACATCTTTAAAAATGAAGTTTCTTTCTTTTTGCCTGTCTATGTGTGGGGACACGTGTGGCATGTCCCATGTGTGAAGGTCACAGAACAGCTAAGGGAAGTTGGTTCTCTCCTTTTACCCTGTGGGGCTCCAGGGATGGAATTTAGGTCATCATGCTTGGCAGCAAAAGCCTGTACCTGCTGAACCATCTCTTCAGTCACTACTGAGGTTTTAAAGTTAATGACCCAAGATGAACAGTTAAGAGTTCTCTTTTTTTAAAAAATATTTTTTATTTAATTTTAATTTATGTGCGTTGGTGTAAGGGTGTCAGATCTTGGAGTTACAGACAGTTGTGAACTGCCATGTGGGTGCTGGGAATTGAACCCGGATCCTTGGGAAGAGCAGGCAATGCTCTTAACCACTGAGCCATCTCTCCAGCCCAAAAGTTCTCGTTTTAAAGAATATGGACTATGGAAATTGGGCTAGTGGTGGAGGCAGCAGTGGTACAGGCCTTTAATCCCAACACTTTGGAGACAGAGGCAGGGAGTTTAGGACAGTCAAGGCTACTCAGAGGAACTCTGTGTCAAACAACAACAACTAACAAACAAAAAAAGACTATGGATGTATCTTACAGCTAACTATCTGGGTGCTCACTTTGCGGAAATATTCAGGAGTGACTCATGCGTGCTAATTCATCACTAGGTCACAAGAGCTGTCATAATTGACAGTGCTTTTCATACCCTTGCACTCGACAGGATGGAAAACCGGGAGATTTTAAATTACTTCCAAATCGCAGAGTACTGAGATACTGCAGTAGCTATTCTGCTAGACTCTGAAGCTCTTTTATGTCTCCAGTACCTATACAGTGCAAAATCTACTCGGTCATTGGCTGCATCTACCCAGAGTAACAAGAAAACAAACCACGCGTACAACTGAGGGCTTGTGGGTGTGGCTCAGTGGTAGGGTGTTTGCCCAGCCGAACAAGTGAGCGGAATCAGAGTTGCTACAATGGACAAGATTCTTGAAAAGCTAAAGAGTACAAACTCCAGCTCAGACCTGTTCTTTAAAAATCTCGTCCAGGACTGGTCTCTGCAGCCTTCGCGCCTTGCCTTCCTCCACATACCCTTTGTAGGGCTCCCTAAACTAACTCCACCGTGGACAACGGTTTCTGTACCTAAAGGCGGATTTAGGAGGGAGGAGACAGGAAAACAGAAATGGCCAGTTCGTCCTAAATTCGAGCCCCTCGCGGGCCTCACCCCTGCGGTGAGGGGCCGAGATTGGAGAGGAAGTGGGGAGGCTCCAATCAGTCCCTCACTCCCGCGCCCTCAAGCTCCCACCCTTCACTGCTCCAAGCTGTCGCTAGCCGGATCCCAGCCCCTAGCGTCCAGAGGGGGAGCGGCCAGCGCTAGCAGGCTGGAGGGGAAAGGGTGAGATCCGCCGGCCGCTGGAGCCAGACGGACACGTCCTCCGCTCCCTGAGCTCGCAGTGAACCACCCAGCCCCGGGCCAGGACCCAGAGTAGCCCGGAGACCACGGTGGCCGGATGCGCGGGTGCGTCACTTCCGGGCGGTGCAGCGGCGGCGGCTTGGAAGATGGCTGCGCCCTGTGGCTCGGAGCTGCCCGCCAACTCGCCGCTAAAAATTCCGAAGATGGAGGTGCTCTCTCCGGCTTCTCCTGGCGACCTGAGCGACGGGAACCCATCGCTGTCCGACCCTTCCACGCCGCGGGGAGCCTCCCCTCTCGGGCCTGGCAGCGCGGCGGGCTCGGGGGCCGCGGCGTCCGGGGGTCTCGGGCTGGGGCTGGGGGGCCGCAGCGCTGCCTCGTCCTCGGTCTCCTTCTCGCCCGGCGGCGGCGGCGGCGGTGGCGGTGGCGGGGCTGCGGCGGCCGCTGCCGCCGCCTGCCGGGGCATGTCGTGGACGCCGGCAGAGACGAACGCGCTCATCGCTGTGTGGGGCAACGAGCGGCTGGTGGAGGCGCGGTACCAGCAGCTGGAGGGAGCCGGCACGGTATTCGGCAGCAAGGCCCCTGGGCCGGCCATGTACGAGCGCGTGTCCCGGGCCCTGGCCGAGCTGGGCTACGAGCGGACCCCGTCCCAGTGCCGGGAACGCATCAAGGTAACCGGCCGCCCTGCCTGGGTCAGCGAACCAGAGGCAGAGAAGGCGGGGAAGCGGGCCTGGGGGCGGGGGCCGGGCCGAGCGCGGGGCTCCCCTCCCGGGCCCCCGGGTACCCCTCTCGTCTCCTCCGCCTCTTTCTTCTCTCGCTGGGAAGGGGCGCTTCTTTTCCAGATGGCCGCCAGCCCGTAGGTTTCCTGAGTTTGAAGTTGGGCGTGTCTGCCGCCGCCCCTCTTTCTTGCCAATTGAGGATGTTCCTACGCTCTGAAGTTCCTAGTTTTCTTTTTGTGCGCTGGCCCGCACTGCTTTGTTCCCAGGTAGAGGGCATCCCACCCAGGCTGAAGCTTTCCAGCTGGGATGGAACTGAGGAAGGGCAGCAGGGGGCCGAGTGAGCGCCCAGTGTAGCTGCAAGTGCTGGAGTTTTAAGAAAAGCCTTGGGGTGGCTGGCCTTTTGTGTTAGTCGCATTGCTTGTCACTTGAGGTGGTAAAGACTAGCGAGATGTGAGGTGCTTTTGGAGAGCTGGAAACCGCATAGTGAAAGACATGTCGTGTATTGTTACCGTGGAGGTAGAGGACACCTTGAACGTTAGTCTGGCTGAGGGATGTATTGGGACTTGGATTGGCGATCTCTACAGAGTCAGGTTGGCTTGAGAGGCAGGAGGCTTCTATTTCTTGACACCCAGTTTTTACTGCTCTAGTTAAGGTGCTGGATGCTGACAAGTAAAACTGAGTGTGCATCTGGCCACCCTTATGAATCTGCATGTTTAAATGCAGAGTCTTAATGTGGGCTAGATTTTACCATCGGCCTGCGTATCGGTTTGCTGTTTCAAATGATTTGTCTAGGCGTTCGTATCTGTCTTTTCAGACAAGAAGCTGTTCTTTCCCTCATTCTGGTGTCTGATAAAAGTTTCTCCCAATTTTCATTGGAAACATTTACAGTACTTAGTCATAGTGTTCGTGTCTGATAGTGTAGGCTATTTTTTCTGGGGAGTGAAAAAAAACTAAGAAGAGTTTTAACTGAGACTAATCACATTAGAGAACAATCATAAAACCCATTAAGAGAGCAGTTGTCTGTAATCACACTGAATTGGGGAGATTGTGCCAGAGTTTATGAGGCCTTGGCACCAGTGATTTTTTTTGGAGACATTGTTACTTAGAAAATTTGGTTCATAAACAGCTGTTTCATTATTACCAACTGTTCATGGAATTCGGCACCCAATAGAAAGCTAAGTTAGATAATTTGATAATGTACATTTGAGGATTCTTATTGAACTACTTTGTTAAACAAGAATGTCATTGAAATAATATGTAATAGTGAAAAACTATTGTTCTTTGGATTTCATTCATTGCTCTGTTCAGGGTCATTCATGTTAAATTTGGGGCAGTTTCTTTGAGCTGCCCTGGATAGCATCTGTCCACAAACTTTTCTGGAGTTCCAAAGTGTCTTAGGCATTTATAAACTATGCCTGTTTTCTTGATTTTTATTCATAGGATTTTCAAAGTGTACTTTCAAAATCTTGCTGAACATAAATCTCTCCATAAAATTGTTTCTCAAACAACCAGGGAATATCTAGTTGGAATGCTTCATTGTCCAGTTATGAGAAGGAAATCTAAAGCAGAGAAAGGAGATTGAGCCTCTGAAGAATTTAGAGGATCAGTTTACCTGTTTTCAGACAGGTAAGACCAAGTTGACCTCACACATTAAGTCTTTTGCGATTATGAGATGATGGGTCTCTGATACGCTGTAGCAATTATCAGATAAGGGCTGATGTATGTTTTGTTTTATAAAGTCTTCGCTCAAAATGATTTGGATCAAGGAACTCAGATTCTGTTAATGCTGATATTTCCTCCTAGAGTTAAAGGTTCTATAAGGACAAGTTCTGCGCTGTCTTGTCCTTGACACACCAGCATACAGTAGGCACTGAATAAATACTTCGTTCACCTAACAAAATTTAGAAAGAGTTTCGAAGTTGTTTTTTGGTTTTTGGGTTTTTTTTTTTTCTTTTTGTTGCTGTGATAAAGCACTGACCAAAACCAATGTGTTTATTTGGCTTATAAGTTACAGCCCATTATTTAGAGAAGCCAGGTAGCTTAGTTACTTTTCTATTGCTTTGAAGAGACACCATGACCAAGGCAGTTTATTAAAGAACAACATTTAGTTGGGGCCTTGCTTACAGTTTCAGAGAGTGAGTCCAGAACCATCATGGTGGTACAAGTATGGCAGCAGCAGGCAGACAGGCATGGCACTGAGTCAGTAGGTAAGAGCTTACATCTGGTTCTCTAGCAGGAGGCAGAGAGGAGGAGAATGGGCCTGGCTGGGCTTTTGAAACCTCAAAGCTTACCCCCAGTGACACACCTCATTTAACAAGCCACACTTCCTAATCCTTCCCAAAACAGTTCCACCAGCTAGGCACCAATCATTTAAATATATGAGTCTGTGGAGGCCATTTTCATTCAAGCAACAGCACCAGGGCAGGAGCCCAAGAAAGGAGTCTGTAGGTAGGAGCTGGAGCAGAGATCGCATAGGAACACTGTTTACTGCTTGCTTCCCCTGGCTTGCTCAGCTACCCCTCTTTCACAGCCTATTCAACACCTTTCCAGGGATGGCACCACTAGAGTGGGCTGGCCCCTCCCATAGCAATTAGCATTAAGAGAATGCCTATAACTAGTCTGATGGAGGCATTTCCTCAACTGAGTGTCCCTCTTCTCAGGTATGTCTAGATTTGTGTGGAGTTGATAAAAAACTGTTTCTGGTATAAAAGCTTATAGTAGTGTTACGTTATAAAGTACACACTTTGGGACTCACTTTTAAAAATACTGCATTAAAGCTAAGCTTGGAAGGGCTGAGGAGTTAGCTCTGTGGTAGAGTGCTTGCTTCATTTCTATAAGGCCTTGGAGTCAATCCCCAGCACTGTGGACGAATACAAAGATAAAACTGTTAACATTTCCTCAAGTTTTGTCCCTTTAGAAAACTGTAAATGTGTTGGTAAGCATAGAAGCAAATGTAGTCATTGAAAACATGTAGTTATGAGATAGTTGCCCAGGATATAAAGATGTGCTTGGAAGAATACCTTAAGTTCTTAGAGTCTTTGACCTACAAACAAATCTTTAGGTCCCAGTTTTTAGAAATGCCAGCTTAGAACAGTAATTTGGAAGCATTATGTCACTATTGTATTAATGAGAAGTGCAAAAGGAAAGGCTGGGGGCTGGAGAGATGGCTCAGAGGTTAAGAGCACTGGCTACTCTTCCAGAGATCCTGAGTTCAATTCACAACAACCACATGGTGGCTCACAACCATCTATAATGAGATCTGGTGTCCTCTTCTGGCCTGCAGGAGTTGCATGCAGGTAGAACACTGTATACATAATAAAATAAATACATCTTTTTAAAAAAATGCTTACAGCACCATAGTGGGTCCTGGCAACCACCTGTAACTCCACGTACAGAGGGGTTTTAAAAAAGATTTATTTATTTATTAAGTAAACAGTGTTCTGCCTCCATGTATGCCTGAATACCAGAAGAGGGCACCAGATCTCATTTTAGATGGTTGTGAGCCACCATGTGGTTGCTGGGAATTGAACTCAGGACCTCTAGAAAAGCAACCAGTGCGCCTAACCTCTGAGCCATGTCTCCAGCACCACCTACAGGGGATTTAATGCCCTCCTCTGGCCTCTGGGTACCCACACATACATGGAATGCTGGTACAGACATACACATGCACTCATGCACCTAAGTAAATCAGAAAAGAAAAAAGAAAGAAAGAAAGAAAGAAAGAAAGAAAGAAATCCAGTCAGTAATATCTTTGTCTTTAGTTGTACAAAAATGAAAAGAACTAGAAAAAATTTAAGGTTTACTTTTGGGGGCTAGGGATAGGGGGCTTCAAGGCAGGGTTTCTCTGTGCAGCCCTGGCTGTCCTGGAACTTGCTCTGTAGACCATGTTTACCTTGATCTCTGAGATCTGTCTGCCTCTGCCTCCAGAGTGCTGGGATTAAAGGTGTGCACCACTACTGCCCAGCTATTTAAGTTATTTATTTTATCTTAAGTGAGTGTTTTTTTTTTTTCATTTGTGTGTGTGTGTGTGTGTGTGTGTGTGTGTGTGTGTACACACAACCGTGTGAGTGTCTGGTGACTACAGAGGTCAGATAAAGGACCCAGAATTATGGATGGTTGTGGGTGGGTGCTGGGAACCAAACCCTGGGTCCTCAGCAAGAGCAGCAAGTGCTTATTACTCAGTCATCTCTCCAGCCTCTAAACCAGGAAGTTGTTGTATAGAGCGATGTAGCTTATTTAAATGTAAGCTCAGGGGTAGAGTGTCAGTGTTAGAGCATGTGGTTAGCATGTAGAATTGCCCTGGGTTCAGTTCTCAGCATTGCAGAACAATTGCAGGCAATTCTGTGGTTACTGCCCAATCCATTGCTTCCTTGTAGTGGTCTCAATAACCTAGTTTTACAAAAGCAAATTTAAAAAAGCTTTAATAACAGAGGCTCACAGAAAGAAAGAATACCATGTGAATCAAATCTATTTCTTTTGTAGTATATTTGAAATTCCTGTAAAAATTTATTTGTGTAAAGTCAGTAAAGGGCATGGAAAGATGGCTCAGTAGTGAAGAGCACGGTTCTTCTACAGGATCTGGCTTTGGTTCTCAGCACCCACATGTAGGGTTACAAACATCTCATTCCAGTGGGATCTGATGTCTTGTGGTTTCCAGAGCACCAGCCACACAAGTGATGCATAGATATACATGTAGGCAAAATATCCATATATATTAAACAGGCGTTCTGGGGTGTAGACAGACATACATATTAGTAAAATTTTTCTTTTTTTAATTTTTTGAAACATGGCTTCATGTAGCAGAGGCTGATTTTGAACTTAATATGTAGTTAAGGCTGGTTTTGAACTTCTGATCTTGTTTACTTTGTTGAGTGTTGGGATTATAGGACTGTGCCACCATGCCGACCTCCAGTAAATAATTTCTTCTTGATTTGAAAAGAGATGACTGGAAACCAGTTTTTCCATTTAGATAATTTCTAATATGGAACAGCTTTCCACCTAAAAAGGCACTGGAAGGCTGACTCTTATCCTAGCCCCTTGCCCAACTACCTTTCTTAAAGTACATTACTTCTCTGGACTGTGCTTGTTATTTATATAGTGAAAGTATTAAGATTATAAATATTAATAATGCTTGCATTTTGTTACTGAAGTTCAACTTTTAAAATATTGTTCATAACTATGTTTCTAAGCCTACAGTATTTTAATGGAAAGTTAGACATAAATACTGTTTAGCGAAAAAAAAAAAATACTGTTTAGCATTGTAGAGTTTCATTTGATGTCTGCCGTGATGTTGGCATTTGTTCTCTCTTTTGGATAAAATAGATGTGTTTGAAACGGCTTTACTACACAGATTGTTTATTCTGAAATTTTCTTGCGTTTTTGTTTGCCAGAAGAAAATATGTTTGCTAACAATTCCAGCCCAATTTTGGAGTCAGATAAACAAATATAGAGGATTGGTTTTTTTCTTTTTCTTTTTGTGTTGTTTTATTTACCTTGTATTTTTTTCCTTTTATAAACCTTTTCTTCATATGTTCATTCACCAAATGGACCGTGAGTGTGTGTTATTTGTGAGGCTGTTAGTCGTCTGAATACAGAAAACCTGTTAAATACAGTTCCTGTAATCTAAGCTTTTACTGCAGCTGAAGCGTGTATCCACACACCGGAAGAGTTGAGAAGATGTATGAAACAGCACAAGTGATGCGATGCTGAGCAGCACTTGATTAAGTGGCATAGAACTAATGCAGATTGTAAGTGTGATAACTTGAAAGGGGAGCCATCTTCTAGTGCATCCTCAGTAGCCGAGAGACCGTCTTGACTTAGAGTTCACGAAAGCATTCAATTCTGAGCCAGATGCTACATTCACACTTCAGTCAGTTAATCTGATGCACTGCAAACCTCATTCTCAAGTCACATATTTTTGGGTGTTTGCCAAAAATTTGCCTCTTGAGAGTTGGCTTTATGTCTCTGAACAGATGTATATGTCTAGCTGAAGTTGAAAGGCAAGGTGCTTGTGTGTAACCCAGCAAACTTGTCTTTGCTATGTCTGTTCCATGCTTAACCAAGAGAGTCTTCTGTCTAGCAAACAAACAGTTAATTCTCTTGGGACATTGCTTAGGTTTTTTTTGTCATTTGTCATTATGTTGGAATGCCTTTTTTAAATTTAACACCCAGAAAGCTATGCTTTCTGTTTGTGAGAACCAGTAGAGCTGAGTTAACTTGGAGCCAAAAAAAGAAAACGCCTTTCTCCCTGTGCAGGCATTTTAATGGACTGCCCATCCCTGAGGACTTTATTTTGGTGTTTGTAGACAAGACTTTTCTCCTTTATATTGAAAGAGCTCCAAGAAATGTTGTAAGCCACATAAAGAGATCTAGCAAGTTCTTTTTCTTACCATTTGTTACATATTCTGAATTCTGTTGTCCCTATCTTACTGTCACTTGAAAGCTTGTGTATCACTTGAAAGTTTCCTTGTTTGGGATTGGGAGTGTGGCTCAGTGGTATAACAGTTATTTGCCTAGCATTGTAAGGCCTTGGGTTCTGTCCATAGCGCTGCTTACAACAACAACAACCAACAAAACCTGTTTTCTTTGAGCAGAATATGGTGGCTCAAGCATTTAATCCCAGCACTAGGGGGCTGAGCAGAAGGCTAAGGCCACCCTGGCTGTATAGTGAGGTCAAGCCCATCCTAGTTATCAGAGCCCGGTCTCATGAGTCTTACTTGTAGGCTTTCAGCTGTAAAGAGCTACAAGCTCCCACTAGAAAACTGTGAATGAATGGGATTCTCACTTACTTCCTGGCCTTTTTTTTTTTTTTTTTTTTTTTTAAATCTAATGAAGGGTAGAGTTAAATATGTATCTGAGCCTGATAGCTTACATTTTAATAGCAGCACTAAGGAGGCAGAGGCAGGAGGATTGCAAATTCAAGGCTGGCATGGGCTGCATGAAAAGTGCCAAGCTAATCTGGGATATGTTGAGACTCTATATTAGTTACTGTTTTTTATTGATGTAACAAAATATTCTACAAAAGCCACTTGGGGAAGGAGGGCTTCCTTGGCTCACAGTTTGCAGATGTAGTCCACTATGGCAGGGAAGTCATGGTCACAGTAAGGAAACAGGGAGATGAGTGCTGCTGTTCAGTGCTGTGTGTTTCTTATTCAGCCTGAGACCCCATCACCCTGGAGATGGCACCACAGCATTCAGTGGATTCCTTCTTCAGACCTTTTGGAAACACCTTTGTAGATATGTTCATAGTTGTATTTCCATAAATGTGTCCAAACTCAGTCTAACCATCAGGAAAAACAAAACAAAACAAGAAAAGTAAAAGAAAAACATTTATAAAGTGTATAGGTGTCGCTGTGGCAGGAATACTTGCCCAGTGTGGCTAAGCCGTGGGCTCCTTCCTGGGACAGCCAAGGAGGCATGGCGGAACAGGAGAATCGAGAATCTCAACAATTGGGAGGTGGAGGCAGGAAGATCAGGAGCTCACAGTCATTCATTCTTGGCTATAGAGACAGGCTGGCTTGGCTTACGTCAGATCCTGACCAAAAACCCCCATAAGGAAAAATACGAAACAAGCCCTGTAGCATAAACATTGCTGTCCAGCAAAACTTTGTGTGATGGTGGGAATGTTCGAATGTGTTGGTTCAGTGTGGTTGCTGTCAGTTACATGTGACACTGGCCCCTCAGTATGTGACCAGTGTGCCCAAGTAGCTGGTTTTAAATTATGTTTACCTTCAATTACATTACTTAAAACCTTTAAATAACCACTTTAATGGCCACTATATTGAATGTTGTTGGAGTATTAAGCAATCTTTAAAAGGATTCTCTTGGCCACATACTCAAGACTGCTAAGGGAGGTCAGAATTCCTTTCATCTGTCATGCCATTCTATTTCTCTGTGGGAGCAACCTGGAAATGGTTCACTGTTCGAGTTGGGAGAGATTTTAGGCCAAGAGCTAAAAGTATTCTAAGCTGACTGAAGCAGGTGTTAAGTTCTTGGTTCTCTGCCTTTACATCTGCATTGCCTGTTACAGCTGTCACTAACCACAGGTGCTAATAATAACTGACATGTCACCAGAGCGACTGCAGATAAGTTTTTAATTTAATTTAACTTAAATGTGAATAGTCATATGTGTCAGTGCTGTTACATTGACCAGGGCAACTCTGGAACTAATGGTGTTCAAGCGTTCTGCTATGCAGTCCCCAAAGACTTGAAATTCATGTACCTTCTAAAATATTTATAGGCAAATAGTGAACATTTAGATCAGGGGCTGGAGAAATAAATGGCTCAGCAATTAGGAGCATTTGTTGTGCTTTCAAAGGACTTTGGTTTAGTTTCCAGCAAGCACATAGTAGCTCACAGCTATTTGTAGCTCCAGTTCCGGGGATCTGATGCCTGGGCACTGGTAAGGATGTGGTGCACATACATACATGTAAGTTAAATTTAAAAACATTTAAGGGTTTATAGGAATTACTAGGATGAATGAGACAAAGATGTCTGTAAAATTTATGGGTGATGTACTGTGAATCTGAAAACTCCTAGTAACGTTATGCTTCTCCTCTCCCTCTTCCCTGGGTTTTTGAGACAGAGTTTCTCCATGTAGCCTTGGCTTTCCAGGACTTCCTTTGTAAACCAGGCTGGCCTCGAACTCATTCCACCGGCCTCTGCCTCCCCGAGTGCTGGGGCTAAAGGCGTGCACCATAGTGCCCGGCCTCCTTGTAATATTCTTGTTGGTAAGTGTTAGCAGGTTTATGGAGTTTGAAATATTCTTGTTATATTTGAAGTAAACAATGTCTCAGACCCATCATTGCTTTGGTCATTCTAAACTCCGAGGCTAATTTTACTTCTAAAAAAGACAGTGGAATGACACTAATTACCAAGGTTCTTAGGTCCCTTAGTCAGCAGAAGAAATCCATAGTCCTGGTTATCTTTTAGCTATCTTTTTTGCCTGATACAGTGGGACTCAATCCTTAAGATCCAAGGTTTCTGTAAGAAATAAGGTGTGAAATAAAGGCTTAAGTTTTCATCACTTAGAGTACTGGAGAAGTACAATGGTGAGCCTTTATCTTAGAGGAGGTAGACCCCAAAGAACCAGTTGTTGTGTAGTGAAGTTTGGCTGTGCTGGTGTTGATGGTAAGCTCACTGGGTGCTGTGGGTGTGCTTTAGGAGCACGCCATCCTAGGCTTCTGGGCTTCACCTGAAGGTAACGTCGTGTTTCACAGGGCAGAAGGCAGTAGAGTAGATGATTAGTTGGTGTGGAGCTCAGGAGCAGGGTAACCTGGATTGTTGTAAATAGTGAAATGTTCCAAAGTTTTTAAGTGATTTTAAAAAGCAGTGCCTTTTAACTGAAGAACAATTTGTTGTGTAGTGCATGGCCTTAGGTGAAGGATGTGATTTTGGTTGTGAGCCTAGCCTTTAACGGCCGAGCCATCTATCTCTCCAGCCCAGGACATGATTTTGGATATGTGAACATTGCTTGGTATTGTCATAAAGAACCATCTGAAAGAGTAAACTGGTAATTTCAGGATGGCATTTGATTGCATGTGCCAATTCTAGGCAATGTTTTTGGTTCTTAGCATATTTTTGTAGTATTGAACTGTAATTGTGTAAATATCTATAATGCATTACGTTCCTTAATTTTAACTTTAAGAAAACCCAGAGTTGTGCATCTTTAACTACCACACACAAGAAGATATTTTACTCTGGGGATGAGTACTCACATTAGTACATAAAATAGATATTATTTTCACAAAATCACTATGTAGTGCTACAGTAATGTACTACAGGGTACTTACTGTTCTAGGTGCTTTCCAGACATTAACTTGCTGACGCTATGTGCACTTTACTCCAGTAGGTTCTATCCTGTTTGAACACGGACAGACCAGCATCAGAGCTCTTAAATAACTGTGGATGTGGAAACATCTAACACGGACTGTGCTGTACACCCTTTTGCCCCTGCACCACACTTATTTTTAAATAACTGTGGATGTGGAAACATCTAACACGGACTGTGCTATACACCCTTTTGCCCCTGCACCACACTTACTTTCCTTCTCCTCAGTCTTTGCCGGTATTACCCTCCCTGATCACTCCGTGCTTCTCTCTCCTGTGTAGCACAGTCTCAGTCTCAGTAGTCTCTCACAGTCTACACCTAGAACTAGTGTGAAGGAAATAAGAGGAAGGAGAACACTTGCAGCTCAGGGCCTCGTTGTCCCCACATGAGGTATTCTCGGGAGATGGCAGAATAGAAGAGCTGGAGCAACAGGGGAAGGGAAGACGGCTTACAGCTCACCAAAAGGACCCTCAGAACCCCTTCCTCCATGTTCCACTGCCCAAGCTTTACATTTGGGAGACAGGCCTGCCTGACTTCCTTGTTTGTGTGTGTGTTTTCACTAACCAGCACATTGTGTTAAAGTTTTGTGGCTGTGGTTCTTTCCTCTCTTGCACATTGATAGAACAGCAGTAGGTGCTAGTCTCTGCCTTGTTGAGTGTGCAGCAGCAGGGACCCATTCCTAGAGACACTTGAGGCCCTTCAGTAAGATTTGCTAGAGAGTAGCACTGTAGAGCCAGGATACCACGTTACTCTGCGCCCACAGGCTCAGTCCACCCCTTCCCCAAGATTGGTTTTCTCGTATGTCCCTTGCTTGCATCCATCCATTTGACCTAAGCCAACCCCTGTGCAACCATCTTAGTAGCTACCCTCTTGCAGCAACACACACACACACACACACACACACACACACACACACTCACACACTCTCACTCTCTCTCCCTCCCTCCCTCCCTCCCTCCCTCCCTCCCTCTCCCCCTCACCTTGTTGCTCCTGTCTCTCAGGCAGGGTGGCAAGAGTTGCTTTGTAGCTCAGACCATCCTAGCAATCACTGTGCAGCTCAGGTTGGTCCTAAACTCATTATCCTCCCGCCTTAGCTTCCTCTAATACTGGGACTGCAACCTACTACTAGTAAACTCTTTACTAGAGCAGTTTTTGCTTTCCAATGTACATTGTCTCTGTAGCTCCTATATGGGCTGTTGTCACAAGGCATTAAAATTGACTTCTCAACCTCATTCTTAGTCAGATACAAGTTGACTGAGCTGAGTTATAATCTCTACTTGGGAACAGAGGCAGGAGGATCACCCTGGGCTACATGACATGAGAGTCCCCCATCTTACTCCCTCCTCTTCTCCTCCCCTCCAGGGGGTGGGTGGGAGGCAGGCACGGGGGTCGGGGGAGACCTGGAAGATACAGGGCTGAGATCAACAGTTTTGAATCTGCTCTTTTGAAAGTTTTAACACATTTCTTTAGTTTGTGTGTATGGTGTGTGTGTGTGTGTGTGTGTGTGTGTGTGTGTGTGTGTGTGTGTATGGTGTGTGTGTATGGTGTGTGTGTGTGTGTGTGTGTGTGTGCGGTATGTGTGTGTGTTTTCTCAGGCATTCAAACGCGATGACATATGTGCAAGTCAGTCCAACTGCTTTTGGGAGTTAGTTCTCTTATTACCAAAGCAGATCCCAGAGATTGAACTCAGGTGAGTCAGCTTGGTGGCAAGCACCCTTACACACTGAGCCATATCGACAGCCTTGTGCTCTTATTTATTTATTTATTTATTTATTTATTTATTTATTTATTTATTATTTTCGGTTTTTTTTGAGGCAGGGTTTCTCTGTGTAGCCTTGGCTGTCGTGGACTTGCTTTGTAGACCATGCTGGCTTTGAACTCACAGAGATCCACCTGCCTCTTCCTCCCTAGTGCTGGAATTAAAGGTATGCACCACCACTGCCCAGTTTAGCCTTGTGCTCTTGTGAAAAGTTTTCATTTTATATTTAAAGTTGTTTATTTCAAGGGATGGGATAACCATAGAGATGCAACAAGAATAAATTAAAAAAAAAAAAAAGAAAAAAAAAGAAATAAGAAAAAAAATAAAAATAAAGTTGTTTATTTTATGTGTGTGGGCATCTTGCCTGCATATATGTCTGTGCATCACATGTATGCCTGGTGCTTATAGAGGCCAGAAGAAGGTGCATTTCAATGATCAAACTTGTCAGCAGACCTGTGAAGCAAGTTCTTTGATCTGCCTGTTGAGCCATCACATGACTACACTGTGCCTTTGGAGAGTTATTTCAACACAGCATGAAGCCCCAGATTCTCCAGTGGAACACTTGGTTGAGTGAAGAGTCAAGGGAGTAGGTAGTAAGACAGGAGACTAGTAACAAACTGGAAGTCAGGGGATGTGCTGGGGAAGTGGGGTTTTATCCTCATCTAACAAAGCATTTTAATCCACCTAGTGACATAATCACCCTTCTTTTTATAGCAGTCACTGGCAGTAATGTGACTAGAAAGGTAAGAGTGGAGGTCATTGTGAAGTCATTCTTGCAGCGAGTTAGCAGTGGCAGTGGAAGCTTGGGAGAGGAGAACAGATTTCATACCTGGCACAGTTCTTAAGTGATCTGTTGGATCTTAGCTTATTCTAGAACTTCTGCCAGTTCTTTCTCTGGTCATATGACCTTCATGGGACATCATGGCTAAGTGATAGGCTTCATTACTCACAACTCAGTGAGACAGAAATAGAACACCGTGTTAGGACGGCCCTGCCCTGTGGCCTGGAAGATACATTCTCTTAGCCTCTGGTCTGTCCAATTTGGACAGATGTGGACAGAAGTGATTATCCTACCTCTTTTTCTTAACATTGCCAGAGGGTAAGAACAAAAATTCGGATCTAAGATTACAGTTTTAAAAATATTAAATATTGGGCTGGAGAGATGGTTCAGAGGTTGAGAGCACTGACTGCTCTTCTAGAAGTCCTGAGTTCAATTCCCAGCAACCACATGGTGGCTCACAACCATCTATAATGTGAGCTGATGCGCTCTTCTGGCATGCAGGTGTATACGCAGGCAGAACACTATATACATAATAATAAATAAGTAAATCTTAAAAAAATAGTGACGTATTTTAAGGCAAGATAGTCCTGGCAGGCCTAATCCTCACTAGGTAGATTAGATTAGCCTCAAAGTTGCAGCAATCCTCCTGTCTCCACTTATGGAATATTCAGATTATAATAGTGTGCCACCAAGTTGGTCCAGATTTCATATGCTAATTATCATACAGGTATGCTTGTATTACTAGGCTAAGATACATTAGCACAGTGATTCTCGACCTGTGGATCGATCCCTCGCTGTGAGGGGCGAATGACCATTTCTCAGGAATTGTATATCAGATATTTACATTGTGATTGATACCAGTAGCAAAATTATAGTTGTGAAGTAGCAGTGAAATAATTTTATGGTTGAGGGCCACTACAGCATTGAGAAATAGTATTAAAGAGTCATAGCATTAGGAAGGTTGAGAGCCACTGCATTAGTGGTGTTTTCCCTTATGAGTCCCGTCCTGTCCCTGCTGCTATAAAAAATAATGTTTAGGAAATGAAATAAAGAGCTCTGAGTTTCAAAGACAACTAACAAATACTATTATCGCTCCCTCACTCATTCATTCATGAGTGATTCTGAGGCAGGGCTTCACTATGTAGTTCTTCTGGCAGTCCTGGAACTCACTTTGTAGACCAGGCTGGGCTCAAATTCAAGAGATCCTCTGCCTCCCAAATGCTGGGATTAAAGACTTGCACCAGCAAGCCTGGTAGTGCTTTAGATTTTAAACAATTTTTAGGGTCATAGGGATAAGGAACATAATCTTTAATTTTCTTACTGTAGGGGAAGTTTATCCACCATGCTCTCTTCTGACTGCTTCTGTTTTTGCAGAAACTTTCTTATGTATTTAAAATAAATGCTTAATGAACTAGTGCCTCTTATGCATATGCCACAGTTATCTGGAGTTTGTGATCTTCTGAATATTAGGTGAAAGATGTCTGCCCTTGGAAAGAGATTTGTATTTAAATCTTTGTAATTATTACTTATTCATAGTTTAGAGAGTCCTTGAGAGCCTGTGGAAACACTTTGTTTTTCTTGGCACTAAGTGGTGCTATCTTTTCACTCAGGTTGTACTGTTAAGACAGTGAAATAATAAACTTGTATCTGTTCTCAGGTGTTCTAGAACAGCAGTCATCATTTTGGTTTTCTGTGTGTGTTTTCAGCCATGCTAATGAATAATATATTTTGGGTTAGCAAATATTATTGATTCAGTGTATTTGATAGAGTAGATAGGAAGTTGCTTATTTTTTTGTTTTCTAGTTGGAGTTCCTGTCTGTGAGACCGCTATACTGTAATACCTCAAGCTTGTGAAATTTACAGTACTTTTTCCCTTTAGGTTACTTCATTTATTTGAATAAGCCAATTATGTTTGTAAATGATATTAATAAAACAAAAATAAAAGTTTATATCAATCAAAAACTGCTTTTATTATTTATTTAATTTATGAATATTTTTCTCTACATGGAAAGACTAGGTTTGATATATAAAGAATGTATTAGGTCAGCAAGTCAACCTTGTATGTGGAGTCTATACTGCCTAGACCCAATTTTAAAGAATTTCTGTTCACGCATCCATCAAAGTTTATGGAACCATTTTCATATGCTAGGTATTACAGGCACTGGGAGTAGTATATCAATGAAAAGACCCCCCCCCTTTTTTTAAGACAATATCTCTAGCCCAGGTTTCTCACTGTGTAGCTCACTGTGTAACTGAGGGCTGTGAGATTCTGATTGGCCCACCTTCATCTCTCGGTTCCAGGATTACAGGTCTGTGTCAACACACCTGGTTACAAAACTGATTTAAAAACCAAAACAAACTACAGATCCCTATTCTAATAGAAAATGATGATAT
This sequence comes from Acomys percivali, assembly GCA_907169655.1. Classification (NCBI taxonomy): domain Eukaryota; kingdom Metazoa; phylum Chordata; class Mammalia; order Rodentia; family Muridae; genus Acomys; species Acomys percivali. Next base: position 94,409,611 of record OU015749.1, read on the forward strand.
TTATGTTTTTATAGTACTGGGGCATTTGAGCCTAGAGCCTTGCATCTGCTAGGTAGGCACTTTGTCATCTTCCCACATACCCCAGGCCTGAAAAAATAGGCATACACAAACATCTAATTCAAATCAAATGGTTTACTCCTGTAATTCCAGCACCTGACAGTAGGAGGCAGAAGAGTTTGAGACCAGTTTGGCTACGTAGTGGGACCTTGTAACAACTAGCAGAAGCAAAAAGCTCCTCAGATGTGATGTTTCTGATTGAGCCTTACTGTCCTAAGTTTGAACACCATCCTTGCACACCTTTGCATAAGGAAAACTGGCTTTTGTTTTTGTTGCAAAGGTTTTTGTGCTTTATTTATTTATTTTTCATTCTTTTGCGTTGTATGCATCCAGGTGACTCTGAGAGCAGCAAAATGCTGTGTTACTGTTCTGTCAGGGCTTACCTCAGAGAACTCCCCTCATCTGGGTACAGGTGCTGTGCAGCGTCCAGGCTTGAGCCAAAGTGGGTAATTTTCTTCTCCTGCTCAAATTAAAAAACAACAGTTGAGCTTTGAGAGTTCAGTGTTGTGTCCATTTTAGAACACAATAAAATATTTTTCCTGTAAGTAATGTGTCCGTACTATTACAGTAAGAAAAAAAATGGAAGAATTTTAAAATTCTTTACTATAGCATAATCACACAACCCTAAAAAATATTGATGGTGATGATGACGATTTTGGTTTTGGTTTTGGTTTTTAAAGACAGGGTTTCTCTGTGTAGCCCTGGCTGTCATGGACTCACTTTGTAGCCTCACTGAGGCTTAATACTCTAGGTAGGGAGTAAGACTCCTTTTCCTTCTTTGTTCATATGTCAGTGTGTTAATTGCATGTTAGACATACATATTCATGCAAAGCCTTGGAAACTGTCAAAGCTAGATGTTTCTGAAATTTTGATTCTGGGAATATTTACATAGCAATGTCACAAACCATCTACGTACGAAGAAGTCCTGTTGTGTGCTGAACTTATGTTATCAAGCAAAGTTTTCTTAAAATCTTTTAAATACTAAAACGGGAGAAAGTCAAGGTAGCATTTTTGTGCTGTTGAGTGGTGTGGATTAGTTGAAACTCTCGATTTTTCTCCCAACATAACATTCACGTTGTTTTTGGTTTTGTTTCATTATTGTTGTTGTTGCTTTTTGAGACAGGCTTTCTCTATGTAGTCTTGAATGTTCTGGAACTTACTCTGTAGACCAGGCTAGTCTGAGATTCAGAGGTCTCTGCCTGCGCTTCCCTGCCTCCTTATGCTGGAGGTAAAGGCATGTGCTAACCACTGCCCAGTGACTCTTGATGGTGATTGCTGCGGTAAGATTCTTTTTGTAGCGGTGGTGTTGAAATGGTCTTTTTATGTAGTCCTGGCTGGCCTTGAACTTGGAACCTGTGATCACTACTGGCATTGGAGTTCATTTTGAAGGTGTAATTCACACTTTATTCTTACTGTGTGCTTTTGCTATAACACTTTAATTTCCTGCTTTGCTCTACTTGAGTTTACCACTGTTGCTAACCCCTCAGTATACGCACACTGTGGCTGCATCATTTTGTAATAATTATAATAGCTAACATTTATTGAATAAAAGCAATAATATACGTCACTTTAATGCTCACAACAAATCGGCAATGGGAGGGAGCACTGTCTTTAACTCCGCTTTACAGATGGAGAAATTAAGGCACAGAGAGATTAATTTGGCTAATGTCACAAAACTAGCAGGTGGTGACAATAGAATAAGCATTTTCATTCCAGATCCTGTGTTTGTAACAACTTGGTTTATTTCCTCCTACGAATCACCAACCCACTTTCCTTAAATTTTGACAACTGCAGTAATGTTTTGGAGCATAAAGCATAAATGTAATACCCAAACCATATAGTAGTATCCAGATGGACACACCACTATGCTCACATATTTTTTCTTCTCTCTTTTCCTTTCTGTTGTCCCTTCCTTACATAGGGTCTCATTTATCCCAGGCTGGCCTCATCCTATGTGGCTGAGGAGGATGACCTTGAACTGTTGATCTTTCTGTCTCTTCTCTAGTGCTGGGATTATAGGCATTTACCACTACGCTTCATTTAAGTGCTGGCGATCAAACCCAGGACTACGTGCATGCTAGGCAAGCATTCTACCAACTGAACTGCACCTCCAGTGCTCTTTCCCTCTCCCCTTTTCCCTCCCTTCCTCCCTCTCTGCTTCTGGAATTAAACCCTGGTCCTTTTATGCACTAGGCAAATGCATATATTTCTGATTGAGTTAAATTTTATCATTAAGATTTACTGCTCTAGACTCATTTGGGTTTGAGCCCCCTCAGAAAGTCTTGTAAAAAGAAAACTGGTACCACCTACATCACTAGGGAATGTTTGAATCCAAGACTGCTTTTTGGAAATCTGTCACAGTTGGACAGCAAAGCCACAAACTCTTAAAGTGAAACCTATGAAGATTTCATGTGACAACGTACTGCTTGCTGCATTGAACGTTCATCTACAACGAGACATATCAACTGTAGATATATCCAGGACAGAAGCCTTTTAAAAAGGACGTATTTCATTTATCACATGCTAAATGGAATGCTGAACCATTACATCTGAGTTTTTTTTTAACCACCCGTGGTTTTAAGTTATCAGCTCAAAAATACTTTATTTTATGAATATTTTACCTGCACATATGCTTAAGTGCATCATATGTATGCAGAGCTAGAAGAGACCAGAAGAGGGCATTAGATCCCCTGGAACTAGAGTTAAAGACCATTGTGAGCTGCCATGTGGAAGCTGGGAATTGAACCTGGATCCTCTAAGAGAAGCCAGTGCTCTTAACTGTGCAGCCATCTTCTTAGCCCCCCTCCCATAAACTTTTTATTCCTAGATCCATCCTTATGATCAATATCATATTCTTATATGTATCAAAACTCAGTGTGAACAGTGAGTTTTGGGTTATGTAGGGGAGATAAACCTGTTTTTTGTTTTTATCTGAAGTGTGGAATTAGGGAAGAGAGCAGGATATTTTTTCCACTTGGAAGTCGGACTACTATGTGGGGGAGCTTGATGAAAAACATCCTTGAACAGACTGAGAGGATATATATACCTATATATACGTATCTACACACATACATACATATATACATACGCACACATATATACATCTATATATATATATGCCCAAAACAGGAGGCTTGGAGCTTTTGTTGGGACTTAGTTTTTGGCTGTTTACCACTGTACTTCGAGACACTCCTAAAGAGAACTGTTCCAGGGAAGGCTTCAAGGCTTTAGACTCTGGCTGAGGCTTCAGGTTCCAGTTGTTCCAGGTTCCAGCAGCAACTTTGGTGGAATTGCTGGTCTGCTTAGATCCTGCTGACTGTGCCGGGAGAATTGTTCCTAGGAACTGACACCAGGTTTCACTCTTGTTTCCTGTAATCTTCTCCTCCTCCCATGTAGGCTAGTCAGGTTATAAGGGAGATGTGCTTGTTAATCAGTTCATGATAAAGTATATTTATTAAGGTAATTGAGCCTACAGGTGATGCCCGACGTGAGGCTATTCAGTATTCCCTGTGGAAGTACCTTCCAATGGTTTCTCTTCATTGGACCACTACTGTTCAGCGTAGGTACTGAGAGGGCAAACTTTCCCCTATCCTTCTTATGCAAAGATATTGTAAAAAACAAACAAACAAACAAACAAACAATCTTTTAAACCAATGACTATTATAGGCCAAGACTTAGGTAACAGGGAAGGCAAAGGAATTCCAGGCTGTAAATGACCCATTGGTTGGATTACCTTATTTACTACTCTCAAATCTGTTATCATCCTCTAGCTGTCTGGCTTCTTTTACTACAGACACTGGGGAATTCCAAGGGCTGGTAGACTGTTCTATATGCTGAGCCTCCAGCTGCTCTTGTACTAAATGGTGAAGCGACTGCCTACAATTTTTCTTTTGTTATGGGCTACTGCTCTTGCCACACAGGCCTGTTTGAAATCCATTTTAGGGGCAAGGCTGTTGGCACATCAGCAGTGGCCCCTCTTATAAATTTGGAAACTCTAGCCAGGCATGGTGGCGCACGCCTTTAATCCCAGCACTCGGGAGGCAGAGGCAGGTGGATTACTGTGAGTTCGAGGCCAGCCTGGTCTACAAAGCAAGTCCAGGACAGCCAAGATAACATAGAGAAACCCTGTCTCGAAAAACAAAAACAAAAAAGAAATTTTTTTGGAAACTCAGTACCTGTCTGAGTTTGGATAATGGGCATAGCTCACGGTTGCTCCTGGTTACTTATTTTAATATCTTCTCCAGAAGCATGTACCATTTCACACCCAGCTTCATCATTGTTGATCGCTGTAATTGCAGGAATATTAATCTGAGTACGCCATTGTTGTAAGAGAGCCCTTCCCCCATAGAGTTATGGGTATGTCAGCCACAGGTTAACAAAAGAAGACAACAAAACATAAGTTTTGCCTTGGAAAGTTTTCAGGAAGAGTTTAAAACACGTGTGAAAGTAAAGTCTTTGTTGTAGAAGATGCATTGTCATTCATTCACATCCTCAGTGGATGCTGGTGGTTCTTAGGCTGTCAACTCCTCTTAAAGGAGGATGAGCTTGAATTAAAGCAGAAGAAACATCCTCAAGGTACAATTCCTTTGTGACAATAAAAACAGGTAAGTATGAGGCTTACTTGCCAAAGGATGCTATAGAGTATGACCGTTCTCTCATGCTTTCTATTAGATGCTACATAAGGAAGTGGTTGGGAACTTGCCTCTTTAGAGATAATAGTGGAGATGAGATGAATTGTAATGAATACAAGTTGTGTTCCACACAATGACATTTTTGTCAACAATGGCTGTACACTGAAACAGTCCTATAAGTCAGTCCCATTATAACGGAGCCAAACATTTCCCGTCATGTAATCATTACAGCTATCTCTATGGCCTATGGCAAAGCATTACTCAGCATGTTGTGATGCTTGTAGAAGAAATGTACTGTTGCCAGTCAGTAAAAGTACAGTGCAGCCAAGTATGAAGGCTCACTTCTGTAGTCTGAGTACATGGGAGACTGCTTCTGCTTTCTTTCTTTCTTTGGTAAACATGGCCAAAAGCAATTTGAGGAGGAAAGGGGCTTCATTTTTACAGCTTACAATCCATCATGAGAAGTTGGGGCCTGGACTCATTTAGGAACCTGAAGGCAAGACCTGAACAGAGACCATGGCGGAACACTAACTCCCTCCTGGGGCTAGCTCAGCTTGCTGTATTATACTACCCAGGGCCACCTACCCGGGTGTGGCCTGACTATAGTGGGCCACCATCAGTTGTTAATCAAGAAAATGCCCCAGAACCATGCCCTCAGACCAATCTGATAGAGACATTTTTCCAATTCAGGTGCCCTCTTGCCAGATGACTCTAGCTTGTGTCCAGTTGACAAAAATAGTTAGTAGGGGAGGCTGATGCAGGAGGATTTCCATGAGTTCCAGGGTAACCTGAGTTACACAGTGAAACTGTCTTACAAAACAAAACAGAAAAGAAAGAAAGAAAGAAAGAAAGAAAGAAAGAAAGAAAGAAAGAAAGAAAGAAA
>OU015749.1:94424227-94442052 GCA_907169655.1 Acomys percivali
AAAAAAAAAAAAAAAAAAAAAAGGTTTACTTATTTATTATGTATACAGTGCTCTGTCTGCATGCCAGAAGAGGACATTCGACGATCACATTATAGGTGGTTGTGAGCCATCATGTGGTTGCTGGGAATTGAACTGGGGTCCTTTGGAAGAGCAGTTGGTGCTCTTAACCTGTTAGCCGTCTCTCCAGCCCAGTTTTGACTTTCTTAATTTGGAAGTATTTTTAGCTATAGCCTGTGTAAACATCAGCAGCAAGTTGTGTAATGAGTGTGTTAGGAGTAAATACCTTTCCCCCTAGTGAGGTGCTCAGGTGACTCCTGAGAAGGTGCAGGTATAAATTTGATTCCCTTGCTTAAGGAAAAAAAGATTTCAGAAATCTTGCCTGATAACAGAGAAATAAAAAAAAGAGGTGAATCATTCTTTCCTTTTTTTGAATTTTTGAGACAGGGTTTCTTTGTGTAACAGAGAGCCTTGTTACTGCAGTTTTCTATTGTTGTTGTTTTAATTTCTTCTAAATATTGGAAGGGAAAAAGGAAGAGGCTCTCAAATTGTTAAGATTATTAGCCATATGTAAAAGAAAACAAAGAGTTGAAGAATAAGAACGGATGCTAAGTGAACAATAAGGGCTAGATGGTAGCAGCATAGTATAACCCTGTTTGCTGTCACCCAGACCTTGAGAAAAAAATAACATGTACAATATGCTGATCCTCCTATTTGGGAGTAATTACTTATCCTGCAAAACCTACACAGAAAGCCTGAATAGAGCAGAATCATTTCCATTCTTGTTCTTTTAAAATCATGTTTGCAGTGAAATTAAGCTTTAAGCTCCTCGCTTGAAATCCACTGGTGACCTTGAAGAATTTTATGCTTGTGGAGCCTGGTTCTGATCTTGCATATAAATGTTCGCATCTCATTATATAAAGTTATATTTTTAAATCTGGTACCGGACAGTGTTAGACATCAGAATTTAAAAGTACAGAAGGGGCGATAAATAGAGCTATTTATCCATATAAATGTATGCCACCACTTAGGAAAATATAATTTCTTTCAAAATTCTTTGTTTTTCAGATGAAATGCCAGTTTCAAAGAGAACATTAAAAATAAAACAGGAGTCTTCTGAAGAGGCACAGTAAGTAGATGCTTCATTGTTGCACCAGTGTGTCCAAGCTTAGCGACCTGGGAGGATCATGGGTCCCTAGGCATGATACAGACACTCCAGCTTGGAAGCATTTCTGCCCGTTCTTAACTCTACCACTGGGGACCTGAACTGCTGAATTTTAGATCCAGGAAGAAGAGACAAGTGTAACGTGAAAATATGTTTCCCTGTGTGGGTGTGCACTTCTGGATGCTTACTCAGAGGCAAGATGAGCCATAAGGACCTGAGTTTACATGGGGCTGGGTGAAATGGTAGGAGGGGCCAAAGGGCATTTAAATCAATCTTTATAATATTAGAGTTTGGGCATCGGAAAGGAAGCTCTTAGTCGACCTACATATGCATGTAGAAAACAGCTCAGCTCCCAGAGGAAGGACCTCTCACTGGCCCACCTGTTGTTTTTCCTCCTAAGAGTTTAATACCATCTGTTACATTTATGGATCTGTTTAATGGACTTAAGTGAGTTCCTTATCAAAACTATTAAAAAGAATAAAAAATAAAGTTTGAGGCTAAATGAAGAGCACTGCTGCTCATTTTTCCTTGTTGCATTCAGAGCAGCCACGCCTTGTGTGTTGCATTCAGAGCAGCCATGCCTTATGTGTTGCATTCAGAGCAGCCATGCCTTGTGTGTTGCATCCAGAGCAGCCATGCCTTGTGTGTTGCATTCCAGATGAAATTTGATAGAGAAAAAGACAAGCTGCAGAAAGCTAATAACTGCACAGACTAGGCAAGTCAGCAGGTCAGCAGTCTACTACTGCAAATGTACATATCTTTTTAAAATATATATAATTTATTTAAATTTATGTTCATCGATGTTTTGGCCACATGCATGCCTGTGTTGGGGTGTCAAAAGCTTTGGAGCTGGAGTTTACAGACAGTTGTGAGCTGGCATGTGGGTGCTGGGAATTGAACCCCAGTCCTCTGGAAGAGCAGCCAGTGCCCTTAATTGCCTATCCATCTCTTCAGCGCCCCACATCTTTTTTTTTTTTTTTTTTTTGCAGTATGTTTTTAGAATCAGAATCCCCAGTGATGTCTGATTGATCCTATGTCTGGGGGAAGGGGGAATGAGCATTCAGGAACATGAAAGTTTCCCCCAAATCTGTACTCATTATCCTGCTCTTCAAAAGCAGGTTTTAAACCCAAATCAGTAAACCTAAAGCCATGCTGTCCTTTTAAGATTGTAATATCAAAGTAGAAAAGAGAAAAAACTGGTAGTTTAAATGTTTGTTAGCCTGGCGGTGGTGGTGCACGCCTTTATTCCCAGCACTCAGGAGGCAGAGGCAGGCGGATCGAAGTGAGTTCGAGACCAGCCTGGTCTACAAAGTGAGTCCAGGGCAGTCAAGGATACACAGAGAAACCCTGTCTTGAAAAAAAAATATTGAATTGTTACTGTATGTGCACGCATGCTGGTGACAGTGCGTTTTTGGAGGTCAGAGGGCAGCTGTGTGGAGTGGGATCTCTCCTTTCCTCTTTACATGAGTCCCGAGGGTTGAACTCAGGTCATCTGGCTGACAGCAGAAGGGCTTTACCTTCTGAGCCATCTCACTAGCTCTGACAAATGATTCTTAAAGTGAGTTACTCTAAGTCCATACTTTTAAATCTCTATTTCTCCAAAAGAAGCCTCTGGATTTGGAACTAAAATGCCCCATGTCTCCCAAATAGCCACTTCAGGGGATGGTCATTTGATGTAACCAGGTATGGATACATAAATCACAGAGTTATCACTAGCTTTAAATCCTGGAACTCTTTTGGCGTTCGAAGCCAGGAAGTGGGCAGTTCTCAGCAACTACTCAAGTAACTATGGTACCAAATTGCTGCAAGCTTCCGAAACACCCTCGTGCTGAGGACAGCAGGACTCCTGTATGCTCTGTCCTCTGCTCCTCTTTCTGTGGGTGCCAGCTCAACTAAGGAGTGATAGGTCCTGAAGAGCTTCCAGTAGGCCATTTACTTCTCAAGTCTAGGACTTCTGAAATTCCTTTTAGTGTGTAAGTAGTGCTCAGAGTGTGAAGTGTTGAACAAAATATAAATATCTTGATCTGGTTCTGTGGGTGGGTCCCCTCTTACCTCTCCCTTTTCCCTCTCCCTTTCTCCCTCCCCCTCCCTCTCCCTCTCTCTTCCTCTCCCTCTCTCTTCCTCTCCCTCTCTCCCCTCTCCCTCTTCCTTCCTCCCTACACATAAACAGTAATAACAAAAAAAGTACTCTTAGTAAATCTACTTTTCTTGGTTGTGAGCATGGTGTAAGCACTTTTCTAGGTTAAACTTACAACTGATTTTTTTTAATGTAACAACTTGATTTCCAAGTTAATATCTAATAAGCCAGTCTTATTGGCCGTATTTGAGAAATAACTTGGTTTTTGTTTTGGGGGAGGGGGCAGGGTCTCTACATAGCCTGGGTTGTCCTGGAACGAACCACGTAGATCAGACTGGCCTTGAACTCACAGAGATCCTCCTGAGTGCTGGGATTAAAGGTGTATACCTCCATTCCCAGTGAGAATTATACTTGCATCTGTGTAAATTACATAAAGTGTTAGTCAGTACATAGCGTGTTCTATCTTAATCTGCTAATTATGTAAGTTATAATTGAAGCGTTTCTGTAATTTCACCTTTAACGTGTTAACTTAAAGCTGGGAGTAGTAATCAGTTCATATTAACTCATTTCACTGGAGATAGCTTATTACTCTTGTTGTAGACCCTTAGTCATAACCACTGATTTTCTTCCACCACATGTGTAAAAAAATTACTGACTCTCATACATGTCATGTTAAAAATTAAGTGTCATTTGAGGCAGCACTGGTGCTTTGTTAAAGTATCCTTGGCTTTTTGGCACTTTGGTCTGAAGACCACTACAAAGGCTGTGATAGCCACTTTTAAAAAGTTCACGCTCCGCTGGATGCCATGGTGCACACCTTTAATCCCAGCACTCGCAGGCAGAGGCAGGAGGATATCTTGAGTTCGAGGCCAGCCTGATCTACAGAGTGAGTTCCAGGACAGCCAGAGCTACATAGAAAAACCCTATCTTGAAAAATAAATAAAGAAGCTGGAGAGATGGCTTAGAGATTACGAGCACTGGCTGCTCTTCCAGAGGTCTGGAGTTCCATTCCCAGCAACTATATGATGGCTCATAATCATCTATAATGAGATGTGGTGCCCTCTTCTGGTGGGCAGGCACACATGTAGGCAGAACATTGTATACATAATAAGTAAATCTTTAAAAACAAACAAACAAAAAAAAAAAAAAACCATGGTCCTGGTTTGGGTCAGTGACATGGCTTAGTGGGTAAAGTACTTGTTCAAAGCTGAAAGCCCGAGTTCAGTCCCCAGAATGTGTAGGGACACGGGAGGAAAGAGGCAAATCCAGTTTTCTTCTGACCGCCACATAAACAGCACGGCACGTGCATGCACTTTCTAAAAATTCACGGACCATGGTTTCTGAAATCTTAAGAGCATGTGTATTTGTATTTATTAAAATTGATACAAGATTGTAAAAAGCAGTTTGTTTTTAATCCTAGGAATTTTATGGGTTATTTCTTATATTTACTGCAGTGACCGTCCAGTGTGGAAGCCTTTGAGGTGTGGGTATTTAAGTGTAACAATTCACTTTTTTTTTTTCTTGGTTTTTCGAGATAGGGTCTCTCTGTGTAAACAATTCACTCTTATTGGCTGTATTTTACGTTCTAATAGCTCCCATAGTGGGCAGTCTAGGTATTGAACATTTCCATTATCATAGGAAATTCAGTTAGACATTGCTGCTCAAGGCACTTGAAGAATTTGACTGTTGATTTCTCTTTCTAGGAAGCGAGACACAATGCAGAATATTGTACAGATTTTGGAGTCGGTGCAGTTGAAATGGGAATTGTTTCAGAGCTGGACAGACTTTTCAAGGCTCCATCTTTCCAATAAATTGGCCATTTTTGGAATTGGCTATAACACACGCTGGAAAGAAGATATCCGTTACCACTATGCGGAGATCAGCTCACAGGTGCCCCTTGGCAAGCGTCTCCGGGAGTACTTCAACTCTGAGAAGCCCGAGGGGCGGATCATTATGACCCGAGTGCAAAAAATGAACTGGAAAAATGTTTACTACAAATTCTTAGAGATCACCATTAGTGAGGCTAGGTGCCTGGAGCTGCACATGGAGATTGACTGGATACCCATCGCCCACTCCAAGCCAACCGGTGGGAATGTTGTTCAGTATTTATTGCCAGGAGGGATTCCTAAAAGCCCAGGCCTTTATGCCATTGGCTATGAAGAATGTATTGAGAGGCCTCTCTCACCAGATGTGGAGCGCCATGCCCTGGACCCAGGAAAAGAGGGCCGGGTTGACATGGAAACCCTCTCAGCACAAGCCCCTTTACAGGTGGAGGTAGAACCACCCCGGATCACCTACTGCTACCTCGGTATCGCTGAAGTCAGGACTCTTCAACAGTGCTTATTTTTACACTTCCAAGCAAATACCAAAACCTTCAGTAAAGATTGGGTTGGTATTAATGGGTTTTTGTCTCAGAACTGTATTGTGGATCCTGGAGTATCCCCCAAATCCATCTATATCAAATTTGTAGAAGTTGAGAGGGATTTTCTGTCCGCCGGCTCATTAGTTGAGTGCCTGGAAAAAGCCATTGGATACCCCTTAAAATTTAACAACTGAGTGTCATCCTTCATAAGGATTTGGGCTTGTGCAGTCTTCTCCCTTCCTCCCATTACCCAGACTACCCCACCTCCAGATGCTGCCATCGGACTCTTCATGGGAGCTCTTTCCACGATGAGACCAATACAACCTCTAAGAAACCATCATAGACTCTGGGCAGAAAAAGCAGACCTCACCTGACATGCTCATTTTGAGCAAGCAGGTCTTGCATGGTGGGTCAGTTCTTTTTTAAAAAAAGAAAACATCATTTTTTAAGTGGAGTTTAGAGCCTTGGTATAAACAAATGTAGTTACATTCCATATTGGACAAAACTTATACTTTGAGTTTCATATGAAATTGAAAATTGTATTTTTTTCACAATGTTTCATTTTTACACATCTCTTTAAGTATTATTTACAACCTTGAATAAATAAGCAATAGATAATGACAAGTAAATCTTGAGTCACAGTAAATAAGGCTGTTTTTCAATATTACCTTTAGCTACTATTGTATATAATTTAGAGTTTCATTTTTCACCGAACCAAGTGTTTTGCTATTTCCAATCAGTGTTGCCTGCAAAGACTTTTGTTTATGTGATGTACTGACTTTTATGGTTGTGTTGCCGTTTAAACTTAAAAAAGGAAAAAAAAAATTAAAGGAATTCCTGACTTCTTGGGTGTGTGAGTTCAGCTTTTTGTAGCAGAGTGTGACTAAATTGGTTGTGGGGAGTATGGTTGGCTTTGCTGTGAGAATGAACAAGCCAAGGCTGGGGTGTGGCCCAGCAGTAGTGCTTATCTGGAAACCACAAGGCCCTGAGTTCTAACCCCAATACTGGAAAGAAAAGAATGACCAGACTGCACCCCCCCAAACAATAACAACAACAACAACAGCAACCCACTCTATTTTCTCTATGTGTTAACAATAACCATAGCCATTTCTTGTCAGAATTCCGGAAGTCATTAGAAATCACACTGTGTGTTTTACTAGAAAATAATGATATTCCATCTGACTTTAGAAGTTTAAATTTGTAAGACACTTTGCCTCATCTTTTTCTTAGTAATTGGGGTAAGTCACCTAAGTAGTGAAAGGACAAACTTGTTGCCATCTTTCTGTGTCTAAAAAAAAAGAAAATGAGGATCAATAGAAATACAGTACTAATGATTTTGAGGTGTGATCCATGAGAGAAGGAAATGGAAGGTATGAGTCCGTTAGGTAATGACTCGTGCATATGGCTTTTCTGAGATTGCTGTGGCTCCACTTTTAAGTCAGTACACGTAGCTAAGGATAATCTCTAGTAGTCAAGGGTCACTTTGGTCTGGTGGCAGGGACTTGCTAGTTTGGGTTATTTATCTTTAGTGGTTCCTCAGCGCCAATCAGATGTTCTGCTTTAAATGGGCAGCAAATCCAGATGAGAACTCTTTAAGTCCTGATTTTCTATACTGTTGAAAATAAAATCACAAGCCAGATATAGTGGTGGTCCTTTAGTCTCAAGCACTTGGGAGACAGAGGAAGATCTCCGGCTTTGAGGGCAGCCTGGTCTAGAGAGCAAGCTCCAGGATAGCCAGGGCTACACAGAAAAACCCCATCTTGAACTAAAAATAAAATAAAATTGCATATCTTAAAATATTCTTTCCCACAACCCACAAAATGATGTCAAATCAGTGATTTCTCCCCTTATTCTGATACCACTTGGTTATTTGATGCTTATATGTTTTTCTAGTGATCTAGAGGGGTTTTGGTTTTGATTTTGGTTTTTTGAGACAAGGTTTCTCAGTATGACAGCTCTCTGGAACGCTCTCTGTAGTCCAGGCTGGTCTTGAACTCACAGAGCTCCACCTACCTTTGCCTCCCAAGTACTAGAATTAAAGGTGTGTGCCACCACAGCCCAGCCAAGGGTTTTGTTTTGTTTTTTGTTTTTCTTTTCTTTTCTTTCTTTCTTCTTTCTTTCTTTTTGCTTTGTGTTTGTTTGTTTGTTTGTTTGTTTTTGCTTGTTTGTAAAGATAGGATTTCTATGTGTAGCCCTGGCTGCCTGGACTCACTTTGTTGACCAGTCTGGCCTCGAACTCAGTGCTCTGCCTGCCTCTGCCTCCCGAGTGGTGGTATTAAAGGCGTACACCACCATGCCCAGCTTGTTTTTCAAGACAGGCTTTCTCTATATAGTCTTGGCTATCCTGGACTCGCTTAGTAGACCAGGCTAGGATTACAGGTGTGAACCACCGCATCTGGCTTGTGATCTAGACTTTTTAAGAACTGAGATAGTTTGTGTTATTTGATTCTGAGATGCAAGAAGTTACCTTTTTTCTGATGTAAGCTGCTAAAAATAGGTGCCACTTCGGGGAGAGCATAAATGCTCATAGCATGAAGTTTGTATGTAGGGGTCTTAGGAGAGTCTTGTGAGTTTACACTCTAGTTCTTATTTATTTAACCAATTTACAGCCTGATCGAAGCTCCCTCCCTCGCCTCCTCCCCAGCCTACCCATATCCGCCTCCCTCCCTCCCTCTCTTTTCCCCTTCTTCTCAGAGAAGGGGGGGGTCTTATACTAACCCACCCCGGGCAAGTCACAGCAGGACTAAGCATCCTCTCCTACTGAGGCCAGACAAGGGAACCCAGCTTTGAGAAAGGGATCCAAATGCAGGCACCTGAGTCGGAGACAGTCCCCACTCCATTTTAGGGGACCCACATGAAGAACAGGCTACACATGTGCTACATATGTGTAGGGGGTCTAGGTCCAGCCCACACATGCTCTTTGGTTAGTGGTTCAGTCTCTGTGAGTCCGCATGTCTTTTTTTTTTTTTAATTAAAATTTATTTTACAGCTGGGCAGTGGTGGCCCAGCACTCTGGAGGCAGATCGCTGTGAGTTCGAGGCCAGCCTGGTCTACAAAGCAAGTCCAGGACAGCAGAAACCCTGTCTCAAAAAAAACAAGACAAAACAATTTTATTTTACATGTATCAATATTTAGCTTGAATATATATGTGTAGCACATGTGTGCTTGGAGGTCAGACGAGAGCATCAGATTCCCTAGTACTGAAGTTACGTGATGGTTGTAAACCACCACGTGGATGCTGGGAATCCAACTTCTGTCCTCTGCAAGACCAGCAAGTACTCTTTTAACTGCTGAGACATCTCTCCAGCCCAAATTATAAATTCTTTGAGACAAAGTGTGTTTGAGAGAAGCCTATGAAATTATGAACTTAGCTTGCACAATCAAATGTTTAGGTAAGCAGTTCTTAGCACAGGTATGTGCGAACATCAAGTTTTACACCCTAACAGAGACATAGCTACCTTCAAAAGCGTCTGAGCCAGAACTCATGGGGTACAGAAAAGCTGCATTCCTCACATCTTAACTTCCTCAGGGTCAGAAGTGGTTGGAATAGGAGACAGGGCACTTCTTTGGGGGTAAAAGCCTGAGAATGCTGTGTCACATGGAGACAGTCACTCTGCTCAGATCCTTGTGGCTTTGCTGTGCCAGAGTTAAGTGCTTTGGGGAAGCTGCATCTGGGCAGGGACAGGCACACCTTTGTCATCAGATGCTTGAGTGTCACTGGACTAGAACCAAGGCTTTGTCCTCCCTGGTCCAGAAACAAAAGTGTTTTCAAGATGTGCTTATAGGGCTGGAGAGATGACTCGGTGGTTGAGGGTGTTGTTTCAGAGCACTGTGGTCTGTTTGGTTCCAAACACTCAAAAAGCAGCTCAAAACCGACTGTCAACCCTAGTTCCAGGGGAGACAACACCCTCTTCTGGCCTCTACAGGCAGTAGATGCACGTGATGCAGACACCCATGGAGGCACAATGCCCACAAGCTTTTTATTTTTAAATGCTTATAATATTCTCAAATCTAGACAAATTTGAGTTTGATACACTAGAAAAAAACTAAGCCAGCCCACCACACTACCACCTATTCACAGTTTCAAAGTTTGAAGGTCTCCGTCCCTTGGCTGAGCTGCCAAGAGGTAGATTCCAGAGATGTCAGGAGCAGTCTAGTGTTTGGACAGGCATTTTGTAGAGCCGCTGCATGACGGGTATTTTAAGAGGAGCCAGGCTGGCTGCACTGGGAAGACGCAGCCGCAGAGGTTCTACACGGAGGAAAAGCCAGTGCACGATGCTGGAAGCTGCTGAAGTCTGCACAGATGAAGAGCCCAGTCTGCTTCTACTACCTGACAACTCTGCTCCCTACGAACAGGCCACGCCAGTCATCCGTGGTTATGCTTTCCGTCTTCCGTGAACTTTGTTCAGTACCAAAGCTCTGCCCAAATATTTGAAGCATCTTTTAAATTTATTTCTTGGCTGTTGGGCAAAGGCAAAAACCAGTGCGTGCCCTGCTAAAGCAGCCTTCGGCCAACAGGGGGCGCAGAGGTGCCTCCACCGAATTACATGGGAGGGGTGTGGGTTTAAAATTAAATTCACAGCAGAAAGATCTAGTCTTGGGAATTAAAGGATCAGAGCTGGCCTAAGCCGTTCACTGCGCGGCTGCGAAGACACCAGTGGCTGTACAGAGGAAAGGAAATTTTTATCCCGTCCTCCCATGCAGCTGCTCCCTCCTCTCCAGTCAGCATTAAGTTCCCAGATGAGAAGCTGAGGACAGTTTGCCTCAGTTTCCTGCTCATCTACCTTGTACCCATCTTCCGTGTTCACAGCAATGAGGCAAAGGGTCGGGACTCCCTCGGGCCTCAGTTTCTGGAGCTCTGGAGATCCTGCCCCTCTCACGCCCTAGGAGAAGGAAGGAAGGCCCATAGCGACGAGCGGATATCGGACGTCCTCCCCCTGCCCCCTCTCCGAAGCCTCGGGCCTGAGTCGCGCGGAGAGGGGCCTGGAGGAAAGTTCGAATCCCCATTTCGGCGGCTGCGCCTGGCCCACATGATCCCGCACTTCACACACACTTCCTCTGAGAAGGCTTTCCTGCTTAGGCTGAGGACTCAGCACCCCAGGGTTGGAGCGGGCGATCTGACCTCAGCTATGAGACTTTTAGTGTCTAATGAGAGTGGGTCCTAGATTTAGGTTAGTTCCCCATTCCTCCTTTGTCACCTCAATGCCTGACACCTGCTCAGGAGATGTATATGACTCAGGATTGTAATTCCTTCTTGCTCCCAGATCTGGTTCATGGGGTGCCACGACTTCTCCGATCCCAGTCTGAAGAACAGCCGGGTGGAGGCCGTTGGATCCGACTAGGAGAGCCCTCCTCCCCACCCCCCCCTCTGCGGGTCACTAGCGCGCCGCACCCGGTAGGACGGTGACCTCTCCACCCCTTTTGAATGCCCCGCCCCGTGTCCAGTCGGTCTCCACCCCACCTCCCCATCCGCACACCCGCAGAGTTGGGCTGGAGCCACCCTTGTCAGTAGCCTGGTTCCCGTGCAGATTCGGGTTACTGCCGCTCACCCATAGCACCTGTGGACACTGTGTCCCAATTGTCCCAAGTACTCCGGGCCAAGGAGGGCCATGGTTCTTAAAGCGGGAATCCCCGAGACCAGCTTGTTGAGGATTTTGTTCCTGGGACTGAGTACCCTCGGTGAGTCAAACCTCGGGCCTGGAGGGTCTTTTGATCAGGTAAATCTGACCCTGGGACGGACTTTGGGGAGTAGGTTGGACGAGACTTTTGCTTGACAGTCTTGTCTTCCCTCATCCTCCAATTCTGACCATCACTAGTTGATGCTCCCTTCTATGGCTAGAACGACTTCCAGCTTTGGTTTGGAGTGCGGTATTGGGGAGGAGGATAACAGCATCTCCAGGCAAGGCCTCTGGGATGAGTTGCGGGAGCTATTCCTGTCTACTCGCCACCCCCACTCCTCACAGCTGGATACGCTGAGGCACTAGATGAAACAGCGGACTAAAGAGCTTAAGGACTTAGTTCCAGTCCCCCCTGCAACCCTCGAGCCGATGTGAGAGATCCCTAGGGGAATGCTTGGCGTTCAGCCTTGACGCAAGTACTTTTAGTCAGTACTCCATGTCACAGCGTTTCTCCCCCCCCCCCCCAAGTTCCTTTCTTTCCCTCTTGCTTCCTGCCCTGGAAATCAAAGGAGGTGCCCTCAAAGCCTGACCATTAGGTCATTTGGACACAGGAAATTCGGGAAGAGGTCAAATGCTGAGACGAGTCACAGCACATACGTCAGGTCTACCATCATCCTTATCTTTTCTCAGATCTGAAGGGACAAGGAAAATAGGGAGAGGGTGCCAAAGGGTCTCAGAGGAAGGAAACTTCCTGGACCTAGTGCTTGGGCGAGTTCCCCAGGGCACCTAGCTTCGGCAGGAGCTGAGTGTAGCCCAGTGGTTTATTTTGAGAGAAAAGACTCAGTAAGAACTAAGTCCATTATAAGCTACCTCACCCCCAGGCAGGGTTTGCTATCTTCCGTTTGGAATCCTCTGCTTCAACTCCTTTCTCAGGCTAGAGGAAGTCAGAGCAAGCAAGACATGCTAGAATGCAGAGTATAATTCAGTGGCATTAGTGGAGATCTCCTTGTTCCTGCCCACAGTCTCTGCCAGCCTGGTCTATGTGCTAGTGGTGTAGAGGGCATGAAATCTTAAGGTCCCCAGATGGAGTCTCAAGAGCTTCCGCCCTTCCTAGCGGGTCCAAAGCACGGAGAGCTTTCTGTTCCTTCAGCTTCTCGCATCTCTTCAACGTCAGCTTCTGTTTCTTTTCTGCATTCTTTCTCAACTTGGCCCTTACCTTGTTGGAGGTGGGGGGGCAGTGTGGATCTCCAAGGAAGAGAGGAGAAACCTATATTGGCTGCCTGGACATCACGGCCATCCTCTGCTGGTCACCCCGGCCATCCTCTGCTGGTCACCCCGGCCATCCTCGGCTGGTTACCCCTCCTTTTTCTCTTTCAGCTTTGAGTCTTAGTTGGTCCTATCAAAGACCCAGAGCCTATGTTGCTACTGATGCCATGAAAGTTGCCCTTCTTGGCCTCTGGAGGGTTAAATGTGCTCATCGCTCCTGGGGAAGGCACAAGGCAGCAAGGCCCTCCTGCTCAGAACTGCCCCTGGAGCGTGAGAAGTCCACAAGGGGAGTTTCTCAGAGAAAGAGGGGAACTAAAAATAGTAGCCCTGGGGAACATGAACAGGGCCCATTCGCTCTGCTGAGGCCCTTGGCCTGCTCTCTCACTCTGATCTCAGATTGGACCAAATGATGCTGTTCTTGAGCACCTCCGGAACCCGTTGGAACCCAGCTACTCCCCATTTTTCTCTTTGTGCGGCACTTAGTTACCAAAAGGTCTGACCAGGTTGGGTGGCTTCTGTTCCAAGTGATACTACAGCAGAAGGCTGGGAAATCTCAAGAGCTCTAGCACGCCTCGAAGCAGGTGTGTCCAACTGCTGCATCTCACCCACGACTCCAGCCCCCCGCCGCCCCTCACTTTGAGAATTTCAAGTGCAAAACCTCCAAGAGGCATCTAGGGTGCCCTTGGCGAGGGACGCTCCAGTTCGTCTGGGGAAAGACACTTTCCTTCCCCCACTGCCCCCTTACTGGACTTACTTCCCAGAAAGCTGGGCAAAGTGGCTGCCGCCAGGAGTCTCCAGGTGCGCCTGGCGGTAGCGGAACAACCTGCAGGCGGAGTCTTTGGAGGGAAGTGGAGCTTCTCAAGGTGGGGTTGTTTTTGCCTTGCAGAGCCTCCGGTCTAGCAGCCCCGCTTCATTGTCTTCTGTCTTATCGGCCGGCGCAAGTTTCCTGCTCCGACCGCAGGGACCCGCCAGGAAATGTCAGGGGTGGGGGATGCCACGAAGGACAAGGAATAGGGGTGGGGGCCTCAGTTAAGACGCGGCCGGGAAGCGATGAGGGCGGGGGTGTTGGTGGAGGCACGCATTCTGGCTCAGTGGGTTCTGGGTCTGCGGGACCTTCCGTCTGCCTTTGCCAGTGCAGACAGTCCGCAGCTTCCGAGCTCCGGCCACCCGCTCACCTTCCCCAAGATAGCTGCTTGTCCTGTGTGCAGTGCTATCCTCCGGAAGAGCAGGGCCTAAGAAGAGAGCCGCCGGCGTCCCCTGGCTCCGCTTTGTAACTAATCCAGAGTTATTTCCCCTAAAGGCTTTAGCAGTCTACTCCCGCTCGCCTCTCCAAAGGGGAAAAAGCAAGTGTTCTGGGCAATGCGGTGCCATCAGCCATCAGTGTCCTCCTAACCGAAGGGGACACTCCCGTCTACCCGTGGGAAGACTGTCCACACCTCCCATCCTGAAACTCCCTGCAACCCAGCGGTGTTTCGCTTTGGTAACCAGGACCCCAAAAGTGTTCTTGAGGGTTTGGCTGGGTCTCAGACTTGCGTTTTCCTAGGGAGCTGACTTAATAGGACTGAGCAGAGGCTCAGGATTCCCCCAGTTACCAGCAGGCTCAAAAGCTGAGGAGTGCAGGCCTGGCGCTGGCTATCCCTGGTTCAGAAAGAGCCGCGGGGTTTATGAGTAACTGTGCTCCACCCACTGCGATCTGCCATCCGGTTGAGACCTCGGGGCGGGAGTCCGGGTGACCTGAACTGGCATCTCCATTCTCCCTTGCCTTTTACCAAGGAGACTGAAGGGGAGAGTGTGTTATGTCGGGTGTGGATCAAAAGTAGGTCTGCCCAACTTTGTTCCTCTGGATTAGAATAAATTCATAGAAATGTGGTCCAGTTCCCCCCTCCTCAACCCTAGAAAAGTGATGAGGAGCAGGACCCTGGAAAAGAAGTCCTCCAGGCTTTGTCCTCAAGTGACAAGTTTACCCCTTCAAGCAAAAGGTATTAGGCAGGCAGCCAGCCCTAGGAGCTCACACCTCCTTGCTGTATTTTCAGCTTCCTTCTCACTGGCGCAGCTGAAGGTGCACGTGCCCACAGGCCTCTACAAACTGGAGGCTGTGGAGGGAAAAGAAGTGGTGCTCCCAGCCTGGTATACGGTGACACGGCAGCAGGAGTCTTCGTCCCACACCCGGGAGGTGGCCGTCCTGAGTTGGTTCTTTCAACAAGAAGGAAAGGAACTAACCCAGGTGAGAGGAAACTCTTAGCGAATGACAACCGAGGCATGTAGGAATAAGCTGCCCAGGGATGAGGACGGAGGACAATTTTATAGGGAAGAGAGGACCGCCTCAGCGGTATCAGTGCTGGCTCTCATTGTTAAGTCCAGTACACAAAATGTGGTAGAAGCACAGAGGTAGATATGGAGTGTGGGTGGGTAGGGCTGAGGATAGAAGGAACGCCAGGTGAGTAAAACACAATCTTTTTATTATTGGAGACCTGGTCTCATCCTGTATACCCAGCTGACCTCAAAACGTAGAGACCTGCCTGTCTCTGGCTCCTGAGTGCTGAGATTGAAGGCAGGGGCCCACCCTGGGCCTGCATCACTAATTTTGAAAGCTCCACTCACCGTGTGCTGACATTTTCTGGGCTTGAGATACTGTCAAACACAGACCACATCTCTTCCTGGATCTATCTGCCTTCGAAACCATTCCCCTCTTTTCTTTTTTTAAGCAAAAGTTATCCTCATCACCATCATCATTATCGTCATCATGCTTATGTATGAGTGGGCCTTGTACGGACCATGGTGCTAGTACGGAGGTCAGAGAACAACTTTTAGGAGTCAGTTTTTTCCTTCTATCTTTATGTGACTTCCAGGCATTGAACTCAGATCACAAGGCTTGGTGGCACTGTTTTTATAAACAGCAAGCCACCTTTGTCATCTCCAAACCTCTAACTTCTTCATATCTGTAAAAGGCAGTATGACCAGCTTCCACAACTTGACATCTCTGTTCCTCTGGCATGCTTGTCCTTCGAGCGTGAAGATCTGAGTTCAGTGTCCAGACTGAACTGACTCTGAACTGGCCCTCAGCGATTCTTTTATCCAAAAGCTAGTGTGACCATTTTTCAGATTCCTTCACTTGTATGGACTGATTCCTTGCACCTTCTTAGAAAATGTATTCAAGGAAATCATTTGATCTTGTTTTTTTTCCCCCTTGTTTGTTTTGTTTTGAGACAGGGTCTCTCTATACAGCCCTGTATGTCCTGGAATTCACTATGTAGAGCAGGCTGGTCTTGAACTTGGGCTTCTTTTGTTTTGTCTGAGACAGTCTCATACAGTTCACTATGGCCTTAAAAATCCTAGTTCTCTTGCCTCTGTCTCCCAAATGTAGTGCTGGGTTTGGAACCTGGAGCACTAGAGCAAGGCAGACACTCAACTCTGGTGCAGTCCCCCATTTACATACTTTTGAGTGTACGTTCACATTTGTATGTGTATACATGTTGATGTGTGTACATGTGTATGCATGCTCATGTGTACATGCATGTAAAAGCCAGAAATCAACCTTTTAGGCGTCACTCTTCAGGTGCTGTCTACCCTGTTTTGGAGACAGGATCTCATGCTAGAAGCCCTGAAGCTCACCTACTGGATTGTGTTGGCCAGCCAGCAAGTCCCAGAGACTACCTGTTTGTGGCTTTCCAGCTTCCGGGTTATAAGTGCTCCACCTATATGGTTGTATATTAGCTTCTAGAATATTTGTCAGGAGGGAAAAAGTAAAATGACGCTGGCCAGTATAGTCTTTGCATATTTAGGAAGGGGTGGGGAGAAAGTCAGTTCTTAGGATGATTAGTCAGCCTCGACCTTGAGATGTTATAACTGTTCAAAGCAAGAAACTGAGAGCTTTTTACTCTTTTTTAAAGTATGGCCTCTCTTTCTTTCTTTCTTTCTTTCTTCCTTCCTTCCTTCCTTCCTTCCTTCCTTCCTGTTTATTTTTGAGACAGGATTTCTCTGTATACCAGCCTTGGCTGTCCTAGACTCATTTTGTAGAGCAGGCTGGCCTTGAACTCACAGCGATCTGCCTGCCTCTGCCTCAAGCATGCGCCACCATGCCTGGCCACCATACCTTTTTAAATTAAGAGTCAAACAAACAAACAAACAAACAACTGTTTTAGGTGTTACAAACTTGCAATTTACACTTTCACATTCTCCTTTCCCTTCTCACTATGGTACTCCCATAAAAGCCACCAAAAGAGCTGGAAAGATGTTCTACATGGGAAGTGAAAACCGCCGTGTGTTGTGAGAGGGCGGGTGAGAAGACAAGTAAAATGAAAGATGGTTCCGGTCGGAAGGCTGGGTTCAAGTGAGGAGGCTGGGAAGAAGTCCATTTCGGAGGAGGGAGGCAGGCTGAGACAGAGGGTGCATCAGAGAGACTAGTAACAGATGCATGTCCTGTCCCCACTAGGTGTTGACCTATTTCAATGGAGCTTTGTCAAGTAACCCTCGAGTATCCCTTGTCCACCCTTTGCCAACACGGAATGTGTCCCTGCGGCTGCAGGCTGTCCAAGAGGGAGACTCTGGGACCTACGTTTGTTCTGTCAATGTGCAAAATGGTGACGGCAATGCAAGTATGAACCATGACAGCAAGAGCATAGAGCTCAAAGTGCTGGGTGAGTGAGAAGGGCACATCTCTGGATCCCGCCCCAACCCCAGCCCAGGGAAGTGAGGCAGGTCTCCCTCTCAAGTGGCTGATTATAAGACCTAGGGATGAAATGTGAAATGACAAAAGAGATGGGGAAAGGAGAGTCTGGCTCCTCAGGGTATGGATTTTAACCTATCTCCCGTTTTCTAGTTCTTCCAGCTCCTCCATCCTGTAGTTTACAGGGTGTACCCTACGTGGGGACCAATGTGACCCTGAACTGCAAGTCGCCAAGGAGTAAGCCTACTGCACAATACCACTGGGAGAAGCTGGCCCCGTCCTCCCAGTTCTTCTTTGGACCAGCCTTAGGTAAGGGAGTTTCTTCTGTTGGTCACTGAGATAGTAGCTGAAGATGGGGAAGAATGCGAGGGGCCTCAGAGACTGGAGTGACAAGGACAGCCATTACTAAAAGGGACTGGGAGAAGACATGGAAAGAGAGTGAGAAAGATGTTACAGAAGCATGTGCTGTGCTCAGTGCTTCCAGCAACTGTGTGTACTGTTACTGAGGTCTGGAGCCAAACTGACTTCTTCAAGTTTCAGTCCTGCCACTCAAGAACGTTGTGACCCTGCTCCCATTCTCTTGTTTGTAAGATGAGATTTATACGCGCCAATTATAAAAAGTATTTGGTGTGTGTGTGTGTGTGTGTGTGTGTGTGTGTGTGTGTGTGTGTGTG
>OU015749.1:94442062-94490560 GCA_907169655.1 Acomys percivali
TGTGTGTGTGTGTGTGTGTGTGTGTGTGTGTGTGTGTGTGTGTGTGTTTGTGTGTGTGTGTGTGTGTGTGTGTGATGCTGGCAATTGAACTCAGGACCTTGGACATGAACGGCAGGCACTCTGCCACGGACCCACACACCCAGCTTCTTGGTTTTGGAGACAGTCTTACTATATAGCTAAGACTGGCCTTAAAATAATGATTCTTTTCTGCTTTAGACTCCTGAGTGCTGGGATTACATCACTCAGTTGCTTGGCAACTGGAATATTTTAAATATGAAACATTCGATGACTTTAGAAGATCATTACTAATTTCTGAGGCTTTGCAATAGTTTTTGATTGTCTAAAACAACAAGAGTTTCTTTTTCTTTTTCTTTTCTTTTCTTTTTATTCTGAGACAGCATCTTGTTATGTATCTCTGGCTGACCTGGAGCTCACTATGTAGACCAGGCTGACCTCATACTTACAGAGAGATCTGCCTGCTTCTGCCTCCCAAGTACTGGGATTAAATATGTATGCCACTACACCCAGCTTCATGAATATTGTTTTTTTAAAAGATCTATTTATTTATTTTATGTGTGGGTACTCTGTTTTTCATGCACACCAGAAGAGGGAATCAGATTTCATTACAGATGGTTGTGAACCACCACATGGTTGCTGGGAATTGAACTCAAAACTTCTGGAAAAGCAGCCAGTGCTATAACCATTTCAATCTGGTACTTTCTCAGAAAATTAGGAATAGCTCTACCTCAAGACCCAGCTAAACCACTCTTGGGTATATACTGGAAAGATACTCCACCATACAATAAGGACATTTACTCAACTATGTTCATAGCAGCTTTATTCATACTAGCCAGAAACTGGAAACAACCCAGATGTCCCTCAACCAAAGAATGGATAAAGAAATTGTGATGCATTTATACAATGGAATACTACTCAGCTATTAAAAACAAGGATATCTTTTGCAGAGAAATGAATGGAACTAGAAAAGATCATCCTGAGTGAGGTAACCCAGACCCAGGAAGATACATATGATTATATTCACTTATAAGCAGATTTTAGCCATGTAGTACAGGATAAACATATTACAGTTCACAGTCCCAAAGAAAATAAGTAAGAAGGAGGACTTATTGGAAGATGCTTAAATCTTATTCAGAAAAGGAAATAGAATAGACAGCAGAAGTGGTTGACAAGCGGGAACAAGGTAGAAGAAGGAACACAGAAATGAGGGAGGAGATCAGACCTGGGAAGAGTGGGAGTGGGCGGACAGAAGGCCTGCAAGATGAAGAGAAACCACAGGTGGAGGCATCTCTGTGAGAAGCTGGAGACCTAGGACAGGGTAGGCTTCTGGGAGGATAAGAGGTTGACTCTAGTTGAGATTCTTAGTAGCAGGAGTAATGGAGTCTGAAAAAGACATCATTTAACTAGACAGGACTCCTAGTGGAGAGAGGGAAACGCCAACCCACTTACAAAAAACTTCAACCCAAAATTTATCCTGCCTACAAGATGTGGAGGGATAAAGATAGAGCAGAGATTGAGAGAATGTCCAACCAATGCCTGGCCCAACCTGAGCCCCACACTATAGAAGAGAGCCTATCCCTGACACTATTAATGATACTTTGCTATGCTTTCAGACAGGAGCCTAGCATAGCTATCCTCTGAGAGGCTCCACCCAGCAGCTGATCCAAACAGATGTGGAGACTTACAGCCCAACATTGCGCATAGTGTAGGGAGTCTTGTGAAAAGGGGGGGGGGGATAGAAGGACCTGGAGGTGACAGGAGTGCTACAAGACCAACAGAGCCAACTAAACAGGGCCCAGAGGGACTTTTAGAGACTGAAGCACCAACCAAAGACCATGTATAGACTGGATCTAGGTCCCCTACACAGATGTAGCAGATGAGATGCTCAGGCTTCATGTGGATCCTCTAGTAAGGGGAGCAAGGACTGTATC
This sequence comes from Acomys percivali, assembly GCA_907169655.1. Lineage (NCBI taxonomy): Eukaryota > Metazoa > Chordata > Mammalia > Rodentia > Muridae > Acomys > Acomys percivali. Next base: position 94,444,012 of record OU015749.1, read on the forward strand.
TGACATGGACTTGGTTGCTTGCTTTTTGACTACTCTCCTATGGCAGGGCTGCCTCACCAGGCCACAAGGGAAGAGGACATGCTCAGTCCTGATGCGACTTGATGAGCAGGGGTGGGCGTATTGGGGGAGAGGCTCCCCTTTACTCAGGTATAGGGGAAGGAGGATGGAGGAAGAGGGAGGAAGGAAGGGTGGGCTGGGAAGAGAAGAGGGAGGGGGCTATGATCTCGATGTAAAGTGGGGGTGGGTGGGAAGAGTCAGTGCTCTTAACCGCTAAGCCATCTCTCCAGCCCAGATATATATTTAATCCCTCCCCTCCTCCCCCTGACAGAGTTTCTCTGTGTAGCTTTGGCTGTACTGGACTCACTTTGTAGGCCAGGCTGGCCTCAAACTCACAGAGATCTGCCTGACTTTGCCTCCCTGAGTGCTAGGATTACAGGTGTACACCACCACACCCAGCCTTGATATTGTTTTTGAGAATACATTTTGAAGTATTACTCTAAATATTTTAAACAAGTTATTTTATTTATTATTATTATTATTATTATTATTATTATTATTATTATTATTATTATCATCGTGTGTGTGCACATGATGGGTGTGTGAGCATGCATGCCATGCTTGAGGACACTTTGTGAAGTTGATTCTTTCCTTCTACTTTTTAGAAGGCTTGTGTGGCAAATGTCTTTACCTAGTGAACCATCTGACTGGCCCTAAAATATTACTTTAAAATATCAGTGGGGGAAGAGAAAGAAACAATTTAAGAAAGAACACAAGGATAGCAAAGTGTTAATAACTACTGGATGTGGGCTCTGGGCATAAATATTTTTATTTTTTCCCCTTTTCTACTTTTCACTGGACCTACTTACTTTATTTTATTGGTGCCATGGATGGAACCCACTAAACATCAATTTTACTACTGAACTAAACTCCTGGGGCCCATTGGACTCCTTTTTTCAAATATAAGTTGAGTGTGTGTGTGTAGCCCGCTGTCGACTGTGAGTGGCATTCCTAGGAGCTAGCTACCTTAGTTTTTGAGACAGAGCTTCTCACTGGCATTTGCTTATGGTGGCTGGTCAGCAATTTCCTGAACTGTTTCTCTGGCCTCTCTTTTGAGCATTTGAACAATTAAATAATAGTTTTAAAAGGGCTTTGTGGACAGGTTTCTCGTGAAGGATAAGCTAGGACAGGTACAGAGTTTCAGCACAGAGTCAACAGCCAACGCATCAGCCAGCTTAGCCTGTGCATTCTTCTCAAGCCCATCTGGTAAGGAGTGGGATCCCCATTTTACAAATGAAGAAGTGGGAACCCTCAGGGTCACATAGGCATTTGGGATCCCAGCTCTTCTAGTTCCTCGTCAGATGTTCTTTCTGTTCCCTCCCCCTCCTCACATTGCCTTTCAGAAATGTCAAAACGATGTTTTGGTTTTTCCTGTGTAGCATTTCCATTTAGAAATCAGTTGGGACCAGGGAGGAATACAAATGGAGCAGGCATTGAGCTAGCCCATCTGCAGAGCCCAGAGTGCGGCCGCGTTCCTCCTACTCACTAGGCCACAGATAAGCAGTGACTCTCAGACTCAAAGAGGACATTCCAGAAGTAGGGCACAGGATAGATGTTTTCTGAACGGAAACCTCAGCCCTTGGACTGATAGCTAAACTGTGTTCATAGATGCCGTCCGTGGATCCTTAAAGCTCACCAACATTTCCACTGCCATGTCTGGAGTCTATGTCTGCACGGCCCAAAACAAAGTGGGCTTTTCCCAGTGCAACGTGACCCTGGAAGTGATGACAGGTCAGTGAGGGGTAAGTGTGGTAGAAATATGGTCAGTGGGTGGCTTTGCAGGAAAGATGAAGCCTGGCCGCTGGTTCTCGTTAAACCGTTACGAGGACTTGGACTTGATCAAAGGCAGGGACAAATGTTTGGTGGCATCTAGCCATTTCCTACGTGGCAGCCCTCTACCCCCATCCTAACAGAAAAAGGAAGAGTGCCATGGTGATAGTGGAGCAGTGGGACTTGGGTGGATAATGAGCAGGTAAGTGTCCCTTCTCTGAAACCGAGCATTTCCCAGGGTCTAAGGCTGCAGTAGTCGCTGGAGCAGTTGTGGGCACTCTCATTGGGTTGATGCTGCTGGCTGGACTGGTCCTGTTGTATCAGCGCCGGAGCAAGACCATGGAGGAGCTGGCCAATGATATCAAGTAGGTGTTCCTGATCTTTGAGGAGGTGGGAACTCTTCCGACTTTTCTCTGGCATCTTGGAAAGATGGGCAGTAGCTGGAACAATATTTATGGGAAGATTTAAAGGGAGAAAAAAAGGGAGTTGGGGTGTGTGTGTGTGTGTGTGTGTGTGTGTGTGTGTGTGTGTGTAAGGAGAGCAGCAAGACAACCTTGTAGAAACTCTTCCTCCTTCCCCCTTTCTGCCTCTGATATGCTACTTATTTGATGACCAGGGAAGATGCCATTGCTCCACGGACCTTGCCTTGGACCAAAGGCTCAGACACAATCTCCAAGAATGGGACACTTTCCTCTGTCACCTCAGCACGAGCTCTGCGGCCACCCAAGGGTGCTTCTCCAAGACCTGGCACATTTACTCCCACACCCAGTGTGTCTAGCCAGGCCCTGTCCTCACCAAGACTGCCTAGGACAGATGGGCCCCCACCTCAGGCAGTAGCCCTGAGCCCAGGTGCAGTTTCCTCTTCTGCTCTGAGTCGCATGGGTGCTATGCCTGTGATGGTGCCTGCACAAAGTCAGGCTGGGTCTCTTGTGTGATGGCCCAGGGACTCATTAGTTAGGTCTGGTATCTCACCTTCCTGTAAAGGTCACCTGTGGCACAGAGGACTGTGTCTTGGGAGAATACCCATGCTCTAGACCTCCAGCCTTTTGCCCCTACCTCCTTTTATTGTTGGAACACTGGGCCTCATGGACCTGAGATTGAGGGTTGGGGGAAGGGAGGCTCCACCTCTTCCCTGCTTGTCTCTGTGAAGCCAGATGAATGCTGCTGAGATTGGCTACCCTCCAGGGGCTCTGGAGGAGACTGCCAGTCCATGAGGCCCCTGGCTCTGTGATCTGTACAACACCCTTATCTAACACTGTCCTTCGTTGCCCACTCCAGCTCCCTGTATTAATATAACCTGTCCTGCTGGCTTGGCTGGGTTTTGCTGGAGCAGCGGATAGCGAAGACATTTCTAAAGAAACTAACTTGAAATTGGTGGTTTTTGTTTTTTATTTTTCAAATGTCAATAAAGATACATTGCATTTGCGTGGACAAGCAAGCAGTCAAGTCACTTTCTGCTAACTAGGGCCTCTCAGGAGTTGATGTAGATCCTACCTACTCAGGTGGTACATTCAGGAAGCCTTACAGAACTGCACGGCTTTCTGCCTTAGAGTTCTAGAGTCTGTGGAGTGGCCATTCACTGTTATGTGGAAAGAGAAGGTGCCAAGAACCTGAGGCTGAGGGGCTCCTAACCTAGTCTGAACAGCAAGGAGGTGATAAGGAACTGGGGTGCTCGCCACTGAAACTCGGGGGGGGGGGTCCCAGGGCTTGGGTCTCTAGATACTCCACTGTTCTTCCTGTACAGGATGGAGGAGAGGATCCTCACCTGTATCTCCTTTCCCATGCCACTGGGTCCTTAACACATGTACCACCCTTTGGATAGCAGTCTTCTTTGTCAATTGAAGAGAGATGTATGGTGTCTTACAGGTTGATGTCCCTATACCACCCTGTTCTTTTTTTTTTTTTTTTAACCAAGTGTGGGGGCTTCAGATCTCAGTTTCCCAGTCCCCAGTGCCTCTGGGAATGGAGAAGTGGGTGTACTTTGCCTGGAGAGACTTTTATCCCTGCAAGTGATGGGAAGAGAATCTCTGAAGGGTCCAGGACAGCTTAGCTCCCAGGATGCATGCTCACTGCCTATGGTCGCTAAGGTGACATCATCGGCCAGTCAGTATCAGGATGTCTTGTTCTTTTTCTGCTAAAAACAGGTCCCTCGCTGAAGTCCAGTTCTGACTCCTTGCTTTAGGGTGCCCGGCTCTAAGGCCCTGCACCCTTCCTAGGGCCTGAAAGCTTCAGAAAATGTGGGCAGGGGAGGAAGACGTATCTCAGAATCAGGCCTGCAGGAGGGAGGAGCGGTTTCCTTACCCTAGGGTGCCCGCCTCTGCCCTTGTTTGCTCTGAGATAGCCAGTCTGTCTCCTGCCCAACACAAGGCGGCTGCTCTTTGGGTTTTCGTTCCCCCTTACGCCCTCCAGGCTGACAGAGGACAGGACCTGGAGACAGTCGTGGCCATGGCCTGGACCCTGGTGAGGTCTTTCCTCTGCGGGCCCTTGCTGGCCTTCCTGTGCCTTAGCGGTGAGGAGGGGCTGGTAGGGCGGGAGCAAGGCGAGAGCTGGGGGGGGGGGCAGGGCAGGGCTTCTCAGTGCCTGGAACCAGGAACCACTGGGTCAGGCTGGGAAGGGGGCTTCGAAGGCTGGGAGGGCAGAGCGGGGAGGCAAGCTAATGAGTTTGGCCTCTCTCGCCATCTAAATTATTTAACACTGCAGGGCCTTTTCTTGTTTGCCTTTCTGCCAATACATCCTCATACCAGGCCCAGTCTTGGACCTTTTACCCACAAAAACCGGGTTGGGCCGTGGGCTCCTCCCTCCCTGAAACCTCAAGTTTCAGGAGAGAAGAGGTTGAATTTAAGGAGGGGGTTATGTCGTGGTAAGGGAGGCCCGGGCCTCTAAACAACCATTGTAGTGTGGGACAGACCCTTCAGATCTGTGGGATTGGGGTCCTCAGTCCCAGGGTTAGCCGTGGAGGTGACCGTGCCCACTGAGCCACTGAGCATGCCGACAGGCAAGACGGCCGAGCTGAGCTGCAGTTACAGCACAAAAGTGGGTGACAGCTTTGCGTTGGAGTGGAGCTTTGTGCCTCCTGGGAAGCCCATCTCTGCCTCTGTGCCTGTGAGTTGAGGGCAGGGTGCCCGCTAGGGTTAGCCAGGGACAGAGGGCCCACGCAGGACGAAGGGTGGGGAGATGGGTTGCCTCTTGAGGCCTCAGCCTGTTTGGCCCTGCGTTCTCCCTCCCTTTCCCATAATTCATGTGCCCCAATTCCCCTATGCAAATGTAGCCCGCTTCAGTAACTAAATGCACTGAACTGGAGGTGGTGTAGTTGGTAGTATACTGTTCTGCCCATTGCTGCTAGGCAGAAAAGGGACATGTGTGTGTACCTTCGGCCTCTTCTCAGATTCTGTACTTCACCAACGGCCACCTATATCCCACCGGCTCGAAAGCAGACCGAGCCAGCCTTCTCCACAACCCGCCCACAGGAGGAGTGGCTACCCTGAAACTGACTGGCCTCCGCCCTTCAGACACGGGAACTTACCTCTGCAATGTTAACAACCCTCCAGATTTCTACACCAATGGGTTGGGGTTAATCAACCTTACGGTGCTGGGTAAGGTGTGCTGAGGATGAACTAGCCTAGATTCCACCTTGTGAGGGTGCCCTGTCCCTGCCAAACCCCTCGGTCCTGACAGGCAGTCCAAGCACTTAGCTGCCTTGGGTGGCCTAATATCGAAGTGTGGAGAGAGAGAGAGAGAGAGAGAGAGAGAGAGAGAGAGAGAGAGACAGAGAGAGAGAGAGAGACAGAGAGACAGAGAGACAGAGAGAGAAGGAACAGATCTGTGGGTCCTGAGTCCAAGCATACTCCACCAACCTCCCATGGGTAGCTCAGCTTTGGATTCAGTCCTTCCAGCTGTCGGTGACAGAGAAGGGAAGTGGCCATTAGAGGAACAAAGCCTCTGTAATAGAGTACCACATTGTGTTCAGATCCTCCACCTCACAGTAAATCAGAGCCTGTTCTAAGTTGAGCAAGAAGTTTTAAAAGCAGGCAGGGATGTTTGTATAAAAAGAAAAGGCCGAAGACGTGGTATGTGGCCCATGTATTCAAACAGCGGAAGGGCCTTCATGTAGAGGAGAAGTTATAATTTTTCTTCATGGGCCCAGATGGCAAGAATTGGAGCCAATGGCTTGACATCATATTAACATGTTTGGGCTCAGCATGAGGAAGGCTTTTCTATGACTCAGGATTCCCAGTAGCGGAAGTCACGTCAGCAGTATGGACCACTATTTGGCAGAGGTATTGAAACAGGAAATGTTGAGCTCACCAAGTCTGGGCTTAGAGCATCCCTGAGGTTCTTCCATGGTTTTTGCAGTGCCCCCCAGTCACCCTGTATGCAGCCAGAGTGGGCAAACCTCTGTGGGAGGTTCTGCTGCACTGAGATGCAGCTCTTCCGAGGGAGCACCCAAGCCAGTGTACAACTGGGTACGCCTCGGATCTTCTCCTACACCTCCTCCTGGTAGCATGGTTCAAGGTAAGTGTGCAGGGCATTGGGAAGACGATTGGAGACCCAAGATCTGCTCTCTAACCCCCATACCCTACGTCCACTCGTGACTAAGGCCCTTGCCCGCCTCCTTTCTTGTGTTGATGCCTTCTTGTCTCTCTTCCTACTGATGCTTGGGAAACACACCTCATAGCCTGGAAGAGAATAGAGGCCAGGGAACAGTCTCACAGTGCCAACTTGTCTACTTATTGGAAGATGCCTTAAGGGTAACAAATTGCTTCCAAGCTTCCTAGAGAGGCAACTAGCGAGTAGGTTGGGCTGGTTCAAACATTTGGTAGGTTTCTTTAGAAGTCTTGGCTTCCTTTTGTTAGTTCCAGGTGCCCTGTTTCAGGCCCAATAAACGCCTTTATCCTGCAAATCTCCACCCCACTCCAACCTCCAGATCCTTTCCTGACGTGTTCTCTGCCTTCTGAGGCAGACGTAGAGTTCAGAAAAGCAGTTGGGTCAGCTTAGAGCTATTCTACAGGGCAGATGCTTAGTTATTAAGACTTCTGCTGCCATCCAGGATCTGAGCTCATCCAGTAATCGCACCACCTTCTATTTTCACCTTCCGGTACACGCAGTTCCTCCTCCTCTGTGAAGGCAGCTGTGTGGAGTGGCAAGGGCACACAAGTCGCAGTGGCTCTGGTGTTCCTCTCTGGGTTTTGTCAAATTCCTTCCTCTCTGAGCCAGGATTCTGACCAATCAAATGAGGCCAGACCTTTCTTGATAGATTGTTTCAAGGACTACATGCATTGAGTGTTTGTGGTGGTCGTATAGGCTCACTGTGGGTGGAACGCATGGTAGCACACTTCCTTCTCACTCTCTAGATGAAGTGTCTGGCCAGCTCATCCTCACCAATCTCTCCCTGACCTCCTCTGGCACCTACCGATGTGTGGCCAGCAACCAGATGGGCAGTGCCTCCTGCGAGCTCAACCTCTCCGTGACTGGTAGGGGATGCTGGGTAGAGGCTTGGCCAAAAGGCCTGGCTTGGGAAGGCTACCTGATACTATCTGAAGATGGGCAGAACCTTCTGTAAGTCTGAGGGTCCTGTCTGTCTCCCTAGACTCATCTGAAGGCCGAGTGGCTGGGACTCTGATTGGGGTGCTCCTGGGTGTGCTGCTGCTGTCAGTCGCTGCATTCTGCCTGATCAGGTTCCAGAAAGAGAGGAAAAAGGAGCCCAAGGAGACATATGGGGGTAGTGAACTTCGGTGAGCAGGAGAGCTGGGGGTGGTGCAGAGAGGAATAAGAGAGAGACTGGCTTCAAAGTGGATGTTTTCAGCTTTTGAGCTGATGTCATTAAAAGTGTTTAAGGAGAGGGTGTTCCTGCTTGGCTCTGGCATGGGGAGGAGGGATTGGATCATAAACTGGGATAGGGAATGGCTCAGTTTGTAGGCCTGCCCTGGTCCTCCTCCTCACAATGAAAAAGTTTTTTCATATATATATAATTTGTGTGGAAGATATATATATACATATATATCTTAATGCATTTAAGTATATCTCACCTAATGCATGCATATATATATATATATATATATATATATATATATATAATCACTTAATGCATTTAGGTATATATATCCCACAGAGAGGTAATGGGAGGGAGGTGGATGGTGGGTGGTGGATGCCAGGAATTGTATTTGTTCTGAGATTAGTTATTCTGAATGGGACAATTACAAAGGTCCAAGCTGTCTTTGTTATACACTTGATGCTTTAGCTACAAGGCATGGGGTCAGCATAGGGATTGGTATAACATTTCTTTCTTTCCTTAGACGAGGTCTCACTAGGTAGCCTTGGCTAGCCTGGAACTCTATGTAGATTAGGCTGGCCTTGAACTCAGAGATCCTTATCTTTCTGCCTCCCCAGTGCTGGGATTAAAGGTGTGCGCTGCCATACCCAACCATTTCTTGTTCTTGTTGTGTATGCACGTACACAAATGTACATGTCTGCATGTGTTTGTGCAGGTGAGTGTGCGTGTGGCCAGAAGATAACCTGGCCTTTCTAGGAAGGCTGAACCTCTTATTTTTACTTATTTTAGTTTATTAATATTGTGTGTTCATTCTGTACTTCTGTGGAGCGGTTTATGTGCTCTGTGGACATACATGGAAGCCAGAGGACAACTTTTTGGAGTAATTTTTCACTGGTTAGGAGTTGGCCAAGTAAGCTAGATGTTGAGTGAGCCCCAGAGGTCCACCTGGCTCCACCTCTCCAGCTGTCTGGAGGATGCTGGGGGATGGCACATTAAGGTCTTCCTGCTTACAAAGGAAGCATTCCAACCACTGAGCCATCTCTTCAACCCTCAGGACTTTTCTTACAATGTGACTTTCAGACGGCCTAGACAAACCCACCAGGAACTTGTCTAAACATTCAGATTTAGGTCTTTTTCTATGCCTCCCAAGGCAAAAGTTTGTGTGTCAGTGGAGACCCGCCTGGACTCTTCGTTTTAAACAAAGTTCCGCAGACAATTCTCAAGACGGCAACAATTTAAATGTCAGAGGATGGTAGTTGCCTAAAAAGGGATGTTTCTAGCCTCTGTATGACTTTGTTTTTATCCTTCAGGGAGGATGCCACCGCTCCTGGGGTTTCTGAGCAAGCTTCTATGAAGGCCTATTATAGCCAAGGCCTTCTGGACAAGTCCCCGTCCGCCAGCACCGTAACGACCACCAAGTCCAAACTCTCTATGGTTGTCTGATTTCTGACCCCTGTGGTAGTGGGGTGTGTGTACCTCCTTTCTAGTGGTGTGGGGAATTCCTCTTTGTCACTATCAGTAAGGGAAGGAAGGCATTTGAATCCCGAGATGATGCAGCAAACAGGAAGTTCGCTTGGGTCAAAGGAATAGGTTTCCACTTAGGTGTCTTTGTATGGCTCCTACCTTTTTACCCAACTTCTGCCCCCACCCTGTTTCTGAGTTTGTTTTGATTAAATAAGATTTGTTCTGGCTCCCATCAGTGGCTTCATGCAAACCCCTCTCCCCTCACTCCCCCCACCCCCTGCACCCTCTGAACACTTGGACATTCCTCTTTATTGTTCACATTCCAACCCTGTATGGTAACATGCACACGCAGCGATTAAAAACCTTCCAGCCGCAACCCCAGGAGCCCAGCGGGGGAGGGGCTATCAGGGGGCAGGGCCTCGGGAGACTCCTCCTGCCAAGCCTCCAGGCGTTCGGAGTCTTTTGCATAAACAAAGGAGAGCGGGAGGGGCTGCTCTCCGGTGCGCTTCTTGGAAGAAAAAAAAAAGGGGGTGACAGGCAGGTGTGGGGTAGGACTTCCCTCCCCAACAGAGCAAGGGGCCTCGTCAGACACCATGATAACCCTCTTCTCCTCTTTCCTAGCCCCAGGTTTAGGAATTGAGGCTAGGCTGGGATGGAAACGGCACAAAGACGCGGGGCGCCCCCTTTCGTTGCCCAGAGAACGAAAGGACTTGATGGTTGCATTTCTTTTTTTCTTTTCTTTTCTTTTTTTTTTTTTTCTTTTTCTTTTGAGAGTTCTTGGGCGAGGCATTGGGCGCCCTCTGCAGTACGCGCAGCGAAGCGCACTGAGGCTGCGGAGGCAGAGCTGCATGCTGGGCGCGGGGACAAGTGGGCTTGAAGCAAAAGGACCATTTTGCGAGTATGGGGTTTCGGACGAGATTGGGAAGGAAAGCGAGAAGGGGACAACGTTAGACTGGAGAGCTAAAAAGGGCTCGGACTTGGCTATGCCGCGACGAAGCCAGCCTGGGAAAGGGAGTCTCTGGGACGCGGTGGGGAAGTGTGGATGGCTCCTGAAGCTGGCTGGTTGGTGGGCAGGAGGGGATCACAAACACAGTAGGGAAGTCTTGTCACTGCGAAGGGGACGCGGCATCCACTTCTCTTCTGGAACTGAGGAGAGAGAAGGTCTGAGAATCTGCCCTCCGTGGGCACCATTTCCCACCCCCGCCCCATGGGGATTGTCACCCACAGCCCTCCCCGGCTCACTGAGCTGAAATGAGCCCCAGGGCAGGTATGTGAGTGAGCTACCCAGTGCTTATGGCCCTAGGCCGGAGTTTAGGCAGTCAATTGAGGGTGACTGACTGAGTGTATGTATTGGTCCAAGTATGTCCCTGCCACAGCCTCAGGCGTCTGGACAGACCAGCGGGCCTGCAAAGTTATGTTCCTTGGCAGGGAGGAGTTGAGGGCAAGCAGAGAGGACTCGGGAACCGGGTCCTTTCCCCCACCCAGCATTCTCCTCTTACACACGCCGCTACTTTGGGGTCGTATTGGTTACCTTCTAAAACGTTCAGTTCTTCGGTCCAAGGTGAGGCAGAAGAGAGAGAGGGAGAAACAGGTGAGCTCTTGGCATATTAGCATCCTCGGCCTTCTCACACCCGTTTGTCTCCGTGTCCTAGGTCCCCACCCTGAACTCTCCACCTTCTCCACTCCCAGCCCAACCTTAGACTTCACCAGTTTTTTTCCGAGTGAGCCTGGGAAACGAGAGCCTCCGGCCAGCGAAGCGCGCCAACCAGCCTCACCTGGCCTAGTCTCCGCTGGGGCCGCCGCCCGCGCCTCCCCGGGCGCCCCCAGCTCCGCCCGGTCCCCCGGGGCCTGGGCCCTTCCGGCCGCACTCTCCGCTCTTTATCTTCTTCCTCGCCATGTGGCCCCGGAAACTCGCCTGAATTTTGGCTGCGGCGGCGTTGGCTCCGGGATCATCCAGTGGGATGTCTAGAATATCGTCGTCTGGCTTGGAGCAGGCGCTCTCCTGAGGATGGGACAGGTTTGTTTGTTTTGTTTTTTAATAGGAGCATTAAGGCCCAGACTCCGACGGGGTGGGGTAGGGTTAGTGCCCTGTAGGATTGGGAAGATCTTGGGGGCTGTGGGAGAAGTAGAGAAGGAAGCCTAGGAGGGTGGGTGCACCCCTCGGTAGCAGACACCTAGAAGGTTCGTCATATGGGGGGGGGGGGCGCGGAAAGAATGCCAACTAGCCCCATTGAAAGTAGTCTTTAGCCTTTAATCCCAGCCCTCGGGAGCACAGGCAGGTGGATCCCTGTGAGTTCAAAGCCAGCCTGGTGTACCAAGTGAGTCCAGGGTTTGTGTGTGTGTGTGTATGAGAGAGAGAGAGAGAGAGAGAGAGAGAGTGTCAGTCTTTAGAGGGCTGCCCACTTGAGTGAAAGTTGACTCTGGAAGAGCAGAGAAAAAGCAGTGGACACTGCTTAAAGTGACCACCCTTTGCTCCCAGAAGATACCTCCAGCTCAGAAGGGCCCTTCTGTGTGCAGGATTCCCCAGGCAGCGGACACAAATATCTGCTACACAACTGCGCCAGAGCTCAAGGCTGGAACTCCGGGGAAGATTCACTCCTTGAGTCAGCCAGAGGTCCAGACACCATCATCCCATGGGGCTTGCTATGCTTCTACTGTCTCCCAGGTTGGACTCAATGGCCAAAAGAGTTAAAACAACAATAACCGAAAAAGAAACAGAAGGCAAGGAGACCTTTCCTCGGTGTTCTCATGAAAAGAAAAGGATTGGGCCATTGGCCACCATTTAAGCCCTTACCTTGTCCTAGGTGCATGAGCTGTGTTTGCCAAGTGGTTTAGTTCCTCCTCAACAATAAAGCTATGACACTCTTTCATTCTTGAGTTTACCACGATAAAACTGATGATTAAGAATGTCAAAAAACAAAAAAAACCCACCCGGGGTTCCAGACGATTATCAGTAGCTGCAAGACTGAACCTTGTACGTCAAGTTCTAGAGTTGATTTTAATGCCTAAGAAAGGAAATGCAACCAGCCGACCAGTTTAGCTGTACTCTTTGCTGTAACTGTGTGGCCTTAGGAAGTTATCCGAGTTTTTCCAGTCTTAGCTCTTCCATTTGAAAGAAAAAGAATCAGGATGATAATGTTCACCTCTACGGGTTCTGGATATGAGTAATCGCATACATGGTGTCGCGGAGGTTTCTGGTACAATCTAGCTGATCATCGAACAGCAGCTATGGTATGATTGTCTTGTGGAACAATAAGGTGATGTAAAATGATGGATTCTGTAAGCCAAAAGTAGTCCTATAAGGACAGTCTTACACAGTCCTTCCTAATAATATGTCATGTGCCATGCCATGGGGTTGGGCCAATGATACATCGCATGTAATGTCAGTCCTACATGAATCAACTGTTGAGGCTGTAGACATCTTAGTTTTGTAAATATACCCTGTGATGTTCGAACCATTATGAAGTTGGCTAAATGACACATTTCTCAGAACATATTACCATCATTAAGGAATGTGTGATATAAGCTGGGCATGGTGGCGCACGCCTTTAATCCCAGCACTTCGGAGGCAAAGGCAGGCGGATCACTGTGAGTTTGAGGCCAGCCTGGTCTACAAAGTGAGTATAGGACAGCCAAGGCTACACAGAGAAACCCTGTCTCAAACCCCCCCCCCCAAAAAATGTGATATAATCAAAGCCATTTCTATTCCCCACTGTCCCTTCCCTTCCCTTTCTTTCTTTTTCCTTTCATTTACTCTTACACCTGCTGTTTCTCAGAGTGCTGGGGATCAAGTCTGGGGCCTTGGTCTACCATTAGGCAAATGGTCTACCATTGAGCTCCATTCCTAGACAGAAGGCCATTTGAACTCCAGGCAAGCCTTGAACTCATGATCTTATTGCCTCTGACCACAGGGTACTACAGGCACATTTTCCTGTCTAGCTTCTATTCCTCTGTCACTCTGTTTTAGGTGAGAGTAGAGAGGATTAGGGCCAGACATGGTGGTAGATATCCTCTACTCTCAGTCCTATAGAGTTATGGAGCTGGAGGAAGAGAGATCAGGAGTTTGAGGCTACTCTGGGATACATGAGATCCTCTCTCAAACACACACACACACACACACACACACACACACACACACCACCACCACCACCACCACCACCCCCATTATAAGCAGAACAAGAATAAAGACAGGATTTGGAAGTTGATGGTATCAATTTCAGAACTTAACACTATAGGATCAGTAAGGCCTGGGGAGGGGATGTTGCTATGAAGTCAGAGGGCATTTTCTTTTGATCTGTCTCTGGGCTTCTGGGCTTCTGTCCTTATTTCTCAACCAAGAATGCTCACTGCTTTCACTGTCTTTCTCTTCTCATGTCAGGTGGCCAAGACCTCACACTGCAAGTTAGCTTCCCTTCTGCCTCACCCTGGGCATCAGCTGTCTAATTGTCAGAAAGGAGCAGAGTGACGATTCAGAGTCGTATGTCCCTGACAGGTTTGCCTTAAGGGTATAGTTTTAACATTTTAATTAATTAATCATTCAATTAATTAATCCATCCATCTATCCACTCATCAATCAATTAATATTTTTGAGACAAGGGCTCATTATATAGCCCTGGTGACATTCAGCTTGCTGTGCCTCTGCCTCCTGGGTGTTGGGAACACAGGTGAGGACCAACACACCCAACCTGTAAGCACAGCTTTCTACTCCAGAGGCCAAGTTTACAAATGACTCCCTCTCATCTTGTTTCCCCAGCTGTCCTCATTTCCTGGGCCTCAGAGTTCCTTAATTTGTGCTCAAGATGCTTCTCAATCGATTTAAACACAATTCGAAGGAGTTGCCAAGAGGCTGGCATCCTGAGTCTTTTTTTTTTTTTTTTTTTTTGTTATGCTTTGCTCTAGGGCATCTTATTCTTCACCTAAGATTCAAATCAACCACTTTGGGCTTTCTGATTCTATGAGTGCAAGTCTTTCTTGGGACAGTCTCAGGGAGCAGGCTTTTTGAAAGAGGACAATGGGCATAAAAACCTATTCCGGATCTCCTTTCCTCGGTCTTGGCGGCTGTTAGAGGATGCTGAGCTTGAATGCTGAAGGAGTATTTTTCTCCAACCACCTTAAGACTGACCTCATCAGCATCCACCACAGATGCTCCAGAATCAAAACCTGGAAAAACAAGCAAAGCCACCCCCAACAGGGCTAGCATAAGGCTGTAGTGCTTCTCTATTGGGTCTGCTCCTTGTCCCTCTGGGTGACTCCTTAGGACAGGCTGCTCAAGACTGCCCACAGGCAGAACCGGAAGCAAAACCGATAGGAATCTGGGAGGAGCTTGTTGGTTTGGGGGCTTGGGGAGCTGCCTCTTAAAGCCGAGACTTTTGGTAGTCAGTGCTGAGGGGCTCTGAATGAACTGGGGACATCTGGGAGTGGGAGAATGCACTTGCCAAAAAAAAAAAAGGAGGAGCCTGAATGGGCACATTATTTTTGCCTCTGAGACTCTGGTTTTCTCCAGTGCCAAACAGAACTTAGCTCAGCTCCCCAAATCTGAACAGGTCTAGAGCTATGCCAGTCTGCTGCCTGTTATATATCCGGCCCTGTGCTGAGCACTTAGGACATTTTATCCTATGTAATCCCCATTTTAGAGTCGAGCAATGACCCCAGAGACATTTTATAACTCCCCCAGGATGCACAGCAAACAAATAATGAAAAGATCTGCTCCAGAAATTGTACTTTTGCCCCCACCTCAGGGGAAGTGGTTCCTTCTGTGCTGTTAGCAGGTATGCAGTCAACTAGACTACAGAAAGAGCGGAGTGGGCTATCAAAACAGATTTCTTTTCCTCTTCCTATTAAACGAAGGCAGGAAAAGTCACGTATGTTTGCTATGTGAATCAGCCACTGGAACATCGAATAATAGCTCTTTAAAAAACATTCCCTTACAAAAGAACATAGATCCATTTTCCTTCATTTTTGTCTAAGCTTGCTTATGTGGGGTGGGGGGCGGGGGGTAGGGTGGGACAAGTAAGCAAGACCAAATTCTTCCCAAACATCAGGTGGGTTGGCCATGGAGGAGAGCCCCAGAGCAAAAGATGAAGTGCCACACTGTTTTCTCTCCAGCATAGGGCAGGAAGGTACCTGGTAGCAGGCCTGTCCTTCTTCCCCAGCCCTCCACCCTTCTCCACCCTTTCCCTTCTTTCTGCCTCCCTCCAACACCACAAAATGAGACTGATGCTAAGCATTGTCTAGCCCTATGGCCTAGTGGACTTGGGACATGAAAACAGAAGCCTCTGTCTCATAGTCCATTGGAGGAGGTGACCCAGGGCCCTGGGCATTCACCACCTCTGGTAGCCCCCTACTGGGTGGGTATTCCCTCTTCTTCTTAGGGGACACTGATTTCAATCATGTCAACCACACCCTCAGCTATTACTATCAGTGTTAGTTATCTGTTATGTAGCTGTCTACCTGCCTGCCATGCATCAATGGCTTTCTGGGTATTCAGAGCCACACATCTCACCCTCATTGCCCTGCAGATCCCAGAGGGAAAATGCTCCATTCCTTCCCAGGCTTTCCTAGAATCCTCACTCGCTCATATCTTCCCACTGGCCATATCTTCTGATTCCCTTCCCCACCCCTTTTGCCTTCTCACCTCCTTTCTTTCTTGCTGAGCAGCAGCCCCCCCCCCACCGTTGACTCATATCTTATAATCTGCCATCTATTTACTTTGTTTACTTAATAAAACACTGCTGGGGATGAGAGCCTCTTTCTCAATCGAAACTGAAGACCTGCAATTCTCCCTTCACAGCCAAAAAGTGGTTCTTGGGCTGAGTGTGTAGCTCAGAAGCAGAGTCAGTATTTTAGCACGCATAAGGTCCAAAGTTCAATCCCTAGCACCAAAAACAAGTAAGCAAATAAGCAAACAAACTGTTCCCTGGAGAATAACAAACAGCTTCCCTGGGAGAAGCCCTTGTCAGTTTTCTTCAAGGGGCGGGACTGTATGTGAGTGGCAGGCTTCTGTTTCATACTTTTCCTGGTCTATCCGTTTAGTGCTGTGAACATTCACCGTATGAAAATCAGTATGCTTCAAAGATCAGAGGGCAGCCTTTTGTGACGACAGGTGCTCCACACCTGTCAAAGGTACTCCCTTGGGGGAAAAAAAATCACATCTCTAAATCTGCGTTTGTACAACAGTAAAAGACCTTCCTACCTGGGGTGATTAAGCACACTGGTAGCTGTTATTGATTTTAACAAGAGTTAAAATTTCAACAATGGCTTGCCCCTAAATTCCCACTGCCTCTTGGCACCCAGACATCAGGAAGATTGACCTCTTAAAGAAAACCAGGTTACTCCTTCCTTCCGAACTTTTCAAAATTTATTTTGTATATTGTGGGTGAGAGGCAGGGTTCCTGTACCCTCTGGCGTCTTTAGCCAGGCCGACAGAAAAAGAATACCAAGAGTTTAGAGTTTTCTTTTTCCTCAGATAGGGCCTAAGAAATAAGTAAACACGTTCTATATAGGTCTGGTCACTCCACTCCTTTAGCAGCTAGGTCCTGTGCAGGGCGCCTTTCATACAAGTGCCCTAACACGATCTGCGATCTGCTTCAGCGTTAGGCACTCGCAGCATCCAGTTTCCGCGTGGGCGCTGACACAGACACTTCCTCCCCTCGCCAGCAGGGCCCTCTCCCGGTCACTCATCCAGGAGAAGGCGTAGGGGGGTCGGGCCAGCTCCTCCCCAGAACCACATAGATTAGGTTCTTTGCTGTCCATCACCACCAAGACTAGGGTGTATTCTCCCCGCCTGCTACATCTAAGGGCTCAGATCATCGTCTGAGGGTCTTGAAGATCTTGCCACGGTCCACATCGGCAGCAATAAGATAGGGAATTGTGTGGAGGCCAAGAAATATCAAGAGAAAGGACTCGCACACCAGCAACAGTTTCCTGTGTTGTCATGGGGGAAGTTTCACCACTTGTCGAACCTGCAGCTTCCCTGCAGGAAAGCTCTGCTCAGCTTCCCATCCAACCTAGACTGCCTGGTCCATGGGCGCTCAGACGCCCCCGCGAGCTGGGGAACATTTTCTTTAGGGCTTGGCTCAGATCAGGCAGGCGCCTTCCGCCACCCAACACAGTATCTCAGCACCCTCTTTCCCCAGGTGGCTCCTAGGTCTTCCGCAAACACTTCCATCTCTCACTCACCCTCCTGAGGTTCTCGGGCACCCCTGGCCCCAGACTAAACTGAGTTCAAGCCTGGACTTACCGTGCAGCAGTCCATGCTGGTGTTGAGGGTTCTTGGCTGGGGTGGAGTCTAGCGCAGAGAGGGGGTGGGTCTGTAGGATGCTCGGCTGCAGCTCGAGGACTGTTGGGCACTCCCTGACCAGCAAGGAATCGGTGCAGTACCAGTCTCTCTCTTCCTGGGTCCGGTCTCCCGCGCTCCGCAACTCCTGCAAATGTAACCTGAGCCCTGCGGCCTCGAAGCCAATCAGGAGCCACTTTTAGTAGGGTGGGCGGGGAAAGCTGGAGGGAGGACCACTCCCTCTCTCGGCTCTCTCCGCCTTGCTCGCACTGATGCCTCAACCCCTTCGCCTACACACTTCCATCCATTCCTCCTACATACCCCATCTCCCAAATTCAATTCCCTTGCTTTCTAAATCGCAGACTGCCAGGCAGATGTACGTCGGAGTAGGCACAAGGCCCCCAGCATCCAGGGCACAAACACACATCTGGGCACAGCAGGCCCTACCGCCCATAGAAAACCACGCACCCCACCCACCTCCCTGTACTTTCACAAGCCAGAGTCTCAAACATTGCTCCCTCTGTCTGCCCGGTCCGCAAAGAAAAGCTCCCTAAACAGCGAAGAGATACCCTCATCACTCTAGCTACGGAGAGAGCTGTTGGTAAACAGCCTGCACGATTGTCACATAGCGACACAGCCGCTTCAAGCCTCATGCATCCATATATACTCCCAGGCTCAGTGAAGTGTGCCTGTCTCCCCACATGTGGGGGGGGGGGGACAGTGCAGACGCAATAGGCAAAAAAAAACCCCAAAAAACAAAAAACAAAAAAACCCAACTACACAGGTCTTGTATACACCACCCTGTGAAGCACCGGTAAATTATAGACATTCTGTTCACTAGCACATAGACAAACATGGCTGCATTCCCACTGCTACCAGCGTCTGCATTACATATGTATTTTCTTTTAAAATTTTTTATCGAAACCATCCTATTAGCACATATTTAGCCTACATAATAGTTGGTTTCATTGTGACTTTTTAATATGTGTACTTTAAATCGTATTCACCTGGTTACCCACTCTTGCCCCTCCCACTCCTGATAATTTCCATCCTTTCCAGAAGTATTCTTTTTTATTATCATGTCTTTTATTTGGGGGGGGGAGGGGGAGAGAAAGGAACCCATTCAGTTTTGTTAATGTTGTTTTCAGGAGCATGGGTAAGGGTTTGTTTACAGGAGTGTAGGCATCATGATAATGATGCACCACTAACTACCTCATCAACCATTAATTGCATATAAATCTTCAGGGAGGAGGTGGGACCTCATAAGCCTCTCCCCTTTCCGTGACGGAGTGGTGATGGGCCCGATCTTGTTCAGGTAATCCAGCTGCTGTGAACTCAAGAGTACAGCAGCCAAGTGACGCCTGAAGTCAGAATTCCGCACCCCACCTCCCTTCTGCTTCTGACGTTCTTTCCGCCCCTTCTTCCATGACGTTTCCTGAGCCTCAGAAGGGTTTGGTGTACATATGTCCTTTCTATGTCTGGGCATTCAATATCCATTTAACCTTAGTACTTTGACAAGTTCTAAGTGCCTGTCATCATCTCTGATCAGGTGTCTATTTTGTATCTACCCACGATCTGTGATCTGTCTACCCATCCATCTATCCTTTCCCCCATCTGCATCAAATAAAATAATTTATGCCCAGCACCCACTTTGAATGTATTTATATGCTGGTACAGATTTAGCACACCCACCCATCCAACTCCTCATACTAGACTTCCTAACCTTTTGACTCAGTGCCTCAAAATAAGACAAAAGTTAGCCATCCTCACATTTGTTCTTTGGAAGAAAAAAGATGCTGTCAACTCAAGCAATGTAGAGGCTATAATTAGTATTGACCCTTGGGTCCCTGCTGGGGAAAGGATGTGGGTTGGGGAGAGGCTGGTAAGCAGAGATATGGAAGGACCATTGGGAGTAGGCAACTTGCTCTTTTGGGGTCTTTTAACCTCTCAGCCTGTCAGGGCAGTATAGCTGACCATGTCATGTGATATCCAGGTGGTTGGGACATCTCTGAAAAAGCTCAAGTTCTCCTCAGCTAAGGTCTCCAAGGAAGGTAGGGAAGGAAAGCTACTGCTTAGAATAGAGAGGACTAAATGCTCCATGCCTCTGAGCAGGACAGGGGACCTCAAACAGCAGAACTGCAACAGATCCACTGTCACAGGCCAGCCACGGTGGAACTGTTGAATGCTTGCATTCCACTGAGTGTTTGGTGCATGGCTTTCCTTGTTAAAGGGAGAACGAGTGGGAGGGTTATGCCAGTGTCCACTCAGGTTGGGGACATGATTAGCCAGCTTGGGGGCTCCAAGCTGAGCTGGAGGCTGGCTGGGATTCCAGGGTTGGGGTGCAGGGGTGTCTCTCCCAGCATGTGGGACCCACCCACCCCTGTAACAGCAAATCTGTTCCCCAATCTGTCTCTGGCACATCTTTAGTCCCCCCCCACCTCCACCAAATGGCAGGGTGTCCTGGGAACTAAGGTCCTTGCCTGAATGACAAACACATCTGGAGCCTCTGGTTGTGCCAACTTCCCCTATGCTTTTACTCCAGAATTCAGAGAGGAAAGGGAATGGGGAACCTAGGGGGCAGAAAGGATATCAGATCTGGACTCTGATTTTCCCAAATTTAGAGCTGAAGAATTCGGGATTTGGTGAGTCTGCAGTAAAGTCTCCGAGTTGCTAGGCAACATCTCTCTGCAGGCTGTGCTGCCTCTGGGCCCTTCTTCCTGCTGGTCAGAACTAGGAGGGGTATCTTTACCCCCCTCTTCTAACTCCCACACAGCACCTCCTTCCCTTCCTCCTATAAGCCACCTTTGTGTGGGGTGAGAGTGTCTGAACACTGGCAGACCCATGGGATACCAGATACAGCAACTGCCAATTCCATCCACAGAGCAGCAGCCCACTTGAAGTGCCCACACAGAGCTGGCCTCAGTGCTTGGCCTGGGGGATGGGCAGGCTTCAAGGTAAGGAAAAGACAGACAGAGAGGGAGGCAGAGCTCAGGAAGAGAAGACAGACACACTCACAATTCGAATATACAGAGGCAAGCGACACGTACGTAGACTCAAAGGCACCCAACGCTGGCTGCTCAAATATCTTCAGAAACAGCCTGAGCAGGCTGTCATACTGTGATATCCAGCAGTTCTTCCTGTTGGACTCTCTCACCGTCTTGGAGCACACCCTAAGGCTGGTGGGAGCCTCTCTTCTGGGCAAGGCGCCTGGACTTTGTCAGCAAGGTGGGCTGATGGAACTCTGAGCCTATGACTTTCTAGATGAGCTTCCGGACTGGGACCCTTGAGTGTGGCTGCGTGAATCTGGTCTTTGGCAAAGTGATGTCAGGTCATGATTTCCATAATAGCCTCCTTAACTTCAGGGCCTGCGTGTCAGAGGCCAAGTTTTAGAGAACTACTTATGAGCTAATTTGGCTTATACTTTTGACTCTTCCGGTTCCAATTCTTCTGCCCATTTTCCAGCTACCATAGCTGTTGAAGGAAAGGATTGCAGACGAGTTCTAGAAAGGACTGGGTTAGGGAGGTAGTGAGGGCATGTTCCTGTTCTGGGCTGGAGCTAGCAAGGATTGTAGAGGCAAAGACTAGAAGGTAAGACAGGTAGAAGAGATGGTTAGACCAGGAGAAGATAAAACACAATTAATGTATAGTCTCTGTGGCCCAGTACATATCCTTCTTGGGACAGATGGCTTTGGAGAAGATCGGTTCTAGTAAGCAGAGAGAAAAAGCTGAGGTGTCACGTGAGTGACTATTTGCCAGTACTTGTAGCTTCCCCTCCTGCGAGTGAGCCCTCTCTGAACATAACATCTCCGCTCAAGCCCACAGAGAGACTCCATAATAAGAAGGGGTGGGAAAACTGGAGGCTTGTGCCGTTGGCAGAGCTGATCTGGGGCTTCTAAGGTCAGGTTTTACCCATTTGAGTGGAGGGAGTGGGGGTAGCAGGAAATTCAGTTTTCTCTGCAAATATTTCAGCTTTTTGCTGTAGTCATATTTTTAGCAACCTGGTTGGCAGAGGAGGAGCCTGGGTACATTTTTAAAGGGGCCTGTGCCAGACTGGAGGGCTCCTTCCACCCGTAACCCACATGTCAGGAAGAAGGGGGAGGGGGAGGGGGAGGGGGAGGAGGAAGGCACATGTCCTAAGCGTTAAAATCCAGGATTGCTGGACTGTAGATGACCATGAAGTCATCCTTATCAGTGGTCATTATTCATCCTGTCCACAGCACCCTTACTGTCCACAACATCATCAAGAAGTGTAAATACTTCCTGAACTTGTGCTGTAAAGAATGCTATAGGCGCCGGGTGTGGTGGCGCACGCCTTTAATCCCAGCACTCGGGAGGCAAAGGCAGGCGGATCGCTGTGAGTTCGAGGCCAGCCTGGTCTACAGTGAGTCCAGGACGGCCAAGGCTACACAGAGAGACCCTGTCTCGAAAAACCACAAAAAAAAAAAAAAAAAAAGAATGCTATAGGGGCACAATATAGACTTGTATAATATGTAGTTCACCCTCCGTGTCTATGGACTAAGCTAAGTGTAGACAGCAAATATTCAGGGAAAATAAACTCATCTATGTTGCTCAGACTTCCTTTCTTGTCATCATTCCATAACACAGTAGAAGAATCATTTACATAGCATTTACATTGAATTAAGTATTATGCACAAGTGAGAGAAAGTTTAAAATATACAGAAGGATCTGCACAGGTTACACGCAAACATGTCATTTTAAACGACTTTTAAATTATTAAAAAAAATTTTTTTTGTGTGTGTGTGTGCGTGTATGTATATGCCTATGTGTGGGTATGAGCACATGAATGCAGGTGCCCATGGAGACCAGAAGAAGGTTGTGAGAGGCCCCCTGCGGCTGGAGGTACAGTCAACTGTGGTCAGTTACCTGATGAGAGCCAAACTTAGTTTCTCTGTAAAAGCAGTACTTGCTCTTAATGGCTGAGGCATCTTTCCAGCCCCAAATAAGTCATTTTGTATTAGGGACTTGAGCCTCTGGAAGTTTCCCAATGGATATTCCAGAACAGACTCAGAAAGGAAAGAACCAACAGCGACGAGTGGATACTAATCCGAATAGTGTGCTACAAAGGGCTTCCATGGATATCAGCCAATGTGGCACTTTTTCAGACCATATTACCATTTTAACCCCCTTTTCTGGGACCCGTTACTTGTGTGGCATTAGGTCTCCAGTGCGATACCAAACTGGGGCTGCAGCACATTGGGTTTCCTCTAAAAAGCACCTCACAGCACTGAGGAGATGGTGCTGGTCTTGCAAGCATGAGGACCCATTTGGATCCCCAAAATCTGGGTGCTGGGGAGGAGAGAGATGGACAGACTCCTGGAGCTCATTGTCCGGATAGCCTACGCCATCAGTGAGTTCCAGGGTTAGTGAGAGAGTGTGTCTCACAAATGAGATGGGAAGTCACTAAGGAAGACACCTAACATTAGTAAATGTCTACAAGCACACAGTTTGCACATGTGCATGCATACCTGCCAGCCCTCCCCTCCCCCCCCACCTCTCACATTGTATTGGGCTTGGTACAGCAGGTTGTGTTTGATTAAAAAATAAGTTCTATCTACTTTTTTCTTCAGTCTTCTACCATAAGTACTGAGTGAATGGCACAATAATTGTTATGGGAGCTGAGAGTTTGGGCAATCACAGAGACTTGGAGCAAGGTCTGGAGTCACTTAAGTAAAGAGGGGTGAGCACGGGAGGTAAGGGCAAATGTTGCGAGCCGCAGTGTTCATTTCGTGTCACTGAACTCATGCAATCCCTGCCCCTGGCCGGAGGAACCTGAGGACTGAAAGTCTTGATCTCCTTCCCTAAACACAGGGTTTTTATGTTCGAAGTTCAGTGCCTCATTGCCATCTGTGGTGACATATTGGAGCATGTCTAGACCACCAGGAGCACACCAAATGGTGCTTGCTCACTACAACAGTGCTCAGCCTCGATGCTCTTTAGAGATCTCCCCCAGCTTGGCCCTCGCTCCTGCAGATATGTCAGGGGTCTGCTTCCTTCCCACCCACCCCTTTCTTTTCTGAGTCTCAGTGTAGTCCAAAGTCTTGGATGTGGCTCGACCCTTATTCCTGTCTGATCTCCCACCTCTTCCCCTCCCTCAATTTACTTCCTGCTTATCGCACGAGTAAATGCTTCTGCTAGCTGACCAGCGTGTGTACCTGCTGGACAAACACATCTTCCTGCAACATTAACCCAACACGAGCATTTTTAATAACAAGGCAACAAGCATTTAATGTCATTTGAATAGCAAACTCCAGAACCAACCTACAAATAACCTTATCAGTCAGAGGTCCAGGCACATGTGTGTTTTAACTGGTTTTTGTTGTTGTTTTGTTTTTTTGTTTTTTGTTTTTAAGACAGTGTTTCATGTAGCCCTGGCTGGCCTCAGACTTGCTATATATAGCCAAGGATCTTGAACTGTTGATCCTCCTGCCTTTGCCTTCCGAGTGCTGGGATTATAGGCACGTGCTACCACACCTGGTGCAGGGAGTACTGTGGCTAGGATCCTGTGATTTGTGCTTGCTAGGAAAGCCATCTATCAATGGGGCCACACTCAAAGCTGCATCTTAATTTGCTTTTACAAAATTACATAATGAGTAAAAATTCTTATATTACTCCTTAGTCTGTTTAGGGATCTTTGCTCTTTTTGTTACTTAGTTTGATAGGTGAAAAGACAATTCCTGTTCCAAGCAGCAGTGTGAGTCTACTTATCTAAATGAGGGTTCTGGCCACACTGCTTTTGCTGTCTACCTTGGGGAAACCTGGGGCAGCTCATCCAGCAGATGAAGATCCTCTGAAAATCACCCAGAACCAGCATCTCCCAGCTTTTGTGTGTATGGCCAGTTTTGTAGACCTGTGCTTCATCTTGGTGATGCCCCTGGAATCTTGGAGTGATTGTTCTGATCGTATGCTTTGGTCTGTGGATATGTGGTTCACTCATTGACTAGAATTTATTGCCTTGTATTAATACTTTGAAGATACCTTTTGATTTTACTTACACAAAAGCTAGTTGCACAGTATTTAATGAACTACACCATATCCGTCATCCATAATCAGTGATTTTTACTGATTATCACCACACTTTAATTTACATCTCTTATAATTTTCTCATAACTATTTTATTTATAGTATGTATCTCTGAAATGTAAGGCCTTCTTAGTTCTTGTTCTTTGAACATATGTTTATTATACTATGCGTTCTGTAGGGAAAGGGGTGAAATTCTAAGGACCCAATGTAACATGGTCACATTTCCTCAGAGAGTGACACTTAAGTACACCCCATGCAAACACCAATGACTGTGCATGGGCTGTGTTAATTTGATTGTGGTAATCATTTTATAATGTACATGTCTTAATTGGGGTTACTACTGCTGTGATGAAACACCATAACCCAAAGCAAGTTGAACAGGAAAGAGTTTGACTTATTTGTCCATATCATAGTCTATCACTGAATGAAGTCAGGGCAGGACCTCAAACAGGGCAGGAACCAGGAGGCAGGAGCTGATGCAGAGGCCATGGAGGGATGGATGCTGCTTGCTGGCTTGCTCTCTATGTCTTGCTCACCCAGCTTTCTTATAGAATCCAGGATCACCAGACCAGGGATGGCACCACCCACAATGGAATAGGCCCTCCCACATCAACCACTAATGAAGAAAATGTCCTACAGGCATGCCTATAGCTCAGTTTTATGGTAACATTTTCTCAATTGAGATGACTCAATTGAGACTATGGCTTGTGATAAATTGACCAATTGAATACATACAATTTTAACCTGTCAATTATATATAGAAGGGAAAACATAAAATGCAATACAATAAGGAAAAGTTAGAACTGTTTAATCATTGTAGCCTTTGCACATTGTATGTGATGTAGAAAACTCAACAAATAGTTTTCTAATATTTGAATGAATAAAGGGTGAAATTAATGAAAGTATCTCAAGAGGAAGCAAGCTTTAGAGAAAAGTGCCCATTGCATTAATCGGGTGTGACATTACTGGAAGTGGGACGTGGCTCTGTTAGAGGCTCAGTACTTCCTCAACAAAAGAACACTCGCTGCTCTTACAGAGGGCCCAAATTCAGTTCCCAGTACCCACATGACAGTTCGCAACTATCTGTAGCTCCAGTTCTATGGAATCTGACACTCTCTTGTGGCTTCTGGTGACACCAGACACATATTATGTGTCTACACACATGCAGGCAAAACACTCATACACATAAATAAAATAAGAAAAAAAATTAAAAAGACCCAAGAAGGGAAGGAAACCAATTTTCATGGCTCTGCAATCTCATTTTAGATTTCCATTCTGATGATCAAAGGCATGGAGATATGTTCCTCCAATGTCCTGGTTGAGGTGACTGCTTCATGGGAGCATGGCAGATAGATCATGCCAAGGCTTGAAAGTCAGGGAGAAGCCACATTTGTACCCTTGGCTTGGTTTAACGCTATTGCTTATTTCAGTTTTAACATTTCCTTTCTTTGGCCTGGTTAAGCATTTCAACATCATCTTACCTATGACCCAAGATGTTCAAGGTAGAACTATATTCTAGATGTTGGACAAGCCAAGCCAGGGTAAGGCAGCCAGTTTGGTGGCATTGAGTCTAAGCAGGTCCCACAAGAGAAACTTCCCTAAGAGTTTGAAATTTTAGAGTGCTGCCTCATTCTTAGAGTCTTTCTCTAGTGATAATCTCAGAAAAATTTAACTAATTAATTAATTAATCTGTAGTCTAGGCTGGCCTTGAACTCACTGAGACTGAACTGCCTCCTGGGTGCTGGGATTAAAGGCATACACCACCACCACTACCCAGCATCTTTATTTTTATTTTTTAAAAGTCAGAACATTTGTCTTGTGGGCTAATGAGATACTATTGATCCTATATTCCTATAAGCTAATGAATGTCTAGTTTGCTTTCTGTTACTATGATAAATAACATGACCAAAAAAAAAAAAAGCAATTTGGGAAGAAAAGAGCTTATTTCATCTCATGGCTTACTGTCCATCTTAGAGGGAAGTCAGGGCAGGAGCTCAAGGCAGGAGCCCACATGCAGAGACTGATGTAGTACCAGGGAGGAATGCTGCTGACTGTCTGGCTCACCATGGCCTTCTCAGATTGCTTCTTTATAGAACCCAGAACTACTTGCCTGAGGGTTGCACCACCCACAGTGGGCGTGGCTCCCGTACATCAATAGTTAATCAAGAAAATTCCCTAGAGACATGCCCACAGAGCCAATCTGAAGGAGGCAGTTCCTCAGTTGAATCTAGTTTGTGTCAGGTTCATAAGACCTAAGCAGTACAACGGCTTCTGTCAACTGGGATGAGCCAGTATCCTGTTGGGTGAATTAAAGACTAAGGTGTGACTACTGATTGTAAGGAGTTAAAGTTTAACCCTGAGCAATGTCTTTAAACCTGCAAAAATCATCTTTTGCTGAATTTCACAGGCGCTTCTCACAGTAAACTTGTTGGTATAGAAACTTCTTTTACCTTTGAACTTCAGGAGGAAGGAGGCGTTGACAGAATTATTCTCATCAGCTGCCATGCAATATGGCCACGATATAGGCAAACAATTAGAACTCAGTCATTGTAGCTTCCTTATGGGCACTACCCAGAATAAAAGACATTTCACACCGCCTTGGGATGGGTTCATGGTAGGAATTTGATTATTCGGGCCAATGTATTTCCATATGCAAAAACAAGACTACTTCTATCCAGATACCATGCCCTTCCTGCACAACCTTGGGAAATGAATTTGTTTTCTTGATTTCTATTTTGTGTAAGTTTTGGTCAGACTAGAGCCCTGAAAAAATAAGAGATTATTAATCTTGAACTTTTGTTATTCATCAGTGTGTGTGGAGGAGCATTGAAGTGGATGCGTTGATATTGTTTGGGTTGATGTCTTTGTGTTATTTTTGCTTTGCCTTCACTGGGTTGTGTGTTGGAGTGGGGTGAGTGGGGTGAGTGGGAGGAGAGCTGAACATTGACTGGTTTTTGGGTCAAGTTGTTAGAGGGAATGTTCCTGCTGCTTAGAGAGAAGACATGCTAGGCAAAACCATGTTTCCTTCTGACTCCGAGGCATCAAGACATTTCACTAGTATTTTAATAGTCTTTTAGTCTCTGTACAGACTGTGTCTAGGCAGTCTTATACAGTATATGCTCTCAAGAGAAAGGATGTCAGGGTTGGCCCTTAAAGAAGATGAAACACATCCTGTCGGACTAGGTAGGAGAATGTAGCCCTGATACACCACAGTATGCTAAGTGGGTGTCAGGTCATGGCAGTGAGCCTATTGTTTTGACAAGACCCAGTCCACTCGTTCAGGTTACTTCTTAGGGAATCTCTAATGATGCTCTCTGAAAACTCAAGGGAGAGGAGTTTATAGAGCCTTGTGCAGCCTCGCACTCCTAATTGGTTGTTTTAGTTTAGTTTGTTTTGTTGAAGGAACCGTTATAGAATCTGTCTGCTACATTTTTTAAAAAGTTTTATTTATTTATTTATTGTGTATACAATGCTCTGCCTCCATGTACACCTGCAGACCGGAAGAGGGCATCAGATCACGTTATAGATGGTTGTGAGCCACCATGTGGTTGCTGGGAATTGAACTCAGGACCTCTGGAAGAGCAGTCAGTGCTCTTAACCTCTGAGCCATCTCTCCAGGCCCTACATTTTAAAATAAAAATAAAGGGTTTCAAAGTTAGCTCTGGAAGGAGATGGATAAAATGCAGAGGGACATTCACGAAAAGCCCCTTGTTTATCTAAGCTCTGCAGCTCCTTGGGCAACAAGAATGCATCATAATCTACACACAGCTATCAATCTAGCTACACAATGTTAGTAAGGGGCAATTAAATAACCTGATGATAAAGATTTCCTATCCGTTTTTCAGAAAATGTCAGTTTGTTTCCTTTGAAATGGATACTACCTTTAGGTTGGATTGACTTGTATCAGTGATCTGAGACCTCTGAGACACTGGGAAGGGGAAGTTTGTTTGGTTGTTTCTTCATTGCTCATCATTATTATTGTCACCATCATTATAATTATTATAAGTCAGCATGCACACATGCTTGTATGCATGTGCACATGGGCTTCTGAGTTTATCTTGAGTTAAAGCATAGATTCTGTAAGTGTAGAAGGTCTCAATTTTTTCTTGCAACCATTTCCTGTGCCAAATATTTATTATGAGAGTATATTATATTTCATCTGTGAGAGTATATTATATTCCATCTGTTTTATACCTAGTTCATGCTGTGTCCATCAGAACTTCTTTGGGTGGAAGAGATGGAAAACCAACTTACCTTAGCATAAGCATTGACTCAACAGAAGGGCCAAGGTTGAGTTTCTGGAACAATTCAGCCACTGATGTAAATTGACCCCTTTTTTCTACACACTCCCACCATGAAGTATGGTGCCACCATAGCCTAAAGCAACAGGACCAAGCAAACATAAGCTAGAGTCTCTGAAACTGTGACCTATAAACTGTTCTTCCTAATAATCGACTGTTTCAGGTGTTCTGTCATAGTAATGGAAAGCTAACTAGCAAAATGGGTAAATACCCATAAAAAGGTGCTCATAGACCAGAATTACATACACACACACACACATACACACACACACACACACACACACACACACACACACACACAGAGAGACAGAGAGACAGAGAGACAGAGACAGAGAGAGACAGAGAGACAGAGACAGAGACACACACAGAGAAAGACAGAAAGAATTATTTTTTTAATGATTTTTCCATTTTTATTTATCTATTATTTTTTAGTTTTTGTGTTTTCAGGATAGCATTCCTCCATCTAGCCTTGGCTGTCCTCGACTCACTTTGTAGACCAGGCTGGATTCTGCCTCCCAAATGGACTTTTCAATTTTTAAATTTCATGTGTATAAATGTTTTGCTCACATGTACATATGTGCACGTGCATGCTTGGTGAAGAACAAGGTATCAGATCCCCTAGAACTGTGAGCTTCCATGTAGGTGGCCACATGGGTTTTGAGAATCAAATGCAGATCCTCTGGAAGAGCAGTAAATGCTCTTAATCACTGAGCCATTTCTCCAGCCCTAAGAAAGGGACTTTTATTTTGCTTTGTTCTTGAGACAGGATTTCTCTGTGCAGCCCTGGCTGCACTGGAACTTGCTCTATAGACCAGGCTGCCCTTGAACTCAGAGATCCACTTGCCTCTGCCTCCTGAGAGCTGGAATTAATGGCATGCACCACCATGCCCACCTGGAGAAAGGGATTTTCTTCTATGGCACATGTGAATGGGTCAGAGAACAACTTGCCAGAGTGGGCTCTTTCCTTCCTTCTACTATGTGGGTAGTAATCAGGATCCAGTTCAGATCTAAACCAGGGATCTGATTCAGGACAATTCACCAGGCTTGGTGGTAAGCACCTTTTCCTATGGAGCCATCACACCAATGCAGTGGCCTTTACTTTTAAGGAGTTGATGTGCCAGCATCCTTCTTCACTACAACATATGGAAAATCACGAGGGAATAACTAGCATAGCAGGGCGGAATTGCATCTATACTTTCTTCTCTGGGACTCTTTGCTTTCTTTTGCTGCCAGCACCTACCCCGGGCCTCTGGCTCTTGGCTGCTTTGAATTTACACCATTATAAACTTGGGATTCAAGAGGACATATAATCCTTCAATCCTAATTTTATCAATAGCAATCTAAAATTCTTTGGCGAGGTCTCTCAGATCTAGAAAGGGACCTTTGACCTTCTCTGCATTGGATCATTGTGGTAAAGAAGATGAAATGTTATAATCGGCCCAACCATGTGGTCGGATGGATTGCATTGCCTGCAGTGTCCTTCAGAGCCTTTTGCGTGGAGTTGGAGGGAGAACTGTATTCCACAATGGGAAGGTGTGCCCAAGAGTGATTAAAGAACGCCTGCTCATCCTAGTATATCAGGTGATGTCATGAGCATACAGTCCAATGGTACTCATAGCTAAGGACCTCAGCGGGAAACAATGGCTAAGTAGCTTGAGCATACAGGTGATACAGGGTCCCTTTAATTCCAGCCACTACATTATTTGGTCATCTCTACTGTCTTGATGGATTTCTCCTCAATCTGTACATCATAGTGTCAGAAATCTATTTGCACATCAGGAAACTATCTTCAAGTCCTTGTTCCATTCTAGGAGAGGCCACCTTGGCATCAAAGGCACTTTGAAGTGTGTGCTTCCTCCTAGAGTAACTAGCCTCAACAAAACCAGGCACCCATTGGATGCTCAGCTGGGATGGAATGATTGGACCCAGGGCTCAGACTGATATTGGGTCTTTTATTTTTCTCTCTACCTTTCAGTAAGTGTTCCCTCAGGGGCTTTCTGCTGGCCCTACCCTCAGATAGGTATGGTATGAGAAAGGAGGTTGCTGACACTTTAAACATTTAAAGAGATCATCTTTCTATGCATCCATAAAGGGACATTTTTGGAAGGGCTCTGAGTACTCCTTGGGCATTTGCCCATTCTGTTAGTCAGCTTTCCATTACTATGACAAAGTTCCTGAAACAATCAGTTGTAAAGAAGAAAGGTGTTTAGCAGCTCATAGCTTCAGAGGCCCCAGTGCATGTTTGCATGGCCCTGTAGCTTTGGGTCTGTGATGGGGCAGTCCCATCGTGGTGGGAGTGTGTGGTCGAGAAGCCTGTTCACTGCGTGGGGGCAAGGAGACAGAGAGGAAGGGGTCAGAATCCTAAAATCACTTCCATGAGGGGGCTTCTAGAGACCTGGCTTCCTCCCACTAGGAAGAAACTACTGATCCCTCAAAAGTGACATTGGTTCGAGATCAAGCCTTTAACACACAAGGGCCTTTGGAGAGCATTCAGGATCCAAAGTATTCCACCCACCACACTGACAAATACTATAGGACCACATGGAGTCGGGGATATGGTGGCCAAGCCCAGGAAAGGATGCTGCCAGTTAAAGCCATTTCCCACCAATTTTTAGCCGGGTGAAATCATTAGGATTAGGGCTGTGTCCATGTCTTTGCTTCTCAGTGTCCTCTGTCTTTTCAGTTGCAACATTGCTTGCCTGTTGTACCTTCTTTTCTTCCCTATGAAGGCTATCAGTGCCTGCAGAATTTAGTCTTTCATTTTGACACCCCCAGCATCTAGCACAGTGCCTGACACATGGTAGAAGTTCAATAAATATCTATTGAATGAACGTTACATACTGCTATGGTTTATATGGTTTACAGTTCTACGGTTAAAAATATAAGCATTCTTCAAAGGTCTATCTTGCCTGTACTACAATAACAAAAACTGGAACTCAAAAGCTACTGTATAATTTATCAGTAAATTATAAGTACTTCGCCAAAAATTTTTATGTGTGCACCTCATTTCAAGTCAGACATCATGAAAATTTGTGTGCCACATGTTATAAGCCTTGCGCTCAGCTGGGTGCAGAGGAGGTGAGGGAGGCTGCAGGAAGGAGGGTGGATGGAGGTGCAGCCTATGTGGAGCCTCTGATCTTGTGAGGAGGCAGGAGAGCCATGCAATTAGCGAACCTCTCCAGGACGACAAGTGATAGGTTTCTCCATTTGAGCTCTGTCGCTCCCTGGGGGAAGTCTAGGGTCTCTTTAGGTTCCCAGAAGGAACTTGGGGACATATTCAAGGCAAGGTTAGAGGAGCGGCAAGGAGAAGAAAAAAATGGAAAAAAAGATGACACGTGGAAAGGTTAAAGACTTTGGATGACTCAGGTTGGAGAAGAGAAGGCTGAGAGGAAACTGAATCATTTTCTTCAAGACAAAGAAGGGCTCCGGCTGGGGGATGATGGCCAGCTGTCCTCCGTTGCCTCTGTATGCAGAGCAAAGGGAACTGGGCTTAGACCGGAGGCAGGGCTAAGATTAGAGAGCAGGAAGAACTTGGCAGTGAGGGATGTTGTATAACCCACTTTTTGAGACAACTTGGGCACTGAAGAGACTCCCACACTTCTGGTCTGGGCTCAGTGGACCACACAAGGCTGATCTGGCTGGCTGGCTGCAAACTGGAGGAGGTGGTCTTGTGGCTGCCTCTCTTCATGTCCTCGATTTCCCGTTGGAAGTTAAGTTCCCAAATTTTGGAGCTGGCAAGGCAGCACCTCCCCCACCCCACCACGCACTGCACCAGTGTTCCTGGGCTGGGTAATAATGCCTGTCATTTCCTCTCCCGGGGGAGTGGGGCTGCAACCGCCCTGACAGCCCCGAGGGATTGAAGGCAACTAAAAATAGTGCATTAAATATAATCTGTTGAGGGGCACATTTGCATTGCTTTTCTTTTCCCCCTGCCTATCTCTTCATCCTTACTGGTGTGCCAGGCCTGGGTCTAGCTCTGGGCATTGAGACTCAGGTTCTGGGTACCAGCTGTTCTCACTCAGTGGTAGGACGATTGGCACTATGCGAGGTCTGGGGGTGTAATCCATCAAAAGTACAGTTGAGGGTCCTCAGGGGTGCTCCTGGCACTCCTCACCACCTTCTTCTGGGCCTCTGGGTCCTTTGGAACCCTTCCATGCAGGAAGAGGAGTTGGAAGTGGGGGAGGCAGTGTTGACAAGGAGAGCCAGCCAGGGCTTTGTTCTCCCATCAGCCACTTCCGTCTGCTACACAATCTCTCTGAGGTTAAATATTAATTAAGAGCAGAATGACAGTGAGAACTGAACAGTGTCACTTTCTGTCCCAACATAAATGCTAATTTCCTTACAGGTATAAAGTAACTCTGGGTGGGATTGGCAGCCCAGAGAGAAACGCTGGAGAAAAAAAAGGATGCAGGAGATGAGTGGTGGGGGTGGGGTCCTCGTCAGGACTATTGAGAGGATCATGAGACTGGGAAGGTCTGGGTGCTTGCGGTTGAGAGGAAGGCCGAGGCTTGCCTGATTACAGAGAACACGGCTGCAGTGTAGTCCTAGGCTCTTTCCATTTTAACAGCAGAGATCTGAGAAACTAGGATAATACTGGCTCCTTTCACTTCTCTAAGACAAGGTTCTTTATCTTTTCTTTATATAAAGCTCTTATGATTAAAATAATAATAAATAAAACATACACCCAGGCTTCCTTAGTACCTCAGGGCAATAAGCCCAACTACTCAGGAGGCTGAAGCAGGGGGATTGATTATATAGGCTCAAGGCCATCTTGGTTAGCGTTGTGAGAAATAAAATAGTCAAAATAAAAAGTCAAAAAAGGGCTGAGGAAGCCAGGTGGGATGGCACACACTTGTATTAGGGAGGCAGAGGCAGGTGGAACTCTGTAAGTTTGAGGCCAGCCAGGTCGACAAAGTGAGTCCAGTCTAGGATAGCCAGCTACATAGAAAAACCTTGTCTTGGATTTAAAAAAAAAAAAAAAGGTTGAGGATATAGCTCAGTGTTAAAGTACTTGCTTATCTTGCAAGAGGCCTTGGGTTCATACCCACTATAGCAAAACCCAAGAATAATAACAGAATAATTGACAAAGCAACATTAATGTAATAAACTATATAAATGGTCAATATATGAAACCAAGTCTCAGACTCTTGCAGTAGATCAGAGCCTCCAGGGCACTGAATAGAGTGCCGAGACTAAGAGACTACCTTTGCACTAAGAGACTATCTTTGCAAAGTCCAGAGCACATTCCTGTAATCCATGTCTTCTGGAGAAATGTGAGGCTCTGAACCTGAACTTTATGCATTGCTTTAATGGTTTGCCAGACTCTGGAAGCTGCTTGCAAAACTGCCCGTGTGCACATCAGCAGGTGTTTGGAGACAGAGTTGTGAGTTTCCAATGGGGCTGGTAGATCTATGGTGTCATTCTCAGTATGTGATACTTAAAAGGAGAGTCATCCTATACTTAAGGTGACTGCCGCACCCTTAGCTGAACGTCTGTATTCTAGGCAGGAAGAGGAGAAAGAGAGGGGTCAGAGAAGCAGGTAAATGGGTTAATGAATTTCCCCTAGAAATTCCCTTCCAACGTACTGTCTCCAGAAACCTGGAAGAGGGACTAGAAAATATAATCTTCTAGCTGGCTGTGTGTAGCTCCACATAAAACCAGTGTTTTTGTTAATGAGAACCAAAGTGGAGCAAATGGTAGCTGACCAGGAGTTTCTGTCTCAGTAAAGATACGAACCTCTGGTGCTAGGGAGAGAGATGCTCGGAAGATTCCAAGTTCACATCTCCTGACAAAACCGATGGAAGGCAGGCGCCTGGCCTGGAAATGGCTGATTTGGTCTGAGTTCCATCAGCTTCCCCTAAGCTCACAGCTGGGCTTCCGAAGCTGGTTGTTCTAAGTGAAGCTGGCAGGGCTTGTCTTTTACCAGGGCTCAGTTACTTGAAAAGATGCTTGTCTTAACTCAGCTATGAGCTCTGGAAACGACAGCCCCTATCTGCCAGGCTAGATGTGCCTACTGATGCAACAGTGGCATGACTGTTATGGTGTGTAATCAACTGCCTTAAAAAACCCTAAAATAAAATAAAATAAAATAAAATAAAATAAAATTAGATCTGAGGCCTACTCTACGGGAGGGATCTCACACTTATTACTTTAAATCTGTTTAAAAGTCCAGGGTTGAGGAGGTCATAGGCCCCAGCAGGAAACCTATTACTGTCGTTTTGCTAAGTGGACATGATGTCAAATCTCATTCCAAATATTTGTTTATACCCACAGATTAATGCTG
The DNA here is from genome assembly GCA_907169655.1 of Acomys percivali. Taxonomy (NCBI): domain Eukaryota; kingdom Metazoa; phylum Chordata; class Mammalia; order Rodentia; family Muridae; genus Acomys; species Acomys percivali. Next base: position 94,478,973 of record OU015749.1, read on the forward strand.
CAGTTTGCCTTGGCTAAAGAAAAAACTTCTCTGACTTGAAGTTAGCTACGGTTCATATAAAGACTCCTGATTGAGGTTGTGAGAATAAGTGACCGTTGAGTGCTCATTCCTAGGTGGATATCTATATAAGTCCAAATGCTAAGGCTCAGGGACTATCCTGAGGGGCATGAGAGGAACATAGGAACTAGAGGATAGGGAGGAGGCCTGTAAAACGCTGTCCTCTGGACATGACATGGCTATTGTACTTGTGAACTCACAGCAGTTGTGATTTATTACCCGTGCGAGATCTGCACAAGATGGAATGCATCAACATTCCATCATGGGTATGAGAGGGGCCTTTAATGGATGCCGAGGGAGGAGGAGTCATTTTCTGCATTGGTGTAGCTATTGGTAAACTACCCGTGCCTTAGTAAATACTCCCTCATTCATGCCCACGAAGGCAACCCTACCATGAATCTCAGTGGGTCACACACAAAAAAAGAACAACAAAGCACTGTGAACATAGGAGGGGGGGCTTGCTGGACAGAAGAGGGGGTTCAGTGGGAGTAGAGGAAGGGTGGGCAATGATAATGGGGAGCTTGAAAATTATCAGAGTGCATTATACATGTATGAAAAATCTCAAATAATAACGGTGATCATAAGAATAAGAATTAAAGAAGTGCTCATTTCCCTGATGAACATAATTTGGCAGGGGCTTCATGGTGTGTATTTTTGGGGCTTTGCTTTGGTTCCTGACAAGTGCCCTGGCAGCACTTTGCTCCCCACATCTGGAACAGATGGACAAAGGAAGAGAAGAAATTTTTTCCCTTCTTGAAAAAGCTACAATTGGGAAAAAAATGTAGAAAGGGTGAATTGAACTGTCTGGTTAGGACCACAGGGATGGGGTATAGTCAGTTCAGCCTGGTTCTTCTGGGTCTTTGCACCTTGGCACAGCTGGCATGTCTGACTTCAGTGGACATCTGGAGTGGATTCTCAGTCCTTCTTCAAGGGTCTGCTCTAAGAAACTACTCTTTATTACTCTTCTTTATCCTCCCTATCCCAACCTTGTCCTGGGGGCCTTCTTGCAACTTCCTGATTGTCTCATATCTTTATTACCATATTCATCACATTATTCAAAATCTCTTTCCCAACAACGATACAGCTTTCTGGTGGTAGAAAGGTTTCATGGCATACGCTTCTTAGTGGGGCTCAATTTGTGTTTGCTGGGGATGGACAAAGGTTTCTTTTTTTTTAATTGAAATTATTCTTTTCTCACGTAATATATTCTGATTACAGTTTCCCATCCCTCTACTCCTCCCACCTCTCTCCCCATTCCTTTTCTACCTCTCATTGGAAAAGAACAGGCTTCTAAGAGATAATATTAAAATGTAACACAATAAAGTATAATAAGATAAAACAAAAATAATACATCTAAATTTAAAGAGTATTGAAGAACACCTACTAAGACCAAGATGCTATAAAAGCAAGAAAAGGAGCTAGCATTAAAAAAAAAAAATGACTTCAATATCAGCTTCTAGAAGCACAGAGATAGAAGACTCAATTCTAGGTCTCACAAAAAAAGGCAGTGGAATCAGAGGCCAGGATTCTTAGACCAGAAGGTAGTCTACAAAGGCAACACAGGTTTCAGTGATGGCTTGCAGGAAAAGTAGCATGTATATCTGCGAGACCTGGGAGATGGTGAACCAGGGCACAGGAGAAAGCTGGAGCATGCCTGGACATCAGGTATTTGAGGTCTCAAAGAGTTTCTATTTGGCTGAGGGTTTTTTGTTGTTGTTGTTGTTGTTGTTTTTTAAAATGAGCAGAAACTCTTGTGTGTTAGGTAGAGTTCAAGTTTTGACTTCTGCTTTTCCTGGAAGAAAATTGTGCTAACATGTTCCCATGTAGCTGGAAGGTGCTGGAAGGTGCTGGAAGGTGTCAGAACTAGTGCGTGGTGCTGCTAGGGGAAAAAAGAGGAGGCAGGAGGCTGGCTGGGGTGGGGTCTGGAATGTTTATTGTTTTGGTCTGTGTATGCGGGAGGACCTTGGGAAGGACTGCTCGGCTCACGTTCTGTTCTCCCCTCACCCTTTCTTTTTCTGTCTCTCTTAAAATACCCCGTGTTCTTGCAGCAGCGTGGCTGCTAATTTAAAATAAAAACAGCAGGAAATGTAAATGGTCAGGTTCTCCTAGCAACAGGAGCCAGCCCACGCAGGGCGTGTGGAGCAGAGCAAAACTGTCCTGAGGCTGAGACGCTGGTGGCTAGGGTAAGGAGCAAGCCTCCTCTTCCAGCTGGCCTCCTCTAACTTCCGGGGAGGGACTGATTAGTGGGCAGTCACCTGCTGGGCAGAAGAAAATCCCCCCACCCCTTTGTCCCCCCTATAAGCTGGATTGGCAGAGATCAAGTGTGGAGAGAAGATGCAGGGCAAAAGAACAGGGTCAGAAAGCAATATCCTGGCGTGACAGCCCTTCCTAGTCTGGTGGCTGGAGCAGCATCTCTCAGAGAACTTGATGTAAGAGAGGTGACTCACTGAATGTCTAGATGGCTGCCGAGAAGGGCGCTGGACTGGTGTGCATGCTTGTGTGGTCCACTGCAGTCAACTCATGGAGCTTTGCCATTTCCAAAGCTACGGAATGAAAGGAGATGTTAGGTAGTTCAGGTTCCCAAGAAAAGGAAACTGACTGCAAAGACTCTCTAAGACATCTAGTTTAACCCCCTGCTGTGAAGGAAGGAAACCGAGGTCAAGAGAGGTAAGTGAATTTCCCAGGACACAGAAGTAATTAGTAGCGGAGGAGGAATTGGAAAACAGGGTTCCAGGCTGAGACATTTCATCTTAAGTAGAAACTGCTGACATCCCTCCTCTGCTCACAGCTTGATAATTAGAAGCCATGATAACCTGGCTGGGCCCCTTGAGGGGAAAAAAAAGCCAGACATCTTAGGCACTTCTAAAAAGGCTGACGGCATTTGAGAGAAAAACTGGGGTGGGCACAAGCCCAGAGAGGTGCCATGAAAAGGTGAGAATGTGAAAGTGAAAAAGGCATTACCTAGGAGTAGAAACAAGAGCACCGGTGATGGGCCTTGGCATGCCTTGGGGGCAGGAGTTTCTCCTGCAGAGATGGGAAGAATGCCTCTTGGACCAGGAAACTGGAGAAGGCGACCATGACTTGCTCAAGAGGACTGACCCAAATGGAAAAGAACTTGAGAGAGCACCTTGGAAAAGGTTCTGGCTTCTCGGTTCCCAGAGAGGTCCATGTACCCTAGATGGTGTGGATTCCTATTACATAAGCAACTCCTTCATTACTCACGCCCTGGCTTGCTGCTGCAACACTCCTACAGCATCTCACCTAGAAAACACCAGGGAGAAAAGGGTTTGGTTCCAGCTGGCTCCTGGAGACTTGGATACTCGCTATGCTCCTACAGGTTCCAGGGGTTGTGGGCAGGGTAGATAAAATGAATGCATCAGGAGAACTGATGTGCGCACATGCATGCCATGGACATCCTCACGGTACCTAGGAGTGCCTTCAGTGCTTGTTTTCCTGGCCAAACCCCAAATGGAAGTGATCAGTTGATGATTAGAAGGACCATGGACTTGTAGTGTCTGTAGCTTGACTCAGAGTTTAGGTTATTGACTTTGTGACCTTAGATAACTTCTCTAGCTTCTGAGTGCTGGCTTCTTCAACTGTAAGTAAATAAATAAATAAATAAAATGAGAGCAACAATGTCTATTTCAAAGATCTGTGAGAAAACCTAGTATAGACAGGCACTCAGTAAATATTGCTTTCTACTCTTCTTACTTGTGGTTGTAGTTGCTCAGGGACCAGGTGGGAGATTCAGCTGCTATTGCCAAGGCAGGGAATGCTATTCTCTGGGTAGCCCAAGATGGTGCTGCCATCCAGTTCTTTCTCACCCAAAAAATGCGTTTGCTTTTCCAATTGATGGAATCAGCTTTGATGATTGATCTAGGAATGCCATTTCTCTGTCTCGTTTTTTTTTCTCATCATCGTATCCCAGGTACGGCAAGCATACCACAGACATTTACTGAAGTCGTTTACATGCAAAAGGATACATCAAATTGTAGATAGTCAATTGACAAAAGAACACCTGAATCAGGGAGTGGATGTTTGGTCTGCTTCGGGCTTCTCTTAACGGCTAGGTCTTAGAAGACAGCCCAGCAAGCTGTAACCCTATAGAGAGTTCCTTCACTCAGTTGAGACAACAGGTTGCAGGAATTCTTGTAGGTAGATTTTTGAAGAGGTAGGAGTGTGTGTGCGCGTGTGTACGTGTGTGCATGTGTATGTTTTCCAGCAGCACAGATGCAGGTCATATTTGACTGAAGTCTCTTCCGAGGAATTTGCTCTTTCCTCTTAGTTAGGACTCTACCCTCCCTCCACCTCTGTCGCTACCTCTCATACACAAAACTGTGAGTTTGAATTTGTTTTGTTTTGTTTTGTTTATTCGAGACAGGGTTTCTCTGTGTAGCGTTGGCTGTCCTGAACTGGCTTTGTAGACCAGGCTGGCGTCGAACTCAGAGATCCGCCTGCTTCTGCCTCCCCGAGTGGCCAGCTTGTGAGTTTTGATCCTGTCATTTTTAACTCTAGTCTCTGTTACTGTGCATAATGCTGGCTTGTTCATTGTTGCCTTGTTGCTGGAATAGTAAAAATCAATGTCCCATTGATGAGATGGTAGCTCCTACATCTAAAGGGGCTCTCTGGGAAATCCCAGAAACAACCCACTGATGGGCTCAGCATGTGATGGACCCCAGAGAATCACAGCCCACCCCTCCTGAGAAGTGTGCACCTGCTGAGCTCCCCACATCTCCTGGAGTCTCAAAAGCACCAGAGTTTAAATTCCTTCCTCTTTACCTCCTGCACAAACACACCCCACTCGTGCAACAGGGATTAAAATCCCAGACTTCCATAGTGAAAAATAGGGTGTTTGACTTTTTTTTTTCTTTCTGAAATAAATGTCCTGACTCCCAGGAATGAAGCTGCCTGATAGCATTATCTGTGAAACTGGTAGAAAGTAAGAAAATTGTATTTCTCTTCATGGGTGGGAAATCAGGTCAGCCTCTGCCAAGGTATAGAAAACTCCCTCGGGCTGTAGAGAGCATGTTCTGGTTTCTGCCCAGAAAAACTATAGAGGAAAACTGTGACTGCCTACTACTGACTATCGGGGTGGTGGCGGTGAGGGGAGGGGAGCGGAGATATTTTTAACATACAGAATATCAGTGAACAGAATGCTAAGGAACTAGGAAACTTATTCCAACGAATACGAAGCATATGCTCTGCTCAAAGCAAACCCAGCTTTTGCTATGTACAAATTTCACAAAGGAAAAATATGTCGGAAATTGCATTATCTGATGGAAACTGGGCTACTATACCACTGACTACAGGAGACCTGGAGGATGGAGTGGGAAGAGTGGCTAGTGGGTCAGGGTGCACAGTCCTCAGATAGCTTGTCTTGTGGGTCCGGGCTAGTTTTGGGCCCTCTGGCATAGAAGACACCCACGCCAACAACCCCCCCCCCATCTGTGATGACAGGGGACTCCAACAGCCATCAGAGCGTCATCTCTAGTTTCTCTATTCTGAATTTTCAGTCATGCAAAATGCCTGTCTTGGTGGCAGAGATTCCTACATTTAGGAAAAAAACAACAACAGAACAAAACAAAAAACCCCCCTGAAAACAAAACCTGGCACTTTGGATTTTATGTGACAGGTTCTTCCTCTTGCAACTAAGGAAGGCAATTTGTATTCATCTCATTAGTGAGGCTCTAGTAATTGGGGGATATTAATTTTATTGCTAACCCTGACAAATATTTTACTCTCTCCTGTAGAGGGTAATTGCATCCCCAACAGCCTCTCCTTTGTGCTGCCAGATGGAAAGGATGTGTATTTGCCATTTTCATTAATACAATTGGTACCTCAGCATCTCATCTGCCCCCTCCCCAGCTGCACACTGCCTAGGTCCTGGAGGAGGGAGAGTGGGAGGAGGGAAAGGAGGCCAGCCTGCCTTAGACTTAGGTGCTGGGTTGCTGTGCCCAGGGGCTGGCAGAGAGCTGCTGAGAAACGCTGTTGAGAGCCAGCTAGCACAGCGCCTGGAGGCTGCCAAGCACTAAACCACAACAATAACACCACCGCTGCCACCACTGACAACTTTGTGGTTAGGGAGCAACAAATCATTATGCTGCCTAGAATTCCCCGAGGTGTCATCATGGTCCAAGAAGGGCGTGCATGCATTTGTGGGTGCCTCTGCCACCCTGGCTCTGAGACTGCCTGAGTGATGATGCTCCTGCTGCGGGCCGGCCTCTGCTTGTGCTCTGTGTTCTTTTCTGTCTTTGCCGCAGCTCTGACAGGAGGGCCAGAGGACACCTTCAGGAGGAGCATGGTTGCCTGCTCCCTACATTGCACTGCGATCAAAGCTCTTCCTGCTTTCCCACCCCAAACTGTTCCCAAGTTTACTGTGCTCTTTGCTCCTTAGCCACCTCAGGCTCAGCTGCTTAGAATCACTGTCTATGCATTTCTTGAAGAAATGGATGTGATAACTGAAGCCATAGGGTACACGAACTTCAACCTGTGTGCCATGCACAGGATGCCATCTGTGGCATCAGCCCATCTCCAGTTGTTGGTCTGGGGTGTCATGGAGACCCTCAGAATAATACAGGCTATTGTTATTGTTTTTGCTTGCCTACCTGACCCTGATGGTAAGATCTTGCCACTGAGGACACCACACAGTATGACCACAAGACAATAAGAAATCAAGTTGATACTGACTGAGAAACCTTCTCGCCATCAGCTAGCACCTGAGGTAGCCATGCAGGCTGTTGGAGTACAAAAGACATCAAAAGTCTTATCCAGTTGTGATTTATAATAATGACAAGCATGGCAAGATACACTCATGGGTGCAGCAGTGGCATCACTGTTATGGGGCTAATCAATTGATGTCTGATGGGATTTAAAGGTTACTCTTTATGAGGAATTGTGTTGCCTGGTACTGTACATCTGCCTGGGAGCCAGGGGTAAACCTACTACTACTATTTTGCTGAACGGACCACTCTCTATATTTGCATTTCTATATCAGTAGGTTTCTTTGTGCAATCCCCCTTAACTGTTCCACATGTAGACTATACACATGCGTGGAGTGGTCAGCCACAAATGAGACCTCTAACTAGCCTCTTCTCCTCCCAAGGCTCAGAGACCATTGCGAAAGAGGAGGCAGAAAGAGTATAGGAGGTACTACAGTGAAATGGTGCCTTTTGGACACGACAGGACTGCTACCCACAAGAACTCATAGCAGCTGTAGTTCCCTGTACAAGACCCACTCAAATTCAAGCCAGTCAACACTCCAGCACAGAGGGGCTAAGGACTGACACACCTCTACTCTTGGCCAAGAAGGTACCGACTTTGATGTCTTCTGGGGGAGGGACAATAGATTTTATTTGATGGTGTTGTCTATGGAAGGTCAACCATGTTCCAGTGTGTGGCCCTACATCCATGAGTATATGAATAGCACAAGTTGGAATCAGTGGTCTATTAGAAAAAAAAAAGACATGCAGGGAGCAGGAGGTAGGGAGAGTGTATCTGAGAGGAGATGTATCCAGGGGGTATGAATATAATCAAAATGCATTGTATGCATATATGAAATTATCAGAAAAATTTAAAAGATTAATGAAGATATATTTACTTAAAAATAAAAACAGGAAAATAAAAACAAAAAGATTTCCAAGAAAGCACACTCACAATCCATTGGCTATTAGATAAGAGTGCCCACGGGCCATAACCGATACACTGGAGACTGAAGGCTTAAATGACAAGTGTTTATGTTCTGGAGGTTGAAAGACCAAGACACAGGTGCTGGCTTATCCAGTATCCCTGGAGAGGGCTATCTTCCTGTGTATCCTTCTCTGTGTATCCTTCCATGGTGAGGGGTGATAGAGGGAAAGCCAGCTCTATTTGCTTTTGTTTTGTTGGCCTAAAACTTGTGAGTGATCTCCTGTTTCTGTTTCCCACTATTGTGAATATAGGCGTGGGCCACCAGGTCTCTCTTTTTGTGAGGTCACTGATCTTACAATAGGGAATCACCCTCGGGGATGAACTGCCTCTAAAGACCCCATCTTAAAATAACATCTCATTAGGTAATAATTTTCAGTACATAGGGGGTGGCAAACATAGGCTCTCCCATCTGTTCATAGACGTCACAAAGGGAGGTGCATAATGCTGCTTAGTTTCAACCTGGCCATAGCTGGAGGTAAGGCAGAGGTGATAGGGCATCTGTCCTCTACTCTCTCTGGCCTCTCATTGGTGATTTGGGGACCAATAAAAAGGAATCTCAGGGGCCTGGAGAAGAGGCTCACTTGTTAAGAGAACTGGTTGCTCTTCCAGAGGACCAAGGTTTGATTCCCAGCAGCCAGATGCTGACTCACAACCATCTGTAACTCCAGTTCCAAGGGATCCATTTGACACTCTTTTCTGGCCGCTGTGGACATACATATACTCAGGCACACAAACATTAACAAAATAAATAAATATTAAAAGAAAAAGATTCTCAGAATCCAGCTTTAGACAGCAAGTTCTGCTCTTACAAAAAAAAAAAGTCCATTTTTCAGCAAACTGTAGTTATTTTGGAATAGGAAACATTTTTTAAAAGATTTATTTATTTATTATGTATACGGTGCTCTGCCTGTATGTATGTCTGCACACCAGAAGAGGACACCAGATCTCATTAGAGATGGCTGTGAGGAACCACGTGGTTGCTGGGGATTGAAATCAGAACATTTGGAAGAGTAGCCAGTGTTCTTAACCTCTGAGCCATCTCTGCAAACCATAGGAAATATTTCATAAGAGTATTAGTTTTGTGCTGGGCGGTAGTGGCACACACCTTTAATCCCAGCACTTGAGAGGCAGAGGCAGGCGGATCGCTGTGAGTTTAAGGCCAGCCTGGTCTACAAAGTTAGTCCAGGACAGCCAAGGTTACACAGAGAAACCCTGTCTTGAAAAAACAAAACAAAACAAAATATTAGTTTTAAATGTTTTTATCATAAATATTGAGTGTTTGAGATCAATGTTTATACTATTTAAACATTATGCTATATTTACATGTTTTGAAAAATTACATTATAGCACATAAATATGTACAGTTTTATGTTTCGAGGGATAACTAAAAATAATTTAAATAGCTGCACAATTGTGGCTTATATCTAAAATCCCAGCTGTTGGGAGGCTGAAGCAGGAGACTTGCCATTAGTTCAAGGCTAGTCTGTGCTGTATACAGTGAGATCCTGTCTCAAAAAACCAAAACAAGGGGGCTGGAGAGATGGCTCAGAGGTTAAGAGCACTGATAGCTCTTCCAGAGGTCCTGAGTTCAATTTCTAGCAACCACATGGTGGCTCACAGCCTTTTACAATGTAATCAGATGCCCTCTTCTGGCCTGCAGGTGTCCATGCAGGCAGAGCACTGTATACATACATACATGCATGCATGCATACATACATACATGTATGCATACATGATAAATAAATACATTTTTTAAAAAGCCAAAACAAGTTTTTAAAAAAGATTTGCTTATTATATATACAGTGTTCTGCCTGCATGTGTGACTACCTACCAGATCTCATTATAGGTGGCTGTGAGCCACCATGTGCTTGCTGTGAATTGAACTCAGGATCTCTGGAAGAGCAGACAGTGCTCTTAACCTCTGAGCCATCTCTCCAGCCCCACCCCCAAAGTTTTTAAGACATAAAATAAAATAAACGATCCTCAGATATTTCCAGGTAAAAGAGGCCACAGCTGCCACACTGAGCAAATGTTTCCCCAGGCATGTTAAGTCCCTTTTCCTCAATTCAGGTTATTGCCTGATGTCATTTCAGTCACTGACTTCCTTCTTGCATGTCAATCCCGCACCTCTTCCTTCTCTAAGAAGCGTTTTCTTCACTACAGCTGTGCAAAGCAACCATTGCAGAGAACCCCTGAAGATCCTGCCCCACCTGCCATGCTCCCTGACTGCTTGGGTTGTGTTGTCTGCTACACTTGAGACTGTGCTTGGATCTTCGGAACAAAAAATATATATATATATATTTTTCTTATTCTGGACCCCCGCTTGAAACTGACAGCCCCATGGGAGTTTCCAGAGCAAAGGGTGAAAGCAACATAGTCACATGTGACACGAATCACATTGCTTCTAAAGTCCGCAGAGGCCGCTCACTCATCTGGCTTTTTCTTTTTTTTTTTTCCCTTCTGATAGAGCGAAGCATTTGCCCCTCCTTCCCATCCCCAACAAAGTAAAGTCTATTCAAAGTAGATAGTTTTGTTAGAGTTTAAAGGAGAGACCCCAGGGCAGGCAAGCTCTGAATCTCAGTAGCTACCTGGAGGAGGAGAGAAGGAAGAAACAACAACAGCAACCACCTGTGCATGTGGAGTGAAGCTGACATGAACGTCAGAAGCAGGATGGACAGGCAGCCATAGGTGGGTAATACTTTAGAGAGCGCATCATGACATGAACTGTGACTTTTTGCATCTTAAGTGACGTGGCAAGTCTCTGAGTGGCTCTCTCACGTTACCAATACATAAAGTAAGACAACATTCCATAGCGTTTCAACCAGGGCATGTCTAGACTGCCTTAGGGTAGGCTGGAATACGAAGGGTAGTGTTCTTCTTTCTTTGCTACAAGAGGTCAAATTGCTTCTCACTACCTTCGATGATAGGGCTGGTCGGGAAAAGATTTCCTGGAGCTAATTTCTACATACCAGCTTCCAAGGCCTGCAGTGCTTTGCTTCACAAAATTACCATGTCCAGAATCGGTCATGAGTGATGCCGCTGGTGCATGCATGGTAATGTACAGTCGTCTTCCAAAGGTCTGTGGAGGCAGAATGAGCCACTGAGGAAACTCACCAGGGATGTGGTTGGATTTACAACTCTGCCTGTGTGGAATCATCATTAAGCAGAATCAAGTCTGTAATCCCTCGGGACGGTGGCCTTGCTTTTGGGATACTAGCTTTTTAAGGGAGACTGGGTTAAGTTGGGCTGATTCTAGGAGCTTCTGTTTGCTACTTGGTACCCCCATTCTGGCCATAGTAGATCCCACTCTATGATTCAGGGACTCTATATAAGAGCCTCCCAGTTACCAAACATTGACTCAAAATGCACATCCTGAGGCCAGAAATCACAAAAGGAATGTAAGTCGCACTGATCTTAAACAAAAATTACATTTTGGACCTGCTTTTTTTTTTTTTTAAAGTAAAGACTTGATTTCTCTGGATAACCCCAATTGCCTGGAACTTGCTCTGTAGACCAGGCTGGCCCTGAACTCAGAGATCCTCTTGTTTTAAAAAGGACACTTTTGTTAGTCAACCAAGCTGTCATTTCAGATTTTATTATTGGAGTCAGTTCAATTAGTTTTCTTTCTTTCTTTCTTTCTTTCTTTCTTTCTTTCTTTCTTTCTTTCTTTCTTGTTTCCTTCCTTCCTTCCTCCCTCCCTTTCTGTTTTCTTATTTTTTTTTTTTTTTAGAGACAAGGTTTCTCTGTGTAGCCTTGGCTGCCCTAGACTCACTTTGTAGACCAGACTCAGCCTCTTGAGTGCTGGGAATAAAGGCATGTGCTACCAACCTGGTTTCTCCCCCCCC
>OU015749.1:94490660-94512639 GCA_907169655.1 Acomys percivali
TTTTTCCCCCCCCCCCCCCCCCCCCGCCTTTTACTGCGGAATATTTTTTCTCCTATAATATATTCTGATTAAGTTTTCCCCTCCCTGTACTTCTCCTAGATCCTCCCCACTTCTCTTCTTCAGATCCACAGCTTTCCTGTCTCTAATTAGAAAACAAATAGGCTCTAAGGGATAATAATAAATAAAATATAATAAGATAAAACAAAAACTAACCTATTGGAATTGAACAAAACAAAACAAACAAACAAACAGAGCCCAAGAGAAGACCAAAGAAGCAGAGACCCACTCGTTTGCACACTCAGGAATCCCATAAAAACACTAAACTGGAAGCCATAATTTACATGCAAAGGACCTGGTGCAGACCAGTGCAGGGCCCGGCATGGTACCCCAGTCTCTATGTGTTCATATGGACTTTTTTTTCCTCTTTAGAAGGCCTTATTTTCCTAGTGTCCTCCATTCCCTCTGGCTCTTACACTCTTTCTACTTCTTCTGCAGAAGGGTTCTTTGAGCCTTGAAGGGAGAAATTTGATCGAGATATCTCATTTAGGGCTGAGTGTTCCAAGGCCTCTCACTCTATGTGTTATGTCTGGCTGTGAGTCTCTGTATTTGTTCTCATTTGCTATAGGAGGAAGCTTCTGTGATGATGGCTGACCAAGGCACTGACCTATGAATATAGCAGAATGCCATTAAGAGACATTTTATTGCTATGTTTTATTGTTGTTGTTTGTTTGGTTGGTTTTGTTTCAGAATAGCAGTAGTAATTGTTTTTACCCTAAAACTATGAACTATCTTGTCTCAGGCTTTTGGTCATGCAAGCAATGTTGAGTACGGGTTCTATTTCAGGGAGTAAGCTTTGTGTTGTCATTGCTTTAGCATATCTGTAAGTCAGGGTACCATTGTAAACCAAAACATTTGTGCTGGGTTGATGCTTAGGTTTTTCTTTTGGCAGAATTCAGACTACCTTCCTGTACCAAAGACACTAGACCACAGGGGTGAAGTGTCCATGTAGGCACCAGTTTGACTTCTCCATGTTCAATGAACTGTGTAGATTTTGTCCTTAGCAATGGGGCCCTACTGTCAGTTTCTGGAGAGCATGCTATAGTCTTGTCAACAACAGCCTGTGTTGTTTGGGAATTCTCATGGGACCCTTTTGACCAGCACCTCAATTAGATGTAACCTAATTTTAGAACTGGAGGAAGCCTTATTTGATGACAAGAGATGGTCAGTTGGGGCTCTGTCTCCCCCATTATTTGGCCATTTCCTTTAGATCAACTTTATATATGTATATATTTTAGAATGCTCCTACTGTATTAGGTTTCAATACTACCCCTCAAGTGGCCCCTATTCTCTCTCTCTCTGTATTCCCTCCCTCATCCTTCCCTCTTCTCATCTCCCCTTCCCCACTTGATCATCCTCATCCTGTTGCAGCTCTTCCATCCATCGATAATTATCTATTCTATTTTCCTTTCTGCATGAGATTATCTGTCACCCCATGTCCCTTATGTTATACCTAATGTCTGTGGGTTGTATAGATTGTAGCTTATTAGTGACTTAACAGCTAATATCCACATATAAGTGAATATATACCATACTTGTCTTTCTGGGTCTGGGATATCTCACTCAGGATGATTTTTTTTTCTAGTTCCATCCATTTACCTGTGAATTTTATGATTTAATTTTTTAATGGCTAAATAATACTCCATTGGATAAATGTACCACATTTTCTTTATCCATTTTCCTGTCGAAGGACATCTAGTTTATTTCTAATTTCTGGCTATTATGAATAGAGCAGTAATGGACACGGTTGAACAAGTGTCTCTCGGTAGGGTGAAGCATCTTTTGGGTGTATGCCCAAGGATGGTGTAGTTGGATCTTGAGGTAGACAGATTCTCATCTTCCTGAGAAACCACCATGCTGCTTTCCATGGTGGCTTCACATGTTTGCACTCCCACCAGCAATGGGTGAGTGTTCCCCTTACTCCTCAGACTTAGCAGCATATTGATCTTAGCCACTCTAACAGGTGTACGATGAAATCTCAAAGCAGTTAAATTTGCATTTCCTGGATGCCTAAGGATGTTGAACCTTTTGTTTCAATGTTTCTCTGTGTTGTGAGAGTCTTATATTGAGAATTCTGTTTAGATCTGTACCCCATTTTTAAATTGGGTTATTTGGTTGGTTTGTTTGCTTGCTTTTTTTTTTTTTTTTTTTGAGACAGGGTTTCTCTGTGTATCCCTGGCTTTGCTGAAACCAATTCTGTAGACCAAGCTGGCCTTGAACTCACCAAGATCTGCCTGCCTTTGCTTCCCTAGTGCTGGGATTAGTGCTGGATGTGTACCACCATTGCCTGGCTATTTGGTTTTTTAAAATCTGGGTTTTTTGCATTCTTTATATATTTGAATACTAGTCCAATATTTGTAGTTGTTAAAAACTCTTCCCATTCTGGGGGTTGCCATTTTGTCTAAATGACAGTGACCTTTACCTTACAGAAGCTTTTCAGTGTCATGAGGTCTCATATTAATTGTTGATCTTAGTGCCTGTGCTAATAGAATCCTGTTCAGGAACTCTTTCCCAGTGCCAATGAATTCAAGGCTACTCCACACTCTCTCTTTTACCAGGTTCAGTGCATCTTGTTTTATGTTGAGGTTTTTGGTCTACTTGAAGTTAGTTTTATGCAGGGTGATAGGTGTGGGTCTATTTGGATTTTTTTCTGTTCAGCCATCCAGTGTGATGAGTACCATTTGTTGAAGATGCTGTCTTTCTTCCAGTATGTATTTTCAACTGCTTTATTAAAAATTCAGGTGTTGATAAGTGTGTGGACTTAGGTCTGAGTTTTCAGTTTGATTCCATTGATCAATGTGTCTGTCTTTTTGCCACTACTATGCTGTTTTTTATTATTATAGCTCTGTAGTTTAGCTTGAAATTGAAGGTGGTGATAATTCCAGCAGTTCTCTTACTATTTAGGACTGTTTTAGCTATTCTCTCTCTCTCTTTCTCTTTCTCTCTCTCCCTTCTCTCTTTCCTCCTCCCTCATATGAAGCTGAAATTTGTCCTTTCAAGATCCATGAAGAATTGTATTGGAATTTTGATGGGTTTTGAGTTGAATCTGTGGATTACTTTTGTTATAGTGGCCATTTTTTACTATGTTAATCCTACCGATCCATGATCATGGGAGATCTTTCCATCTTCTGATATCTTCTTCAATTTCTTCCTTCAAAGAAGTGAAGTTTTATCATCCAAGTCTTTCACTTGTTTGGTTAGAGTTACACCACAATATCTTATATTATTTTAGGTTATTGTGAAAGGTGTTATTTCCTGAGTTTTTTTTTCCTCAGTTCATTTGTCATTTGTATATAGGAGGGCTACTGATTTTTGTGAATTAACTTTGTATCTGGCTCCTTTCTGAAAGTGTTTATCAGCTGTAGAAGTTTCAGGTCATTTTGTAATGCTTTTGGTCCTCCAAGGAGAATGTAGCCAGGCAGTCATGGATCAAAACACATACAGCATATCCAGGTTACTTTCTGACTGTCCTTTCTCCTATGTTCCAGGGACATTCTGTTGTCTCCACTTTGCTCCCTGTAGCTTACTTTTGGATAGCTAGGTGACTCCACGCTACTTCCTCAGGTCATGTCAAGAGCCCCACTCTCCCCTTAGGCACCCACTTCAGTGCATTCGTCTTAATCAAATCTTGTTATATTCTTCTTGGCCTAACAACCATAATACTCAGTTGAACATGTGATCCCCAGACTCCTGATTTAAGGCTTTGAGCTTCTGTTACTCTTTTGGTAGAAACCCCCATCTCCTCTTAGGCCCGGGTTTTATACTTTATCTTCTGGACTGAGTTGGCATTTAATTCTCCTTGTGGGTTTGGAAGCAACGAAAGATCATGGAAACAGATATTTAGGAAAATTATATTTCCTTGCATGGCACCTTCCCAAGGCATGATCCTTGAAATGTTTTAACTCATTGCCAAAGAGCAGCTATAATCCTCCTGTTGGAGGTTTAGGACAGTTTCAGCTCAGATCCTGGTCACTTGTATCTGTATATCTCTCTCCAACATCTCAAGGTCTCATTACTTTCCCATCAGTACAATTAGCTTATTGTGGGAGACTGGAGTTGAAGACTTTAAGGTATTCCCCTCCCCCAATGGTGGGGATCTTATCCAGAATCTTCCTCATGCTAGTCAAGCACCTTGTCACTTAGTTGTTATACTGTTAGCAGTTATGAGGCTCCAGCCCGAGTCGGCCTGTCCTCTACAGGCCAATTAAACAAACAAGAAATAGGGGAAAGCAGAAAAAGGAGATCTATACAATTTATACATGGGAAAGAAGGATGTAGATGATTGGCAGCTCTTCAAATCAGTCTTCAGGGTCCTGGCAAGAGATTTTGGCTTAACCATGGTGTGAATAGTAAGTAGTCCCAGCCTCAAATCCCAGTCCGAATTGCTTGAAATCTATTTCCCTTCTAGGCAACAGTTTCCTCCTCTGAATGTCATCAAGCTATTTCTGGGAACACATCAACTTTTCAGGGACCATTGTTTTTGTAATCTGAATGCCAAAACAAGGGACACAAGTGTCTCTTTAGAACTCTTTCTTCAAGACTGGCTACACCACCAGCTTTTCAGATTTCAGTGCTTAGCTGGGTTTGTAAACCCTACAACCATTAAAAAAACGTTTCAGTCTTGGTCCTCATTCATATCAGTCCAGTGACCAAAGGAGATGGCTTCTTTTAGAGATGCCATAGAGACTTCTGGCTTCCCGACAGATTCTGAGTTGCGTACTTCAGGCACTTGAGCAATTTTTTCCCCTTGTTTACTGTCCTTAGAGTCATCAGCAGCCATCATCTGACTACAGTCTTTACAATCACTATGGTTACCATGGCAACTAAGTACTATAGCCACTTTATTTCTGTTGCCCTCCACCTGAATTCACTCCGTGCGGCCACCAGTGATAGGTTGCCTCTGTTATTTCACTGAATACCTTGGTTTGCCAGCGGTCTACCTTCTCCTGGTGGGGAGGGCAGTTGTGTGCTTCTCAACCACATGAAAGCAGCAAAATATCAGACTACTATTTTGGGAGTGTGTTTTCTTGAGCCCCTCCCGGTACCTATCCTTGCATCTATCTGAAGCCAGGAAGGAAACATATGGCACACTCAAATGGAGGTGACTGAGATGGAGTTAATAAAATAAATATTTATAAAGATGTAAGCAGGCGTGGCAGATTGAATAATGGCTGTTATTGCTTTTAAGATTTATTTTATATGTCCAGGTGTTTTGCTAGTATGTATGTATGTATGTGTATTGTTGTATGTGCCTGCTGCCTTGGAGGCCAGAAGAAGACATCATATTCCCTGGAACAGGAGTTATAGACAGTTATAATCCACCATGCAGGAAATAAACCTGGATCTGGTGCAAGAGCAGTACGTGACCTTAACCACTAAGCCATCTATCTTTCCAATCCCAACTTAATTAAAAATATTTTTATAAGTTTTATTTGTGTTTCTGTATATGCATGTATGTGTCTACACACACATGTGTGAGAGTGCCTGTGGAAGCCAGAAGAGGGCATTGGATCCCGAGGAGCTGAAGTGACAGATGGTTGTAAGCTCCTGGTGTGATGCTGGGAGCCAATCTGGTCCTCTAAAAGAACAGCAAGCTCTCTTAGCTGTTGCTCCATCCTCTCTAGCCCCAGAGCAGTGGGCTCTCTGTCTGCATTGCCACAGTGTGTGTCTTTGGGATTGACCCTGGGGCTTATTGAGGCCAATGGCAGGGTGTGGGATGGGAGATCACTCTGTTTCTAATTTTCAGCTTAAGAGATGCCATAGGTAGATATATTCCTGTTCAAATTTGAATGTGGAGTGACCCACACAGGCTTCTATTTTGCACACTTGTTCCTCAGCTGGTGGTTCTATTTTGGAAGGTTGTGGAACCCTTGGGAAGTGGGGCCAAGCTGGTGAGATTGGTCAATAGGGGCAGACCTCTGAAGATTATAGCAAGTCACTAAGTTGTGTGCTGTATTTAACTTTTTATTGTACTACAGGCTTTATGTGGATGATTTTGCTCAACTTTAGACTAATGTGAATTTTCTGAGCACATTTCGGGTAGGTGAGTTGAACTAGAATGTTCAGTAGACTAGGGGTATCATGGTCATTCCATTTATGGTATGTTCCACTTTGGTGGGTCTATTGGATGTATCGCACTGTAAGTTGAGGAGCATCTGCACTCTTGTTTGTGCTCATGAGCCTCTGCCACAGCCACTGGAGAGAAATGGCTACTAAGATGCATGGAAAACATGGGAAGAGTAGTTGCAACCATGAATTATGTACAGTGTGTAGCATTGTTGTTCTAGGTGCAAAATATTGAAGCAATGATGTCCCACTGAGCTCATCCTGACTCAAGCAAGCTCGACTGGGCCTGGACCTGGACCTGGAGCTGGACCTGGACCTGGAGCTATAGAAACACATAAAGCGTTGTGGTGTTAGTATCACAGGAACCTCATCCACCAGGGTAAACAAAGGGATGGGACAGATGGGACAGACGTGAGCTTAAAGGATTGAGGGGGAGAAGTTGCTAAGACCAAGGGAGAGCAGCTACAAGAAGAGATGCTTGGCTAGAGTTGTGGCCTTCGGTGGTAGATGCAGGAATCCATGGAAACCAGAGTGGTAGCCAAGGGAAATAAACAGCAGCACCTTGCTGTCCAAGGGCTCCATTAGAATAGCTCACTTCTTCATAGCAACTGAGGCAGGTTGAAGGTTTGGAAGGGAAAATAAAAAAAAACATTCAACACACTTGGCATTTTTGAAAATGTCTCTGTTTCATTCTCATGATTGTGTGATGGTTTGGTGGGGAGCAGGATTCTTGGCTTGAGATAGTTCTCTGCAGAAATGTGAAGGAGTCTTCAGCAGCCTATTAAGAGGCTGGCATTCATCAGCACTCCTTTTTAAAAAAGATTTATTTATTATTTTATGGGCATTGGAGCTCTGTAAAGGTACAAAATCCCTTGGAATGGGAGCTATAAACAGTTGTGAGCTGCCACTCAGGAGCTGGGAATTGAACCTGAGTCCTCTGAGTGCTCTTCCTCTGGAAGAGCAGCCAGTGCTCTTAACTGCTGAGCCATTTCTCCAGCCCCTCTTATTCAACACTCTTAACCTTTGTGACTGCACCATTAATTTCTCACTATCCCTGGGAACTAGTAGGACTTTTCCTTTTGCCTCAATCAGATTTCACTAATTTATAGCATGCTCCCCAAAACAGCTCTGCTTTTATCCATTATTCTAGATCATTTATGAGTCTTTCCATTCTGCAACTATTCTTAGACTATTGGCTTGTAATAAAAAACAATCATACTTCTCTTTGTATGTGTGCTATATATGGCATGTGCATACCATGATATGTGTGTAGAAGCCAAAGGACATCTGGGAGTCAGTTCTCTTCTTCCATTCCCTGGGTCACAGGGATTTAATTCAGATTGTTAGGCTTGGTGGCAAGTGCTTTTACCCACTGAGCCATCTCACCAGCCCTTCATAATTTATCCTCTTCTGTTTCTCTGTTTCTTTGTTCCTTTAAAAATTTTTTTGTTATTGTTAAAAACATAATTATTTGTTTTTATTAAGTGTGTGTGTGTGTGTGTGTGTGTGTGTGTGTGTGTGTTTGCCCATGTGCATACGCTCATGAGTGCAGGTGCCCATCAAGGCCATATGTGTTGGATCTGCCCCCTGCAGCTGGAGTTACAAGTGAGCCATTTAATGTGGATGTTGGGAACTAAACTAGGTCTCCTGGAAGAGTAGAGGGCTACTCTTGGCCACTAAACCATCTCTCAACCCCCAATCTTAAAAAAAAAAAAAATTACAAATTTTCTACTCTATTCTCTTTTTCTCCTTTTCTTCCCCTCATTCTCTTTTCTTCCTCTCCCCCAGCCCATCACTTCTTTATCTTTTCCTTTCTCTCTGTTGGAGACAGGGTCCTGTGTTACTCAGTATAAAATGAAACTTCTGGGGTCAGATTACCCTCTGGGGAAGTTTCTTTGAAGATGACTGACCTATGCACTGGGAGCTGACATAGTTCCTAGAAATGTGTTCAGGAAAAGAGTCAGCAAAGGAAATAAGTGAGAGAGGAGGGTACCTTGGTTCAAGAGAGGTACCAGACTGCTTGGCCTATAGATGCTTACTGTGTGAGAACCACAGAGAAGGAGCCTGAGCTGTTGTGTCCCCCAGGTTCATGGCATAAGAGGTGAAAAACAGCAAGAAGAAAGAAGACAGTGAAGAAAGAAATGAAGAAAGAAAAGTAAAGAAGAAGAGGAGGATGAAGAAGAAGAAGGAAGAAGAGGAGGAGGAGGAGAAGAAGGACACCCCACACCATCCTTTGGGTTGTAAATCTAATCACTCCCTCTCTTTATCCACCTTGACATACCTCATAGTCCTTGGATGTTTAGTAGTGATTTTATTCAACAATGCAGAAACAGAAAGCCAACTGTATACCCGTGTATACCTATAGGTGCCCATGGAGCCTAGAGTAGGGCATCAGATCCCTTGGAACTAGAATTACAGGTGGTTGTGAGATACTTAACATAGGTTCAGGGAAACAAACTATGGCCCTCTACAAGAAAAGTAAGTGGAGCTGGGCCTGGTGGCACATGCCTTTAATCCCAGCACTTAGCGTGCAGAGCCAGGTGGATCACTGTGAGTTAGAGGCCAGACTGATTTACAAAGTGAGCCCAGGACAGCCAGGGATACAGAGAGAAACCCTGTCCCCCAAAACAAAAACAAAAACAAAACAAAAAACCCCCAAACAAACAAAAAAAAAAGAAAAATAAATGTTCTTTTACCCCTGTTCCATCTCTCCAGCTCTAGGGACACTCTACTGTCTCTTCTGGGGAAGAAATGAGTTGGGAAGCCCCTTTACTCATGGTGTAGTATGCTATTGGATGGGTTCACACTATGTATGTGGTAGATTGAATAAATATGGTCTTCATAGGCCACAACCACACAAACTCTCTACTGTAACCAACATCAAAAATTAAGGGACTTAACAGTTACTTGTCTTTAATATCTCTCAACATCAATGGTCTCAATTCTTCAATAAAAAGACACAGGCTAACTGAATGGATGCATAAACAAGATTCAACATTCTACATTCAAGAAACACATCTCACCCACAAGGACAGACATTACTTCAGGGTAAAAGGCTGGAAAAAATATTCCAGGCAAACGGTCACAAGAAGCAAGCTGGTGTAGCCATTTTAATATCTAATAAAATAGACTTTCAACCAAAATTAATCAAAGGGGATGAGGAAGGACACTTTATACTCATCAAAGATAAAAATCAACCAAGATGATATCACAATTCTGAATATCTATGCTCCAAATACAAGGGCACCCACATTTGTAAAAGAACTATTAATAAAGTTTAAACCACACATCAATCTGCATACATTAATAGTGGGAGACTTCAATATCCCACTTTCATTGAAGGATATGTCATTGAAACAGAAACTAAGCTGAGAAATAACATCATTAACTAATGTCATGAATCAAATGGATCTAACAGATATTTACATGACTTTTCACCCAAACACAAAGGATTATACCTTCTTCTCAGCACCCCATGAAACTTTCTCCAAAATTGATCACGTAGTAGGTCACAAAGCAAACCTCAACCGATACAAGAAGATTGAAATAATACCTTGTATCCTATCAGATCACCATGGTCTAAGGCTGGACTTCAACAACAACAGAAATAACAAAAAGCCTACACACTCATGGAAACTAAACAACTCTCTACTTACTGATACCTAGGTCAGGGAAGAAATAAAGAAAGAAATTCAATGAATTCAATGAAATTCAATGAAAATGAAAGAACAACATACCCAAATTTGTGGGACACATTGAAAGTGGTGATAAAAGGAAAATTCATAGCACTAAGTGCCTTTAAAAAGAAAAAAAAAATGGAAACATCCCACAAAAGCAACTTAACAACACATCTGGAAACCCTAGGGAAAAAAGAAGCAGAAACACTCAAGAGGAGTAGACATCTGGAAATAATCAAACTCAGGGCTGAAATCAATAAATTAGAAACAAAGAGAACAATTCAAAGAATCAACAAAAGCAGGAGCTGGTTCTTTGAGACAATGAGCAAGATAGACGAACTGCTAGCCAAACTAACTAAAAGGCAGAGAGACACTATCCAAATCAACAAAATCAGAAATGAAAAGGGAGATATAACAACAGACACTGAAGAAATACAAAGAATCATAAGATCCTACTTTAAAGGCATATATGCCACAAAATTTGAAAATCTAAGGGAAATGGACAATTTTCTTGATCAATTCCACTTGCCAAAATTGAATCAAGATCAGATAAACAAATTAAATAGTCCTATTTCTCCTATAGAAATAGAAACAATCATTGAGAGTCTCCCAACCAAAAAAAAAAAAAAGCCCAGGGCCAGATGGTTTCAGCATAGAATTCTACCAGACCTTCAAAGAAGAGCTAATACTGCTACTCTTCAAGCTACTCCAAAAGATAGATGGAACATTACCAAATTCATTCTATGAGCCCACAGTCATGTTGATACCTAAACCCCACAAAGATCCAACAAAGAAAGAGAATTTCAGACCAATTTCTCTTATGAACATTGATGCAAAAATACTCAATAAAATATTTGCAAAATGAATACAAGAACATATTAAAGATATCATTCACCTTGACCAGGAAGGTTTCATTCCAGGCATGCAGGGATGGTTTAATATATGGAAATCCATCAATGTAATCCACCATATAAACAAACTGAAAGAAAAAAAAAACCACATGATCATCTCCTTAGATGCTGAAAAAGCATTTGACAAAATCCAACACCTATTCATGTTTAAAGTTTTGGAGAGATCGGGAACACAAGGCACATACCTAAACATAATAAAGGCTATATACAGCAAACCAATAGCCAACATCAAATTAAATGGAAAGATACTCAAGGAAATTCCTATAAGATCTGGGACCAGACAAGGCTGCCCACTTTCTCCGTATCTCTTCAATATAGTTCTTGAAGTTCCAGCCAGAGCAATGAGACAACAAAAGGAGATCAAGGGGATCCAAATGGGAAAGGAGGAAGTCAAATTATCCCTATTTGCAGATGGTATGATAGTGTATATAAGTGACCCCCAACATTCCACCAGAGAACTCCTACAGCTGATAAACACCTTCAGCAAATTGGCTGGATACAAATTAACTCAAAAAAGTCAGTAGCTTTCCTATATACAAATGACAAACATGCAGAGGAAGAAATTAGAAAAACTATACCCTTCACGATAGCCACAAGCAATATAAAATATCTACGAGTAACTCTAACCAAGAAAGTGAAGGACTTGTTTGAAAAAAAACTTCAAATCTCTGAAGAAAGATATTGAAGATGACATCAGAAGATGGAAGGATCTCCTTTGTTCGTGGATCGGGAGAATTAACATAGTAAAAATAGCCATCTTACCAAACGCAATTTGCAAATTGAATGCAATCCCTATCAAAATACCTACACAATTTTTAAAAGACATTGAAAGATCAATTCTCAACTTCATATAGAAAAACAAAAACCCCAGAATAGCTAAAACAATCCTATATAATAAAAGATCCTCCAGAGGACTCTCCATACCCAATCTCCAACTGTACTATAGAGCAACAGTAATTAAAACTGCATGGTACTGGCATAGCAATAGGCTGGTTGATCAATGGAATTGCATTGAAGACCCACACACATATGGTTACTTGATTTTTGACAAAGAAGCCAAATCCATTCAATGGGAAAAGGATAGCATCTTTAACAAATGGTGCTGGTCTAACTGGATGTCTACCTGTAGAAAAATTCAATTAGACTCATATTTGTCACCATGCACAAAACTCAAGTTCATTAAAGTGGATTAAAAACCTAAACATAAAACCAGAGACATTAAATCGGTTAGAAGGAAAAGTGAGGAAGAGCCAGGAACCACATTGGCACAGGAGACAACTTCCTGAACAGAACACCCACAGCCCAGGCCTTAAAGTCAACAATTAATACATGGGACTTCATGAGGCTGAGAAGCTTCTGTAAGGCAGGAGACACTGTCAACAGAACAAAGCAACAGCCTACAGACTGGGAAAAGATTTTCACCAACCCTACATCTGACAAAGGTCTAATATCCAAAATATATAAAGAACTCAAGAAATTAAACACCACCAAACCAAGTAACCCAATTGAGAAATGGGGCTCAGAACTAAACATAGAATTCTCAACAGAGGAATATCAAATGGCTGAGAAACACTTAAAGAAATGCACAACCTTTTTAGTCATCGGAGAAATGCAAATCAAAAGAACTCTGAGATTGCCTTTTACACCCATCAGAGTGGCTGAGAAAAAAAAATTCAAGCAAAACCACATGCTGGGGAGGATGCAGAGAAAGAGGAACACTCCTTCATTGCTGGTGGGAATGCAAACTTGTACAACCACTGGTGCTTTCTCAGAAAACTGGGAATAGGCCTTCCTCAAGACCCAGCTATTCCACTCCTTGGAATATACCCAGAAAATGCTCCAACACACACCAAGGACATATGCTCAACCATGTTCATAGCAGCCTTATTCATAATAGCCAGAACCTGGAAACAGCCTAAATGTCCCTCAGTTGAAGAATGGATAAAGAAACTGTGGTACATTTACACTATGGAATATTACTCAGCTATTAAAAACAAGGAAATCCAGAAACATGTGGACAAATGGATGGGACTAGAAATGATCATACTGAGTGAGTTAACTCAGAAACAGAAAGACTCACATGGTGTATACTCACTTATAATTGGACACTAGCCCAAAAGGCATGTCCCATGAAAGCCTTCACTTACCAGGAGATTGGGATAGATGTGAGGACATCCTACTGGGACTCTAGGTAAGAGAAATATAGGAGATAGGGAAATAGAAGGATCTAGAGGGTCCTAGAAACCTACAAGAAGAACATTGTGACAGGTGGATCAGGGCCCGGGGGGGTTCTGCTCAAATTATTATACTAACGACAATACAAGTAGTAAACATCGAACCCCTACTCTGATCTAGCCAATGGACAGGACATTCTCCACAGTTATGAGGAGAGTGGGGACTGACTCTGACATGAACTCTGGTGCCCTATATTTGACCACCTCCCCTTGGTGCAGAGGCCTGGTGGCACTCAAAGAAAGAATAAGCAGGCTACCAAGATGAGACTTGATAGCCTATGACCATATAGTGGGGGAGGAGGTTCCCCTCTGTCATAGACCTAGGGGAGAGGAATAGGGTGAAAGCGGGAGGAAGGGAGGAATGGGAGGATACAAGTGATGGGATGGCAATTGAGGTGTATCTGAATAAATTAAATCAAAATAAAAATTTAAAAAATGGTCTCCATAGATTCAGAGAGAATTACTAAAATAGGCATTATTTCAAAGGACTAGCACACGTGCCCTTGCTGGAGTAGGTATGGCCTCTTTGGAGGAACTGTGTTATAGGATGTGGATTTTGGGGTGTCAGAAGCCCAAGCTAGGCCCAGTGTCATTTCTCTTTCTGCTGCCTGCTGATCCAGATGTAGAACTCTCAGCTCCCTTCCCAGCACCATGTCTGTCTGCATGCTGCCAGGCTTCCCGCCATGATGATAATGGACTAAACCTCTGAACTGCAAGCCAGCCCCAGTGAAATATTTTCCTTGATAGGAGTTGCCATGGTCTTGGTGTGTCTTCACAGCAATAGAAACCCTAAGACACTTAGTATGGCATTTCCATCCTTACAAGCTCTGCATTTCCCACTGTAGAGACCATGCTACTCTTGGGACTAGAAACCCTTAGCTACCTGTTAGGGTAAGGCATGAACACAGGAAAAAGAATGGAGGGACAGAACCGACTTTCCAACAGTGTTGGTTGCTTTTATTTTTTTTAGTGCTTATCTGCGTCTCCTGCCTTCACATCTAGCTCTGGTATCAGACACTTTGTAGTACTTTATATTTTTGTGAATTTTGTGGCACAACCTGTTTCTCAGACTGCCTCACCAGCAGTTTGTAATTCAGGTGTCCCTGTTTCACTAGATAAATCTGGTTTCCAGCTTTCTCCGTGTTTGTTGTTCACTTCCTGTTGTCCTAACCAGGACAACATTTTAAAATAATAACACTTCTGAAGGACAAAGAATTAGTTGCACATGCTTAATTTTCTATTTAATCCACAAGTTTCTAAATAAAACAAAATCTGGTATTTTGATTTTCATTTAAATTAATCACTGTCTTACTAGAACTTAGAAACCATTATACTTTACAGAGTTTAATGTTAAGAACTATTAATCAGGTTCACAGAATTGTTACCATATGACCGAGACTGCTGTAGAGACAGTAGCTGTTACAGAGACAGACACTGCCAGAAGCAGCTACTTGCCAGTACTTGGTCTAAAAGGACAAAGAAAAGTTGGAATTACTAAAACTTGTTTAGGAAAGGGGCCTCCTGGAGCTGAAATGTGGACATCTGAGGATCCTGGTGGGTGGCTGTGTGTTGAAAACAGGGTACACGTGCTTCTGGACTGAGCTGCTGCTCCAGGGACAGGAAGAACTGCTGTTGACACTGTCAGGCATGGGGAGCAGCCAGGAAGCAGCCAGCAGGTACACCTTCCTCCTGTGGCC
Organism: Acomys percivali; assembly: GCA_907169655.1. NCBI lineage: Eukaryota > Metazoa > Chordata > Mammalia > Rodentia > Muridae > Acomys > Acomys percivali. The sequence continues at coordinate 94,505,303 of OU015749.1, forward strand.
TTGAAGTCTCTTCTTAGGGCCTTTTTCGACACAACCTAAAAGAGGTCCAACTGGCAAAGGGACATGCTGTGTGCAGAGAGCGGGCCCTGCATCACAGAGCCAGTTACAGAGCCTTGGAGTGAGAGGATGACTTACTAACTGACTGGGTCCACCCCTTCAGATACTCAGGATTTTCATGTGGTTTTACCTTCCTACAAGCAAAGTTAATTCTTATGCCACCCCTGCCCTTCCATGGCCCTATCTCTCCCACTCCTGCCTCCATGAGAAAGGAGACACAAACCCCAGTGTCAGTTGTACTCACATAGAAGAATGGAGTCTCACAATATATTCCTGGGCAATAGTGATGACAAGTCAAATCTAGTTGTAACCCCATCTAATCATTGGTTCTAAACATTATCTTTGGAACAGAGGAGATGTCTCAGCAAGGTACCAAGAAACCCCATACCAGGAGAGGAGAAAACCAACTCCTGCAAGTTGTCCTCTGACCTCCACTTAGCAGTGTGAGGCGCACACATACACACACACACACACACACACACACACACACACACACACACACCAAAGCTTTTTTTTTTTTTTAAAAAAAAAGCTTCTCTTAGTCACTTTTCTATTGCTGTGGCAAAATGCCATGATCAAGGTAGCTTAATTTGGGGCTCACAGTTGCAGAGGGTTAGAGTCCATGACCATCATGGCGGGGGGGGGGGGGGGGCATGGGAACAGGCAGGCAGGCAATGGTGCTGGAGCAGTAGCTGAGCGCTCACATCTTGATCCACAAGTGTGAGGCAGAGAGAGCTAATTGGGAATAGCGTAGGCTTCCGAAGTCTCAAAGTCTGTTCCCAGTGGCACACTTCCTGGCTACAGCTGGCTTTCTTCGTTACAAGTGTAGCAACTTCATTCATAAGAGCAAAATAAGTGGGTTCTGGTCCATGACATTCATTTATGGAAAATTAAAAAAAAAAAGCCAGACTGTACATGAAATGTATGACATAGTTTATCAACTACGCAACAAAGGAGCTGTGGCCCAAATCTCTTTCTTTTCTGAGAGTGAGGGTTTTTTTCCTTTTTAAAAAGTCTGGTGCATGCCTTTAATCCCAGCAATCAGGAGGTAGAGGCAGTCGGATCTCCAAGTTTGAGGTCAGCTTGGCCTCTGGAGAGAGTTCTAGGAAAGGCAGGGCTACATAGAGAAACCCTGTCTTGAAAAACCAACCAAACCAAACCAAACCAAACCAAAAGGTTTACTTTCATGTCTATGAATCTTTCTCTTGCCTGTGTGTATGTCTACCATGTTCATGCTTAGTGTTCACAGAAGCCAGAAGAGGCTATCAGAAGCCTTCCAAGCGGAGTGAGCTGCCATGTGGGTGCACAGAACCAAACCTCAGTCGTTTGCAAGAGCAAGAAGTTTTCTTGACCACTGAACACCTCAAAGATTGTGTGTGTTTCATCTAGCTGAGGCTGGCCTTGAACTTACTACATCACCTTAGATGACTTTGAACTCCTAATGCCCTGCCTTGGCCTCCCCAGCTCTGGATTCCAGGCATACCTCACTATACCTGGTTTGAGTTGGTGCTTTCTTTGTTAGGGAGCCTTAACACCGTTTCCCATATGTTCGCTAGATTTAGGTCTTCTTTTTCTGTTCTTGCATTTTGCCCAGTTTTCTATTTTTTTCTTCGTATTGACTTGTAAGAATTCTTAGGGGTTTTTTTCTTCCTAAAACATATTTGAAGTATATAGATAAGCATGGAAGTTATAACAATTCATGCTTTCACCACCCAACCTCATTGACTCTCAGCACCATTTTAGCCAATCAGTTGTCCTCCAACTCACTTACAACTTGTCTTCCTCCACCATTGTGAGTGCTGGAGTTGTAGGGCTATGTCACTGTTCCCAGTTTATCTCATTAATAGAAAAAGAAATAAAATGGGCTAGAGAGGTAGCTCAACCTGTAAGAGTGAATACTGCGCTTGCTGAAGGTCAAAGTTGGGTTCCCAGCTCCCACATTGGGTTGTTCACAGCCTCCTCTGTTTCTAGACCCAGGAGACTCTGGTACATCTAGCTCCTGGAGGCATCTGCGCTTGTGCTCACATAACCCTCACCTGTGCATACTAAAAATAAAAAATAATAAAAGCTTTTAAAAAGAGAAACAAAGCACTACAAATATGTTCTGTGGCCTGCTCTGATGCCGCTTCCTCTTCTTCTGCTTCTACCATAATCAGTACCACAGGCTTAGTATTCACTCTTCCCATGCAGTCTTTATACTGGGTAGGAGTTTGTATTTTGTACCCTAGTTCTTTGTTAATTCTATTCAGTTGGAATTGAAAATATCTCTTCTCATTCTGTTGTTGTTGTGTGTGTGTGTGGTTTTTTTTTTTTTTTTTTACCTTGCTTATGGTGTTTTCCTTTTTTAATATATGAAAGTCAAATTTTAACGTGATCACATTGAATATTTCTGTATGGCTCGTGATTTCTCCTGCTTCACCCTTGTCTCTCTTCTCTGTGCTCATTTTGTGAATGTATGTTTCACCTTTTAGGGGATGTCTATGTTCCCTAGAGGACAAGTCCTGATTTAACGTATCTCCTTCAATCCAGTGTCTCCCAGTTGGTAGATCCAGGTGGGCCATGGCTGGCCATGTTTCTCTGCATGTTCAAATCCAGCTGCTTTGTTCAGCCAGTAGCTCATATCCTTTTCCTTTTTCCTTTTCCTTCTTATCTTCTGCTTTCTATTCTATTTCTTTGCATCAGATTTACAGCACAGGAGTCTTCAGTCTGTTATAAATTACTGAAAATGATTAAAGTGAAGTCAAAGTCCAAAGATTTTTAGCTTTATTTCACTATGTTTTTGATATAATCATTAAACAAACAGATATGGTATGTTTCTTTTGTCTCCACTTCCTGCTCAGTCAGTTTTATCCTAAATCTTGTTCTCCCTTGGAACTACATGACATTTTTAGTAATACAGGGGTTTTCCACCTTCCTTCCAGAGACATTTGGCCTGGATAGTTTTTTGGTGTGGTGGTACATCTATCTACAGATATTTATAACCCTTTCCTTCCCTGCCTCCCTGTTACAACACTAAATGTCTACAGACATTGACAGATGTCTCCTGAGGTAGAAAATTACCCATTTGAGGCCAATTATCTTAGTTCATTTTCTCATTTTAGAACATCTGATGTGGACTAATAAAGGAGTGAATTTAGCTTGCAGCTCTGGGAGCTGTCATCAGGTGTCATCAAGTGACACAAGGACAGAAGGAGGACTCTACTTTCACGGACTTGCCAGTTCTAAGTTCCCAAAGATTTGATGTCCCAGTACTAGGATCCAGGCCATAAGGGTTTCAGTGGATCAATAGGGGTTGGGTGCAATTCAGTCCACAGCAGAATGGCCATGGCATTTAGGACCTTCTCCTGTTCATCTCTGACTCATAGAACAATGACTGACTACACCCCATAAAACATTACAAAAGAATAGGGCCCTCCAGGGCACTCTAGGGTTTATTTATAGGAAAGGATCAATGACCATAATGACAACTCCTTTTATTTAGGTACACTGACAGTAATATTTAATGAAAAATAAATGTTAACAAAGCTTGAACTTACCTTTCTACAAAGCACATTTTTGTGTGTGAATCTTAGCTAGGATTTTATTGCTGTGAAGGGACCCCATGGCCATGGCAACTCTTGTAAGGGAAAAACATTTAACTAAGGCTGGTTTCCAGTTCAGTTCAGAGGTTTAGTCTATTGTCATCATGGAGGGAAGCATGCTGGTGTGTAGACAGACGTGGTGCTGGAGAGGTAGCTGTGAATTCTAGCAGGCAGCAGGAAGAAACACTGGGCCTGCCTTGGGCTTCTGAATCCCCAAAGCTCACCTCCAGTGACACAGAGGTTTCTTTGTTTTTGTGTTTTTCATGATAAGGTTTCTCTGTGTAACCCTGGCTGTACTGGATCTTGTTCTGTAGACCAGGATGGCCTTGAACTCACAGAGATCCACCTGCCCTGCTGGGATTAATGGTGTATGCCACAGCCACCACCAAAGCCCACCCCTCAGCTACTATTCTTAGTGAAATGAGAGAGTCATTGAGATTTAAACCAGAAGGACACTTAATATCATTAGGAGTTGTTGGGGTGGGTTTATGGGTAATTTTGTGTGCAATTTTGACTGGGTTAAGGAATGCTCAGCCAGCTTATTCAAACATATTTATCGGTGTTTCTAGAAGTGATCAGCATTTAAATTAGTACACTAAGGAGGGTAGGTCTCCCCTCACCAGGGGAACTCAACAGAATGGAATGCAAAGGAAGAGTGTATTCTCTTTTTGGCAGCTGGGGTAACTCATCTTTTGGCCTTAGATACCGTACCTCTTGGGCTCAGACCTCTTGACCTCCAGGACTCACACCACAGGTACCTTCCCATTTTTCAGGCCTTTGCCCTTGGACTGAGAATAAGACTTTTGGCATCTGGTGCTCCTGAGCCTTTCAGATTCAGATTGAATTACATGACTGGGTTTCCTTACTGCTGGCATGTCATTCTGGGCCTCCATAATTTAAGTGTGTGTGTGTGTGTGTGTGTGTGTGTGTGTGTGTGTGTGTGTGTGTGAAGCTTTTTCTTTTCCTTTGGAAAATTCTGTCAGAGTAGAAGCAGAGAGATATGTTAATTATTACAGCTAAGGACTCTATTGAAACTTGGTTCCAATTCTTGAAAATCTTAGAAAAAAAAAGATGGTCTAGTTTTTAGCACATAGAGTTGACTTCAGTCAAATACATAGAAATATCACTAATTTTAAGGATAGCTTTATTAGCACCAGTGCTGGAGAGATGTCACAGCAGTTAAGAGCACTTGCTGCTCTTGCAGAGGACACAGGTTCCATTCCCAGCATTTACATGGCAGCTTACAACTATCTACAATTCCAGTTCCAGGATATTTGATGTTCTTTTTGACATCTAAAGACATCAGGCACATATATGGCACACATACATACATGCAGGGAAACGACTCATACATACAAAATGAAAATGAATCTCAGAAGTCATTTAAAATAACTATTACCTTCAAAAGAGAGAAAAATCCGAGTTGTAAATAGCCTTCTGGGCTCAAAAAACAGGAAGCAGGTTGAGAAACTCACTGACCTTTGCAAATGCCAGGTGCAGAGGACATGCCAGGTGTTTGTTCACGAAGCACTATTTCATCTTTCACCTTACATAGAATCCTGATTACTCAGCAGGATTTTATCATTGTCATTATTATTTGCCTTTTTTTAATTCAAAGGTTTCTACATCAGGAAAAGATACACCTGGACCTGGTAGAGATCATTAGCTCCTAGACGTCAAAGATTTGATGGAACCTTTGTGGAGTTAGGATTGCGATTGAATATTTTACATGTGTGGAGGATCTAAGTATAAACAAGAGAGCAGATTATTTAACAGTAGGCTAAATTGTTCCCCATTACTCCCTACCCTAAAATAGCATGAAGTACCCTAAAGGACAGAATCCTTTGCTATAACTGCAAATAGATAAAAGGTTATCCTTTGGACTTTAGATTTGGCCAAATGATTTTCTTCAGTCAACGGGATGAAACACAAGTGACAAGTACAAAAACTTGAAATATTTGCCTGTCATTCTTCCTGCTTTTGCTTCTGTGGCCATCATGGGAAGGGTGTGTTTGGAGTCGTGTCTTTCAGCAGAGGCACTGCTGGTGACTCTGAGATAACACAGTGTGCCTCGATGTTAAAGCTCTTACAGTACTTCCCAAGGGCGATGATGGGAATTAGGATCAATGTGCTCCCATGGAAGTGGTGAGATACGTTCAGCTCCTGGGTATTCTTTATAGGTAGAACACATATTTGAATCTGGAGATGTGGGCTTGGAAAAAATGGAAGAATGAAGTGTCCATTTGCTGTGTACATTATATTAGTAAGTGATCATGTGTCTGAATTCTCAAAGAAGCTGGCACTGGAAGCTGGTTTGCCCCACCCTCCATTTGTGGACATATCTGTCTTAAAAGTGTCCACCAGGATGAGAGGTTAGGGAGAAACAGCCTGATGTGAGTAGCCTGCTCTGCCACCTGAGGCCATGGTGCAGTCCCAGCCTGTGCTGCCTGCTGAGGGCCATGTCTGGGTTCATGACTATCCAGAAGCATGGGCATGTCTTCATTTCCATGGCTCATATTACCACCAAAGGCCATGCAGACTTCCCTGGTCAGGGCCGCTGCCTGGGACCATGTTAAGATGTCCAAGGGCGGGGTGGAGCTGGCCCTGCCCATCACTGGTTGTAGCACTGGGAAAGCTGGCCCATCTCTCATCTGCTGTGAGGTGGGGTGGTTGCAGGAGAGCTGCTGCCCCTTTGCCCCTTACCACCTGCACCTTTGGCTGGTGGTGGTACCCTGTCCCCCAAGGGTCATTTGTGTAGGAGAGCTGTCCCTACCCCTTACCAGCTGCAGCACTTGGAGAGCAGGCCCTTGAGTCTTGCCAGGGAAGCACAGCAGAACTGTTCCTGGTGGTGGGAGTGCCTGTGGGCTGGCCTGGAGGTCAGGAGAGCAGGAGAGTTGTTCCTGTCCCTTGCTGGCTTTGGTACTTGCTTAAGTTAGCACGGTGGGGAGGTGGGGAGGTGGGAGCTGTCGGGTGGGGGGGGGGAGAGTGAAGGATGAGGTGGGTGGGTGGTGGTGGGGGTCAGAGCTGAAGAGCTTGCCCTGGTCCTTGGTGGTGTGGGTGCAGGAGAGCTGGTGTGCTGACAGACTCAGCTACTACCCAGGCCCACCCCAACATCTACCCCATCTATAAACTGCTGGAGCTCGTTAAGGGGCCAGTGCTGCAGATCCACAGCTGCAGGATCTCCATGGCACAGGGCAACAGCAGGATATTGAGAGGCATCTTGGTGAGCATCTTGTATTGATGGTGTAGCAGAAGCCAGAGGCCTTGAACCAGACTAGTGACTCACTGCAATGAACATTTGCAAGTAGAGATGTGTGGACCAAAGTGTATACTGTGTGACATACCAGGATGTACTGCAGTTTCCACAGAGAGAGGTGTTTTTACTGTTCTCTTTTTTGTTTTAAGAAATTTAATTTTAAAAAATGTTCTTTTGTTGGGGAGGATACAAGGGCGGAGGGCAGATGGAAAGGGATGGGAAAATGAGTGGGATTGGGGTGCATGATGTTAAATTCACAAAGTATCAATAAAAGGTTAAAAGTGTCCTTCAAACCGGATGTGGTAGTACATGTCTTTAATCCCAGCAGTTCAGAGGCAGGCAGATCTCTCTGAGTTCAGGGCCATCTAAAGCTACATAGTGAGACACCCCTCCTAAACACACACACACACACACACACACACACACACACACACACACACACA
>OU015749.1:94558810-94568834 GCA_907169655.1 Acomys percivali
AGAAAAGTAACAAGACTGTAGCCAGAATGGAATTCCTTAATAATGTAAGATATTGGAGCATATCGGAGCATACCACTGAGGACTGAAACAAAAATGTCAGCAAATATGTAACAAGTGGAAAAAAAAATCAACCAGAAGAGAAAAAAAAAATGTAGGTGCCCTTTTCTATAGATAGTCTCATGTGTCCCATGATAGGATTACATGAAGGTCATTGCTTTTACATTGTGTGGTTTCTTTGTGCATATAAAATGGTTAATTTAATTGCATTAATCAGTTAAAATGTCTCTGTTACGCTTTTCCCCCTCAAACTGCACATTATCTTTCCCAGAAATTACACTGTGGTTTGGGGATTGGCCTGACCAGTCCTAAGCATGTGACACTTTGTAGCTCTCAGATGATGTGTTTCGCGTTTTACGGTATTCTTGTATCAATTAATACAACTCTGTTTTACTCACCAATACTCTTCTTGAAGCCAGGTCCTTTAAAAAGCAACTCAGCTTTGAAGAATCATGTGCTAGGCACCTCTAGATCCTCTGCAGCCATTTCTGTCACTTAGTTGCCTAAACAATGATGAAAAGGGAAAAGTTTCTTTCACAACCACCTTGACTGACAGGCAGAAACTTTCCTGCGTCATTTCCTTTGGCATGTCGACATAAAGGCTCCCAAGTCAAACTTCAGTCAATCTAGGTCTATGTAGCCTGTATTCTTTTTTGTTTCTCTTCAAGTGAGGATAAGATGGTTGTTTATCAAAACTCTGATGAATTATTTCAAATGTCAAAAAAGAATCTCTGCACTTACAGGTTTGCAATAGATATATACCTATTGCATACTGTGTATGGATAACTCCGTTACATTTAGTGGGTTCTGAGGTATAGAATATACCCATGACTATTGATGAATGTGTTAACGTGCACCAAAGCTACAGGACTTAGAACTCACTGTGAGGAAAGTTTTTGATCTAATTTAGACTTACATAAAATCATGAAATACTCAGCAAAAAAACTGGATTAAACTAAACGAAGTGAAAGTTACATGGGAAGATAAGAGCCAGAGAGTCATGTGGCTCAAAGTTATATCCAGCTCATCCCTTATGCTGTTAGTCACATGTTTTTTTCCTTCATTCTTAAAATTTTCACCACCTTGCTCCATAAAATTTTATAAGTACAGTTAATGATTGCTAAACAGACATTCACTGGGGTATAATTTAATATGCATAAACAGCTTCATATTTAAATGAGAGGGACACTGTCTTGATTTGGTGAACTGAAAGATTGATTCACCTAAATGTAGAACACAGTTTGGGTTTCATTTCAGGTTTATTTGTCTCGAGTTCTTGCTGTCAGTTGCAGACTTGTTTTAACATTTTTATTTTCTTTCCGGTTGATGATGATGATTTTTTTTTAAACTTGGTACGTATTTTTGATTCACTGCTTAGCCATTGATTACTCTGTCTTGAAGTTCTTCCTTGAAGCTGTCCCTTTTATTCGGTTGCCTCTGTTCAGATGTGACTAAGTGCTCTCTCTTGCATCACCTTTACCTGTACAGGACAGAGGCTGATGTCAGTTTCTTCCTCTAGGGGGTCTCTACCTGAAAATTTTTTTTTTTTTGAGACCTAGCTTTTCACTAAACCCGGAGCTCCCACTTTGGCTAGACTGGCAGGCCAGCGAGCTGTGGAGATCTCCGTGTTCCTGACCCAGCAGTGCTGGAGTTAGGGACGTGCTTCGCCATGCCCAGCTTTTATGTGCACACTGAGGATCTGGACACAGATCCTTGTTCTAGCTTCACTTCCATAACGGTGATAAATTTACTCTGACAAAAAGTAACGACAGTTATGGAAAAGGAGGCCACAAATTTGAAAAAAAAAAAAAAAAAAGAGCAAGCAGGGGGGAAATGGCAGGGATTGTAGGGAGGAAAAGGAAGGGAGAAATAATGATATAATTATAATCCCAAAAGGTAAAAGAAACAATAAAAACAATTTTATTTGTGTTTATTTTTAAAATAATAAAATAAAAATAAGATAACAGATCCCCCCTAATACTGTGCATGCTAATATAAAATTGTTAAATAAATTAGAAGTAAAGCTTAGTTACCATACATGGAAAAAAGAAACTTTAGGGGAGGAGGGGATTCTTTTAAGTTACAATTTGAGGTTATATTTCTCTCTTGAGGGGAATCAAGAGCAGAGATAAATGAATGCTTATTTGCTTGCTTACTTCAGTTCAGTTCCATTTTGCCACTGTTATCAATACTCTCTGCGTAGGGAATGGTACCACCCACAGTGGTCTGGGTCTTCCCCACCTCATTCCACTTAATTAAGACAATATCCCGAAGACATGTGCACAGGCCAGTATTTCATAGATTCTCTCTTCTCAGGTGTATCAAGTTGACAATTAAAGGTAATCACAGCACCCCTTATGTTTGCATAACAACATTTGATATAGCCCTTCCCAGTTTTAATTATTAAATTATCTCTCAGATCACGTACTATACTTCACACAATAAATTTATCGTATGTACACATATGTATAAGCACACAAACATATACACATATATACACATGTACATATATGTAAGGTATAAGACAGGTAGGAAAGGTTAAAAAGACCACAGCAGAGTTCAAAAGACATCAAAGAGGCCTGAGAGGACGAAAGAGGAAGATGATAGAGATGGGAAGACAGATAGAGAGTCTTTCTGTGTGGCTGGGGGACAGATAACTAACCCTGCTTGGGAGTGTTGCTGCTTCTGTCATTGAGCCTAAGCTGAGCTACAGGAAGGAGGTGGAGTAAAGCTTGAGGAGATGAAGGGCATGACCGTATCTAGGTGAATGAATGGGAAGACAGATTGATGACAGACCGGTAAACATGAATAGACAGAGTGACAGATGACAATCTGAGTACTCCAAATGAACACAGCAGGGACTGAGCTGAATTGGAGTCCCTGTGATATACATACATTGAGTGGTCAGATGACAGGAGTGTGGGACCATCATCACTGAAACTTCAGCTGCTCTCCTCTTTGTGGGTTCCAGGTGAGCGAGCTGTACTCTTTCCTTAGTCTGGTATTTCTGGTATGTTCTTGAGCCTGGATTTTCTAATATGCTTAAAGTGTATCCATGCATTCCTACAGTCGCAATTCACTTTGCCTAAGCCATTTATTAGTCTGTGCTGTCATGCATATAGGGTACTCCACTGTAGCATGGGCAACCAACCTATCAGTGTCCAGATCCCCAAAGAAAAATAACTCTCCTTCCACTGACAGCCATCAATTGCCAGTAGTTCTTCAATAAGGGGTGGGATTTATGACTCCATATCTATGCTAGAATGCTGACCAGCTTGGTCTTATACAGGCCATCTGAGGATAACTACAGGTACTGTGAGTTCTTGAGTGCTACAACCATTCCATACACAGAGGACAGCATTTCACACCACTTTTGCCTATCCCCTGCCTCTTACATTTCTCTGCCTGCTCTTTTGCTATGTTCCCCAAACCTCTGGGTGGGGGATTGACATAGATGCCATATTATTTATAGCTGAACACTAAGTCAGTGATTGCGAGCACTTTGACAACGTATGAAGGCCTGCGTTAACTGCTGCCAAGTGGAAAAAGAAGTACTCTGACACTTTCAGAATAACTCTAATTTATTTATTTAGAAGGCAGTTTGACAACATGACCATTTAACAAAACAATAATAGCAAATTACTCTCTAGGGCCTCTGATCTCCTGAGTGGCGGGCGATTGGCAAGGCTTATAGTGCCAACTCTGACTTCCCTTCTGCGGAGCAGGCTTCTAATCTAATTAGAGAGCTGCTGGATACTTCTGTTAACAGTCATGCCACTAGTGCATATCTTATCTGTCAGGTTAGAGTTGCAAACAGGCAAGATGTGGACTGTTGTCTTTTCTACCACAGGGGCCTACATGCATCTTCAAGCGGTATGGAAACTAGAGAGCAGGAAGGAGGTTTTATTTGTATTACTCAAAACCATATTTATTTATTAGAGTCAGGGTATAGTGTAGTATAGGCTGGCCTGAAACTCACTATATTGCAGCAAATGGTGTCCACTTTCTTATCATCCTATCTTTTCCTGCTATGTGATGAGATTACAGGTGTATGTCACCACAATCAGCTAAGTAAAGTAAAGTAATTACTGGAATTAAAATAATTAAAATATATAATCTTTTACCAATAATAGTCAATAAATTTATTTTGTACCTTCTTTGTGTCAGAGAGTACCCATTTACTTATTAAAATGTTCCTTATATTTTGGTTATTTTCCCCATTTAAACACCAAACATTGGGAATTCACAGAAAGGTTAAACAAATTTCCCAAGATCCCACAGTTGTTAAATAGGAAAACCAGAATTGTATTGAGAAATAAGGTTTCAAAGTCCACATTCTAACCACTTAATTGGGATACTGAAAGGGCTAGCAACAATTTTCCTGGGATAATAACCATGTAACTCACACCGATCACAGCCTAATAATAGAGTGACTGTTGTGAAATCTGCTTTATGGGCAAAAGTTGTGCTCATCTTTGTATCCAGGTTCTGAGATGATTATAAGATAGACTTTTTATAAACATCCAGAAAATATTTCTACTTATGGAAAAGCATAATTAAAAGTCTTTGAATTAAATCCACAAGCATGCGAACCTTCCTTCCATGTAATGGTATTACTGAAATCATAAAACAGATTGCTAGGTGCTTTCTCAGGGTATGTCAGGTTTGGAGGTCATCGGGGATGCACTCTCCTCCTCACATTAACATTGGACTCTAGCTCCCATTTCCTTGGTAAGTCACTAATTTTAAGGATGGGAAAAGACCACAGTTTCACTCCTTTGAATTTGAAATATCATGTGAAAGAGGGAGGAAGCATCATTATCACTTCCTCCCCCATTTAGAGTTAAAATACTGTGTGGAAATGGGGAGTGGAGGGAGCAGGGATTGTTGAGGCCCATTATGGAAAGGCTATTTTTCTCCTGATAAAGCATGGGTATTCTATAGATTTATTATTGTTTAAAAAATTTTAAAAAATATTTTACATATACTTTATGTGATATTTGATCACAAGAACGGGATTTGAATTCCACCTTTGTCCCTCGTGGAGTCATGCTATTCTAAATACCTCGAAGACTACACGATTTCAAAGGCATGTTTTTGTCCTCTCCCATGAGTTAATCCAAATGGACCTGTCAATCATGTGTACAAGAAAACACTCCTCAAAAAGCCGTAACTGCAGGCCAGGCGTGGTTGGCGAATGCCTTTAATCCCAGCACATGTGGGGGGAGGGTGGCAAGCAAATTTCTGCAAGTTTGAGGCCAGCCTGGTCTACAGAGTGAGTCCAGGGCACCCAGTGCTACATAGAGAAGCCCTGTTTTGAGAAAAAGAGCCCACCATAACCACCAAACCCTGTAACTTCAAGAAATATGGTATATCTGAAAACATGATGAAAATCTGGGAAGAATAACTACCCCGTTACTGATTTAATACCTTACAAGTCTATCTGAAAGTCCTCCTGCTTCACTGAAGTTGCTTCTATTATGTTAGTTTTGAGTTCTAACTCTGAACGTATACTTTATTTTTATTTTCTCTCTTTGTATTAAAAAGCATTTTAGCACTTCTTCTTTATAGAAATAATACTTTGTCACACAACATTTTTTTTTGAGATAAGGTTTCACTCTGTAGCCAAAACATCTATTCTGTTTGCTCTATGTAGTGGGTAATACTGTAGACATGGAAGGCTCTAGAAGCACCCAGGAAACAAGCCTCTGGTATGCCTGTGAGGTATTATCTAGTTAGATTACTTGAGGTAGGAAGATTCACTTTGAGAGTGAACAGATTAATTCCATGTATTTTCTCAGATGCTGCCTGACGTGTGACCACGACAAAGAAGTCCTCTCCAGGGCTGTCTCTTCTCTCTGGCCAGGTTTGTGTTGTTTCTTCTTTTTCTTTTTTTCCTTTTATGAAGTAGATTTTCTTCTCACATGCTATATCCTGGTTACATTTTTCTCTTTCTCTACTTCTACTTCCCCCTCCCCTCAGAATCCACCTCCTTGTTTTTCTCATTAGAAAATAAACTGACTTCTAAGGGATAATAATAAAATAAAACAAGCAATAAAAAAAAAACCCAAAACAAAACAACAACTACAAAAAACAAATCAAACCAACAAAACAAAACAAAACAAAAACCAAACCCTATACATTGGAGCAGGATAAAACAAACAAACTGAAGGAAAAAAGCCCAAGAGAAAGCAACAGCCACAGATACAGGTGCAGAGACCCACTTAGTCACACACTTTGGAATCCCATAAAAACATTAAACTGTAAAAAAAAGAGAAAAATATATGAATGAAATAAAATGAAAATAAAAAATCGAAAAATAAGATAATAAAAAGAAAAAGAAAAGTCTTGACATGACATTATGAAACAAGGAATCGCCAAGGATGCTGCTGAGTTCATTTACTGTTGTCCATCTACTGCTGGGCATGGGCCTATCTTTAAGAGTAGTTTCTTTCCCCAGTGAGACTCCTTTGTAGAAAACTAAATTTTCATTTGCCAGTAGTTATCAATTGGAGATAGCTTCTGGGTTAGGGATGGGGTGTGTGTCCACTTCTTCTTTTAAGCTCTAGGGTCTCTTTGGGTGTAGATGTGTGCAGGCCCTATGCACGTTGCCTTAGTCTCTGTGAGTTAATTTAGAGGGCTTTGTTCTCCTGGTGTCCTCTATCCCCTCTGGCTCTTACACTCTTCCTGCCTCTCTTCTTCCTGCCTCTGAAGGGAATAATATTATGGAGACACCCCACTTAGGGCTGAATGTTCCAAGGTCTCTCACTCTCTGCATAATGCCTGGCTGTGGATCTCTGTATTTGTTTCCATCTTTTGCAGGAGGAAGCTACTCTGATGACGGCTGGTCAAGACACTGATCTATGGGTATGTCATTAGGAGTCATTTTATTGATACTTTTTTCATTTGTTTTCCCTCTAGGTCTGTTGGCTCTCTAGTCTCAGGTATTTGATTACCCAATCAATGTTGGGTTTGGGCTCCATCTCATGGGGTGGGCATTAAGTTAAGATATCGCTTGGTTACTCCCACAAGCTTTTTTTCCACCACCTTTGCACTAGCATATAATGCAGGCAAGACACCATTGTAGATGAAAGGATTTGTGGTTGGGTTGGTGTTTATGTTTCTCCCTTGGTAGGGTGCAGAGTACTTTCCTGTACTAAAGACAATAGAATGTAGTGGTGAAGGCTTTAAGAAGCTTGTGTTTCTTCTTACGCAAGGCAGAACCTCATAGCGTTTAATGGTTGGCTCTGGACTGTACTTGCAATCCACTCTCTTCCGGAAGCCTAAGAGCGAATACACATACATGTGCCTGTATGCAAAAAATGTTGTATGCAAAACATTTTATATTCTACGATGTAGAAATAATATGTCATTTAAACTATAAATAAATAAAAGAAGGAAGTCAGTTTTTTGAGACTCAAGCTTTGGATGCTGGGGATATCACACACACACACACACACACACACACACGCACACACAAAGAGAAAACATCAACACAACATAGTTGTTTCTTGCTTGCTGCTTGTACTGGACCAAGTCATTAGGTAACACGGCTTTAGAGAGAAGCCTGTCTAAGATTCATTTGGAAATGAAGTTGTCATGGCAACTGTCTCTGAAGCAACAGACAAAAATCCCCTCAGAGCTTCCAGAGAAACTCCAACGTCTTCTTTGCACTTGGATCCAAGGAACCAGCCTTATGGGCTGATTTTAATTTTGTTTTAATGACTTGCTTTTCTCTTTCCTTTTTGGAGTGGGATTGGAATCTTTCAGACTGACTCTGGGGTCAGGGCAATTGTGTGTATTTGACTAATGAAGGATTGTTATTGTCACTGTTGAGCCGAGGGTGAGCAGGTTCCCACTGATGTATCCATATGGCCTCAAAGCACGCACAGACCGCTGTACTGTGATTTTAGAAGATGGCCTTCTGTTTGTAAAAGTTTGTCAACTTCTCCAAGACCATTTCTGTCATTATTTTGGAACAAAACCATACTTAATGTTGTTGCTTAAATTTACCTAAATTCAGAGATTTATTTCATGCCTATATAATTAGTTATCATTATCCATATATATATATATATATATCCTGATATATCCTGAACAGCAGCAATGAGCCAAGTTTCCACAGAAAACTTTACTAGTTCCCATATTGATATTTATACTTATGAAGTCACTTCTTGAAAATGGTTTGATAATATGTGCTACTCAGTGAAGACAAACCTGCTGGTGGGAGGCAAAGTTGGATGCTGTAAATAATGTACTTAGAGTTTAAGGAGCTCAGTGGGATTGACTGAGGATTCTGTAGTGTATATCCTGGGTGCTCTGCCATTTTATGTGGAGAATGATAGGTCTTCCTTATGAAGCTGTTGTGAACAATAAAGAAGACAGGATTATTGGTATGTTGCTGTTGGGTCCTTTGTCTCCCCATGAAGTACCCGAGCCAGATGTGGCGTGTTGTGTATAGTGTGTGCTTCAGTACAGAATAACCAAAAAAATATTTTCTCATAGTACTTTCCTTTTAATTGTGCATATAAAAAATTGTGCATGCAACTCGAATGAACAAACTAGTAAAAGTCACGTGTATTTGTATGGTGTGTGTGTGTGTGTGTGTGTGTGTGTGTGTGTGTGTGTTGGCATAGACTTCTGACGATGGATCTGTGAACCCTCTGCAACTACCTCACTGAGATCTCTAATCCAGAATCAGTCTTTAGACCTCTGTGATGGCCCACAGTGCTAGGAAAGTATGCTGTCATTCTCTGCAGAGACTGTACAGGAGTCCCAGGGCAAAGGTAGATTCAGAGAGCATGCTCTGCTGTTCAGCCAGGGAACCAAGAAAAAACTAGAAGTTTTGGTCCTAAAAGCAAGGAAGCAGAAACAAACGGGGAGACGTTCTACTTTCTTTTTCTCCCAGAGCTATTTGTGTCCAGAAGCTGCAGAGGGAAGCCATGTGGCTACAAACTGAAAGGGTAAGTGCCTGCCTGACCCACTGTGTCTTGATGAGACTGGTTAGAAAGTGAAAGCAAGGAGCCTGAAAGTCAGAGTTCACTGACTGCTCCGTCTCAGTAGCCTCCAGGCTTTGTACAAGTCGCTTAGGCTCTGGGTCCCACCAGTAAAATGGGCAGAGTTGTAATGCCACACAGCATTAGACACATTCAATAAACGTTTTCCTTATTTTATCTTAGCTTTTAATGAACAGGTCCTCACATTTATGCAAGTACTATTATCATCTAGTAATGATAGTACGAGACTTTGGGCTATGCAACTTCATCTTCAGGGTTTGCTTACTACAGTCCCCAACACGGATGGAAGGCCTGACAGGGTCTCTGTAGAGTCACCCTAGAGAGGAGACTCAGGTTTTAACTAATTTCATCTTGGTGGCAGAGGGAAGGGATTGCATAAGAGGATGTTCACTGTTTTAAAATATAGTTTTTGTAATTACTGAATAGTTTATGTTAAATGTGTTTAGAAGGAGGCTGGAGAGATGGCTCAGTGGTTAAGAGCACTGAGTGCTCTTCCAAAGAACCAGGGTTCAATTCCCAGCACCGACATGGCAGCTCACAATGGCCTGTAACTCCAAGATCTGACACCCTCACACTGACATATATGCAGGAAAAACATCAGTGGACATAAAATAAAAATAAATAAATAATTTAGAAAATGTGTTTAGAAATCATTTCAAATTACCTCTTTATATCACAAGATAGGTATACTTTGGAAAGTAAAAATTTGCCTGTTAACCAAGGACAAAAATACCTGGTTCTGGCATTGGAAACCTGGCTTGAACCTAATTTATTATGGTTTTTAATCATGAAGTATTTTTCTTGCCTTTCCTTTTTCTTGGACGATTTAATTTCACATACCAGTTGACCTAACACATTTAAGCAATTTCATGTTATTTTTCACAGGATAATTTTAATATATCACATTTTGCAAGAGTGTAGGAGGTGGAATATTTTGTTGAGTTGGTCTT
>OU015749.1:94579730-94619254 GCA_907169655.1 Acomys percivali
AAAAAAAAAAAAAAAAAAAAAAAAAAAAAAAAAAAAAGAAAAAAAAAGAAAATGAAATTGAAAAATTCAATAACTTTACTGAAAAACTCAGGGGAAAGACTAATAGAATGGCTACAGTAGGAGATAGAATATCAGGACTTGAAGATAAAGTAAAGGAAGTAGAACATATAAGTAATGGATATTAAAAATTTTTTAAATTAACATGTTTTTATGTGTGTCTTTGTGAATGTATGCCACTGTATACAGGTGCTGCATGAGAATCCAGGACAGGTGTCAAGTCCTCTGGAGCTGGAGTTTCAGGCAGATGTGAGCCACCTGATGTGGATGCTGGGAACTGAATTCATGTCTTCTGGAAGAACAGTAAGTGTTCTTAACCACAGGGCTATTGCTATAGGCCTGAAAACACATACTTATTTTTGCAGAAAAAAATGATCTCAACATTTATAAAATGGACAAGTGTATAATTCTGAATTGATTTACTGTGGAAATTCAATATGTAATAAGGAATAATTATATTGTTTGTGAAAAAAGACTGACATCTACCATGATATTGATCACTTAAAATGTAGACATGTATTATATGTTAGATAAGCAGTTAATTAACAAAAACGCCGTGGCATTAATAAACAAACTAAACTTGGAGGTATACTTGGAGATGTTTATTGTTTCATACATATGTTTAGAGGAATTTGCAGTGGTGTGTGTATGTGTGTGTGCGTGTATGTATGTATGTACGTGTGCATGTATATATGTATGTATGTATGTGTGCATGCATGTATGTATGTATGTATGCGTGCATGTATGTATGTATGTGTGCATGCATGCATGTATGTATGTATGTATGTATGTGTGTGTGCATGTACTCAACAGATATTTTTATGATACATAACCCATAGTTCTATTCATCCTTTTACCATCTGAACAGCCAAATCCAACTTGTTATTTAAAAAAAGATCATTGTCACAAAATGAGATAAATAAGTTGTTGCATAAAATAATATACAGAAAAGTAAAATATACACACTGTGAATGAATCTATATTCTTGAACAAAATAAACCAGAGAAATGCATAAAATTTAAGAGTACGTAAAATTATCCTGTAAAGGTAGAATGCTGATTATGGCAACTCCTTGAGAGGTTGGTGGTACTAGTCTGAGGAGTAGCTGTGGGGAAACCTTGTGTGTGTTGAAAATACTTTGCATTTTAATTGGAGTAGTGATTATGTTGAACTCTGAAGACTTTGCCCTTTATGTATCTATTTTACACAGTGGGTACAGAGATGTTTATACATTGAAAGTAGATTATGGACTAACCTGACCATATGACACCACACATAAGAAATTAAATCTACGAAAAATTATAGTATAAAGGACTATCAAAAGGTGCTGGGGAGAGAACAGAAGCAGAGAGATCCAGTGGGGGAGGGAAGGTAGACAGTAGCAAGTTAAGTTTAATGTTTATACCTGACATCAAGTGAAGTTTTCCATGTAGAAAAACCCACAGTCCCTTCACCTTGTGAAGATAGAAAGCTGAAACTAAAATAATAAATGTACATATTTAGACTTACAGGACAGAACAGTTCAAAAATAAATGTGACCCTCCCCCCCCAATAGACTGAACAGGTCTCAATCCCAAGACAGGTTAAACCATACAAACTGGACTTGATCGAGAAAGAAGAATCATAAGAAATGATCTCTCAAAGCTGTGTGGGAAAGGATGGGAGATATGAGGTGGTGGTGAGGGGAGGGTTGGAAGGTGAATGTGTTGAAAATACATTGCATGAGCGTTTCAAATAAAGACATTAAAAAAGTAAATGCTTTTTTTTTTTTTTTTTTTTTTTGGTGGTGCGTGTCTGTGACGGCCAGTGCTGGGGAATATAAAGACAAGCAGAACCCAAGCGCTCTCTGGCTAGCTAGTCTTGCTGAACTGGTGAGCTCTAGGATCAGGGAGAGACCCTGTCTCAAAAAATTATGTGGGGCACAATTACCGTTGACCTCCGGCATCCAAATACATTCTCACACATACCAACACGCACACATTGAGTATGTAGAAACATATACAACATCTCCCCTGTCCCGAATAACATGTATATCAGCAAGCAAAATAACCTCAAATATAGTACAATTTGTGGGGACAAATAAGGAAGAAGATGAACTCTGTCCTGGAGATAGACTGTTGTGCTTGAGCTGTAACCCTGGCCAGGAAGTATTTCCAGTCCCAACCCAGACACCAAAATGAAGGCTTTAGTGCATTCAAACAAGCTTAAACTAAATTGAGCATAAGCTAAATGGGTGGCCTGTGCTCATACACCCAACCTTCCTTCTGTACCTCATTAATGAGAGGGCAAGATAAAGCCACAGGGATCTGCCTTGTTCATGAGAGCCTTCTGGTATCGTCACCAGCTGAAGCCCGAAACTTACCCTGTAATTACCAGGTCTTGGCCCAAAGCCTGGAAGTTTGTGATCCTGCTCTTAGCATTGACAGTTCCAAGCCTGGAATTACTACAGCTGCTAGGCTCTCATTCTGCCTGTCCTGGGATTCCATCCAGATGGCTCTACATGCAGCAATATTATGATTATTGTACGTGCTGTCAGGTGCCCTCCTGCCTTGCCACACGGGCTCTTCCTCAAAGTGTCTGATCCTGAAGTGACTCCTGCATTACATGCTCCAATTCTCCTTGCCAGTGAGACCCAAAGTTCCACTTCAGGATGTTTCTGGCTTTGTATGTGACTAAGATGTCATGACTGTTCTTCTTCAGTATCTCACATAACTACAACCCCCTGACACTGACATCTAGTCATTAGGGAGGAGTCTTTCCAGCTCTGTTTCAACTACGTTTCTCTCTGACCTTTAAGACAGATGTCTGGTGTCTACAGCAGTGGGGTCTTATTGTCCAGTTCTAGTGGACAATCATCAGCAGTGTTGACAGCCTCTATTGTTTGGTTGGCTTCTAAGGCCTCCCTGACCAACAGCTCATAGAACACCTCTGTTAAAATTTAATTATTATATTGTTTAAAAATAGGTTACCAAGTATTAGGTTTGCTTATTTCTCTTTATATGTCCTTAATTTAGACTGACTCTGTCTATTTTGCCAACTAAAATTTCCTAAGTGGACAGAACCCTGAGTGTGTCTTGACCACACATGTCAACAGACAACTTCATGATTGTGGGGTTTGGAGAGATCCCTGTTGGTAAAGTGCTTGCTACACAAGTATAAAATGTACATATTTCAGTCACATCATTTCAAGTCTTCATGATGGCCACAAAAATCTTTAGAAAGGAGAGAAAATTCATAAGTCCCAGAAATTGAATGATGAATTCTGAAATTTGAAGGTTAGAGATCTCTATATGAGGCATTAATGTGTTAATATTTGTTAGGTAAAGAAGAGTATAATTATGTGTGCTCTGATATAATTATTATTTGGAAAATGGGAAAAAACACCTTTGGAACTTTTTTATTCTGATTATTAAACTTCAGCCTATTGCTCAGGTAGGAGGAAAAAAACTCTTTGTAAGATACCAGAGAAACATTCAATCTCCATGACTTTACCACTTTTTAATGGGTAACAGTAATGGTGAATCATTTTTCATCATTTGTTTAGCAGCAAAGCTAGCAGTAAATAGTCAGTACCTTTGTCTCTACATGTATTATTTTCAGAAGTAAAAGTCATTGTACCTTCAACAATATTTTTCTCTACAGAGACATAATTCTTGGTTGTCACCTATAAAATCTTCACTGAGTATATTGTAGAGTGCCAGGCACTCCCTTCACCCAGCTTATCATCCTATGTGACAATCTCTTCACCTGGAGATGAATGGTTTGGTTTCCAGTCCTTGTCTTACAATTTTTCATTGATACACTGTTGACACAACTTGCTTTGGTCCTGGTCCTCTGAGGAACTGGTACCAAGACAAAATAGGTTATTTCATCTATCAGAGAAAATAAAGGAACCAAAGGAAGCTTGGAGAACCATCTGACTGTTAAGGCTGATAATTCAGCTTTCAGAGGATCCTTAAATACTTGAAGTCTCACATCTGGCTTTAGTATCCTGTCTGTTTTACTGTCAGTCTGTCTGAAGAAGAAGGTAGATTGTTTATAAATGTGACTGATCACCAAGTCCCTTTAAATAAGGAAGTGGGTGACTTCACCCACACTTCCTGAAGTAACCCATCTGAGTGGTACAGCTTTATGATTACTCTAAAAAATGTAAACACAAAATATAAATGTTTATTTCATTTAGAACACTCTTAAAGAGACAGTTCAGTCTAAAGCAAAAAGTTAGAGCCAGTCATCAACATGTATAATGTGGTGGAGTAAAACACTTAGGAATAATAGATAGCTCAAGTGATAGAAAGGGAAATTGAAGTAATGTCACACAGTGCATAATTGGCCACAATACTGTTTAAAATAAAGCTTGTTAAGATAAAGTTGTATATCTATAAAACTACTAGCAACAACTAATAAGATGAAATGATAACCAAAAGGATAAAACAAAGTACTAAAAAGAAACTAAAGGAAGGCATGAAAAAGGGAGAAAAGTAATAAAGATCAGACAAAATGGGATGAATAAAAAACAAATAAGACGGTAGGCTTTGCTCAATAATTACATTAAGTATAACTAATCTAAACATGCCAGTTAAGAGACAGAAAACTCAAACTGGGTGGCAAAAAATCCAATTATATACATTTAAAAATGAATCATAACATTAAATATGAAGCAGCTTTTTTCTGAAAAAAATATCGGAAACAGTATAGAGGTCAAAGCAGGAGGGAGGGAGGAATGGGAGGATACAAGTGATGGGATAACAATTGAGTTGTAATCTGAATAAATTAATAAAATTAAAATTAATAAAAACTAAAAATAAACCACTATATGGTTCAGCAATCATACTTCTTCTGCATAAATAACCCAAAGAATAAAGTTATTATATCAAAGAGATATATGTGTTCATGTATTCACTATAGCACCACTCACAATGATCACAGAATAAGCAAAGTCTCCATCATTGCATGGATGACTAAGGAAAATGTAATAATAGAATTCAGTTCAGTCATACAATAATCAAACCCTGCAGTTAGGGCAATATAGGTGGTCCTTGTGTTAAAAAAAATAAAACAGGCATAGGAAGACAAATTCCATATGATATTACTCATTGAAATAGAAAAATCAGTCTTACAGAAGGATGGAGTAGTGGTTACCAGAGACTGGGAGGTACAGAAGAGAAGAGAACAATGTTACCTAAGGACCAAAACACACAGGAGAAGGATTCATGCTGCTTTAGCAGAGCTTTGTAGGGATCTATTCGTTAGGGTAGCACTGTGTGAGAGATTTCACAATAGCTAGGAATGTTAAAGCTCTCCACATAAAGAAATGCTAGTGATAGGAATATGAGTAAGCTCCCTGATCGTGTTACTACACTTATCATCCATGTATCATATTATTATAATTTTCATATATATGTATATATATAAGGAAATATATATATGGGGAAGTATATATGGGGAAATATATAGGGAAATATATATATGTATATGTATATATATACACACATACATACATACATATATATCTCCAAGTATGTATTTTACCTCAAAAAAGTAAAAGTAAAAAAAAATGAAGAAAAATACACAATGCAAAACCCAATCATAGTAAGTTTGGAGTAGCTATGTTAATTTTGGACACAATGGACATCAAGGCATAAAATATAGAACCAAATATTATTAGAGACATTTGATAATAACTCCTGTATGTTACGGAGTGCTTGCAACACACACTGGAGGCCCTGGGACAGCTCTGAGAACAGGAGGCGTGGAATGAGAGAGGGATAAGAGAATGGAGGGAGAGGGGGAGGGGGAGGGGGAAGGAGAGGGAGAGAGGGAGGGAGAGGGGGAGGGGGATGGGGAGGGGGAGGGGGAGGGGGAGGGAGGATGAATAACTAAAGTCAACTTAGAACTTCAAATACACTAAACAAGCATTGAGAGAACTGAAAAAAGGATATAGAAAATGTCATATCCCACTTTGGTGATGTCAACAATAACTGACAAAACATGTAGACAAGAAAATCACTGTAGGCACAGAAGACCTGAACAGTACCATCAACTTATATGAAGAGGGTGGCACTTCTGTAATAGTTTACCAAACAACAATAAAAAACACACTTTCCAAGTGTACATCGAAAAAAAAATCATGAAGACAGACCATATGCCAAGACATTAAACAAGTTTCAATAAATTTAAGAGTACCAAAAACATACAAAATATGTTCTCTTCCTACTGTAGAATTAAATTAGAAACTAAGAACAGATCTCTGCAAAATCTCTGTACATATGGAAATTAAACCAACTACACATGTCCAAATAACATAATTGCTGAAAAACAAAAACCACAAGGGACATTAGGAAATATATTTGAGCTAAATAAAAATGAAAAGAATTAAACATTGTATGATTTAGCTTAAGTTTTTATAATTTTAAGTACCTATATTATAGAAGAAAAATTTAAAATCAAGAATCAGTAATTCATATCCCCAAACCTAGAAATAGAAGAAATAACCTAAAGTAATTAGTAGCAAATAATTAAGACAAAGTATAAATTAATAAAATAGATTATCAAAGAGTAATAAAGAACAATCAAGGAAAGTAGATGTAGAAATATTAAGAAAGCCAATAAAAGTGTTGCTAGATAGATCAAAATAGGAATAAATAATATCATTAATGAAGAGGACCAATCACTACAAATATTAGACATTAAAATAATACCTGTTGTAAATAACCATGCAACTAAAGTAACAACTTAAAGATACTAGAAAATTATTTAAAAGATGCAAATCAGTAAAATTCACAACAGAAGAAAAAGAAGCTCAGATTAGTCTTTAATATCTGAAATAAATGAAATTTGTTCTTGACATTTTTTTCCAGTGCCTTAAAATGGCTTTGATGTTGAATTCTTTTGTACTAAAATATAGGTAAAAAGTAATGTGGATAAAAGTGGAGTCTGAGGCTACAATTTATTACTCCTCTTTGAGAGTTCTGTCTAGTGTTATGGATCTAACAAATATTTATGAAAGTCAGATTTTATATCTCACACACATCTGCAAGGGTGATATTATTCTCCCTGAATTTATATATGCACACCATATCTCAGAGATATTGAGACAGCTTCCCCAACTTCATATAATTAAGGAATTATTAACTTGGAATTTAATTTCAGGCCAGCTTGCTGCCAAATCTTCTTGTTGATTGCTATTCTCAGTTTTCAATCCAATAATTTTCTTGGCAATTTTTCTTTCCCCTATTTTATGAGTGTTTTTGAAAGTTTTCATCCTTATTCCTCAACCTCCTGTTTTTAAGTATTTCTGTTCAGAGCAGTTTCTCATTCTTCAACCATCTCTGTTAAGCTGTTTCTCCGGTTTCTATTTTGACCTCTTCTTCTTCAAGCTGTTTCTCCAGGGCTGAGTTTTTTGCTTTTTTACTTCCATTTGTAGGTTTAGGCCAGCATTTTATCATGCATCCTTAAGTCCAGATCTTTGCAATTCTTACTATTTATTCCTGCTTGCAACCTGTTCATGTCTCTCTGGGATTGATGTTTTATTCATATCTTATTTGTGCTTCTTTCTTTCTGTCCTTCAAATCAAAGAGCAGTTGTCATGTCATTCCATGAGTCATCTTTTAACACATTTTGCTTTGATATTTGTATTGCTGGTGAAACCTCATCGATTTCCCTTCCTCAGCCTCTCCCCATTTAGACATTACTACACATGATTTTAGTAAAAATATCAGTTTCACTTATAGGTACAGATTCTAGTAATGAAAGTGTCAATGTAATTTTCTCAACTATTTTCTGATACTGTGAATCTAGTTGTAAATCTGTGGTTTGGAACTTGTTACTATTATTTTACTGAACAGATAGAGTATCAAACTGCCTCATACATTCAAATATCTATACATATAGCTTAGTGGAGCTCTCAGACCTCAACAGGGAAGTTTCTTTGTGCTGGATGGCTGCTAATGTAGAAACTCACAACTGGTCAAAGTATAGAGAATAAGTGTCTGTGAAATACTCAGCCACAAATGGAACACCCATGCCATACTCTTTCCTCTCAAAGGCCAGAGACCATTGCAGAAGAAATGGCAGAGAGTAGTAATGGCCAAAGGTCCAGGATAGTCAGAGTGGAAAAGTGTCTTCTGCACATGACAGTACTGCTGCATTCATGAGATCACAGAAGCTATGCTTGCCTTCTCAAGACCTATACAATTTCAAGACAGCTAACATTTCAGCAGGAAACATGGAAGGCTTCACTAGCTCCCATCACTATTGAAGGACCTATTGACAGTCGATGCATTCTTTTGGAAGAAGAGTCAGTTTTCTTTAAAGATACTGCCTTTTGTAGGCCAGCCATGCTCCAGTGGAAGGCCCTAAATCCATGAGTGTATGGGCAACAAAATTAGACTTGATGGGTTACAGGAGAAAGACATGAAGTTTGGAGAAAGTGGGGATGAATTTGGGAGGACTTATGGACATGAGTAGAAGGTTAATGTAATAAAATGCATTGTATGCATGTATTAATTCTCAAAGAATTAACAAAAATTATATTAAAATATTTTCTATGATGTATATTTTAATAAAAACATGCCATTTGTGGTCCTTCTATTTTAAGATTAGTAATTTTGGGCTATGGGTGTAGCTTAGTTGGTAGAGTGCTTACCTATTATACATGAAGCTTTAAGTGTGATTGCCACTATCACATAAACCAGGTGACATAGAGCAGGTCTGTAATCCCAGTACTCAGGATGTAAGGAAAGGAGGATCAGGAGTTCACTTTATCCTCAGCTTTATAGAGTTTGATACCAGCATGGACACACACACACACACACACACACACACAAACACACACACACACACGGGGGAGAGGGGGAGAGGGAGATGGAGAAAAAGAGAGAGGCTCCGAGCTCAGAGCCACACAGAGAGACAAAGAAAGGGAGACATATAGACACACAGAGACAATGACACACATGAGAGAGATACAGAGAGATACACACAGTGACAGAGAGACAGCAGAACACCAGAGAGAGAGAGAGAGAGAGACAGAGACAGAGACAGAGACAGACAGAGAGAGACACAGAGACATAGAGAGAGACAGAGAGGTAATTTGAAGGTTAGGAGTGGTTGAATAAAGTTACCTGGCTCTTCAATGAAATTGTTGAGGTCTTTGATCAATCTGGAGTAGAGTTTTAGGCAGGGTGACAAATATGAATCTGTTTGCATTCTTTTACATGCAGCCTTTTAGCTTGACCAACATCATTTGTTGGAGATGATGTCTTTTTTCCCAGTGTGCATTTCTTGCTTTCTTAAAAATAAAAATCAGGTGACAATATGTGGATTTATGTCTAGGTCTTCAATTCAGTTTCATTGATTAATGTGGTATTGTACCAATACCATGCTGTTTTTATTATTATAGCCCTGTAGTACAACTTAATATGGAGATAGTGATAATATCCACAATCCTTTTGGTATTTAGGATTATTTTAGCTATCTTGAATTTTTGTATTTCTGTATGAAGTTAGGAATTATCCTTTCAAGGTCTGTAAATAACCATGCTGGAATTTTGATGGGTATTGCATTGAATCTGTTGATTACTTTTGGTAAGATGGCCATTTTTTACTATACTAACCCTGCTGATCCATGAGTATAGGAACTCTTTCCATCTTCTGATATCTTCTTCAATTTTATTTTTTTCAGTGACTTGAAGTTTTTATCATATAAATCTTTATCTTGTTTAGTTAGAGTTTCAAAGATAGTTTATTTGAGGCTATTGTGAAAGTTATTGTTTCCCTGATCTCTTTCTCAGACAATTTGCCAGTCGTATATAAAAGAGTAACTGAATTTGGAGAGTTAATTTTTGTATCCAGCTAATTTGCTAAAAGTATTTTTCAGCTGTTGGATTTTTGTGATGGAATTTTTCTGGTCGTTTATGTGTGCTATTGTTTTAGTTAGGGTTTCTGTTGCTGTGAAGAGACACCATAGCCACAGCAACTCTTATAAAGGAAAATGTCTAACTGAGGCTGGCTCTTAGTTTAGAGGTTTGGTCCTTTACTGTCATGGTGGGAAGCATGGCAGTTTGCAGGCACACATGTAAAGGACGTAAGAGTTCTACATCCATGTCAGCAGTCAAAGAGAGAATGCCACACTGGGCCTACCTTGAGCATCTGAGACCTCAAAGCCCACTACCGGGGACACATGTCCTCTAAGGAGACTACATCTACTCCAACAAAACCACACCTCCTAAGACAGCCACTTGCTCTGAGACTATGAGGGCCATAGAGTTTTTAGGTGTGCTATTAAGTTACTAGTCTTTTCTCATAAACCACCATGACTATGGTATCATCTGCAAATACAGACACTTTGACTTTTTCCTTTTCAATTTGTACGTCCTTGATCTCTTTCAGTTGTCTTATTGTTCTAGCTAAGACTTTGAGTACTGTATGGAATAGATATGAGAGAGTGGACAATTTTGTCTTAATCCTGATTTTAGTGGAATTGATTTGATTTTCTCTCCATTGAAACTGATGTTTGTTATGGGCTTGCTGTAAGCTGTCCCTGTTAGATTAGGTGTGTCCCCTGTACTCTAATCTCTCCAGAACTTCTATTGTGGAGGGGTGTCCTTTTCTGCACCCAATGAAATGATCATGTGGGTTTTCTCTTTCAGTATTTTTTAATGAGGTGATGGATTATATTTATTGGTTTATGTATCTTGAACCTGCATTTTTGGGACGAAGGTCTACTTGATCGTGGTGGATGACCTTTTTGATGTGTCTTGGATTTGATTTGCAAGTATTTTACTGAGTGAGTATTTTTGTATCTGTGTTCATAAGAAAAAAGTGGTCATTAATTCTCTTTCTTTGTTGGACCTTTTGTGGTTTGGCTATCAGGGTAACTGTAATCTTGTAAAATGAATTGAGCAATGTTCCTCTGTTTCTATTTTCTGGAATAGTGTTAGCATTAACTCTTCTTTCAAGGCTGGTAGAATTCTGTGCTAAAACCATCTGGCCCTGGATTTTTTTTTTTTCATTTTGGAAGACTTTGAATAACTGCTTCTCTTTCACCAGGAGTTATACATCTATTTAAGTTGCTTATCTGATCTTGTTTGGAGAAAATTGCCAATTTCTTTTAGATTTTCAAATTTTGCAGAGTATAGATTATTAAAAAAAATCCTATGATTCTTTGGATTTCCTTGATGTCCGTTGTTATGCCCCACTTTTCATCTTTAATTTCTAAATTTGAATATTTTTCTGTGTTTTAGTTTAGATAAGGGTTTGCTTGTCTTATTGATTTTCTCAAAGAACCAGCTCTTCCACTGATTCTTAGTAGTTTTTGTTTGTTTCTATTTTGTGGGTTTCAGCCCCGAGTTTGGTTATTTATTGTCATTGCCCCCCCTTTTTAGGTGTGATTTATTCATTTTATCCTAGAGATTTTCTGTGTGCTGCTAAGTTACTAGTTTGAGATCTCTCCAAAAAAAAAAATTTTTTTTATTGTAGGCACTTAGTTATATGAATGTCCTCTCTTAGAACAACCTTTACTGTGTCCTGTAAGTTTGAGTTTATCGTGTATTCATTTTCATTCCATCCTAGAAAGCCTCATTTCTGTCTTAATTTATGTCATGATAATAGGTGATGGTGGAGGGTGCTTCCATAGGAGGGAGGAAAGCGGGGTGTCCTGGCAGGATCTGCTTATTCCCTAGAGAACGGAGGCAGAGCGTGAGGATCCCCAGGGAATACCTGTTGGAATTGAGGGCTATGAGAAAGCAATGGGTTTGGGGAAGGAAATTTGGAGGCATAGAGCTTTGCCATCTATTGGGTTGGAAGAATGGGAGGCTGCAAGGTGGTGGTCTGATACAGAGCTGGGAAAAAGACTGGATGATTTGATTTGGAGGAGGCAGTTATCATACCTGTTTCCCCAGAGTTGCCTGGGTTTCCTAGGGAGTGCCTGCTGCACTTGTGGCCTGGATACAGCAATGAGTTGGGGGAGAGAAGCTAGGTGGGGAAGGTCTGTATGATCCACTGGAGATGGGGACAGTTGTAGGAGGAAGGTCTCAGCCGGTGGTCTGCTGTTAAGCCAGGGATGAGATGGGGGGAAATGGGGTGGGAATTTGGAGAAGAGGAGAGGTAGGTAAAGATCTGTAGTTTGCCTACCTGCTTCCCTTTCAGGAGTAGCAGAGAATATTTTTAAAGCCATAGGATGAGATTGTCGAGCGTGTAGAGGAGAAAAGCCACAGATCATCAAGAACTGGAGTGTGGACATTTTGGAACACAAAAGGTGAATAAAAGTGGGAGGAAGCAAATGGGTGATGCCTCTATTAGATTATAAACCTTTAGGAAACAATCCATGTCTTTTGAAAAGCATTTACTTAGCATTTTGACATGATAAATATGCATATTTTAATCAATGCTAGTAATTATAAGACTTCTTGGAGAGTATTTTTGAGCATGATGCACATCCTAAGGGTCCAGTTGAACTCACTTTGGATAAGGACATTTCAACTGCCATCTTTCTCTGGACAGGCTGTCTGGTGTGCTGAAATTTTAGCTTGTATTTCTCTTGTGTAAGAGTTGTCTTTTACACAACCACATGCTATTTGGTGGCATGCCAGACACTTTGAGGCTACATACACCATATGTATACACCATATGTATAAAAGCTCTGCATTGCACATATCTTTGCCCTGATGAGATTGTTATAATCCATGTCTCACATATAATTTTCTATTTATAGTAAATCAAGCAAGAAGCTATTATACAGAGTTTCAAGGTTTGGTAAGAGGGATAGTTTTGTATCAGGTAATTTAATCAAGGACATTATGCCCTTGCTTTACTCTCACCACATTGCAGCACGTTAACAGTAAAGAGAAAGAGAAGTTCCTGTTCACTTGAAATAAGACGTTGATGCACTGAAATGAAGTTCCCATAGAAACCATTCGTGAACCGTTAAAAACCTCAAAAGAACTTTCTCTGGTTGTTACATTATGTATCAAAAGCTCCTAAAGACAAGCAAACATTTAATGAATCCCTAATGTGTCCCGCCAACCCCCTCCGTCTCCAAGAATGCTTGTCATGTGGGAAAGTATAATTTTTATAATGGGAGGATTTATATATCCTTAAGTGTGTATAGTGGGATTGAGAACAAGAGATAGCAGTCATTAGTGTGGGTCTTCTGCTTCTTCGTCTTTTCTGTGTCTTACATCCTGTCAGCAATGGTGTATGACCTCTATGTTGCCATCTGTAAACCACTGATGTATAGGGTCACCATGTCTCCCCAAATATGTTTATACCTTTTGTAGGGTGTCTATGGGATGAGAGTTTCTGGGGCTGTGGCCCATGTGGCAAACAAAAGGTTTATAACCTTCTGTGCCGACAACATCATTAATATATATATATATGAATGACATCATTCTGCTCCTTGGGCTGTCCAGCAATAGCTCTTACATCAGTTTGTTGGTGGTTTTTATTGTTGTGACCATTGGCATTGGAGTGCACACTTTTACCATTTTTATATCTGACAGTTTTATTGTCCCTAGCGTTCTTTACATTAGTTTCAAAGAAGGCAGGCCCAAAGCTTTAGTACCTGCACTTCCCATATTAATGTAGTGTCTCTTTTTTGGGGGGGCCAGGGAGGTTAGGAGCTTTTATGTACCTCAAACCACCTTCTAGTTTGCCTCTGGATCAGGGAAAATTGTTCTTTGTTTTCTATACTGCTGTGGTGCCCATGTTCAATCCATTAATCTATAGCCCGAGGAATAAGGATGTCAAAATCTCTCTGAAGAAAACCTGGAGCAGAAAAATTTTCTCTTAAAAGTGCTTTAGAATTAAGACCCAAAGCTTTATTAGGACTTTAAAAATATTATTTTTCAGTAAAGGAAATAAAAGTCATTATACCAACAGGAAAACTTAAAATCTCATTCTTAAGAATATTTAAATTTGTCCAGCCAGCTGTCTCAATTATTCTTCATTTTGTAGAAATTGTTTCCATAGTGATAAAATGTACCTAAGAATTAACCTAACATAACCCATTCATATAAGGTACTGCACTCTGTCAATTTCTAAAAGTTTTACCGGGTACCTACAGATAAATGTACATGTTCCTCATCCCTGAGCTGGCACTGAAATACAGGCCAGTGAAAACCAACACCATTTATTCTATTTTCTTTCAGCCCTGTTTTCTTGGTCCACCTTTTCCATGGCCAGTTTCACCTCTCTAAGATTGTCATTGATGTTTCCATTTATGCAAATCTGATTGCGTTTTCAGTGATGATTAATGTTTGGTGTTTCTTTTCTTTTTTTTTTTTGCAAGCAAATTAGAGGTAAAAAATTAGGTTGAGGAAGAAATGTTTTTAATGAGAGCAATGGCACCTGGGACCAGGCATCCATCCCTTGATATGTGCCGGAGCTGTTGGCTGTTGTAAATTGTAAGAGATAATGCATGTGTAGGTATCTCTTTTGTGTGCAAACTTTGATTTAGGTCAATATCTTGAAGTGGCATACCTGGATCATATAGCAATTCTAATTTTAGTTTTCATGGAACTTCTATATTGTTTCCATAGTTGCTAGACCAGTTTACCTTCCCACCAAGAAGTGAATACAGATTCTGTTCCCCCAAATCTTTGTTGGCATGATTTTCTTTTAATGATTTTCCAATTGCAGACCATTCCCTTCGAAATCAAAGTGGAACCTTATAAAACAAAGCATATGAGTATCAACTGTTTAATGGATTTTTTCCTTCAGTGTATAAAGGCACATAGCATCAGTTACACCCAGAGTAGAGAATTTCCATCATTTCAGAATGCTCTATGATGCTTTTTCTCCATAAATTCATTCTTTTCCTGATAATTCCTGCGCTTCTCACTCTGATCCTGCAAGGTTCAATTTGCTTTTCCTTGAGCTACATATTAATTGTGAAACAACATGTTTATTTTTTATTTTATTTTACTTTATTTTTTTCAGTGCTGTAACCAAGGGTCATAGTATTGATCAGCATTCAGCTTACCACATTCTTCTTTTGAGTGCTTGTTACTTTCATTGTGAATGCCATCATAATATTTTTCTTAGGCATGGCTCTTTACTATGTACTCTGCTGTCTGAACACACAATTTTACTTACTTATTGTCTCAGTGGATATTTGTTTCCATAATCTACATATTATTAATAAAGTTTCTATGAAAAGTATCAAGAAAGCATTTTGTATAGTGTATACCCTTGATTTCTCTTGGGAATGTACAAATGTGGGTTTTCTGTGTCTAAATATCACCAAGTTATCTTACAAAGTATTTTTTAATTAATTAATTTACTTATTAATTCATTCGTATTACATCTCAATTGTTATCCCATCCCTTCTATCCTCCCATTCCTCTTTCCCTTCCACTTTCACGCTATTCCCCTCCCCTATGACTGTGACTGAGGGGAACCTCCTCCCCTGTATATGCTCACAGGGTATCAAGTCTCTTCTTGGTAGCCTGCTCTGAGTGCCACCAGGCCTCCCCGTCAAGGGGACGTGGTCAAATATGGGGCACCAGAGTTCATGTGAAAGTCAGTTCCCACTCTCCACTCCTCTGTAGAGAATTACAAAGTATTTTTGTTTTTACGAAGAATGTTTAGGTAAGGAGCTCTCTTTTTGATATGAACATCTGTCATTTTCAGCGTGTCTCATGTTAGCACTCCTCTAGCTGGGCAGGGCAATAGCACTAGAAACATTTTTCTAACGTTTCCTGGACAAACAGATGCTGGAGACGTTCTATATGTTAATCAGATGCTTGGCCATTGTCCTCGGTGTAGTATCTACCCAGTTCTTTTTCCTCCTTAGGCCGGTGTTAGTCTTTGAGTCTGTGTGTGTCTGCTCATGTGTGCAGGTCCATGTGTGTGGTGTGGGAGGCCAGAGATCAACATGAGATGTCATTGTTCAGGCATTGTCCGCCTTGTTTGTTGATTTGGAGTCTCTGAGTTGGCCTGGAGTTCACTGATGGCTTAGGCTGTTTGGGCAGGAAGCTGCAGGATCTGCCTGTCTCAGTCTCTTTAGAACTAGAGTTGCAAACATAAGCGCCCATAACTGGCTTCTTTACATGGGACCTGAGCATTGGACTCAGATCTTTTGAGCCATCATACCTGGCTTTTTTACATGCGTTTTGGGCAATGGACTCAGACTCAGGTTCTTATGTTTTTTAATGTCAAACAATTTGTTAACTGAGTTCTCTCCAACCAAGTATTAGTCTTAAGAAAATTGATTTAAGTTTCAAAAAAGGAATGTGAAAGCCTGGCTTTGATCCAAGTCACCTTGTATGAACCTCTTAAAAAGAACCCTTAAAATGAATGTGCCCCTCTGAATGAATATATAAGAAGTCAGACTGTTGGGTGACATGAAAAAATTCTATTTTTAACTTTCTGAAGAATGTCCATAACTAATATATATATATATATATCTCAGGTGTCCTGGAGCAGCTCACTCTGTAGATTAGGTTGATGTCAAGCTCATCAGTCTGCCCCTTCCTTCCAAGGGCTGGGGTTGAAGGTGTGCACCACCAAACCTGAACAATACTTTCTGTTCTTACTGGTTCATCTGTATCTGCCCTTCACACTGCCCTATCTCCTGGGGAGAATGGAAATGTAGATTGTACAGTTAGACGTTAGCTTACTTAAAGGAACATTTTTTTTAGGAAGGCAGTATTCTACTCTAATGATTTTGTTAACTCTAGCTCTCATAATCTTTAGGAGTCATGTATGCTCCTCAGAGAACAAATAACAATGTGTAGCTAAACAGGGTCCAATTGGACAGGGGTGGAGATATTTTTATCTAGAATGGTCAAACCCACACACACACTAACTACAAACACAGTCTAAGGAGTTCATCCTGCATCTAAATTTCTGTTCACTCTAGGGAAGGAACCAGAGCTACTACTTATTTATAGGAAGGAGGTATCCATGGTCAGTGAGTTAGAAGGGGAATCTTATAATAAATCAGTCTGCATCTTTCTTCGTTATACTAAGCACTCATTCTCAGCTTTTGATGGCCTCATGCTATCTGTATATATCTCTGTAGAATGATAGGCAATCTTGGTTTTCTGTGTTTTAAACAGGGTCTTTGTTTGAGTAGCTGCTCAAAGTTTGAATTTTGAGTACTGAATCATAGATATGGACCACCTGCATATATATGGTATGGACACATGCTGGTAGGCATGTGAAAGGGACTTAAGAGCTCCAAATTCAGTTTAACCTACACATCTTTGTTAGTGGTAATGGGGATGGAGTGTGCATAAAAAATTGATAAATGGATTTGGATACGTCACTGATGGGATGTGGTGCATCTCTCAGCTGACAGAAATGTTTTCATGTCACTACTTTGCTATTAGTGACAAACACACAAACAAAGAAAACTAAAAAAGCCCATCACATCTGAATCGCCCATTTGTTCCCTTAAGCTTTTCCTCTTTTTGGTGTGTTTATTTTATTTTTAGATTCTATCTGTTGAGGGATTTTTTTTTCTTTTTTGCTAGTTGTGAGTCAGTTACTTACCCTTAGAACAGAAGGTGACAGCTTGTTTCCTGTTAGTGGTTTCTTGGCTTTCTCTGCCTTTGCTCTTTTCAGATGCTTAGAGTTGCAGGCACAAATTCTGTCCCACTTACCTTGCTTCTCTTCTATTTTTGACAAGAGCTTGCTCTTGTGAACACACCTCCGCCTCCTAGAGGATCGTCTTCTCCCTTCTCTTGGCCCTCAAGTCTGTTATGCGTGAAGTGTTTGGCTAGCCTGTATCTTATCACTCCACTCCCACTCTCTTCTTGGGTCTGGAGAGTGTTTGTAAGGATGTCTCTCTGTCAGTTTGACCTCCAATCTACCATCTGACTTATTCTGTGAGGTTTCCTGAAATCTGGCTGATATGGGCTAAAGTAGCTGACTTTTCTTCTGTCTTAGTGAACAATCAAGGGTGAAAGATAAGATGGGGGAGTATTTAGCACTCTGGTCTGTTCTTAGATTAGTGCTTTAGCTACCTGCAGTCATACTCAACTCAAGTCCTCCGTACTCTGTTCTTTCTTGTCCACATCAGTATACATGGACTTAAAAATCAATCCTTCACCATTGCTTTGATTTTTCCATCACCCTACCTGACAAGATCATAAACCATGGCTCTTTTCCTCTTATGGTTTTGGAGGAAGTAGGCTCAGCCAGTGAATCAGAAAGTTCATCTTCCAAGTTCTCATATGACCAGCTTATACACCAAGCAATAAAGGCAGGCAAAGCGGGTTGTAGTTATGTATTTGTGCATACATCTACATACACATACATGTATGTAACAGTAATAATTAAAGGAAAAGAAGCCTCCGATTTCCAAATGAGGGTCATGGGAGAAATTAGAGCGAGAGTATTCAGAAGAGGATGGAGGGAGGAAACAGAAAGGGGAAAGTCTCAATTTGAGACAAATTCTCACTGCATAGCTCTGGCTGGCCTTGAACTCACAGGGATCTATGTGCCTCTACTTGCCTGTGCTTGGATTAAAGGTATGCACCCAATCACCCTGCTTTCTTATTTCTTCTTAAGATAGGGTTTCATTCAACCCAACCTGGATTCAAACTTGCCATCTCCTGTGCAACACCCTTGAACATCTAATCCTCTTACTTTCTTTTTCCAATTGCAGGAGTTACATTACATTCAGTTTTAAGTGGTACAGACTGAACCTAAAACTTCATGCATGCTAGACAATCCCTCTGTCAACTATGTCTTCTCACCTTTTTCTCAGCTCCTGTGTCTTATTTTTTCATCAGTTTTCCCCTCAATCCATGACTTAAGACTGGTGATTTATTCCCTTAACTTCTCTGCTCCCAACATTTTTTTTTAAAAATATACGTAATGATTTATCTACTAATGATCCTCCCACCCCCTAAGGAAGTAAATATTTTTGGAAAATGCAGTATTTTTTGTAGTTGATTCCTCTGCTTTGAATGATTTGACTTTTTTCCACAGGTCAGCTTATAATTATCATTCAGGACTCAACAGCAATTAGTTTCCAGCATAACTCAACTTGGCCAGACGTTTCCATAGTAACTGTGCTATAATGGTACATGGCATCTTAGTGAAAATGTGGGCTTAGTAAGTATATGACCAATCATCTGTCATAGAAGCACATATAATAAGGAATAATTATTCTGTAATTTAAAATCTTAAAATGGATAATAAAATAGTTCATGAAGTTGACTAATAAGAAATTCAATGAAGATTATTTATAAAGCACCATTCATGAAACATATTTATTATAACACTGACCACTTAAGGCCTAATGTGTAGTATAATCATGATAATTAAATGAGCCATTTTATGAGACCTAATGAATCTCATCAAAATTTGGGGTATTAATTGATGAGTAGTTATTTTCTAAAACTGAACTGAAAATCTTGACTTGTTATACACGGTCAACATGTGTGTATATAACCAGTGGATCCTGTGTGTGCTTATTCTGCCATCACTGAAATTTCAAATATGCCTTATTTCATTTTTTAAAATAAATGTTTATTAATGCATGAGATTAATTGCTTTGAGAAAAGTGGTGCATTTAAAAGAATTTGTTTTTATTTTCTATGAGTATTTTGGCTGCATGTATTGTATGTATGTGTACCACACATTTGTCTAGTCTGTTTTGCATGTTGTTTTTCCTCCTGGATCCTGACTCTTTCCTACAAGTACAGTTTCTCAGTACCGTTCCTTCACTTAGTAGAAGTCTGAGGCTCAGACAGCCTGAGCCATGGGGACCACCTTGAGCTCTGGCAATGGACACAGCAACAAGAAAGAAAAATGGTAGGAACTGGATGAAGTTTTGGATATTATGAACCAGCAAAAACACTGCATTATAAATCCATTCTCTTCAGTATTGAATCAGAAGTGTGGAGTCTTCCTTCCGATGGAAGTGTCCTACCTATGGGACATTAGGACCTATAAGAAGTTAACATGGTGTCTTAGTATTTTATTACTGTGATGAGACACCATGGCCACAACAAGTCTTATAAAGGAAAACATTTAATTGCGGCTGGCTTCCATTTCAGAGGGTTAGTCCATTGTCATCATGGCAGGAAGCACGGCAACATGCAGGCACACGTATCTGAGAGGTTTACATCCTAATTGGCAGAGAGCCCGAAGATGAAACCCATTTCCTCCAACAAGGCCACACCTTCCTCCAACAAAGTCACACCTCCTAACAGTGCCCCTCCCTATGAGCCTATGGCGACTATTTTCTTTCAAACCACTAAAGCGAGAATCCTTCTAAAAATATACCCCACACCGGTTGTAGAACGATGAAGCCCTCTAGGGTCCACACCTCAGCCTATGGAGCAGTGTGGGTTATTCGGTATATTTTGAGCATCAAAAAAAAATTCACCACCCCAAAACAAAATAAAACAAACCACCTAAGGTTTCCAACACATTTAAAGAAATTGTACAACTTGAATTAAAGGAACTTCACTGAAACCAAATGCTGCACAGCAGCTCTTTATTCAACATCGGCAGATTATCTTGAGGTAACTAGAGGCCTGTCATCCTACTGGCCAGTCTCAATTTTGGGTGACAACTGAGTAGCCTGGTCATTCTTGAAGCTACTTGGGGGAAAAATTCACAATGAGAGCTGTGGGACAGGGCCATTCTTTTGAGGCATCCCTGTGCTATGCTACAATAGAGAATGAGAACTTTAACAAAACTGACGAGGGATCTGCAATTTACATTGCTATTTTGGAGCACCTGCATTAGACAGGAACTGTCTCCCACGTCTTGGGCCGACGACATGGTTTGGGCTGTGCAGTGCCGCAGTGGCAAAGGGCACAGCTGTGCGCTGCTCGCCCATAGCCAGCCAAAAGACGGACACAGGTTTTTGGAAAGGCATTTTTTTTTTTCCTCAAAAGGCTTTGGAAGTAGACAGAGCAGTGGAAGAATAGGCAACATCTTTTAGAGGGTTTATTGCCTGCGTGCGGAGCCTAGGTCGATGGGAGCGGCACAGATTCGGGTTGTGAAGGAAAGAGGACAGTGTAGCAAGAAAGCCTTTGGATTTGGTTTTTACGCCAAGAAGAATTTTTGATGCTTTTGCCCATTTTGTGAACACCGAGGTGATGTGAAACCGAGGCTACCTGAAGGATTAATTTTATAAGCCAAAAACTGGAAGAAAAGGGGCAGCCCTAACTCCCAGCTGTCCTTGCCCCCTTTTCTCTTTTAAAGAACATTACCAAGAAGAGACTTGATTCCCTATGAGCACATACAGGGGGAGGAAATCCCCGTCAGGAACAGTCATAGGGGAGGGGAGTAAGGGGAAAATGGGAGGGAGGGAAGATTGGGAGGATACAAGGGATGGGATAACCATTGAGATGTAACAAGAATAAATTAATAAAAAATTTAAAAAAAGAACATTACAAAAATAGTCTTTTAGGTTCATGATAAAATTGAAAGAAAGGTCCTGATTTTTTCCCATATTCTTCCTGCTCCCACATATAGGTAACCGTCTCTATTAGTATTGTGCATCAACCAAACGATGAACTAGTTATCACAGGTAAGCCTACAGAGATGTGGTTTACACCAGGATTCATTTATCTGAGTATTATGCAGCCTATGGATTTGAACAAATTTATAATGCCCATGTATCCACCGTTGAAATAAACTATAGAGTAGTTTTGTCAGCCTGAAAAATCGTTCTCATCCACATTCGTTTTTGTGGAGATTCTATAGTGGCTGAAAAGCTGAGCGACCAAGTAATATCTATCAGGAGGTTCTGATGGCTTGTTTGTGTAGGGGTATGATCGTCACCTCGGGAAGGTTCTGAGTAATGCTCACAAGGAAATGGAAAGAAAGCAATGAAGAAATAGAATTTGTTGTCCAGAACATGCTCCATGCCAGTCGGTACCAGGCACTAATAATGCCTAATCAAGAGGTGGGGGATGAGAGACCTCACAGAAGGGCTAGTTACCATGCTCAAGAGCCTCAGAAGCTCTGAGCTCTAAACAGATTACTGTCTCCTAAATAATGAGACACAAGTAATGGAAGATTTAAAGGTTTCAAGGCAATAATAAGCAGCCTGAATTAACATGCCTCATTTCCATGTTCTAGTTACACAAATTAAGGAATAATAATAATTCATGCTGGACTTCCTCACTATTGTCTTTGTCATTCTTTTTTTTTTTCCTCTACAAGGTATGTACTAGAAAAAGGGGTTTTGTAGTGGGTTACAGTTTGGAAGAGGGTAATGGCAGCAACTTACCACAGGAAAATCCTTGGGAAAAAGCCAGGGTCATTGATAAGGATGGCCAGCAGTAAGCAGAAACCTGAGGTTATCAACTTGATTATACAAACCAGGCACATTTCCAGGCTCGGTATCTTGAGGTGGGGTACTGTGTAAGTCAGCAGGGTACCTAGGAGCATCCTCTCCAAAGAGCAGTGTCTATGCCACAGGCAGAGAATAGTTTGAATAACTTGCCTGGCTGCTGACTGCGAAACTGGTAATTATGGGGAGGCTTGCCTTGAGTAGCCTCTTATGGATGCAGGATCTAACCTTGTACACTACCTGGGATTGGTGCCAGGCTGCTTTCCGTACGATGTTGTATGTAGGTGGGGCCCTGTGGCTTTTTCCTATCCTTTCATTATTCACGTTTAAGAGGTTGTGGGAAAGGGAAATGTTTTGGGTGCCAGGCCACCCCTTTAAGTGATGTGTAATTTGATTTCATTGAAAATGCATTTGAAGGCCCTTATTTTGTTGCTAGGGGTCAGGTTGGAGAGGCAAGTTCAGCCCTGAGCTGTGATTTATCCCCACAGAATGTCCTGCACTTAGTACAGATTTGATTTCTCGGACCCTAAACTTTATTCAATGTATTTCAATTACATTGTTATCACCTCCTTTATACTTTGGTTTTCTGGAACAGTCAGTGTCTATATGGCAAGTTAGAATATGAACAGGATGATTAACTTGGGTTTAGGCCCCCCTAAACTGAAAACCTGCTAGCGGACTCATAAAAGTCTCAGGAATGTGTCTAAATCTCAGTTTTCTCTTTTGTAAAAACCAGAAAACAACACTCAATTCCAAGGCTTTAAGGACTGAATATAATATGGTATGCAATAATTTAGAGAAGTAGTATTTTTTTTTAAAGTGTCAGCTCTGGCTTAAAAATCGGCCACACAGTATTGG
This sequence comes from Acomys percivali, assembly GCA_907169655.1. NCBI lineage: Eukaryota > Metazoa > Chordata > Mammalia > Rodentia > Muridae > Acomys > Acomys percivali. The sequence goes on from OU015749.1 coordinate 94,602,912, forward strand.
GCCTGTACTCACAGAAGGAGGTTTATGGTGATGGAACGGAGGAAGCATGTTAAACTACACTCTGTAGTCAGGAAGATGCTGGGACATATCAGGAGAAAGTTACAGTGAACTTCTGTGCGTCCTTCTGCCCCCATCGGATGGGAGAAGCTGTCTGAAAGGAGAGGGATGCTGACACAGCTGAAGGAGGGCAAATGAAGAAGTCATACTGCTAATTATATAAATATATATGTACAAAAATAAAATAATTAAAAAATGAATAAATGAAAAGAAATATGTGCTTTAAAAAAAAAAAAGGCTGACCTCGGGTCCTCATACTAGCCCAGAAAGTACTGTTAAAAAAAAAAAAAAGAAGTTATACTGAAAGAAGCACTGAAACTTAGTCTACATGATTATGAAACCTGTGAGGCCAACACATAGAGGGATTATCAGCTCAGAGAGAACTAATTATCACTGTGTAAGATTTGGTAACTGGAGTAATAAAATTTGTATTTATTTCCTAGGGCTATTTTTATGAATTATAGAAAATTAACTATCTTTGTAAATTAGACTTTCCTCATTATAAAATTAATTTAAGAACACAATCAATTTCACTAATATTTATTTATTTTGAGGAGGGTGTGATAGTACATGCTTTAATCCCAGCACTCAGGGAGGCAGAGGCAGGTGGATTGAGGCCAGCCTGGTCTACAAAGTGAGTCCAGGACAGCCAAGGCTACACAGAGAAACCCTGTCTCAAACAACAACAACAACAACAACAACAACAACAACAACAACAACAACAACAACAACCAACAAAAAATTATTTTATGTGTGTGAGTATTTTGACTGCAAGAATGTCTGTGCACCATGTACATGCAGTGCCTGTGGAGGCCAGAAGAGGTCGTTGGATCTCCTGGAACTGGAGTTACAGAGTGAGACAGACAGACAGACAGACATATAGAGACAGAGAGACACAGAAACACAGAGGCAGATGAGAGAGTGGGAAGGAGAAAGAGGAGAAGGAGGACAAGGAGGAAGAGCAAGGGAAGCCTTATAAAAGGCCATGTTTGCATCTGTTGCAAACATGTTGCATGTTAGTTGACTGTTTGTCCTTCTTTGCTCAGATGTGGCTTTATTCCAGAAGTGTCTTCTTGATTTCAAAAGTCAAGAATGAAAGGAAAAGGCCTCACAAACTATAACTTTAACTATCCCTAGCCATGACTCTCAAGCTCGGTTCCATACTGATTACTGGAGCTGTAGAATTTACTGTTACCTGATCTGCAAACAATTTCTGATTTAACTAGCTTGTAGCTTTACCTGGACACCAGGCAAACAGCTTCAGGGAAGTCTACTGTGCACGAACAGCTGAGATAGTTTGGCATGCGACTTTTCCAAATGTTTTGAGGTAAGAGAAAATAGATTATTTTATTATTTGAGACAGCAGATGTTCTTAACTTCAGGAATCAATTTGTCTTTCTTATCTAGGGAATATCCACATATTTATATAAAAACACATGTAAAATAAGTATGCATGGACCAAATTGAGACACATTTAGGTGATCTGCCCCAGAATCTCAACTTTGCCAGTGATAGTATCAATAAAATGAAGAGAGAAGCAATATAAATGAAATAAGAGGATGATTATGGAAACATGTTCATGTATTAATGTTTGTTCAGTTTGGAATGCTATCCAGGCATTTGAGTTTATCTTTAATTTCCCCATATAACTTTTTGGTCTTATATCACAGACTTTTCTGTAAATTTTGGAGAAAAGTTATATAACAACCATGAACCATGGGAAGGAGCATGAATGGGGCGAAAGTGTTGCTTGCTGACTCCTGAGCCTCATCTTAGGAAGGACCTGACCGTAACAGATTAATTGAGCCTGGGTAAAGACAGCTAGGTATCAGGAATGCCATATAAATGTTTTCTTGATGTAAATATATTTATAATATTTGATATGGGCATGATATTTTCAAAAATAGTTTTTGTGAAGGCTTTTTGTTTATTTTATTTTTAAATTAGTTTAAAAGTTTTCATACAATATACTTTGATTGTATTCTTTGCTCTCAGCCAACTCCTCCCAGATCCCCCCTCCTTATCCACACAACTTTATGTTCTTTCTCTCCCTTAAAAAACCCCACAAACCCCACCCCATGCAACCCAAAACAAAACCCACAGCAAAAACCTCCCTCCCCACCACAAAATATGGAGTCTATTTGGTCTTGGTCAAAACATGGTGCCTTTTCTGGGGTGTGGTTGATAGACCCAGTATCACTTCACTGAAGAAAACTGATTTCCCTTCTCCCTGCAGCTATCAACTGCAAATAGCTTCTTGGTTAGGGGTGAGATTTTGTGCCCACACTCTCTTCCCTGTGCTGGGCTATTTTCTGGCTTGAACTTTGTGCATGCTGTTACAGTCTCTGTGAATTCATATGTGCATCATCTCAGTGTCTGGAAGATATTGTTGCCTTGGAGTTGTCTACCTCCTTTGGTCCCTATGTTGTTTCTGCCCTGTAAAAGTAATTTTATTCTCCTGGCTCAATTGTTATCCGAGAGACTTTCTGCCTCCTTATGCTAACCTAGGCCTAGTCCTGGAAGCTTCTAGCCTCCCTACAGTCTAACCTAGGCATAGAATGTATTAGACTCTGAGACTTACTGCTTAATGAGCTCACCCTTACTTGTTCTTTCTGGTTGGTTCAACTCAGCTGTTCTGGCTCAAACTCTTATCCCAGCTGATTTATTTAATCTGGCTTCTCTCTTAGCCTGGAGTTGCTCTGCTTGGCCTCAAACTAACTCAGCAACTTGCTCTAATCATCTGGCTTCTTCTTATTTTCTGGCTCATTCCATCTTGACCTCAGTTCTTTCTTTGCAACCCATCTCTCTATTTCTGTCCTGCTAAAACTGCCTTCTCTCTGTAAAGCTTCCTTTCCCTCTCTCTTCCAATGAGAGTTGGGTGTATCCTATTCTGTCAAATCTCTGATTTATTATCTTTTCTGCTACTCAATTAGACATTACTGTCAAACACAGGTGCTTCCTTCTACAAAAACTTTATATCTTTTTGAGTCATTGGCCAAGAGTGTCTCATAGATCCCTCTCACTCAAACATTACCAACTACTGTTGATACTATTGGCTACCCTCCACAACCTAATGGTATGACCCTTTTGATGAAGACACTACAGACTTAAACTTATGCCATTAGAGGTGGAGAAATCAAACTGGTGATCAACCAGAAACTTCACCCTTACTGACTGGTATTAATAGTGCTGGAAAGTACTACATACATTGCAGGAAGAGAAAAGTACAACAGTGACCTGCATTTAAGAGTTGCTCTTGGTTCAATAGTGGCAGAATTGCTTTAGAAGTAACCATCCACGTTTTGGTTGGATTTAAGGCCTGCTCTATGAGATAAAACCAAATACCTGACAGTGTTAATAAGGCTAAGACACTGAGACTAGGTATGTCACAGACCCTAGGAGAAAAGCTACTAACAGTATTCTATTAAATGAACACAGCAATAAAGTGACTCATATGGTGATAAGGCTTCATTATTTTGACCATATTCTGTAGGGAGGGATTTCTACCCTGTAGTTATAACAGATATCTCGACATAGCATCTGCCACTAGAGATGAGTTGATAAAGATTCACTTTTCATATATATGCACATCCCTGGAGGACACTGTACCTATCATGGCAACCAAGAGACTGCAAGAAGAATGGAATAAACTATTGGGGGCCATGGGAGCAGGCTTTGGACTGCCAAGAATGTGATACCTCCTCTTTTCCCCTCTTTTTTTTGAGATGCCAGTGATTTATTTGAATTATTCTGAGAGCACTTAGGAAACTGAAATTCCAGGATATTTAGGAATAAGTAAGTTTTCTTTCTTAGTATTTACCATAAAGCCAGTTTCTCCGCTAGAGTGCTTTTCCAGTATACTAAAGTGGGGAGTAGAATTTATAGTCAGGAAGCTTGAGCCCTCCTGATGCACCCAGCAGTTGACAAACCATGTAATGTTAGCCTTAATTTTAGGCCTTATATTGTATGCACACATTCTCGCACACAAAAATCACATATGTACTTTCTTTTATGCAAAAATATTCATATATGCAGGCACATATATTAAGGATTAAATAAAAAGATGTAAAAAAGAGATGTAGCATTTTGATTATCTCTGCCAAATAAGTAGTTCTGAGCAACCAGGTTTTAAAGAAAAAAAATCAAAGCTGGGAAGTCAAGCTTAGTTTTCATAATCAATCTGTATGATTCTGGTCTAGATGGATAGGCCCTATTAAGAATAAAAAAAAAAATCTCAGGATGTGAAAAAAAAAACAGTTAAAAAATGTGTTGGTTTTGGTTGCCATATCTGTATTGTGCAAATTGGACACAATCAGCTTGAGCTACAGTTTATTTCCCTTGGGACATAAAACATAAAGAAAAATTCATCTTCATTCCTTCCTCTGGCAGGCACATAAACCCAGATGATGATGGTATCAGAAGAGAACTGAAAGCAGAGTATGGCGCCTTCAGCCGACTGCAGGCTGGGTGGGACACTTGTCACTGGCTCCCTCCCATTGCGTGCTCTCTAATGCTGGGGCCTCAGGTTCCCCGCCAATGGCCTTTTTGCTCAGTCTGATCTGCCAGAATTGTCCCAGCCACCTTGCTTCTCTTTCCCACTATTTTTGTTCTGTTGGCTCCACGTTAATTTATTTTTCCTGGTTTCAACATTTGGGGCAGATGCAAGACTACCTGGGTGGAACAAAAGAACCAAAAACAAAAGGGAGGTTAAAACGTACACTTTGTTTATATATGTGTATTTGAATATGTGTATTTTCTAAGTTAGAATTCAAAGTAATCTTGACATGTACATATGACATATTTTTCTTATTTCTTATACTTCTCCATAGGCTTCCACCAGTTGGTTCCTGCTCTTCTCCCAATTAGTCCTAACTCTCTCTCTCTTTCTCTTTCTCTCTTGCTTTGTTTGTTTGTTTGTTTTTGTTTTTCAACACAGGGTTTCTTTGTCTGTCCTGGAACTCACACTGTACACCAGGCTGGCCTCAAACTCACAAAGATCTTCCTGCCTCTGCCTCCCCCAGTGCTGTGAAACTTTTGCTTTTATTACACATATTTCTTTACCCCCATTGAGATCCCTTCTTCTCTCATGATACCTTTTCCAGTTTCATGACATCCTTCCCAACATAAGCACACATGCACACCTATGTAATTTTACATCTATGTTAAAATTTGGACTTTAGATACAATTGTTATTGTCTGTACAATTGCTACTGTCTGATAATATTATTATCTCCACTGTATTAGTCTTTTATTAGTCTGGATACCTTTATTAGTCCAAGGACACAGGAAAGGACTGTTGTAGGGATAATATAAATTATTTTCCATAGCTGGGCTTCAGGTGCCTGTGAGATGTTCAAGTAGAGATATGATAAAATAAAGCATATGAAAACACAACTGGAACAGTCTCTTGAAAGATTCCTTGATGCAAGTGGTCAGAGCCTTTTATTGAATAATAAACAAAGAGTTAAAGGTGACGAATTTCAGGATAATTTTGGTTTAGATGGTGGCTAAAATAGTTTTCTTCCACTAGATGTTATAATTGTAAGGCAAGAATAGATACAGAAGGGTGAGTGTGAGTGGAAAATATTCCTTCTACTACACCTGGAAGATGATGTACAACATAGTGATTCAGAATGGCTAAAAGCTGGAACCATGAATATAATGAGGCATTTGTATATTTAAAAATATCTCAATTTGAATTTTATTTTTAAGCTGGGTGAGGCCACACATATTAGGAATCCCTGAAATTCAGAACCTAAAACAGGAAGAGGGTGTGTCTGGGCCACACAGTAAAACTTGTCTCAAATAACCTCTTACCAAAAATTAATGAGAAAATATCAAAGATATTCTTAAAATCTAAAATGAGTGTATTCAAAATAAAGGTTAATTTTAAATAGAAGGTTGGAAAAAAAAAGCAAAGGAATTTGCAATAAAGAAACAAAGAAAATGAGATACAAATGTAGGAAGGAAAGTTAATTACTTGGTTAATAAAATGTTATAAAGGTTATTTGGCTGATTTTAACTCTAACAAGAGTAAGTTAGAGGATTAAATGCTCTCAGGAAAATGTGTGATTGAAATACTTTCTCAAATATGTTGAGTTTAAATGTAAATGCTGACAACTGTATGTTGAAGTGGCATTAGAGACACTTCCCCTGCAGGTCTCTGTCAGTGGCCTGCTGAGGTGAGACAGGGAAAGTCATGACAGCATCCAGATTTGAGCCTTAGAAAAGCAATGTCTTTATTACTCTGAGAACACAGGAGGAGACTGTTGTCGGGATAATATCAATTATTTTCCATGGATGGGTGTGAGGCACATGTGAGATGTTCAAGTAGAGATAAAGTTTGGTGATGTGCAGACAGTATAAGGCGTGAGTAATCTCAGCCACAGTAGATTTTTTACATGTTCATCTCTGGGGAACATGTTTGTGGCTATTACATAAATACTTTTGGGATGTACAATCTCCTCCTATTTTCTACCATTATAAAGACTCAGACTGTCATCAGATAGCATCTGAGGTCTGTAGCACAGATTTTTTTTTGATTTCTTATAAACTGAGGTTACTTGTACACTGCTATGAAAAAAAAATACCCAAAACCGAAAAAGCAAAACCCAAACCAAAAACCTTAGAAAAGAAAGTGTCTAATTTGGGCTTATGATATCAGAGGGTCAGAGTCCTTGATAACAGAGCAAAGGTATGGTGGCAGTAACAGCTGAGAGATTAAAGTTTTTTTTTTTTAATGTGTATGTGCTTGCCTGAGTCTATATACACCATACACATACAGGTGCACTTGGGGCCAGAAGAGACATCGGATCTCCTGGAACTGGAGTTATGGGTGGTTCTGAGTCACTTAATGTGGGTGTTGTGGACTGAACTCAGGTTCTCTGCAAGAGCAGTAAATTATCTTAACCATAATGCCATTTCTCTTGCCTAGATTTATTTATTTTAACATTAATTTTCAAGTAAGATTTATTTTTATTTATGCATGTGTGTGTGTTTATTTTGTATGCCTGTGTGAGTGTATGTCACATGTGGTGTGTGTACCTGCAGAGGCCTGATGATGGTGTCAGATTACCCGGAGTTGGATTTACATGCAGTTGTGAGCCACTTGACACAAGTTCTGGGAACCAATCTTGTATGTTCTAGAAGAGCAGCAAGTGCTCTTATCTACTGAGCTGTTTTTATAGTCCCTCATTAGTGGCTCATTTTGCTGCTATAAAAATTTTATGTGATCTGGGAAAATGGCTTGATTGGTAAAGTATGGCTTTAAAAGCTTAAGGGACTGAGTTTGATCTCTTCCAAACCCAGGTGACAAAGCTAGGCATGGTGGCTTGTTCTTATAATCCAAACACTGGGGATATAGGACACGTGAATCCCTGGAGTTTGCCTACTTGGCTAACTCCAGATTAATAAGAGACTCTTAAAATAAAAACACATGGGTAGGGACTGAGGAACAACATCTGAGGTTGTCCTCTTACCTCCACATGCATGTACAAATAAGAGCATGTATACCCACACACATGTACTTGCACGCATGCTCTCTCTCTCTCTCTCTCTCTCTCTCTCTCTCTCTCTCTCTCTCTCATATGCATGTGTGTGCACACACATACACATACACACAAAGTGAATTCCTGCAATTGGGGCCAATAAACTATCTCTTATTCCCTTTGAAGCAAGTTTTTTTTTTTTTACAGCAATGCATATGTTGCTATTGGTTCTAAATTCAGAGACAAATGTGCATTTGTGGAACCCTGTGGTGATGTATGAGAAGATTATAGAGAGCTTTGGATCTTTGCAAGGCATAAAGTCTGTCTACATCTTTTATCTGTATTAAAGTTCTTTAAGAGTAATGGGCCCCAACTTGCACTGAGTCCCCTCTCCCTCAATAGAAGAATGGATAAAGAAACTGTGGTACATATACACTATGGAATACTACTCAGCTATTAAAAACAAGGAATTCCCGAAATTTGTGGATAAATGGATTCAGCTAGAAATGATCATAATGAGTGAGTTAACCCAGAAGCAGAAAGACTCACATGGTATATACTCACTTATATCTGGACACTAGCCCAAGGGGCATGTCCCATGAAAGTCTTCACTTACCAGGAAACTGGGACAGAGGGGAGGACATCCTATTGGGACTCTAGGTGAGAGAAGCATGGGAAAGTGGTGAAATAGAAGGATCCAGGATGTCCTAGAAACCTACAAGAATAACATTATGATGGGCAGATCTAGGCCCAGAGGTCCTGCTCAAACTATGGCACCAGCCAAGGACAAGACGAGCAGTAACCTTTTAATCCCTCCCCAGATCTAGCCAGTGGATGGGATATTCTTCACAATTGAGTAAAGAGTGGGGTCTGAATTTCACATGAACTCTGGTGCCCCATATTTGACCACGTCCCCTGGATGGGGAGGCCTGGTGGCACTCAGAGGAAGGTTAGCAGGCTACCAAGAAGAGACTTGATACCCTATGAGCATATACAGGGGGAGGAGGTCCCCCTCAGTCACAGTCATAGGGGAGGGGAGTAAGGGGAAAATGGGAGGGAGGGAGGAATGGGAGGATACAAGGGATAGAATAACAATTTAGAAGTGATATGAATAAATTAATAAAATATATTTTAAAAAACAAAAAATAAAGTTCTTTAAGTACAAATGGTTATTCCTTGTAGCAAATGAAAACTTGATATTACTATATCATAATAAACACATTAAAGATGACAAGCTACAGAAGTGGATGGAGTGAAGAGCTAATAAAGATAGGACTAAAGAGTTGAAAATCTTTCATACTTACAGATGGGAAAGCAAAAAGCCTTTAAACATGATGTACATAACATCATGCGGTAGATAGAACAGGCTTTGATTGTCATGTTTACAGAAGAGAGGAACTTAGGTTAGGAACATTTCGACTTCTTCAGGCTGCACAATGACATAAATTATCCTTGTCTGGTTCCTTGAACTACAGCATATTAATTCTAGAATAAAACTGGCCCCTTGTATTCACCCAGCAGAAGCTTTAAAAATCGGGTAAACTTTTACAGAGAGGTTTTGTGGCTTTCTGTTCAGGGGAGATGTTAAAAAATAGCAAAGAGCCTCTATTATCCTGAAGCTAGGGTTTCTGAGACATCTCTGTCTTTGTGTTTAGGATTTACTAAGGCGTGAACCATTTGTGTTAATGCCAGTTACCTTCTTCCAAAAAGTTGTCTTTTAGTAAGGTCATGATATCTCCTTGCATTTCCTACTCTAACACAACCTTGGGCCATAATAGTCCCTTTACACACCTGGAAAGCACATATTTTATACTGCTAGTGCTAGTATAGTTTGCTTTTTTAATATAGCATATATATTTCTGAGATGAATGTCACTTAAAAATGGATTCCTATTTTAAGCACTCCAAACTGTGGGCTATGATGAGACTGAGCTCTGGGCAGCTCTTAACTTCAAATGCCTTTTTGTAGCTCTTTTTTTTTTTTTTTTTTTTTTTTTTTTTTTTTTTTTTTTTTTTTTTTGTTTTTTTTTTTTTTTTTTTTTTTTTTTTTTTTTTTTTTTTTTTTTTTTGTCACGGAGTAACTTTCCTTTTGGTAGTCCTTAAAAAACTCAGGAAGATCCTTCTAATATGTCAACATCTTGGTGCTGGAAGTCATCGTCAACAGTGATGCCCCACAAGGCCCAGCTGTTAGGACAAGGGTGAGATTTGCAAGTTTAAAAACTCAAAGATACAGTCAAGACATTTATGTATAATCAAAATTACTTATATTTAGAAATGGACTCACCCTGTAGTTATTTATGGAAAAGCTCAAATGAGCTTTGCTAGTATTTTTTTTAAAAAAGTGTATCCATGAATTCACTATTTTTAAATCTGAGCTTTTATTGGACACATTTTCTATGTAATTTAATAAATAATGATGATAAATGTATGCATTCATAATTGCAGTTATACTGGGCATGCACAGTAAATAATGTTTGAACATATGATTTTGACTTGCAATAGTTTGTGACATAGCAGGCGTGAAGGTAATTGATGCCTGCGATTCCCAGTATGAAGAAAGATGAATATTTAAGAAGAAAAAATGTTAACTCCCTTGATTTTATCATTGTAAATTATGTAATTAATCAAATTATTACAATCTATCTTATAAGTAGATAGAATTACAGTGTCAATAGAAATACAAATGCCAAATAGGAATACAATAGACATACATTGATATCTGATCCTAAAATTATGGTGTTGGTATTTCTGTTTATTGATGACATCACTGTGACCCAAACAGATAAGCTCATTTCAGACAGTGAAAGAGGTGATAAGGACACAGGTCATTTGGCTCCAAAGCCTTCCAGAATGACCACCGACCTTTGCTTTCTCTGATATATCCCCATTTTAAACCTTTGATTAACTGTATTCTTGACAATTCTTTGTCTATTTTCTTTATTCTTTGTGAATTTCATGCATGTATAAAATGTGTTCTGATTATATTAACCACTTACTGCCCCTCTAACTCCTCCCTGATCCTTCTTCCAACTTTATGTTCTCTTTTTGTAGCCTGGACTCCAGTCAGCACTGTACGTACATGGGTGTGGGGGTCATCCACCAGAGTATGGGCAATCTGCCAGGAGCCATACTCCTCAAGGGAACTGATTCCCCCTGTCCCTAACACTCTTTAATTGCCAAAGATCCTCAGCTAGGCCTGGGGCCTCCTGAGCCCCTCTCCATCTGTGCTGCAATGTTGATTGACTCCTTCTTCTGATAGTCGTGTGCATTCAGCCACAAATCCTGAGAGTCTATGAGCGTAACAGCCCTGTTATATCCAGGCAACATTGTTTAGCAGCAGTCCTCCCCAATTTTTGTCTTCTATAATCTGTCTACATACCTTTCTACAACACTCTGGGCCATAAAGGCAGGGCTATAAACAGTTGTCCCATTTATCTTCCCATTCTTTGTACTCTGACCAGCTAGGAGTCATTGTATAAACCACCATCAATTGCACAAAGAAGCTTCTTTCATGAGGACCGAGGGCTGCACTAATCTACATGCATTGCGATAAATATTTTGAAGGCAGTTCGATACTATGCCCCTTTATCGAAATAGTACAGTGGGTTCTCCTTTAGTGTATCCAGTATGGGATCTTGGCCAGGCTTGTACTACCAGTACTGGTTTCCAACTTGTGTAGTAGGTCATAAATCTCATCAGAAAGAGGTTGGTTATTTTAGGTATAAGGTTATTGTGTAATTCAAATGCTGATTTCTGTGCCCCCCACCATATCTGATTGCAATCCTTGTTTTGAGAATCTCTTGTTTCCATGTTGTGTAAATACTGCTCCCCAATTGTCCTCTTATACGTCAATAAAGCGGCTTGCAGCCAATCTCTGAGAAGGGGAGAGAATAGGCTGGACTTCCTGCCAGCCAGGGGAGGAGGAGTTAGAGGAGGAAGTAAGTGATTCAGCCCCACAAAAGCTTTAGAAGACATTAAGAAAAAGAGCTGGAACAGGGAAAGCCAGAAAGTGCAAGTTATCTCTGGGATGTATATTGGGAGGAAACCAAGATAGCTTAGACAGTTAAGAATAGGTTAATAACTACTCCGTTATTGTGTTGTGAATCTTATTATTAAACAAATATAAAAGTGTCTTAATTATTAGTATGACAACTGGGTTAAGAGAAGAAACCGAGAAACAAACACAGTGTCATAAAAATAATTTTGACAGGTTATCTGTGTAACAGTCACTTGACCATTGTATTAATGGGCATATCTTTCCAGACTGGTTGTGACTGTAGCTTGTAGAATTCACAGCTGGGTTTGAGTGTTGAGGATTTTTATTCATCAGCAGCTTGTATCACATCTTCTGGCACTTTAAAACTCAGCCATTTTGTAGGAATCTTCCAGCCTGATTTTTCCATGCCTTATGACACAAGCATGTGAAATTTTCAGCAATAGCATCTTACTTCCAAGTTCTGATGGGTAAACAAGAGCAATGCCAGTAGTAGCCTGCTTTTTTGGGAGGTGGTCTATGTGACACCCCCTGATAAATACGTTGTATCCTTGTATCCTACACTTGATATTGTATTTGATATGGTGTCAGAGAGAAGCATCATTCCTCTATGTAAAATAACGCCGTTTAAAATCTCTCTCCCTCCCTCCCTCCTTCTCTCTCTCTCTCTCTCTCTCTCTCTCTCTCTCTCTCTCTCTCTCTCTCTCTCTCTCATTTATAAGGAAGCTTCTAAAACAGTAAATTTTCATAATAAATTTCCAAACATCATTAGTGTTTGCTACCCATCTCCCACCCGTTCATTTGTATTACCCTCTCAGACCCCTCTCTCTTATCCAGTCCCCATTATTCCATTTTCTAAATATTCTATCTGTGTTTTCCCTTTAAAATTCCCTCATGGCTTCCTTCAAGTTTCCTGACTTTTACAAGTGCTCCAAGTTAATCAGAATTAAAAATTCAAAGTTCTGACCCACATATGAGAGAGAACATGTGGTGTTGGCTTTTTGGATCTGTGTTACCCTACTCAGAATGTCTTCCCCTAGGTCCATCCTTTTACCTGAAGATTGCATAGTCCTTGAGAATTTTATATTTGTATCTAACACATTCTGGCTACTCTCAGTTCCCATCCTTTCTTCTCTCCCCCTTTCCTGTCAACTCTCCTCCTCCTAGCTCCCTCCGTCCCACATTCATGTCTTTTTGTATTGTTTTCTGACCCTAGGGAGTTTAGCTAGGGCTGTTTTCTGACCAAAGTGTGAGATATTTATTAGAGTCACAGTTTTCTTGTCCTCTTGAATAGTTGTGTGTATTTGTTAAGTTCCGCACTTAGATCAACATGTAGCTTCTGTAATCACCTCTAATATATGTCATAATATTTTCTCCCAAACTTATACTGATAGCCCTTTAAAATGTCACAGTTCCAATTAAGAATTTAATCTATGATATTTATACTTTTGAGGTAATATTATACGTAATAGTATATGTTTACTATTTGTAATATAATTAATAATTATAGTATTATAACTTTGTCTGTGTATTTAATAGACAATGATTAAATTTGTATGCTTGGTCTTTTCATTTCTTCTAACACCATCATTTCTGTGTGTTGGGTCTTTGTCTGTGTTGGATTTTTTAATATATCATTTGCTCATAGATTTACTTTGAATACCTGGTAGTTTGGTCCAAATTCCATTTTCTCTCTCTTTGCTGTTGCACTTATTGTAACTTCTGAGATTGAGGTTTTAATTGCTTCTGTCAGTTGGCTTTTCTGCTCTAGCTCAGTTCTTCCTCCATGACTATGATTGTAGCAACTACTATGTGTCCTCCACCATGGCACATGACATTCTAAACTAAAAGGTTTGACTCCTTCGGCTCATGGAAATGTCTTGTGTAGAACAGGGCAATTAGAGAGTTCACTTAGTAATACTTTTATTAAAACTCTCTGAAGTGATGTGTGAAGCTCTTACTGTAGTTTTCACCCAACACATGGTCAGCTTATAAGTTAAATGGATTCTGTTATCAGATGGATTCTTGAATAATAATGTGAAAGGTTTAATGGCTTAGGAAAGCATATATGATCACCTTTGCTGTGTGGTGATCAGTGATGTTCTTTTTTAAAAAATTTTATTAATTTATTCTTGTTACATCTCAATGGTTATCCCATCCCTTGTATACTCCCATTCTTCCCTCCCTCCCAGTTTCCCCTTATTCCCCTCCCCTATGACTGTTCCTGAGGGGGATTACCTCCCCCTGTATATGCTCATAGGGTATCAAGTCTCTTCTCGGTGACCTGCTGTCCTTCCTCTGAGTGCCACCAGGTCTCCCCCTCCAGGGGACATAGTCAAATGTGAGGCACCAGAGTACGTGAGAAAGTCATATCCCACTCTCCACTCAAGTGTGGAGACTGTTCTGACCATTGGCTAGATCTGGGTAGGGGTTTAAATTTTACCGCCTGTATTGTCCTTGGCTGGTGCCTTAGTTTGAGCGGGACCCCTGGGCCCAAATCTGCCTATCATAATGTTCTACTTGTAGGTTTCTAGGACCCACTGAATCCTTCTACATTGCTATTCTCACATGGTTCTCTCATCTAGAGTCCCAATAGGATGTCCTCCCCTCTGTCCCAGTTTCCTGGTAAGTGCGGTGATGTTCTTGGATCAACCTCTTCAGACTACAAGTCAGAGGAAGAAGATGCTTCAGAGATGCTGTGTTGCCTTTACATGCATTGTGTAGATAATGAAACAACAGAATGCAATAAAAATAAAAACAGAAGTAAATAAACAAAGATGCACTGTACAGAAATCCATGTTCAGGAAAAAAGAAATATTTGCAACAAAAGATACGGTTAAGAATAGTTCTTCCTGCACTGATTTGTGCTTGGGCTTCATCTGCTCCTTAGGGAACATGACTTTATTGAGTCTCCTGCTGAGAGCATTTGGAGACATTGTTCCTATGGCAACAGACTTCAAAGTGGCATAAATCCAAAACACTTTTCTTGCTTCTTCTATCATCCGAAGAAGAATCCTCTGTGGTACCAGGGGAAATGTCAACCTTTAATGAAGTCTGAGTGGGCTGTCTGTGCTCTATGGAGTCCTTTTCCTATGAGGCTCATTTCTGGTTTATAATAATGGTTTATTTTCTTTAATTGTCAGTTAACAACAAAGAGACTGAAAGAGAGTTGGGATTTATCATAATCACCAAAGCAGTGACACATTTCTAAGTGTAAGGTTTACATTTGAGGTCTCTTGTTACTGAGATGTTTTTGAGATAAATTTCATTAAATCATTTTTTAAAAAGATTCGTTTGTTTTACCTGCATGTATGTATGTGTGCCACGGACATGCCTGGTGCTGGTAGATATAAGAAGATAGCATTGAATCCCTGGGACTGGAGTTGCACATCCTTGTGAACCACCTTGTGTGCTGTGAATTGAGCCCGGGTTTTTTATAAGAGCAGCCAGTACTGTTAGCTACTGAACCATCTCTTTAGGGCTGAAATGTGTTTCGGAGTGAGCAGTGATACACATACAAACATCACCCAGCACTCATAACTAATGCCCATCACTCACACAGGAGTTTCTGGTTAAATGGAGTACAAGCAGCTTCTGACAGAATTCTCTTGACAAAAATGACTAGAATAAGGTGTGGAATATGAATGACTCCTGACAAGCTTTAATAAGTTTTGGTGGTCAGGATGATCCAGAACTTTCCTTCTGATGTATGGAGAAGGAACATAGTTCCTTGTCTAAATTAGCCAGAGGTTTTGGAAAGGCCAGGGCAATTAGAGAGCTGAGGTTTTGGATTCCCGGAGCTCGACTTCCCTCACCTCTTTGAAGGGCTGCTGAACACTTGATCTGTGCACACTTGAAGTATCCTGTGTTCTCTCTGCTTGATTATCATCCTGTTGATCTTTTCTCATTTTCCCCTGCAAAGTGTATACACGATGTTGCGCTTCTTAATAAATGTGACTGGATGAGCCATCAGCTAGTACAAGAACTCTTGATCCCAAACTCTCCTGCTTTCTTTCTTTTTTTCCCCCACTGGCTCTCCCTCTAAGAAACCTGTCACTGATGAATGAGTTGTTGGTCCAGGTCAAGTAAGAGTGTGTTGATAGGTTTGTGAGAACCTTCCAGATTACTGATCTGGACAGAGAATGGAAGGCCAAGAACACACTTGGCCTGTGAGTGTTTGAGGAAGAAGAACTTTTTTTGAAACTAGAAATGGGTACACAAAAAGAGAAGAGTTGAGACCGGAAGGAAACTCTTACTTGATTATCATGAGTTAAACTTTGTGGCATGATTGAACATGGATTTTTGAGAACCATGGAACTGGTGGTGGGGTAGGAAGCAAGGAGAGGACAAGAACAGTGAAGGAACATGATACTCTTGGAGGATTCATCTATGTGAAAGAGTCTCAGTTAAACTTTTTTCTTTTCATTCTTAGATAATTTCATATGTGTATCCTGAGTTTTCCCTCATTTCTTCTTCCTTCTCTGCTGAAGCATGTCTTCTTTCCAAACTTCCATCTAATTTCATGTCCTTTTAATGACCCATTGAGCTTAATTATGGTTGCTTGCATGAGTGAAGGGTTATTTACCGAAAAAAAAAAAGCTTTCAAGAAACAAACATTGCTTCAATGCTGCTCTGACCTCCCTCAGCTCTCCTTTTTTTTTTAAAGCCCTTGATTGCCTCTTTCAATCCACATAACTTTTAGCCAGACATATTTTCTCTCATTCTACCCCTAAATTATATACATTTTATTTTTGCTTCTGTATATTTTTGGAAGATTTAGCAAGTCTTATCCACAAGTCAGACTCT
>OU015749.1:94630151-94648346 GCA_907169655.1 Acomys percivali
TCTCTCTCTCTCTCTCTCTCTCTCTCTCTCTCTCTCTCTCTCTCTCTGGTATCAACATCTTTTCTATGTGTTCTCATATTACTTAACATTTAGTCTGTGAAGATCTTGATACAGAATAAAGCCATTGCTTTCTTAGCCTTTTGTATCCACCCCCACCGTTAATTGGATGGTATGGTTTGTGCACACAGCCCCAGCTGTCCTTATTGACATATTGCACCTCCCCATCCTGACCTAGCCCAATACTTATCAGGCAGGTGTTATTATTTTTGGATACAGGAATGAGGTCCAGTTTTAGAAGCTGACATACTAAGTGGTTATTTATGTTCTCATTCTTATGAATATGTCCTTCTCTTCCAATATAGAAATGGACGTGCCCTGCAAAGACAAATTATATTTTCTCTGTTTACTTGTGACCCTCAACCTGGTGGCTAATGTAGACATGTAACCCCTAACTCTCCATACCTTCTTATGTTAAAATGAATGTCATGACGATGATTAAACTAAATCTTTATCTAATTAAACCGTGGAAAGATGTTTTATAAAATTTCAAACTTTGTTAATTCATTTTCAACCTATTTCAACTAATATCTCAGAGATAATAGGAGAGAAAACTTGGACAGTGGGGGAAAAGGAATCATTCACATTGACAGCTATTGTTTCCGAGTCTTGCCTGAATCTCTCAGTTCTCACATGATCGATTTGCAGAGCACAAAGCCTCCAAGACCACAGCATGGTTCTGTTTTGCTGTCTTACAGGGTTCTGTACTTCTATAGCAGGACACATCTTCATATTTTCCTCTGAGATGTGAATATGTATTGTATATCCTTCAGGATTTCCTCTGCAGAGATTTGATAATATATAGACTTTGTCATATCAGTTGTTCAGTGATTTTATTGGGGACTGTTACTTCTTTGACACTATTCTATGACAATAGTTGTAATGAGATGTTTTTAGATTGTACAAAATATTTTGGTCCCTTTCAGAATTTCACACAGCATTTTAGTATATGTCAATGATTCTTACCTTAGTCTATTATTATTTGAATGTTTAAGAAATGTAGATTAAAAAAAAACTCCAAACAACCTTTTTAGTTGAAAATTTTCCACAAAGATCTTTTTTTAGTCACTGATCATGTACCTCATTATGAATGTGTGCATTCTAATTTTGGCTGATGGATTATGATTCCTTATTGTCAGCACTTATTTTAATAATCAGCTTGCAATAACTTGGCTGAGAGCATTTGTTTTCTCTATGAGTCGTTTCTATGACCTTTGAAAATAAATCTTCATTAGAATTTGGGGATTTTATTTCTTTCTGGCAAATGATATATTTTAGACCTGTCATGTTCAACACTGGCTCCTCTTAGAGACTGTTTAAAACCAAGGCATGGGTGTGTGGTAGGATATGCCATATTTAGTGTGATTCTGTGATGAAGTATTTAGTGGGAAAATATTCATGTTTGTAAAACATACACTTAGATATTTGTCTCTCTGAGAACATGGGTTCTGAGTGGGTGGGACAGTCTGCTGACACGCAATGATGATGACCTACCCGCATGCTGTGTCATTTGTGGTTCCCCTCTCACCTGATCATATGACAGCTTCTTCAGCTTTCCATTAAAGTCTTGTGGGGCCACAGAAAAGAAAGAAATGGACCAGGGATGAGACAAAAAAGCCATACAGTTTGGTTGTAAATGAATCTTGGTTTTGGCATTTTTCAAGCATTATAACCTCTTGTTCCATTTGTTCTCTTCCTTCATTTCCATTTTACAGTAGTAGCTCTCTTTAAAAGAAAGCTTTCTGTTTAGTTCTGAGCCCCATTTCTCAGTTGGGTTATTTGGTTTGGTGGTGTTTCATTTCTTGAGTTCTTTATATATTTTGGATATTAGACCTTTGTCAGATGCAGGGTTGGTGAAGATCTTTTCCCAGTCTGTAGGCTGTCGCTTTGTTCTTCCGACAGTGTCTCCAGCCTTACAGAAGCTTCTCAGCCTCATGAGGTCCCATTTACTAATTGTTGACCTTAAGGCCTGGGCTGTTGGTGTTCTGTTCAGGAAGTTGTCTCCTATGCCAATGTGTTCCAGGCTCTTCCCCACTTTTTCTTCCAACCGATTTAGTGTCTCTGGTTTTATGTTGGGGTCTTTCATCCACTTGGACTTGAGTTTTGTGCATGGTGACAAAGATAGGTCTAATTGCATTTTTCTACATGTAGACATCCAGTTGGACCAGCACCATTTACAGAGGAATATCAAATGGCTGAGAAACACTTAAAGAAATGCTCAACGTCTTTAGTCATCAGAGAAATGCAAATCAAAACGACTCTGAGATTCCATCTTACACCCATCAGAATGGCTAAGATCAAAAATTCAAGCGATACCATATACTGTCGAGGATGTGGAGAATGAGGAACACTCTTTCATTGCTGGTGGGAATGCAAACTAGTACAACCACTTTGGAAATCTATCTGGTGCTATCTCAGAAAACTGGGAATAGGGCTTCCTCAAGACCCAGCTATTCCACTCCTTGGAATATATCCAGAGGAAGTGCCAGCACACAACAGGGACATATGCTCAACCATGTTCATAGCGGCCTTATTCATAATAGCCAGATCATGGAAACAGCCTAAGTGTCCCTCAGTAGAAGATTGGATAAAGAAACTGTGGTACATTTACACTATGGAATACTACTCAGCTATTAAAAACAGGGACTTCCCGAAATTTGTGGACAAATGGATTGAACTAGAAATGATCATAATGAGTGAGTTAACCCAGAAGCAGAAAGACTCACATGGTATATACTCACTTATATCTGGACACTAGCCCAAGGGGCATGTCCCATGAAAGTCTTCACATACCAGGAAACTGGGACAGAGGGGAAGGACATCCTATTGGGACTCTAGGTGAGAGAAGAATGGGAGGATGGGGAAATAGAAGGATCCAGAGGGTCCTAGAAACCTACAAGAAGATCATTATGATGGGCAGATCTGGGCCCAGGAGTCCTGCTCAAACTATGGCACCAGCCAAGGACAATACATGCAGTAAACTTTGAATCCCTCCCCAGATCTAGCCAGTGGATGGGACATTCTTCACAATTGAGTAAAGAGTGGGGTCTGAATTTCACATGAACTCTGGTGCCCCATATTTGACCATGTCCCCTTGAGGGGGGCCTGGTGGCACTCAGAGGAAGGATAGCAGGCTACCAAGAAGAGACTTGAGCATATACAGGGGAGGAGGTCCCCCTCAGTCACAGTCATAGGAGAGGGGAGTAGGAGGAAAGCAGGAGGGAGGCAGGAATGGGAGGATACAAGGGATGGAATAACTACTGAGATGTAATATGAATGAATTAATAAAAAAATTTAAAAAAGTAGAAGAAAGCTTTCTAGACTATCAGTATTTGAGCATGAACGTGTATATAATGGATAAGAAGCCTCAACTTAAGCGCTCCTGGTTTTCAATCCCTAATAATTTTTGAGGTTTTCTGTGTTCTATGAATTTTATATACAGATTAATATTTAATTTTTTACACTATTGTCTGAGACAATTATGCCTGTTTTATAGAAGAGAAACCCCAAACTTAACAAAGTGAAGGGACTGGCCTAGATTGCGCAGATAATAAGTGCCGGAATAAAGAATTGCATTTGAGTTGTGTAACTCTAAGAGCCCACATTTTCACACTAGCTGCCTTCCAGAAGGCTCAATCTGGGTGTGTAAGAAATAGATCATGCAATGCATATATAGTCACCCTTACAAAGTCCAAGTTCTGCTGTCTTGAGCTGAGTAAGACTCTGAATTTACTCTCAGCTGGAAACTATTTGCCAACCCCCCCAAAAGCAAACCAAACCAAAGCAAACCAAACCAAACAAAACAAAACGTCAAAAGAACGACACAAAATATTTCTTCCCTTTAGAAGGCACTGGGGTAATAGAGGGAAAAAATTCATGAGGACTGATGGACTATTGTTTTATGCATATCACAGTAACATATTCACAAGTTGTTTATTTAAGGTTATATTCTCATTTTCAGCCAGGTGAGCTAAGACATTCAGGGAACTTGATGCCTGGCTGATACAGAAGGTGTTAAATGAATGTTGAACAAATCCCCAGCGATAACTTAAAATACTGAAATTATGCAGTGTTTTACTCTTCATTTAATTAAAAAACATTTTTGTTTCAAATTTGCAAAAGCAATGTTCATATGGAAAAAAATGTGTGAGATAATAAGTACATAGAGATAAGCAAATTCTCTGAAAGAAAAGAACTCCATGATCCTAGCACTTAAACATTTCCCTCTATGGCATTTTGATTAATGTTCTTTCAGAATTTTCTACCTCCACCCCCACTTTCTCTCTCCTCCCATAAGTAGAAAAACATGAGCCTGTTTGCAAAATGCTATATATGAATATGTAAAATATGATCATATTAAGTATTATGTAAATAGCTTTTAGTACAATCAAATATGTATTAATTATGATTTTAAAATCTACATAGGTACAGTGTGTTTAATGCCGTGATGCCGGTGGGGTGCCAAAACCTTTTGATTGCTACAGAGAAAGATAGTATTGTTTCCATCTCGTCAAAGGATTTTTAAATAGCCACATGTTCTTCTGGTGTCCTAAATTCCTCTTTTAAATCCTAAAACGAGCTTTCCCTTGGACTTGTTATCAAATTCTATAATCCACCCCACCTCCTTAGTTCTCCACTCTCATCTCTCAAAGTCCCAGAGCACATCTGGTTAGGTTCACTTTCTACCATCATGCACACGAGCCATTTCACTACCACTGCAATTAACTATGGAGTTGCCATCTCTCTTAGATACTAAAGCATCTCCTTTTGATTTTGTTTTGTCTTGTTTACCACTGATTGCAATCAAGTGCAAACTGGTGACAGCCTCTCTGAACCCAGCTAGCCTCACTTAGCTTCCTCCTCACATCGTCTAGATGTGGAGGAGACCCATGGTCTACCAGGAATACAAGAGGGCAACATTTTCTCCACGCCCGCCTTTTCTCCTTCCCACCTCAAGGAAGAAGACAGATCAATAGGATTGAAGAGAAGCTGGGAAAATGAATTTGTGGCTCATTGTGCTCTACCCTTCTTTTGGTCCCAGCTCTCTACTTTCTACTTAGGACCCGGAGGTTCTCAGGACCTTGACTTACCGCAACCATTTGCAACCCTGTGGTTTTTTTTTTAACAGAAGATAAACTGTTCTTCAGCTCAGATTGGACATGAATTAAAAAATTTCCCCCGTGGTGTGATGTACAATGAGGGAATTATAATGTCATATAACAGGTACACATCCAAGCTAGAGTTCTAATTGACTTTATCCTTCACAAAGCTTTTGTTTTCTGTATGACTTTTGTAGATAATTTTTTTAATTTATGGACTTATATAGGGAGGAGAGAACAGTGATTTTAAAGTATTAACACATCCTAACAACACTAAACTCTCCTTACCATGTTTAACATGACTTAATTGTCAATGTCAATTGGCATTTTCTAAACTTATAGCATTGGGTTTTTGCACTTTATAATCCTCTTTACTCCCTTTGTGGTTTCTTGTACTCAGAACCTGATCTCCTAGCTGGCAATCTACTTGTTATTCAAAACTAGTAGTAATGGAGTTTTCAAACTATATGATAAAGCAGGATGTGCATTTCCATAGCAACGACATAATAATTAGAGACTGTTTCTGAACAGAATTAGCACAAACAACATGCTATGAACTCAAAGATACATTTTCTATAAAAGACTGAAGTGATTTTTTTGAGTAAAATTATTTTCCATGTTTTTAAAGAATATGGTACATTAATTAATTACTTGAGAATCTCATACATGCCTATAATATATTTTGGTCATAATCACCCCCATTCCTCCTCCTAACTCATCTTAGATTCATTCTTTACCTTGTCACCTTCTGCTAACTTTTTGTTCAACTTGTGTTGTCCATATACACATGAGTGAGAGACCGGCCATCAACTTTAGACTGGCCAATTTACCAGGGGCCACACTCTTAGAGTTACTGTTTCTCCATCCTTCAGAAGCCATCAATTCTCAAAAGCCAGCAACAGATATGGGTGGATGCTGATGAAGCCACTACCATCTGCATTCTAGAATACTGACTGGCTTGATGTTATAGGTCTTGTGCAGGCAACCACAGCTGCTGAGTGTTCATGACCGCAGTCCTGTCATAAACAGAAGACACTGTTGCATCCAGGTCCTCCCTGGTCTCTGGTTCTAACAATCTTTCTGTTCTTCTTCATGGGTGGTCTCTGAGCCTTTTGGGGAGGGGTCAATGTGGCTGATCACTCCACATTCTGCACATTGATCACTTGTTAGTTTTTGCTTTAAGCACTGTCCACAGCACAAAGGAACTTTTCTCATGAGATGTGAGAGCTGCACCAATAGTCTATGGTTACAGAGATAAACATTGAGAGCGCAGTTTGATGCTATGTTCATTTAGCAAAATCAGTAGTAAGTTAATGCTCAAGGCCTATGAACTCTCCAGTGATGGGTTCTTAGTCAAAACTCCCAAATCAACAAGAAAATTTTGTTGAAAAAATGTGTGTAAAAAGCTATTCTCAATACTGTTTTAAAATGTTATGTATAATTCCTTCTTATGTATTGATTTTTAAAAAGATATGTAAAAACTATCATGGTTATTGCACTCAAGGCATATAAACTGACATATAATACACAGAAAACAGGAGAGAGTAACAACCCTGAATAATTCATGAATATTAACTATTTATCTATTAATAATACTAATTGTTGAACCATCATTTCCCTTAGATATTACACAGCTATCTTTTAAATTTAATTTTGTTTTTTTTTCTAGCTGACATTTCATCAAAAAAGCTGGCCAGATATTTAATTGTATGCATATGTCTTTAATCAACAAAGCAACTTATGTTTATTACAAATAGTAGTGTAATTTTCTTCATTTTATTAGTTCTTTGAGAGTTTCATACAATATATTTTGGTCATTTTTGTCCCCTCTCCAAACTCTTCCTAGATCTATCTGCTTTCCTACCCACTCAACTTTGTATCCAGTCTCTTTTTTAAGCTCCCAAGTTCAATTTTTGCTGCTCACATACTCTTGGGTATATGCCTTACCAAGGGCTATATCCTTATAGTGAGTTGGGTCTCTCTCTCCCAATAGCTATCAGTTGCACATAACTCCTTACCTAGGGGTCGGGTTTCATGACTCATTCCCTTTTCATGCTAGCATTTTGTGGGGTTTGATCTTGCACAGGCTTTATGCTTATTGTCACAACTACTGTGACTTCATATGTGTAACTGTGCTGCTGTGTTCAGAAGTCACTGTTTCCTTGTAGTTAACCATTATTTCTAGTTCTTAGCCAAAATACACTAGAATGCAAAAACTTTGTTATTTTCCCAGTGTGGAGAGAAAACAGATACCCTCGGGATATGTGTGCGTGCGTGCGTGCGTGCGTGTGTGCGTGCGTGCGTGCGTACGGGCGTGCGTGCGTGCGTGCGTGTGTGTGTGTGTGTGTGTGTGTGTCTGAAAAGGAGTAGATATCAAGATAAAAACATTCTCAGAAGTGGCCAGCAGAATAACCAGTACCAGTCTGAGTTACTTAGCTAGGTTATATCTTGCTCACACTTCAGAAAATCTCCTCTTATTCTGTATTTGAGTGATGTTTTTGAGGTTATTTTTTTAAATTTTTTATTTTTATTAATTTATTCTTGTTACATCTCAATGGTTATCCCATCCCTTGTATCCTCCCATTCTTCCCTCCCTCCCATTTTATGTGCAATCTGAGGACTTAGCTTTGAACATCAGAAGTTGATTATGCTTAAGTTAATAAATAGACTGCTCATCGCCAAGAAATGGGTAGGTCACAGATTCTTAGAACAGGCTGGTGAACCAGCTGTTGGACTCAGTCATGATGGGAAAGCCAGGTGGTGGAACTGTGGCCAAATCACAGTAAAGAACTGTCTGGTTAGGCTGCACTGCCAGCACTCTGGCTGTGTTATTAGGGAGATACTTGTTTTTTCTTAATCTTT
Source organism: Acomys percivali (assembly GCA_907169655.1). Classification (NCBI taxonomy): domain Eukaryota; kingdom Metazoa; phylum Chordata; class Mammalia; order Rodentia; family Muridae; genus Acomys; species Acomys percivali. The sequence continues at coordinate 94,638,170 of OU015749.1, forward strand.
GCCAAAATGCAGTGTAAATAGTTCCTGATTATAGTTTCTAAGAGTTGTCAAAGGATTTGGAGTCTGGATCCAATAAAGGCTCAGAAGGCATATTCTTCACACACTGAAGGAATTCAGAGGTTGGGGAGCTACAAAAATAATTTAATTTTCACTTATTTTTCAGTTTAACAACTCAATTTCAGTTTCTAAGGGAGTTTTTTTTTCAGACTTTCAAGATCTACCTATGGTTCCACAAAGGTAGTTTTATGCAGAAGTCCACAGTCCCTCCCTGAACACTAATGTATTTCAAATCAGTTATGTGTAGGTTTGGTTTTTGTTATAGGTTTTCCATCTGGATTCCATGTCTCAGCCTCAGGATCTATGTCTATTTTGATCACTGCCTCATTTTTAGAGCAGAAAATTGGGTCTAAATTGAGTTAAATGTTCTGTGTATACAATTGTTTCTCAGTATCCATGGTGGGCTAGGGCTAGAACAGATTTCCAGATTAGTCAATTTAAAATTTCTTATATAAATGACATAGTATTTGAAAACAATTTACGTATGTTTGTATCCTCAGTAGATTATCTATAGCACCTAATACAATGCCAATGCAATGTAAGTTGCTTAATGGGTATTTAGGGAATAATAAGAAAGAAATAAATTTGTGTAATTTCAGAATAAATGGAACTTAATTTTCCCTAAACATTTTTTGAGCTACTATTGTTTGAATCTGCTGACATGGAAAGAATAAAAGCAGAAGTCTGCCTCACTTGACATATTATTCGCTGGACCTTCTTATTTCTAGATTTGTTATATTATCTCTTTAATTAGTGGTTCTCCTATGCTCAGCTGATGTTGACTTCTAAGTAATGTCTTGGTGTTTGCTCTCCAGTTAACTAATTTTATTTTCTACTCATTTTGTCTACTATGTTGTTTAACATGTTGATCATGGTTCCAATTTCAATGATTCTATTTTCCCATATAAATCAGGTCCCAATTTCAGCGACCCTGTTTTCATGTCTAAAAGTTCTACTTGACTTCAGCATTTTGGTGGTTCTTTCATTGGACTTTCAATTTGTTTTTATTTGTTTAAACATTTTCAGTGCACTTACTTAGTATTCTTCCCTTGACATGCTTAATAGTTCTACAAGAGCAAACACTATAAGGCATATTATTTTTGTGTGTGTATGTGTGTTGTCATTCATGTGATTCTCAGTTATGTTGTCTTGTGTTGTGTTGGTTTAATGATTTTCAAGATGAGCTGATTATCCCCAGATGTTTACCTGGGAGAATCTGTTTTTGGCATTTGTATTGGAATGACATTCTTCATCGTGACTTTCTGTTGTTATATATGTAAATATTGATTTTTTTCTTACCTCACACATAGAGGTGATTATAGATTCTTAAGTAATATTTTGTCCAAGTTTCTATCTCTTTAAGACCAAGTTAGGGTTTTTTTCCTTTGTCAATTTATTTTCTTTCTTTAATTTATATATAAAATGCTTCTTTTGGGCTTCAGCATTATTTGCCAGGTTTTATCTCTTGTGTAATGCATAGGAAACTCATTAAACCCAAATTCACAGGCCACCAGGAATCCACAGGTTGCCCTTTCTAGTGATTGTTCCTCTACATTAGTACTCTCAGTTTCCCCTTTATTCTTGTAGAGTTTTTTTACTTAGCTTCTATAAGATCTTGCCTGAAAAATAGATTAATTTGTATGTTTCACCGAGTTCTTACATTTTTAAATATAAAGAGGATTCTTTCAAAATATAACATGTTTTAATACTGAAAAATAACTGTTCTTGATAAATATTTGTTGAGTGATAAATAAAGTGATTTCTAAACTGATGAATAGGGAGGATCCTCCCTTTTTCATTTCACACAGCTGCTAAGCTTCCATCCAAATTAGGGGAATGCAGTGGGTAAGAAAGTACATGTATTGAGAAAAAATATCATTTTCTTTATAAAAACAAACCTCAAAGACGTCTTTCTATATTGAACTGAAAGGATAGTTTTTGGATAGTGAGCAAGATCTGACTGGACCATGTAATTCAGAGTTGTACTAGTTACTCCCTTAGTCACTTCTTTGAGCATTTTTTTTTCTGATATCTACTCCCTTTTCATGTGCATACCAAAGAGTGTCTGTTCTCTCTCAACACTAGAATAATAATCATAAAGTTTTGAACTGTAGTGTATTTTGAAATGAGGTCAGAGTGCTTTGACATACCATACTGAACAAAGCTGGAGGATGACAGCAGAGGAATAAATGCAATATGTATATCCTTGTACGATCTCTTGTTGGATGTCATGTAGCATTAATTCCATCATACTCTGTTAGTGTAAGAAGCTCTAGACTATGCATATAGCCAAGATCTCATCCCTTTACTGGAACAGTGTCAGTCCCGTTATACCAAGAACATGTAGGATGGAAGGCGTGTGTGTGTGTGTGTGTGTGTGTGTGTGTGTGTGTGTGCGTGTGTGTGTGTGTGTGTGTGTGTGTATGTGTGTGTGTGTGTAAATCACTGGAAAATACAATCTGCCACATGGATATGTATTCCATAGTTTTTATAAACACAGTATTATATTAGAAAACATCCAGCATAATGCTTGGAATTCTGTGATTGCTCCAAATGCATTAATTATCTTTTGTATAGCTTCCTTCCTTTTATGTAAGAAAAATACAACAGGATTTTATTTTAAGAGACATGTAATGGCTGAGAAATAAAAACAATGTTATTTTTCTTGCATGTTCCACTATAACAAGTTGCCAGGCCAGCAAATACCCATTTTCCAAATGAGAACATTATGGCACAAGATGTTTAGAAACTTTCTGCTTAAACTATTTTGGTAGGATTTTTTTTTTTTGTACTCTACTTATTCTTTAAACATTTAATTTAAGTCCAACATATAGTTCTATAAATTGATGAGTGTTTTGCTAACTAGATGGAGTTAAGCAGTAGTTATGCCAGAAATAGAACACTGCCAACAGCCCATCTTTTATCTCTTTTTTCAGTCACTAGCCTCCAACTTGCCAGTGAGGAGAAGCAGCTGGTTGACTTCTAAGACCGCAGGATGATGTCTTGTTTTTAAAAATTGTATACATATATGTTAGTTTTTTTCCTACTAAGTTCACATATTTGATTTTATATAAATGACTTAATAGAGAAAAGATATATTTTAGTTTACATGTTTCAGTGTTAGTTAATTTGCAAGGTATCTCAGAATTGGGATGTGTGGATGAGGAAGCTACTCACCTTGTGGTAGAATGAAGCATAGGGCAAGGAAGGACCTAGTGACTACATGTAATCTTCAAAGTCAAATCTGCAGTGACTTGCTTACTCTGGCTGCATTTAAAGGTTATACAACTCTCTCAGATACTGCAACTACTTAGGAACTAAGCCGCCAAGGCTTGATCCCAGAATGACGTTTCATATTTAAGGCATGATACAACCTTTTGTCTTTGTTCTCTGCTGTTCCATGATAGCCTGATATCATGAACTCTCATGGCTAAATAAACTCGCATTTTGTTGAAATCCCACAATTGTTGAAAAATCTCACTATTTATTATCCGTTCTACAGTTGGTTGACACTAGGTTGACAGTAGGTTGCCTTCAGTTCTTGGCTGGTATGGACAATCCTGCTATGAACACTCCTTAGCATGAGCTGAGGTCAACCTATGCACTTACTGAGCATGCACTAGCAGTAGGTAGTGCTCTTTTTGATGTTAAACAATGGTGGCCAATTTATTATTTTATTCTTGGGTGCAATGTAACTTCTCTACATTTAGTTTTTCTCTTTAATCTATTTTAGGTAGGTAGCTTTGGTTTCTCATTTTCTGCTTAAAGTTCCTGGCTTCAGTAAATTGGAAGCAGCTTGTACTTTAAGCCCTTTCTATGTTTGAAGGCAGAGTGATAATAGATGTACAGGAAGGGTAAGTTTAGTGAAGGATGACTCTGAAGAGTAAAATACATGGCAGCCAGAGGCTGACAAAAAGTAGACCGAAGTTAGTCAATCTGCAAGACTGCAGAGGGCCTGGATATTTGCTTATGTTCTCTTTAGTCATGCAAACATGAAATCTACAATCCACAATATTTAAGAGTGGAATAACATGGTATTAATAATTTTAGAAGGATAAGTGGTGTCTTTTAGGGTTACTTGAGGAAAACTGGGATTATTTTAGGTAGCTTCAGTGGAAATTTACAGATGCAGATGTTCATACTGAAGAGTATGAAAGACAGCTTTATCAGGTACAAAAGAGCAGAATCAAATCCTGAAGCACTCTCTATCCAGTGCAAATAAGTGTGCTTCCATCACCTGTGCTGTGACATCTCCTCACACATGGTCAAGCTTTGTTTGTGGCCTTTTGTAGTGTAGGTGGAGGGGGAGACCTGGTGGCACTCAGAGGAAGGACAGCAGGTTATCAAGAAGAGACTTGATACCCTATGAGCATATACAGGGGGAGGTAATCCCCCTCAGGAACAGTCATACGGGAGGGGAATAAGGGGAAACTGGGAGGGAGGGAAGAATGGGAAGATACAAGGGATGGGATAACCATTGAGATATAACAAGAATAAATTAATTAAAAAAAAGAATAAAAATTAAAAAAAGTAAAAAACAAAAAACAAACAAACAAACAAAAACAAAATTCCTCAGAAGAAATAGAAAATGGTAGATAATAAGTTTGGATCATTTCTCCTTAAAGTCAATTTTAGCCTCCAAAAATGAAGGAAAGGAAAATGAACTCCCAAACTTAGCAAATAACAACACCCCTAGAGTACAGGGGCAGTTTGGGTAGAACTTCAGCTCCCCAAGATGGTACCTAAGTATCTATCAGGGCCTGTAAACAAAAGCAGGAGTTTTATCCCCGTGGAGACTGAGTTTAGAGAAATTCCCAGGGGAATCTGCCTAATCAGGTCCCCAAGATCACCAAGTTGTGCAACTTCCTGCAATACGTCAGTTTTCAGTTCTTGTAAAAAGGGTCGTTTGTTTTCTTGGAGTTGATAGAGAGGAACTGGGACAATCCAGCTGAACTAAGGTCCATCCGTTGAGCACTCAGAGAACTAGGGTCAGATAAAACTCAGAGTCTAAACATCAGGAGAATAAGAAGAATAAAAACCCAAAGCTATCAGATTTGTGGCCTAGTAATACGATCTTTTGGATAATGGAAAAGGCTATCACATAAAACCCTGTACTCAGAAGAACCAAGGTGAAGCAAAGGAAAGTTCTGAGTTCTTTCTTTCCTGATGGTTTTCTTCTACATAAATACATAAGGGATCTAGAAAGCATCGACCACTCTGCTGTCATCAGCATTGCCTCTGAGGCAAGGTAAGTAAAGGGGTTTGGAGGTGGAAGGCAGTGGCAGTATAGGGAACACTTTTGGATTCATTTTTTCTGTAGGTTTGAGCTTTGTATGTGGTGGAGAGAGAGAGCGAGAGAGAGAGAGAGAGAGAGAGAGAGAGAGAGAGAGAGAGAGAGAGAGAGAGAGAGAGAGAGAGAGAGAGGGGGGGGGGGGGGGGGGGGGGGGGGGGGGGGGGGGGGGAGAGGAGACAAGGAGGTTTAAATTTAACAAAGCCTAAGGGAGCAGACCTTGGTTGTACTCTTGGATCTTGAGTTTTCTTTTTCAACGTGCATGGGTAGCTGACTGAAATCACCTGCTTCCTCATCTATTAAGCAAGAACAGAATCCTTGTTGTCAATGCAACTAGAACAATTTGAGTTTTTAATCAGCCCAGGGAAAGTGAGCTACTTTCAGTCACATTATTAATCATTTAAGATGAAGAGAAGTGTAGATGAGGGAGGAGCGGCCAAAGAATAGAGGGCAGGCATACACACTGACTTATCTTCTAGAGCCTTCTGCCATTGTTATTTCTTATGCCTGTCATCTTCCGTGTTTTATTCCACTTTGCCAGGTGACCTGCCAGGAGAGAATGGCTCTGAGAAACAGCTCCTCTGTGACTGAGTTTATCCTTGTGGGATTTTCAGACCAACCAGCTCTCCGGTTGCCCCTCTTCTTCTTCTTCTTAGGTATCTATGTGCTCACTGTGGTAGGCAATTTGGGCTTGATCACCTTAATTGGGTTGAATTCTAGCCTTCATACTCCAATGTACTTTTTCCTCTTCAACTTGTCCTTGATAGATTTCTTTTATTCCTGTGTGTTTACCCCAAAAATGTTGAATGATTTTGTCTCGGAAAATATTATCTCCTATGTGGGATGCATGACTCAACTGTTTTTCTTCTGTTTCTTTGTCAATTCTGAGTGCTATGTACTGGTGTCAATGGCCTATGATCGCTATGTGGCCATCTGCAACCCTCTGCTGTACACAGTTACCATGTCTCCTCAGGTCTGTGCTCTGCTGATGCTTGGTTCATATGTGATAGGGTTTGCTGGGGCCATAGCCCACACTGGAAGCATGCTGAGACTTACCTTCTGTGACTCTAATATGATCCACCACTATCTCTGTGAAGTCCTCCCCCTCCTCCAGCTCTCCTGCACCAGCACCTATGCCAACGAGCTTGTGTTTTTTATTGTTGTTGGGTTGGTTATCACAGCATCTAGTATCAGCATCTTTATCTCTTATGCTTTGATTCTCTCTAACATTCTTAAGATTCCATCTGCTGAGGGCAGATACAAAGCCTTTGGGACATGTGGTTCCCATGTAGTTGCTGTTGCTCTGTTTTTTGGATCAGGGGCATTCACCTATTTAACAACCTCTTTCCCTGGGTCAGTGGAAGAGGGAAGGTTTGCTTCAGTATTTTATACCAATGTAGTTCCCATGCTTAACCCATTGATCTACAGTTTGAGGAATAAAGATGTTAAACTTGCCCTCAATAAAACCTTGAAAAGAGTGCTCTTCTGATGGGTATGGTGGTATCACTGGCAAGTAAATCTTAGTAAGCACATTCGAGCACTAGTTTCCACAAGCAATGCTTTCCTTGTACTTTTAAAAACTAGAGATCTCTCCGAGGATTATACCATTTGGTATCACTTTGCCACAACTTTGTATCTACTAAATGCTATTATTTATTGTATACAATATTAGACCTAGGGAGATTATTAACCTGATACACTTTCCATTTTCCTTGTGGGATTTGTCCAGGAAAAATATTTCTAGCTGGAAGAAAGGGCACAGGGTGGTACAAAGCCCAGGAACAAGTTTATCAACTTTATGACCTGTCTTATCAACGTAGTGTCTGGGATATCAGAGGTAACAATCTTTTAACTCTTGAAAAGGCTACTTGGCCAGAAGGCCATAAATTTTCCCTTTCACATATATGTATATATACACAAGAAAAATCCTCACACAAGAAACTTAATATGCCCTGATTTGTAAGGATGAGTCAAACCACAAAAACTTCATTTCAAAATTCCTGGTTCTTGGGATGGTAACTGCAGAGAATAATTTTGTAATTAGTAAATCTCCTGTGCTCTGTGGATGAGGGTAAGAGGAAGAATACAGAACTTCTATGCATTTGTATGATTTTGTAACATGCTGACCGATTCTCCTCTGGAGAGACTGAGCACATCATGAAACTTTGAACTTTTAGAAAAAGTATTTTTATTTTTATTCATTTAGTTTTTTGGATAGTGTCTTTCTTTGTATTCTGGCTGGCCTTGGACTCAAGGAGGAGCTGAGGATGACCTTGAACACTTCGTCTTTCAGCTTCAGTCTCCCTTTTGTCTCATCCGTCCATCTTCTTGCTAAGATAAAAGAGTGTCTGGTTCAAAGTCAGCCTGGATTTTGTTGCTATGTCTGGCCCTCCTTTATTTTTCAACATGGTCTTAGATTTTTACCATCTCTGAGTAAGTGTGTGTGTGTGTGTGTGTGTGTGTGTGTGTGTGTGTGTGTGTATTTGTTTTTTTTTATTCATCATAGAACCAGGAAGGAAGTGGAATCTTATAATACTTTCCCATCTTTTAAGGAGGCTGGACTGGGTATGCTTTTTGAGTGCTAAGGACCATTCTGTACCACTATGCTAAATATTTAGCTAGTCTATGTTGAATAGCTCATCTTTTGAGAACTCTTCTCTCATAGTACCTTAGGTATACAGAGGATGGTGAATTTAGGATTATATTAGCATATATTGAGATATGAGGAAGTCCACAATCCTTTTGTGAAGGAACAGCCATTATTTAAGAAGAATGCTAATATTGGGGTGTTCTTGGGGGAATACCTTGGTGCTTTTACTTTGGACACTGTGGAAGTCACATGAAGGATGACATTTACTGTTTATCTTTTATTTTGCATCTACATCTCCCACTCTTCTGAAAAACTGGAGAGATGCTTGGTATGCGCTAATGTAGGGGATAAAGCAGTAAAGGGAAGTGAGGCTTCCTGTTCCCCCTCTGTTGATGGACAACCACTTCTGCTAGGATGATGAAAACAAGGCAGCCCAAGTGTTCCAGGTGGAGTCATAAGCAAAATGTCATGGGTGGTAGCTTAGAGCAGCAAGGGAAGCATCTGCAGTGTGGGGCTGATTGACAAGGGGTAAGACAAACTGTATTTTCTTCACATATACTAGAGAGAAGAGATCACTGAAGAAGGGAGATACTAAGGACGCCTGGATGAGATCCAGCATTTACTGAGCATGCAAAGCACTGTATACATTGTATTGCTGTGAGGTGCCTAATGCATAGTACCTCATTTTTAATGGGTTTGAGTTTATGCTAATCAGTCCTCTGGCATAGCTAAATTCCACCTCTTATGGGGCGATGTGTATTTGGGCATAATCAAGTCTTGGGATATTAGGAACAAGTCAATAATGTGGAAGGGCAGCTAAGATTGATAGAATATGTATGTAATCCCAGCAGTCTAGAGTCCAATGTGGGAGGATACAGAGTGGGAGACTAACATAGGCTACACGGTGAGACCCTGTCTAAAACAAAGAAATGAGAGCTTAAAAGTACTATTATATATTTACCAACTTCCCTCTCATACATGTAAATCCATGTATAAATATACATATATAGTTTTAATGAACTTTTCTCATTTGGGCTGATGGTGCACCAACCAAGAAAAAAAGACCACCTAACATAAACTTCAACATCAGAATGAGAAGCCCTCTTTTGGGTTGCTAGCCAGGGATGTCCAAGAGACTCCCCAAAACATATAGCCTATAGCTGTGGCTCTTGGTTTCCCCCTAGTGATGGGAGGAAAATGCCTACTGCAGAAGAAATCATATACTTTAGAAACAGGGTCCAGACACTTTTCAGCTGAAACTGACCTGAACACTCTCTCCCTGAAGACCAGCTCTCATGGTAACAGAAGATACCATCCAAGCTTCCGAAGGAGGAATGCAACCAACAGTCCTACTTAATTATGATGTGTATGAACCACATCAGTGACCAGCATGTCATGATAACCTTAGGATGCTGTATTGGCATGTACACCTTGGTGGTAAACAACAGTTCTTCAATTGGACTTAAGACCTACTCAACAAGAAGGAGACTGTGCCTGCCACTGAAAATCTAGTTACCTACTCAATTCTAGTGAAGTCATGGATATTGGAAGAGAATCTATAATCACTAATTTACTAAGCCAGCAGCATAATCCTTAACAACAGTCTACAACATTTGTCTTCATACCTACAGAAAAATTTAGTCTTTGTTCCTTCATCAAGAGAATATCTCAAAAAAGAAAGAAAGAAAGAAAGAAAAGGAAAACAAAACCTCTCTTTGCAACAGATGAAGACCACTACAGAAAACCACAGCCAATTAAAATGCAGAGTTGTGGAGCTCAGTCTTAATGGATGAATCTGTAAAACACTCTCACTTAAGGCTCAGGGAACTCTGTGGAAGAGGAGGTAGAATGATGGTAAGTGCCAGAGGATCAGAGAGTTTGCCATGAGATCATTTCTCCCAATGCTATCAGAAGCTACATACATAAAGGCTCTCCAACATGATTGCCCAAACATGAGATCAAGAAAGATGACAGTGAGGAACATGCCAAACTAGATGGAGAAAAGTTCATGAGGCCTCAACCCTGCAGAAAGAATTATGGGTAACTGAGGAAAGCTGGGTTGGGAGAGACGGCCTTGTGCAGGGAAGAGCACACCATCAGTTGTCCAGTGCCAAATGATCAGCCCTGAAAATATACATACAGACAGCAAGCATTACATGATTGGACAGGTTATGTTTAGGAATACACACACACACACACACACACACACACACACACACACACACACACACACACACACA
>OU015749.1:94661187-94675289 GCA_907169655.1 Acomys percivali
AGATATGCTGCCATCTGTAAGCCCCTGCTTTATCAGGTCACCATGTCCCATCAGGTCTGTCTCTTGATGATAGTGGGTGTGTATGTGATGAGGTTTGTGTGTGCCATGGCCCATACTGGCAGCATGCTAAGTCTGACCTTCTGTGATGGCAACATCATCAATCACTACATGTGTGACATACCCCCTCTCCAGAAGCTCTCCTGCACAAGCACCTCCATCAATGAACTGGTGGTTTTCATTACTGTTAGTGTCAATGTACTAATACCCACTGTGACTATCTTTATTTTTTACACCTTGATCCTTTACAACATTCTCAGCATCCATTCTGCAGATGGTAGGTCAAAAGCCTTTAGTACCTGTGGCTCCCATGCCATAGCTGTTTCTCTTTTCTTTGGAGCTGCAGCCTTTATGTATCTCAAGCCTTCTAGTGCATCTGTGGATGATGATAAAATATCTACCATTTTTTATACTATTGTGGGTCTTATGTTGAATCCTTTTATCTACAGTTTAAGGAACAAAGATGTCCACAATGCATTGAGAAAAACTTTTAAGAAAAGCATGTTTACTTAAGAAGAATCTGTATTTGTTGTGAGAATAAAATTGTAAGGTATGTGAGATTTAAAATTAGGAAGAAGACTGGAGGAACAACTCATTGGCTGAACATTTACTTATACGCCTAATGCCCTGGGTTTGATCCACAGTCTTGAAAAAATTCAATGGCAGCAACAACTAAAATGACACCAAAATCCAATATGGTAAGAATATTAAGAGTCAATATTATTTATTATGCAAAATTAAGTTGATTATGGAAAAAATGTCAGAAGTGGAGACAGTGAAGGATGATTAACCCATCATCCTTTTAGGGCAGAGTAAATTGATTATTCTGTTATTTTTCAAAATCTTATATATCTGCACACAAAACATTTGTGCAGCTATCTACTAGCACAGTGAGATCTAGTCTTAGAAATTCTTAAGTACAAAACACTGAGTGATATTATTCTGAGTAATAATAAAGTCCTGAGACTTTTAAAAATGTGCGCTAAAAATACATTTGTGTTTTTTTTTAGTTTATATACTTTCGTTCTGATTGTAGGCCCCTCCCTCGCCTGCTTCTGGTCCCATCTTCTGTCCCTCTAACCTGCTCCGCCCCCTCCTCTACTCCTCAGAAACAGGGAGCCCTCCTCTGCTACCATCGGACTTCAGCCTATCAATTCTTTTCAGGACTGTCTGCATCCTCTTCCTCTGTGGGTTGGCCAGGCCGCTCTGCCTGGGGGAAGCGATCAATCAGTGGACAACAGGGTCATTGTCAGAGGCAGTCCATATGCCCTATGGTGTACATGGAGACTGTGCTGCCTATGGACTACATCTGAGCAGGGGGATCTTCTCCATGCATAGTCTTTGGTTGGTGTATCAGTCTCTGTAGGTTCTTTTTTTAAAAAAAATGTATCTTAGCAGTGTGTATTTGTGTGTGTGTGTGTGTGTGTGTGTGTGTGTGTGTGTGTGTGTGTGTGTGTGTGTGTGTATTTAGGATTTTTTTTATTGCTAGGCAAGTACTCTTCCATTGACCAAAATCTTAAAGACAACTAACTGTGGGAACTTTGATTAGAGTACATGTAGAAGTATTATTTTGAAGTTCCACGGAGATACTGATTTCAGCAACATTTAAAGACAATGTCTCATTTATTGAGTTAATAACCCCCTGGGAATATTTCTAGATTTCATTTTGAAAGAGTCTTTTGTTTCTCCAAGGGGTAAAGGACAGAGAGGAAATGCCCTTTTCACTCTTGTCTTTTCTTTAGAGTCTCACAGTAGTTTTGTGAAGAGGAATTAATGATTCTGTTATGATGCCATTGTTCACAATCTAAAAATGAAACAACTTAGATCATTTGGGATACTGGGAACCTATATTAACTTTTTCTTTTATGGAACTGAGGGTGGTTTTGTGAATATAAGGGCCTGCTATATCTTCATTGGGAAGAATTTGACTGAGCAAGTTATGGCTAATGGAATCTTGTTTTTTTCCTCAAATAAGTTACAGTACCACCATTTATTAGCAGTCAGTACTTTCCCCTAATAATTTTACTTTCAAAGTGTCTTAGAGTTTCTATACACAATGATAGAGTTTATTAAAAAGCAAATGTAAGGTGAAAGTCTATTTTATTTTAGACATCAAGATATCTAGGCTTTGGTCAAACATTAAAAATATAATTTTGAAGAAGTTTGAAGATGCTTGTGATTTCAAAAGGCTGCAGAGTAGTAAGGTGGTGAAAATTATTTTTGCATCTGTGAATTTGTATAGAAAAATAATATACAAAGTCTTGAAAGGATGTAATTGTATTGAGAATAACTGTCTTATTTTCTTGGGTTGGCTGTTAGGAGGGGGCTCTTTCTGAGGAGGCATCAGATGACTTGACTGAAAACAGGGTTGCCTATGGAACATCTAAGCAGAGGGAGGAGCCAAGCAGGGTGTCAGAGGCAGGAATGGTCTTGATGAGGAAGAGGAATGGTTTGGGGAAACAGGTGAATGCTTTGGGGGAAAGCTAAGCCAAAGAATGTGCATATAAGTGTGAAGAATAATAAATATGTGGTTGAATTTCGGCATTGAAAGGGATAATAATAGATGTAAATAGACACAATAAAAATCTTGGTGATTAACTCACTCATTATGATCATTTCTAGTTCAATCCATTTGTTCACAAATTTCAGTAATTCCTTGTTTTTAATAGCTGAGTAAGTATTCCTTAGTGTATATGTACCACAGTTTCTTTATCCATTCTACTACTGAGGGACATTTAGGCTGTTTCCATATTCTGGCTATTATGAATAAAGCTGCTATGAACATGGTTGAGCATATGTCCTTGTTGTGTGCTAGAACATCTCCTGGGTATATTCCAAGAAGTGGAATAGCTGGGTCTTGAGGAAGACTTATTCCCAATTTTCTGAGATAGCGCCAGATAGATTTCCAAAGTGGCTGTACTAGTTTGCATTCCTACCAGCAATGAAGGAGTGTTCCTCTTCCTCCACATCCTCACCAGCATGTGATCTCACTTGAGTTTTTGATCTTAGCCATTCTGATGGGTGTAAGATGGAATCTCAGAGTTGTTTTGATTTGCATTTCCCTGATGACTAAGGAGGTTGAGCATTTCTTTAAGTGTTTCTCAGCCATTTGATAGTCCTCTGTTGAGAATTCACTAGTGAGGAATGGGAGGATACAAGGGATGGGATAACAATTGAGATGTAATATAATTAAATTAATAAAAATATTTTTAAAAAATCTTGGGGATATCAAACAAACAACAGACATCCGTTTCTTTCTTCTCCTTTATTCTGAAGCTTTATATATATGCTCATTTATAACTACCCTAGTGTCCATGAACAATTTGTAGTGAAATCCATAAAAAAAAAAAACCAAATTTTAAAAACAAAACTCTCTATGTTCTGTGAGAAGTGTGACACTTTTGTCTAATGTAAACACAAGAAAAAGTGGGTCAGAGTTTTGCTAGAAATCAGTTTACATAGCAACAGGAGTTAGGTGGGAGTTCCTTCATCCTGTCTCTTCATGCTCTTAGTAAGCTAAAGGAATCTTGCTTTTTCCTTGGCCAAATGGAAAGACCCATGGAAAGCATGTGGTTTGAGTCTGGACTTGTTGTCTTAGACTTGTTGGCCTAGAAGGTCCAATTATGTGGCCCATAGACTGCCACAACCCAAACATTACAGGCTACTATTGAATTCTCTCAACATCCTAACAGTAAAGTCTTATTGCTGATACCACTTATATCATTGAACATGGGGATGTGCAACTGGCACCCAGCTAGAAGCTTCATATCTACCAACTAGTATTTATAGTGTTGGATGGTACTTTGTATACTACTAGAATAGAAAGATAAATAAAAAATAAAATAAAAACAAAACTAACCAAACAAAATTTTTTTTTAGTATTTTATGTAGAATATATTGTAATGAATCACCAAGTTCTCATCACTATGGGATCCCAAGGGATATACATCCCATGGGACACATTTCTAATTTTCCCTAAGGAATTTTTGGTCTCTTAGTAATTTATGAGAGTCGAGAATAATTGAGATTTATTTTAGAATTGTTATATTTCTTTTTCTTTTAATTATAAAAATCTGTAATTTGGAGATTTTCATTGTTTCTCTTTTTGCTATATTACTTACTATTTCTCTCTCTCTTTCTTTTTTTTTTTTTAATTTACTTTTTCATAGACTTCACCAATCCTGGCCTTTGTTATCTATAGAAATGACCTGTAATTTTTTTCATGTTCTGACATTTGTTTCTGAATTTATTTAGTCTTGTTGGTATATTGCCCTACTTCAAACTTTTACTTTCATTCCCAGTTGTTTAAAGTTAAATGTAAAACTTTGACCTGAGCTTTACTCTTTCTAATTTCTGCTTGTGGCAATACTACAACTTAGTCAGCCCTTAGGATAGAGACTTAGGAGGATTTTGTTGCTGCTATTTTCCTGTGTCCCTTGTGTGAGAACTCTTATCCTGCTTGATTTGTTTATCAGAGTTTCTCACAGCATTACTCTTACTTCAGAAGCTTCCTTTCTTTTCCTCCCCCCCTCTGTCTTTTCTTCCTTAATCTTTGTCTCTCAACATTTTCTCTGTTCTCACTCACTGCCTTTTGTTATTGTCTCTGTAACTCCCGATACTCCTCTTTCTCTTGTACTAGTCATTTCTCATGTCCTCAATAGCCTTATTAATTTTTCTAAATACTTTTGTTTCCATTTGGCGGCATCTCTCTGCCCCTGCAAATGGCTCTCAATGGCATTGCAAAATCAAAAGAACCTTGATGTTAGCATTTTAGATTTTGTTATATTGCATTGCTACAAATTAAACTCCTCTGAGTCTATGTGATATTTGTGTAGGAAGACAGGAGTACTGTTACATTTTTTAGAAAATCAGGTAGGAAAGCTACAATTTGTTTTCTGAGCTTAGTATCTCTGATATGGTGTTCCCATTGATGTCCTCTGAGAATATTGCACTGTTACAAATTTTCCTCTGATTTGAGTCTATGCTATGGTTGTATGAGGGCTATAGTTTTTAAACGTTTCTTCTGATATTAGTAGCTTTGATATGACATTTTCTTTGGTGGTCTCTAGCAATTACCTGTGGCTCCACAGGCCTTATGGATGTCATCACTGTCTGCATTATTGTCTATAAATTAAAGTATCGACACTATATATTTCTTAGCCTTTGTGGCAAATATTCTGAGTAATATCCAGTATGTATTCTTAGAGACCTGGGAAAGAATGTTCACTATTGAAGAACAGCTTTGACACCACAGGGTAAACTGAGGTGGGGCATAGATAAGTGACTCATTGGTCACTCAGAAGACTTTTCTCTGAGCATAAATAGCTTGATTTTCCAGGCTGGAACTGATTGTTACTGATGGGGGCTGCCACTGATGGTGACCAGAGACTAGAGAAAAGGAAAGAAGGAGAAAAAGGCCACGTGCATGCACATACACAGGCATACAGGCACACAGTGACACACACACACACACACACACACACACACACACACACACACACGATGGATGAAGCAAGACAAGCTCTGACAAACAAGTTCCAATAAGCATCAAACTGTTGTTGAGTAGATGGAGCAAATTTCAAAGTGTGAGCTCCAACAATTTCATTTTTTCTTTCACAGCTTCTATATCCCAGCAAACTCTTTCAAGCAGTATAAAAAAGTCACATGTGGTTAAGTTCAGTTTTTCTTTAAGTGAATGATTACAATGAGTATATGTAAGGAAAAAAAAATGTTTCTTGATACCCTATCATGATCAAATGTTTTACATATTATGAGTGAAAAACAAATTACTCCCAAGAAACTAAGCAACTTGTTATAGATTAACAAAATGTAAGCAAACAAGGTAATTTTCGTAGCTGGTTTGTTTTTACTGGCAGGCTGCAATTTGTGGTTACAAAGAATCAATTATCTTAGAAAATAATCACAAAAATTTTAAAAGAATCACAAATCTAATCTTTTATATAAAAACACTCAACCATTTTTACTTTAAGTCGTCAGACAACTTATGTATTCATTTACAATTTTTACTACATCATATCAGGAATATGAGGACAAAAAATGGTTACAAGAATTACTTGTGATCACCAACCCAGCTCCATAGAGACAGAGTCATATCAGCCAGCGCTAATTGGGGTAATGTTCTTGCTCCCTGACCTAAAAAAGTCCTTAGCTCAACAATTAAGAGTGTACTTTTCTGAACTCCAAATTGTTCCCCAAGATTTTTTACATCACAGCCACTGACAAATACATCTTAACCTAACCTTACTAAACAATCTATTTTTCCAAATTCTTTCTAAGTAGTGGTCATTGCTCACATCTACACCTCTGAGTTTTTTTCCAAGGATGGTGGTTGAATCATTGACCTGTCCTAGCAGAAATGCTTGAAAAGGATCAAGTACTAATTTTTAAGTGACAATGAGACTGCTCAGTGAGGAGCTGGACGTCCCCTTAGAGTTTTCAAACAACTTATATATTATGAGGGATGTGGTGACCATAAGGGCAACAAGCAATTTGATTCTCCATAACAGCATAAAGTCCTCAGGACATGTAGCCCTTGGGGCTCTGCCTTCCTAGGCATAGCCATGTTAGTTGTGCTAACCAGTGGCCCACAATCCATGAGTTCTAAAACCAT
Source organism: Acomys percivali (assembly GCA_907169655.1). Classification (NCBI taxonomy): domain Eukaryota; kingdom Metazoa; phylum Chordata; class Mammalia; order Rodentia; family Muridae; genus Acomys; species Acomys percivali. The sequence continues at coordinate 94,667,876 of OU015749.1, forward strand.
CTTGCTGTTCCTCCAGCACAACTCTCAACAGCTCACTAAACACTTTTCCATATTTATAAAGCATGCCCTGCACACGTCAGGCTTGACTGATTTAAATCCATCAGAAAGAGCTTCAATGAAAACAGATGAAGCCCCTTTGACATGGACTTATATTAAGAAACAAGAGTGATACATATAAAAGAAGATATTCTAAACAGGCATATAGGAGTTCATTTAGTGATAGAAAGTATGGAGAGTCCATTGTATATGTGACATATTTTTGGATTTTCTATTTGGAAAGTGATGACATCAGCAGAAGTAAAATGTATGTAAAACTGGAGGACAGGTGATATGAAGGAAGACTGGAGAAAAACGGAGTAGGAAGGTTGAGTAGGATTCTAGGAGGGAGAAATTAAGGATGGGATTTCAATTGAGGTGGGATAACTAACACTAAAGCCCTTTGAGAAAGTCATGTGTAAGCCTACAAACTATCTAAAATATACTCATGTATTAAAAAGGGTTTAAGAGGAGTTGCCCTATAACTGTGAGACAGTGTTCCTCCTGGACACCACGGACTATTAAATAAAAACCAAAATACAAGAATGTGATATTGTTTTGGAGTTCTTTTCCAGATGTGTTCCATAACTGTTTCTCTGCAATAACTGCTTTAGGTTATTTCCATAAGGTACTATGGTTGAAGATAACATGTAGTCAAGTCATAATATAGAGAAATAAATCTCATAAATACTTAGAAGCTTTATCCCTATTGTCTAGCCTCTATAGTGCTTAAAGTCCTGGCATGGTATCACAGGTGAATAATAATTTAATTTTACCTAGCTGTGAATTCTTAAAGCTACAATAATGGCTGGACTGGCAGGATATAGCCTCTTACACAATATTGGTACATGGGTTGTTGGAATAACCATTTTTTATTTGGATTTCAGGGTTGATCCACAGACAGAACTAACATGGTTCTTGGGGCCAATGACCAGAGTGAGACTAGATAGGTGATAGGACTTAGGGAGGTTCCTATGCCTTTTTTTCTTCTGTGGATATAGTATTAAACTAACTCTTAATAAATTTCCATATACATTATATCCATAAATTAGTACATCTCTTGACCTTCATCAGAAATGTTTCTTTGTGCAGGAGATAGGGTGATCAACACAGACATCCATGAATGGGAAATCAGCAGAGAATAGGAGGCTGAGAGTGTTCAATTCTAAATAGGCCCTCCACATAAAACTCCTTCACTTGAGTTACAGGGATGATAAGGGAAATAGGAACGAAAAGATTATAAAATACAAAGTAATAGATTTTACACTGTGGCAATGCTTTCAGAGCTCACCAGATTCACTGATGAAACAAACTCACTGTTGTTGCAATAGCATGCCTAAGACCCATGTGAGTCAAGCCCAACAAATCCCAGGCAACGGAAGGGAATATGGTCATGGAGCTCCACCACTAAATGAGGAAATATTGGCAACTGATGGTTACTGGGAGGAACATTGGTGGTTAAAAAAATGTGGCCCCTGGGAGAGTACTATACTGACAGAGGTATTACTACACTTACACACATAGTGGCATTACTGAGTGGATTTAGTGGGCTAAAAAATAATTTAAAAAAGAAAGGATGAAATTGTGAAGGGATAGTGAAAGGAGGATAGGAGAGGGATTGGAGGAGAAGGAATCAGAGGTGAAATGATCAAACATTGTGTATGTTTATAAGATTTCCAGCCAATAAAAAGAAAACAAAACTGTATAGCTCCAAGGTCTTCGTTATTGAACTAATCTGTAAGAACCATAGCAACAGAGTCTGATCTCTGGGGGGAAAATAACTGGGAAACACAAGCTTTATGATATGTAATCAGGTCCCTAAGATTACAAATTCATAAAACCCTCTTGGGTCCCAATCATCTGGCCCTCGAGATATCAGTAGATAGTATTTACCTACCTCTGGGCTAGAGGAGACATTCGGGGAAAAAGCACCACCAAATCCGTAATCTCCAACCACAGCTTTCCTTAATCTGGTGGAAAGAGGCCTCTGACTTCACCAGGCTGAAATCAATTTCCCTCTTTACCAGAAAGACAAATGTAGTAACAACAGAAAGATTTTTTTCTGGGCTACACATCTTTACAGCTCTCTAGTGACATGATTACTCACCCACATGAGAGTAAAGAGGAGGCAGTAAATTCATCGTGAGGTCCCCATGAACAAAGGTAAGTGCTGAGTTCATGATCGCTTGTTTATCTTTACCCAAACTACCACTGAGGAAGCACTTGAGCCTACGTTGTACCTCAACTTTTCTCTTTTGAGATTATTACTAGCATGAACTGGGAAGTGGATCATCAAGGTAGAAGCCTAAGAGAGATGCTGCAGAACTAAGAATGATCACTGGTGGCCTAAATAATATTTCCAAAGAAATGGACTTCCATACATTTATGTTTGTTTTTGTACATTAAGCCCCCTTAGATATTGAAAATTGAGGAACAGAGAAGGATGGACTTAATTTTGTTCTTTCATATTGGTTTATCTCATTGTAAGGGGGTAGGTTGAAGAGGGCTGGGATTTCATTTTAATGTCACAATTTTTGCTGTTCTTACAGACATAACATAAGGAAGAATGGCCTTAGGTAATGACTCTTCTGTGAAGGAGTTCATCCTGCTGGGCTTGACACAGCAGCCAGAGCTCCAGCTGCCTCTCTTCTTCCTCTTCTTGGGAATCTATGTGGTCTCCATGGTGGGGAACCTGGGATTGATTGTTCTGATTGTTCTGAACCCTCACCTGCACACCCCTATGTACTACTTTCTCTTCAACCTTTCTCTTATTGATCTCTGCTACTCCTCTGTCATAACCCCCAAAATGCTGGTGAGTTTTGTGAAACAGAACATCATTTCTTATGCTGAGTGCATGACCCAATTATTTTTCTTCTGCTTCTTTGTTATTGATGAATGCTACATATTGACAGCAATGGCCTATGACAGATATGCTGCCATCTGCAAGCCTCTGCTTTATCAAGTCACCATGTCCCATCAAGTGTGCCACTTGATGATGATGGGTGTGTATGTGATGGGGTTTGTGGGTGCCATGGCCCATACTGGTAGCATGCTAAGTCTGACCTTCTGTGATGGCAACATCATCAATCACTACATGTGTGACATACCCCCTCTCCAGAAGCTCTCCTGCACAAGCACCTCCATCAATGAACAGGTGGTTTTTATTGTTGTGGGTATCAATGTAATAATTCCCACCGTGGCTATCTTTATTTCTTACACCTTGATCCTTTCCAACATCCTCAGCATCCATTCTGCAGAGGGTAGGTCAAAGGCCTTCAGTACCTGTGGCTCCCATGTCATAGCTGTTTCTCTTTTCTTTGGAGCCTCAGCCTTCATGTATCTCAAGCCATCTAGTGCATCTGTGGATGATGATAAAATATCTACAATTTTTTATACTATTGTGGGTCCTATGTTGAATCCTTTCATCTACAGTTTTAGGAATAAGGATGTTCACATTGCACTGAGAAAAACTTTGAAAAAAAGTATATTTACCTAAGAAGAATCTGTATTTGTTATGGAAGTAAAATTTAAGGGTATGTATAGTTTAAAGTTAGATGTGAGAACTAGTTTTGACTTATAACCATAAGGCCCTGGGTTTGACCGACAGTCTTAAAAAACTTCAGTGGCAGCAACAACTAGAATAACACCAAATCCAGTAAATATGGTTAGAATAGTATGGAATGCATATTTAGCATTATGCAAAATTAAGTTAATTATGGACAAAATTTCAGAAATAGCTCACCATTTTTTTTTAGGGTAGAGAGAATAGGTTATCTGTTATTTTCCAGTAGTCATATTTATCTTTCTTTAGTTTTGAAAACTGAACAAACACATTTGTGCAGCCATCTTCCTGTACAGTTTCCTGTAGCCGTAGAAATCACAAGGATTTAACTATAAAACACCGGAGTGATATTATGCTCAGAAATAGGAAAGTCTTGAGATTTCTAAATGTATCTTAAAAAATATATTTGTAGTTTGCGTGTGTGTGTGTGTGTGTGTGTGTATGTGTGTGTGTGTGTATGTGTGTGTGTGTGTATGTGTGTGTGTGTGTTTGTGTTTATATTAAGGTTTTCTTGATAGCTAGGCAAGTCCTCATCCATTGAGCTGAATCTTAAGCTCAACTATGGCATTTAAAAAAATTTTTATTGAAAAATAAATTCATTCATATTACATTTCAATTGCTATCACATCCCGTGCATCTTCCCATTTCTCTCTCCCTCCCACTTTCACCCCATTCCCCTTCCCTATGACTGTGACTGATGGGGATCTCCTCCCCTTGAATATGATGCTAGGGTATCAAGTTTCTTCTTGGTAGTCTGCTATCCTTCCTCCAAGTGCCATCAGGCCTCCCCATCAAGGGAACATGGCCAAATAAGGGGCACCAGAGTTTGTGTGAAAGTCAGTCCCCAGTCTCCACTTAACTGTGGAGAATAGTCTATCCCTTGGCTAGGTCTGGATAGGGGTTGATGATGACTGCACATATTGTCCTTGGTTGGTGCCATAGATCGCGCAGAGCCCTTGGGCCCAGATCTGCCCATCATTCAACTATGGGATTTTTAACTAGAATACATATAGAGTCTTCTATTGGAATGCCACAGAGATACTGACTTCAGTAGTGTTAGAAATAGCATTTCACATATTCAGCTAATAACACTCTAGAAATATTTGGAGTTTTCATTTTTTAATTTTAAATTTTTTTAGTTTTTGGTCTTATTTTAATTTTATTATTATTTTTACATATATATTTATATTATTACACATATATACAATAAACTACCTATAGCAAGAAGAATCATGAAACAATTGGGAATTGCATAAATGTGACATTCATAGTATTTTGGCATCCTTGAAATAAAAGGTCCTTTGACTCCAAAAAGTAAAGGACAAAGGGGAAATGCCCTTTTAATTCTTGTCTTTTTTCTGTAGTCTAAAAGCAGTTTTGTGAAGAGGAGTTAATGATTCTGTTATGATGCTAGTGCTCTGGCTGAAAATGAAACAATTTAGGTTATGCAGGATACAAGGAACCAAATTAGGCTTTTCTTTCATTGACCTGAGTGTGATTTTTGTGAATATAAAGACCTGCTATGTCTTCATTGGGAAGAATTTGACTTAGCAAGTCTACTAGTTCTTGCTAAAGAAATCTTGTCTTTTCCTCAAATAAATTGCAACACCACCATTTATTAGGAGTCAGTACTTTCCCACTAATAATTTTACTTTCACAGTGTCTTAGAGTTTCTATACAGAATGATAGAGTTTATTAACAAGCAAATGTAAGGTGAAAGTCTATTTTATTTTAGACATCAAGAAATCTAGGCTTTGGTCAAACATTAAAAATGTAATTTTGAAGAAGTGTGAAGATGCTTGTGATTTCAAATGGCTGCAGACTAGTAAGCTGGTGAAAAAATATTTTTGCACCCATGAGTTTGTATGGGAAAATGAAACACAAAGTCTTGAAAGAATGTAATTGTTCTGAGAATAACTGTCTTAATGTCTTGGGTTGGCTGTTAGGAGGGGGCTCTTTCTGAGGAGGCATCAGGTGACTTGACTGAAAACAGGGTTGCCTATAGAACATCTGAGCAGAAGGAGGAGCCAAGCAGGGTGTCAGAGGCAGGAATGGTCTTGATGAGGAAGAGAAATGGTTTGGGGAAACAGATGAATGCTATGGGGGAAGGCTAAGCCAAAGAATGTGCATATAAGTGTGAAGAATAATAAATATGTGGTTGAACTTAGTCATTGCCATAGAGCGTAAGTAATTGATGTAAATAGACACAATAAAAATCTTGGTGATATCAAACAAACAACTGAAAGCTTCTTTTTTTTTTTGCAAGGGAAAATAATGGATGTAACTTAGCACAATAAAAATTCTTAGTGATATATCTGGTATTCATCCACAAGACAATGTATATATTAGAAACCTTATTTCTGAAGACAGGACAATTTTTGAGTTGTATGTAAAATAGGAGTATATATGGACATATATTCGGATCCTTCCAGTGTAGGTTAGCTGCCTCTTTTTGTTCCTTAGTGATATGAAACACAACATCATGTTCTAGTAATCTTGAGATTGCTGTCCCAGTGCAGTTCCACACTATCTTCATTTTCTTTATGGAGTAGTGATTATTATGCCAATGGGTTCCTATAGGAGCTTTTGTTGGTGTTTCACTCCCCAGGACAGTAGCCTGATTGCAATAGTACTAGACTCCTAATGATGCAATTAGCTAAAAACTCATTTAAGTAAATTTGCAATGTTAATGTGGGTCCTAAACAAATGTGACTAGTGTCGTTATACTACAAGAAAATGGGGACACATATATATCAAGAATGGACATACACTTAGGAAGAACCAGGTGACAACACAGCAAAAGCCGAGACATCTGTACACCAAACAGAGAAGCCTCAGAGGAAACAGAACACACTTAGTGATGGACTTCTGGACCCCAGAGCGACAAGAATATCATCCCCTCTTCTTTAAACTATCCAATCTGTTGCATTGTTTAATTTTTTTATTGTAGATATAAGCAAGTGACACTGTGGTAAAAAAAATACAATTTTCAAGATTTGTATGCCATGTATTAAATATAGGACTTTCCTCATGCTATAAAGTACTTTATCATTGGCTATATATGCCAATTCCTATTTTTACTTTTGTGTTTGAAACAAGGTTTCACTTAGTTATACATGTTTATCTTAACCCATCTCTGGAGTCCACTTAGGTCTTAAACTCAGTATCCAGAATTGTTAATATTACAGGCACATATCACCAGGCCCATTAACTTAATGTTCTTAAGAGCCTATAGTGATAATAAAACCCCAAACCAGCCAACCAAACAAAAATACTGTCAGTTGTAGTGACACATACTGTAATCCTACAGATAGGAGTCTAAGGCATGAAAATAATGAGATCAAGGCCTTCCTGAACCACATAGTGAATTCCAAGCCAGCATATAAGGAGACTGTCTTCAAAGCCAACCAACCAACCAACCAACCAACCAAACAAACAAACAAACAAAGACACCAGAAAGAATAAACAAACAAGATTGAATGTGAAATAAAAACTCTAAAAATGAAAGTTTGGAACAAAGGACTGTTGTTTAAAGAAATGTAGTTTTAAGTTCATGAATAATAATTCCACATATTGAAGTGGCAATGTCTTCTAAGTGTTTGTGTTGTTCACCTGAAAGACAAAGTGAATGGCTATGACTGTGAGAGCAAGGAAGATAGCTATTTGGTTAGAGAACACAAACGTAGGCTCTTAGAGAAAGAAAAGAATTGTTTCCAAAATGGCATCTGAACACTGGGTTGTATGAAGAAGAAGAAGAAGAAGAAGAAGAAGAAGAAGAAGAAGAAGAAGAAGAAGAAGAAGAAGAAGAAGAAGAAG
>OU015749.1:94677677-94689686 GCA_907169655.1 Acomys percivali
ACAGGCAGAATTCTGCCTAAAAATGGCCAAGTTTTGATGCAGGAAGAGTCAACGGCTAAACTCAGCCAAGACAGGGTAAGCAAGTCCTCAATAGTTCCTGCCTCAAAAGTATGTATGTTAGATATATTGGGCCAGAAGGCTGAAGATGATGCTCCAACATTAGAGAGAATGTTGAGTGACTGTTCAGGCAGTAAACTGTCTCAGTAATTTTTTCATTTTGGAAGCTGCTAACCTGCACTCCAGGTTCACTCAGGTATTTAAGTGTTATCCCTTCTCAAATCTCTGATGGGTTTGAAGACCAGATAATTTAGACTTTCAGTTAAGTTTAGTAGGTTAGGGGTTAAGTTATTTTTAGATCAAGATAGAGTTTTAAGTTAATAGAGATGAGATATGATAGATATTAGTCTCTATTCAGAAATTTAGACCCAATAAGAAAGGAAAGATGTTTACTTCAAGTTTGCCAAGTACAAATAGCCAAATCACTATGAATATGACATTTATATAATTCCCAACTGTCTCATGGTTCTTCCTGCTGTATATAGTCTATTTTATTCATGTGTAGTAATGTAAATGTATATGTTAAAAAAGAAACATAATTTGAAAAAAGGAAGAAAGATAGGACAGAAGAATTGTAAGAGCCAGAGGGAGGGGACAGTATCAGGAAAACTTCTTGATATGACAATGAGATACAGCGGGGTGTTCTACCAATGGCCTATTTCTGAGTGCACAGATTTGAATTTAATCAACCTGTACTTTCCTATGTGTGGTGTCTGACTCAGGCTGTTTCTCTTTCTCTCTCTCTCTCTCTCTCTCTCTTTTTTTTTTTGTCATCGTTGAATGCTACATGCTGATCTCAGTGGTCTATGATAACACGTAGCTCTTACATTTTGTTCTTTTCTGTGTTTCTATCCTATTGGATGGGGTTGGCTGGAGCTTCTGCCCACACAGGCTGCATGCTCAGACTGACCTTCTACAAGGACAGTTTCATTGACCGTTTCTTGCTTGACATTTTGCCACTCTTCCATGTTTCTTGTGCCATGACCTATGCCAATTAGGTCATAGTTTTGAGGTGTGTGGGTGTTAACATCATAGTCCCCAGCTTTACCATTCTCACTTCCTGTTTTTTTCATCTCACTAACATTCTAAATATCAACTCCACACAAAGAAGATGTAGCCGATGGCCAGCTCAGGCTTCACGTGGTCCACTGGTAAGGGGACCAGGGGCCGTCTCTGACATGGACTTTGTTGCCTGCTTTTCAATCACTTATCCCCTGATGGGACATGCTTGCCAATCCCCAGGGGAAGAGGACAAACTCAGACCTGATGCAACTATACAAGCTCGGGTGGGTGGGTAGAGGGCGTCTCCTTTTGTGAGGAACAGTGGAAGGAGTATGCAGGAGGAGGTGTGGGACTGGGTGGAGAAGAAGGAGGGGGATATGATGGGGAAACAAAATGAATGAATCAATAAAAAAGATCAAAAGCCTCGCTACCTGTAGATCTCATATTGTTGCCATTAACGTTTTCTTTGAGTCTGCAGTACTCATGTGTTTTAGATATTCATCTGGATTTGTGTGCAGGGCATTTTTCTCATCAAACTTGTTTTAATGGGTCTCAAAATTCTGTGACATATTTTTGATTAAGTTGTTTTCATTAAGGAGTACTGATTTTGAAAGCCAAAAACTTAAAACTGACACACACACACACACACACACACACACACACACACACACACACACGCACACACACACACTGGTCCACAAAACATTCTCCTTTCCTTCTGAAGGTTTTATGATGGATTATTATCATTAACCAGTCTTTTACCATTAAACTTAAATGGTCAATTGAAACAAACAGATCTGAGACCCATTCTTCTACCCTGATTTAGGCTGGGGTGGCAGATGTTAGGGATAATATTCATTTAGCCTTCTGAGCTTTCTGGGAAGACTTTGTGACTTTGCCATCACCAGCAGACTTCTTGTCCACAGCTTGGATGACACCCACAGCAACTGTCTGCCTCATGTCATGAGTAGCAAAACAACCCAGTGGAAGATAGTCAGAGAAGCTGTCAACACATGTGGGCTTGCCAGGGACCATATCAACAATGGTTGCATCACCAGACTTCAACAATTTAGGGCCATCTTCCAGCTTCTTGCCAGAAAGATGATCAGTCATTTGTTTAAGCTCAGCAAACTTGCATGGTATGTGAGTGGTGTGGAAATCCAGTACAGGAGCACAGCCAGCACTAATTTGACATGAATGGCTCAGGATAATCACCTGAGCAGTGAAATAGCAATGTTGTCATCTCTAACATCTTTGACAGACACGTTATTTACGTTGAAACCCACATTGTCCCCAGGAAGAGGTTCACTCAGTGCTTAATGGCGCATTTCAATAGACTTGACTTCTGTTGTGACATTGATTGGAGCAATGGCAATCACCATGCCAGGTTTAAGAACACCAGTCTCCACTTGGCCCACAGGGACAGTGCCAATACCACCAATTTAATAGACATGCTGGAGGGGCAGTATCAGGTGCATGTCAGTTGGACACGTTGGTGGCAGGATACAATCGAAAGGTTCTAGCAGTGTGGTGCTACTGGCACTGTCATCTTTGTGTGTGACTTTCCATCCCTTGAACCAAGGCATATTGGCAATTGGCTCCAGCATGTTGTCACCATTTCAACCAGAAATTGGCAGAAATGCTACTGTGTCAGGGTTGTAGCCAATTTTCTTAATGTAGGTGCTGGCTTCCTTAACGATTTCCTTATATCTCTTCTGCCTGTAGGGTGGCTCAGTGGAATCCATTTTGTTGACACCAACAACTAGCTGTTTCACACCCAGGTTGTAAGCCAGAGAGGCATGCTCAATGGTCTGCCCATTCTTGGAGATACCAGCTTCAAATTCACCAACACCAGCAGCAACAATCAGGACAGCACAGTCAGCCTGAGATGTGCCTGTAATTATGTTTTTGATGAAGCCTCTGTGTCCCGGGGTATCAGTTAGGGTCACATAGTATTTGCTGGTCTCAAATTTCCACAGGGAGATGTCAAGAGTGATACCACGCTCATGCTCAGCCTTCTGTTTGTCATGCTCAGCCTTTCGTTTGTCCAAGACCCAGGTATACTTGAAGGAGCCTTTTCCTACCTTGGCTGCCTCCCTTTCAAACTTTTCGATGGTTTGCTTGTTGATTGCACCACATTTGTAGACGTGGTGGCCGGTTGTGGTGGACTTGCCAGAATCTATGTATCCAATGATGATGGTGTTGATGTGCATCGTTTCCTTTTCCATTTAGACTTTGAATTAGTGGTAGTTTTCACAACACCTGCATTCTGACGGCTGGGCAGGGGGATTTTTTTTTCTGTTTTTTTTTACACTAAGGTGGTGCTGATGAGGAACCCTCTAGTCTACAGTATGTAGAACAAAGATGTAAAAATGGCACTGATGGATGTCTTTTGAAATTTCAGGGAGAAATATTCTATTTAGAAGTAGAAACATGTAAAGAAGTTGAAGGACTCAGCTTTTTTGTGGTGTTATACACGAAGGACTGTTCTTTCCTGCATGCATAATTTATATCAGTTGCCATACCTTCACTTTAAGATACTTGTTCTATCATTTTTTCTTTCAGATAATCTTGTCTCAGTTTTGTTTCTGCATTTCTGTCACTTTTCATAAATTTCAAAATGAGTGAGTGTGAATCCCTCAGGCAATAATACATTGATGTCATTCTCTGTTGTTCATTTGGAAAAAACGTCAGTAGTTACTATATTAATAAATGTTCAAATGACAGACTTCTTCTCCCCTAAACACTCACTGAGGTGTTTTACAGAAGTATTCTTATTACTGTCAACATTGTTAGTTGCTCTCGGGCATAAGTATGGGAAATGTGTCGGTTTGAGCTATGCAGAGCTTACAGCAGACCCACAGCTGCCGAATCATGTTCTCTTGTTCTACAGTTTTGACTTTCCTGACAACAAATGCCAAGATCTACAGGATACGTCACCTGTCTCTTGGATCCCCAGTAAGCCTAGAATCTGCATCACTGAAAAAAGCATATGCAGACATTAGCCACCATCCTAGGGAGGCCTGTAGGACACCCAAACAGCTTTGGGATAAAATCTTTCTCTACATATTCCTCTACAGCCTGACACATTCCGGACATAGCCTGTGAAACAGCAGAGCAGGCCTGTGGAGCACCTGGGCAGCTTTGGGCTTGGATGTCTCTCCATCTGCTCCTCAATAGCTTATCTTCTTTGCCATCCTGAGGAGGTCTCCGTGGAGTCCCAGCAAGCAGCCTTTGGCACGGAGATCTCTTTGCTTGCTCCCTACCTGCCTGGCCCATCTGGGACACAGAGAGTGACCCCATTGGACGGACTCCTAGGCCTGCTAACATCAGAGACAACAAGGTGCCTAGAAGGAAGAATAAGAACACAAGCAACAAACTTCAGAGCCATATGAAACCACCGGAAGCCAGCAGTCCTACCACAGCAAGCCCTGGAGATACTAACACCCATGAAGCCCAAGAAGAAGATTTTAAATCTGGGGTGAAGAAAATTATAGGAGCCTTAAAGAAGGAAATAAATCTCCCAAAGAAATATAGTAAAATACATTCAAACAGATGAAGGAATCGAATAAATTCTATAAAGAATTACAGGAAAATTCAATCAAGCAGGAGAAAGAAATGAAAAAAAAAAAAAAAAAAACGATTCAAGACCTAAAAAGGGAATTAGAAGCAACAAAGAAGCCACAATCTTAGCCAATCTTGGAGTTGGAAAACCTAGGGAAGAGATCAGGATCACAGAAACAAGCAAAACCAACAGAATAGATCCAAGAAATCTGGGACACTATAGACTATTACACTCAGAAAGATTTTAATCACCATAGATGGAGAATACAAGATATTCCATGACAAAACCAAGTTCAAACAGTACTTAACCACAAATCCATCTCTACAGAAGATACTAGAAGGAAAACTCTAACCCAAGGAAGGTAATTTTATACAGGAAAACAAAGAAAACTAATAACCCCACATTCAGAAAAACAAAAGGAAGCTCACACACATACACTCTACTATTATCAACATCAAAATAATAGAAACCATTAACCACTGGTCATTAATATCACTCAACATCAATGGTCTCATTGAATATATAAATTGCTTTTGGTAAGATGGACCTTTTTTACTATGTTGATTCTCCCGATCTAGGAACATGGGAGGTCTTTCCATTTTCTGATATCTTCTTCTATTTCTTTATTGACTTGAAGTTTTTTTTCAGATAAGTCTTTCACTTGTTTGGTTAGAGTTACACCAAGATATTTTATACATTTGTGGCTATTGTGAAGTGTGTGGTTTCCCTAATTTCTTTCTCAGCCAGTTTGTCATTTGTAAACAGCAGGGCTACTGATTTTTTTGAGTTGATTTTTTATCCAGCCACTTTGCAGAAGGTGTTTACCAGCTGTAGAAGTTCCTTGGTGGAATTTTTAGAGTCACTTATATGTACTATCATTTCATCTACAAATAGTGATAGTTGGGCATCTTTCTTTCCTATTTGCATCCCCTTGATCTTCTTCAGTTGTCCTATTGCTCTGGCTAGAACTTCAAGAACTATATTGAAGAGATATGGAGAGTGTGGACAGCCTTCTCTTGTCCCTGACTTCAGTGGAATTGATTTAAGTTTATGTACTTTTAGTTTGATGTCAGCTATAGGCTTGATATATATATTATGTTGAGGTATGTATCTTGTATTCCTGCTCTCTCCAAAACTTTAAGCGTGAATGGGTATTGGATTTTCTCAAATGCTTTTTTGGCATCTAAGGAGATGATCATGTGGTTTTTTTTCAGTTTACTTATATGATGTACTATATTGATGGATTTCCATATATTGAATAACCCCTGCATGCCTGGTATGAAGCATACTTGGTCATGGTGAATGATAATTTTGATGTATTCTTGGATCTGATTTGCCAATATTTTATTGAGCATTTCAGACAGTTCCACACAGGACTTCTATTAAGCCTGGAATTTCTCAACGTTTAGAAAATGAACCACATACTCTATCTCTGTCTTGCCTAACCATTTTCCCTAATTTTTCTGGAGCTCTTCAAAGGTATTATTCACTGTAAGTCAGCCTGTAGAAACATTAAGAAAATGATGACCCATTTCCTCTAAGAGGGTTGGGTAGATTTCTGTTTGCTCTCTTGATCTACAGATGCATATTTTCAACAGGAGTTGGTTATAAGTTATTATTGGTCTTATACATAGAAAACACTAGGGTAGACTCAGGGATGACTCTCTTTTCCTTTGTCTTTCTTTCCTAGTCCAGGAGATAGGAACTGAAAAGAAAGAAAGGGGATATAGAAATATAGAGGCAGATGGGACAAAAGGTAAATTACTGAATCTACTCCTCATCTCAAGGCCTTAATTGTTACTCACAAATAAGGTTATTTTTAATTCATTGACATAGAATTTTGTTTATAGATGCAAAATAAGTGTAGTTCTGATACATTGCTATAGAATTCAAATGTAAGGTGATTCTTCACACACATTATATATATATATATATTTCTACTCTAATATGAGGCATTATACCTATCCAACTCAATTATAATACAAGGTTTACTTCTAACACCTTGATAGTTGTGCTGCAACCTATTTAGGATAATTAAATAATCCAAGCTAATTGTTAGTTGAACAAATCATGGTCATGTCAAATACTAGTCTAATTTTTTCACAAGAACCTATATCCTAGGTCTAACAGATAGATATAAGTCTATAGATATATAAGGTAAAACAGTTAAATAAGGCCTTCAAAAGCCTCAGAGATCTACAGAATATGGCATTTAAAGATGTTTTTTATTATTCTAAAGATTCTTTGATAAGAAGACAATTTAACTCCTGGCAACATCCAGCCTACCTTAAAGAAGTTGATTAGCATCAAAGAACCTCCTTATGGAGATGGCTTCTAATATGGCAAACAAGCCTTGTTTCTGCCACACAAGCTTAGATGCAGGCAGAGTGGATGGCCGAACTCCGCAGTACATGGTAAGCAAGTCTTCAATAGTTCCTGCCTCGCAAATATGTCTGTCAGATATATTGGGCTAGAAGGCTGAAGATGAGGCTCCAATGTCATAGAGAGTGTTGGGTGACTGTTCAGGCAGTAAACTGGCTCAGTCATTTCTTCATTTTGGAAGCTGCTAACCTGCATTTCTGGTTCACTCAAGTAATTAAATTTTATTCCTTCTCAAGTCTCTGATTGGGTTGAAGACCAGATAGGTTAGTCTTACAATTAAGCTTAGTTGGTTAGGGGCTAAGATGATAGGTAAGAGATGAGATATGATAGATAGTGATTTTCATTCATAAATTTAGACCCAATAAGATAGAAAAAATGTGTACTTTAAGTTTGCCACATACAAATAGCCAAATCTCTATGAATGTAATATGTATATAATTCCTGATTATCTTGTGGCTCTTCCTGCTGTATGTAGTTCATTTTATTTATGTGTAATAACATAAATGCATATGCTAAAAAGGAATCATAATGAAAAATCAACAGTGGAAAAAAAAAAAAGGAAAAGAAGACTTCCAAATCGAATTCAAGAACACATAAAAAAATACCATTCAACATGCTTCATTCCAGGCATTCAGGGTGGTTCAATATACAGAATTACATCAATGTAATCTGCTATATAAATAAACTGAAACAAACCCCCCTGATCATCTCCTTAGATGATGAAAAAGCATTTGACAAAATACAACACCTATTTAAAAATTTTTGTAGAGATCGGGTTTACAAGGCACATACTGAAACATACTAAAGGCAATGTACAGCAAGCCTATAGCCAACATCAAACTAAGTAGAGATAAACTTGAATCAATTCCATTGAAATCAGGGACAAGACAAGGCTGTCCACTCTCTCCATATCTCTTCAATAGAGTACTTGAAGTCCTAGCTAGAGCAATAAGAAAGTTAAAGGAGATCAACAGGATACAAATATGAAAGGAAAAAGTCAAAGTATCACTATTTGTAGATGATAAGATAATAAATGACCCCAAAATTTCTACCAAGGAACTCCTACAGCTGATAAACACTTTCAGCAATGTGGCTGCATGCAAAATCAATTAAAAAAATCAGTAGCCCTCCTTTGTATAAAAGATAAACAGGCTGAGAAAGAAATTATGGAAACCACACCTTTCACAATATCCACAAAATCATAAAGTATCTTGGCTCCCTTTTCTGAGGACTAGGGGAGAGAGGGAGAGGTTACGAGGGAGGGAGAATGGAACCATGAGGCAACAAGAGAGGGGTCTGCAATTGAGATGTAAAGTGAACAAGATAAAAAATTTAAAAGTCTATATGCCAGAAAATTTGAAAAATCTAAATGAAATGGACAATTTTCTTGATAGATATCACTGATCAAAGTTGAATCAAGATCAGGTAAACAAATTAAACAATCATATCTCCTAAGGAAATGGAATCAGTCATCAAAACTCTCCCAACTTAAAAAAAAAAGCCCAGGGAAGGATTGATTCAATGCAGAATTCAAACAGACCTTAAAGGAAGAGCTAATACCATTACTCTTGTACTATTCCACAAAATAGAAACAGAAGGAACATTACCAAACTCATTCATTGAGTCCACATGACCTTGATACCAAACCATACAACAAACCAAGAAAGAAAGAGAATTTCAGAGCAATTTTCCATATGAACATTGATGCAAAAATACTCAAGAAAATACTCACCAACCCAATATAAGAACACATCAAAAATATTATCAACCAAAATAAATATTATCAACCATCACCAAGTTGGCTTCATCCCAGGTACTCAGGAGTGGTTCAAAATATGAAAATCCATCAATGTATTCCACCATATAAACAAAACTGAAAGAAAACAAAACCCAAATGATCAATACCTTAGATTGTGAAAAAGCATTTGAAAAAATCATCTAATCCCCGTTCATGTTAAAAGTCTTGGAGAGATCTCATATACAAGGCACATACCTAAACAATATACAGCAATATACAACAATCCTATAGTGAACATCAAACTAAATGGAGAGAAACTTAAATCAATTCCACTGAAACCAAGGGCAATACAAAACTGTCCACTCTCCATATCTCGTCAATAGAGTATTTGAAGACCTAACTAGACCAATAACACAACTAAAGGAGATCAAGGGGATACAAACTGGAAAAGAAAATGTATACATAAGTGAACTCAAACAAACATTCTACCAAGAACCTCCTAAAGCTGATAAACACCTTCAGTAAAGTGGCTGGTTAAACAAATCAATGTAAAAAAAAAAATCAGTGCCAGTAATGGGTTACATCTTGTTAACTTGTTGGCCAAATGGGTCCCATAGACTGCTCTACCTTCCAAACATAACAGGCTATTGCCAAGGCTACTGGATTCCCTCCACAACCTGATATGAAGACCTTATTGCTATAGCATTTGTGTCAATGAACATGGAGTAATCCAGCTGGTATGTAGGTAGCTGCTTCACTATTACTGACTGCCAGCATCATAGCGCAGGAAGGTACTTTGTGTGCTACTGGAGGAGAGAAACAAATAAAAATGAAATAAAAACAAAACCAATCAAACAAAGAAGTTTAAAAGAAACATTTTATATGGAACATATTTTAGTGAATTGCCAAAGTCCTGATCACAGAATGTATGTTCTGTAGGGCACATTTCAAGTTTGCCCTAAGGAATTTTTGGTCCCTTAATAATTTTGGAGAACCAGGAATAATTAAGATTCATTTTTAGCAGTTTCTATATTTTTTCGTAAATAGAAAAACCTGCAATTGGAGAATTTCCTTTTTTTTCTTATTTTTTGCTATTTAATTTATATTTTTCATAGACTTCACCAGTCTTGTTTTTTTCTTATCTAGAGCAATGACCAGTGATTCTTCTCATATTTTGACATTTGTTTCTGAATTTATTTATTCTTGTTGGTACATTCCCATACTCTCACCTGAAATTTTCATGTCCAGTTGATCAAGATGTAAAAACCTGACCAAAATTTCACTTCTTGTGGCAACATTACAACTTAGTCAGCCCTTAGGACAGTGTCTTGGATTTTTTTTTTTTTTTGTTTTCTTGTATCATTTTTGTGAGAAATCTTAGTGAACTCCCCCTTACAACATCTCTTTCATTTGTTTGTTTAATTCCTTTGGTTAGCATGACTTCTTACAGCATTACTCTTAATTCTGTTTTTTCCATCATTTTTTTTCTTCTCCACTGCTACTTTCCTCCTCACTTCCTGCCCCTCACCTTGTCTTCCGTTCCCACACATTGCCTGTTGTAATTATTGCTGCTACTTACAGTACTTCCCCTCTGTATCACTAGTCATTTCCTCCAGTGCTTCCTGGCCATATTAATCTTTATAAATACTGGAGATTTTTCATTTTGTGCCACAAAAACTATACACTTCTCCTGGTTCCCAGTGACATCCTGAAAGAAAGAGAACCTTGATTTTGGCATTTCAGAGTTTATTATTCTGCACTGTTACACATTTTTTTAATCTCATTTTTGTCTATGCCACAGGTGTATGGGAAAACAAATTGGGTACTCTCACAAAACCACAGAAAAACCAGTGTCACAATCAGGGATGGAGCTATAAGGTTTTTTTTCTGAGCTCAGTAACTCTGATCTACAGTTCACTTTATTGACCTGGGAGCTACCTGTAGCTCTACTTGCTTTATGGATGTCATCCCTATTCAGTCTTGTTTACAAATAAAAGCATTGACATCCTATAAGTTTTTGTCGGTGAGGCAAATATTCTGTGTAGTATATACACGTATTGTTAGAAAGTGGGAAAGGATACTCATTTTTTTTTACCCCTACCTATACCAGGTTTAATTACTACAATTTCTTCAGAAGTATCTCTGAAGAAAATGGCAAAATTTTATTTAACATTATGGGATTAGATTAAGAAGTATGTGTGATATGTATGAATGAAAATATTATAAGGAAGCACATAAGATTTCACTGAGAGATGAAAAGTATAGAGAATCCAATGTATTTAGGAAAGGTTTTCATGCTTTTTTATTTGGAGAGTGCCTAATGTAGCAGTAATAAAATATATGTAACACTGAAGCACAGGTGATGTGAAGGAAGAATGGGAACTAATGGAGCAGAATGGACTACATGTGGGGGGCAGGCAAGAGAAGGGAGGTCTGATTAGAAGAAGAGGTTGAAGTGGTGTTACTAACACTAAAGACCTTTGGAAAAGTCATGTGTAAATTTACCACAAGCTCCCTAAACTCCACTCATGTATATAAAGAGTTTACATGGAGTGGCCTTATAATTAGGAGATAGTGTTCCTCTTGGACACCAGAGGCTAACAAGTAAAACCCAGAACCAGGCATGGGCTATCTCTTTTGCAGTTGTTTGCCAGTGGTGTCCCACAGAGCTTCCAGCATTACAGGCTATTGCCACATCTCTTAATTAGCAATAAATGAATGATGAGACCCTATTACAGAAGACACCACATAGTCAAGGCTTTACATAGAGAAATATGTCCTTGTATATACCTACATCTGGCTTCCCCATTCTCTAGATCTTTTAAATTTTTTCTGTGATAACCTAAGTGCTTTTTCTATTAAAATTTTTTTTTAATTATTTGGAAGTTTCACCAATGAAAACAATGGACTTAGACTACATCTACATACGTACAACCCCAAACTCTGAACCACTAACTGTAACATCAGACCTGAAAAGAAGTTATGATAATTCTACTTGTGTTATATAAACCCATAGTAAGCACCCCTTTCCCCCAGCATGATTCAAAGGCTGGTGTGAAACTAATACTTCCATGTAGCTGTTTCTCAAACCTTCTGTGTAGATAAAGAGCTAGCAGATTGTAACATTACTTGAAGATTGTTCATATCTTGTGCAAAAAGTTGGGAGATGAATCTGGTATTGCCCAGCATTTATAGTGCTAAAATCTACATATGCTATAGAGAAAAATAATGATCAATTTTACTCAGGTGTGAATCATGACAGTTA
>OU015749.1:94721395-94732780 GCA_907169655.1 Acomys percivali
ATGTTAGCCGCTTAATGCAGGTTAACCACATTACAATGCAGAGACTGATGTACCAACCAATGTCCATGTTGGTTGTGGACTTAGACCTTCTGTTCAGATGTAGTAGATATTCAGCATAGTCTCCTTGTGGGTCCCACAATATGGGGAGTAGGAACTACTTCTGACATGGACTCAGGCCTCATAATGTTCATTTCCACCCTGGCATGGTGGCCTTGCCAGGGCACAGAAGAAGAGTTACAGGTAGTACAGAGGTCACTAGATGAGCTGAGGTCAGATGTTAGGGGTGAAGGGCTCTCCTTTCTAAGACTATGGGAGTGAGGGAAAGGGAGGAGGGAGGGGTTGGGATTGGGAGGTGATCAGGCAGGGGGCTGCAATCTGGATGTAAAGAATTCAAACTGCAGAACAAGCAGGTAACTAATATTGCTAATCCCACTACATGGGAATAGCTCTGAGACTGGCTGAGATATGAAGGTCTATGTATAGACAAGGCTTCATGTTGGTCACAGATTCTCTGTGACTTATAATTAGAGGCCATTCTTATGGCATGAAGGAAGATTTGCAGATGTCTTACTTCTGCTCATACAATGAGCAGAGATCCAGCCTTAACTGCTCTGTCCATCCTGCATACCTCATTCAATCATAATGTTAGAATTGTATCATGCTTGTGAGAAATTATGTTTTCAGAACAAAAGAACCAGACACTGACCCTGGATCAGACCTGACAGGATTCATTCCTCTCAGCATACTAGACACTGACACCCTGCATCCTTCATGTTCCAGTTGCTCTTACCCGTCAGGACAGGATAGTGTCCAGGGCAGCATTGTAGAAAGCTTCTGATCCCAATTGGTTCAGCAGTTCAGATTGTCTCACATAGGACTCCTATTAAGCCTGGAATTTCTCAACACTTAGAAAATTGAGCGTTAATTTTGGCTATTGGCTTGCTGTAGATAGCCTTTATTATGTTGAGGAAAGTGCCTTGTATCCCCGATCTCTCTAAAACTTTAAACATGAATGGGTGTTGGATTTTATCAAATGCTTTCTCTGCATCTAAAGAGATGATCATGTGGTTTTTTATTTTCAGTTTGTTTATATGGTGAATTACATTGATGGATTTCCGTATATTAAACCATCCCTGCATGCCTGGAATGAAGCCTACTTGGTCATGATGAATGATATCCTTTATGTGTTCTTGTATTCGTTTTGCAAGAATTTTATTTAGTATTTTTGCATCGATGTTCATAAGAGAAATTGGTCTGAAATTCTCTTTCTTTGTTGAGTCTTTGTGAGGCTTAGGTATCAATGTGACTATGGCCTATGAGCATATACAGAGGGAGGTAATCCCTCTGAGGAACAGTCATAGGGGAGGGGAATAAGGGGAAAATGGGAGGGAGGGGAGAATGAGAGGATACAAGGGATGGGATAACCATAGAAATGTAACAAGAATAAATTGATTAAAAAAAATAAATAATAATAATAAAAAAAAAAAAAGAAAATTGAGCATAAATGCTCTCCCTGGCTTTCTTAACCATTTTCCACAAAATTATTTTGTGGGGGCCTTTAAAAGTGTTATTTGTCCAAAATCAGCCTGAAGAAACCTTAAGAGAACAACATCCTATTTATCTAAGGGGGGTTGGATAGGTCTCTGTTTGCTCTCTTGATCTACAGATTCTTATTTTCATAGAGTTGGTTATAAGTTATTATTGGTCTTATACAGAGAGGAAACTAGGTTGGACTCAGGGACATCTCTCTTTTTCTTTATCTTTCTTTTGTAGGTAAGGAGATAGGAGCTGAAAAGAAAGAAAGAGGAAATAGAAATATAGAGGGAGGATAGAACAAAAGTAGATTATTGAATCTACTCCTCATCTCAAGGCCTTAATTGTTACTCACAAATAAGGTTATTTTTAATTCAATGGTATTGAATTTTGTATATTGATGCAAATCATAGTCATGACAAATAATAGTCTAATTTTTATCACATGACTATATATTCTAGGTATAATAGATAGATATGATTCTATTGATATATAAGGTAAAATATTTAAATAAGGTCTTCAAAAGCCTCAGAGATCTATAGAATATGACATGTAAACATGTGTTTATTATTCTAAAGATTCTTTGACAAGAAGACAAGTTAACTCCTGGCAATACCCAGAGTGCCTCAAAGAAGGTGATGAGCATCAAAGAACCTTGTTATGGAGTTGGCTTCAAATGTGACAAAGCAACCATTAGGCAAAATTTCCTCATTTCTGCCACAGACAGAATTCAGCCTAAAAATAGGCAAGTGTAGATGCAGGTAAGAGTCTACAGCCAAACTCTGCCAAGACAGGGTAAGCAAGTCCTCAGTAGCTCAATTCTCACAAATATGTCTGTCAGATATATTGGGCTAGAAGGCCAAAGATGATGCTTCTATGTTATAAAGAGTCCACAAATTTTGGGATTTCCTTGTTTTTAGTAGCTGAGTAGTATTCCATTGTGTAAATGTACCACAGTTTCTTTATCTATTCTTCAACTGCAGAACATTTAAATGGTTTCCAGGTTCTGGCCATTATTAATAAGGCTGCTATGAACTTGGTTGAGCATGCGTCCTTGTTGTGTGGAGGAGCATCTTCTGGGTATATTCCAAGGAGTGGAATAGCTGGGTCTTGAGGAAGCCCTGTTCCTAGTTTTCTGAGAAAGCACCAGATAGATTTCCAAAGTTGTTGTACAAGTTTGCATTCCTACCAGCAATGAAGGAGTGTTCCTCTTTCTCCACATCCTTGCCAGCATGTGATGTCACTTGAATTTTTCATCTTAGTGATTCTAATGGGTGTAAGATGGAATCTCAGAGTTGTTTTGATTTGCATTTATCTGATGAGTAAAGATGTTGGTAAATTCTACATCACCACGGTAGATATTAAATAGAGAGACAATGAAATCAATAGGCATTATGAATCAAATGGACCTAACATATTTACAGAACCTTTTAGCAAAACATGAAAGAATTCATCTTCCTCTCAGTACATCATGGAACCTTCTCCAAAATTGACCATATACTTGTTCACAAAGCAAACCTGAACAGATACAAAAAGACTGAAAACAATCCCTTGCATCTTATCAGATGATCAAGGATTAAAGCTGGAACTCAATAACAACAGAAACAACATAAAACCGACAAACTCATAGAGACTGAACAACTCTCTACTCAGTGATATCTGGGTAAGGAAGGAGATAAAAAAAAAGAGGTTAAATATTTCCTAGAATTCAATTAACTGAAGGCACATCATACCCAAACTTATGGGACACACCGAAAGCAGTTCAAAGAGGAAAGTTAATAGCACTAAGTGCCTTTATTAAAGAAATTGGAGAAAGCTCATACTACCAACTTAATAACTCACCTGAAAGCTCTAGAACTAAAAGAAGCAAACCCACCAAAGAGAAGTAGACAGTTGGAAATCATTAAACTCAGGGTTGAAATCAATAAAATAGAAACAAAAAGAACAACTCAAAGGATCAACAAAACCAAGAGCTGTTTTTTTTTTTTTTTTTTTTTCTTTTTTGAGAAAATCAGCAAGATTGACAAACCTTTAGCCAAACTAACTAAAAGGCAAAGGGAGAGTATTCAGATTGCCTCAGTTTCTTATTTCTGTTCTTTTATCAATTTTCAATTATCTCTACCTGATCTAGGATGTGTTGAATATTGCCAGGGCAGGTACCAGCAAAAAAACCAAAATAATTCCATGGGAGAATAAGTCTTCATGCTTAGGTGTAGTTGGCCAACAAAAACTGAACTTCACTTTTTATTTGTTTGTAATTTTGTTTTGTTTTAAGAGAGAGAAAGAATATGAACTTGGGTGGTTAAGGTGTAAGGGAAGGGTGGGAAGGATTTAGGTAAAAGAAAGAATATGATAAAAATATATTGTATAAGCTTCTTAAAAATAAGTAAAACCATAAATTTTTATTAATGAGAAAAATAACTAAATAAAATAGTAAGCCAGGAGAACTTTGACATTATCTTTTGGAGGCTAGGCTGACTATGGCAGTCATAGAGAGTCCTGCTCAGCTGCATATCATGAGAATCAACTCTTAGTAGACCGCTGGTTGATCATCTGCAGCTGTTCTTGTTTACCATAGTGCCCAGCAGGGTTCATGCTATTCTGACATGGTGCAGGCAATGGCTAAGTGTGGTGGGTGGTTTACATTAGGTCTTACTACTCCTGCATAGCATAAGCCTTTCCTGATGGGAAGTGTTTGTAAAGACTTCTTGTCTTCCTGCAGAAGATGATCTCAACCTGCTGTTTTAATCTAAGATTCTTAAACTGCCGCTAAATCTGAGATTCTTGTCTCCTTGTTTTATTTCTCTCTCAGTTTAAAAAATATTACATTTAAAAAATATGTATCTATTTATTCATATATAGTGTTCTGTCTACATGCATGCATGTTCACCAGGAGAGGACACAAGATCTCTATCTATATAGATGGTTGTGAGCCACCATGTGTTTGGTTGCTGGGAACTGAACTCAGGACTTCTGGAAGAAGTCTGTGCTCTTAACCACTGAGCAATCTCTCCAGCCCCCCTCTCTCAGTTTTGTTGGAATGTCACAGTGGTCCACAGCCTTCATTAGTTACCTATTTTCCTGTTAATTTCATTCTTTATAAGTGCTTTATGCGACTTGTTTGTTCAGTTAAGCCAAGACAGTCAAACAAGTAAGATGACTCACAAGGTTGTAATGTCTAACTAGATACAGATATTTTCTGCTTGTCTGGAGTGCTTTAAAAGTGCAAATACTGCCAGTGTAAAAGCAGGCTGTCATAAAATGTCATGTTTACATTGGTGGAGACGTTCTTAAGATTCTTTGAATTGGAGTTATAGGGCTGTCAATAAAAATAAAATTTGTTTTATTTGTACTTTCTAATTTGACTGAACTTGTAGCCCCAGACATGTAATGAAAAATCAAGCACATGTCTGCAGACAAAATGCTATAATATGTATTGTTTGATTAATCATTACTCTGTCTTTGTTCTGTAAAACCTGTACAAATAAAAAAGCAATCTGACTGCTAGTCAGTTAGAGCTGCAAGATTTCCCTGACCACTATACCCTACTCACTCTTCCCTTGGTGACTCTTTATCTCCTCTTAAAACACACTGTCAATGGCTGAGTCTGACCTTCTGTCAGGGATATTGTCTTAAAGAAAACGAATTCTCTCCTCATTAGAAACTGTTAACTCTCAATAGTCCTTTAGTTGGGGGTGTGGATTCATGAGCCTTTCTTGCCTCCATAGCTTATGCTTGTATGCCACCTAGTAAGACTGACAGAGTAAGGAAAGTCAGTTTTCTTCAAATAAGTGGAATTGTTAGGATACCATGCTCCAGTGGATGGCCCCTCTCCCAAGCACATATAAACTGAACTGAGTTGACACAGTGGGGTTATAAAAAGAGGACATACATTTGAGAGGAGGTTGTGGCAGACAGGCTATAAGAGGAGTTGGAAAAGGAATGAGGGCTGCAGTAATCTAAGTACATTGAGTTATCAGAGAATGTGGGGAGGGACAGCTAACACACAAGGCTTGAAAGAGCCCAAGGCGGTGGTGAATAACTTTATGCAAAGAGGTAGCTAACACTAAAGGACTTTTGACCAGTTTTAAGGAAACCTACTTCTGTAGTAGTTCCCTAATACTTCTGTTTTAGTTAAGATTTAATTGCTATGAAGAGACACCAAGACCAACGCAACTTTTAATAAGGAAAACATTATATTGGGCTGGCTTAAAGTTTCAGAGGCTCAGTCCATTATCATCGTGGCAGGAAGCATGGCAGCATGCAGTCAGACATGTTGCTGGAGGAGCCTAGAATTTTACATCTTGAACAGCAGGCAGCAGAAGGGGGCTGGATTGGTTTCACACTGAGAATATCTTGAGCATTTAAGACCTCTAAACCCAACCTACACAGTGACAACCTTCCCCTAACAAGGCCACACCTCCCCCAATAAGGCCACCCTCCTAAATATGCCACTCAATATGGGCAAAGTATTCAAACTCATTAGGATATAGGGGCCAAACCTATTCAAATATTCCCCTCCCTGGCTTTCATAGTCTTGTAGCCACAAAATAATGCAAAACGCATTTAGTCTAACTTCAAAAGTCTCTCTCATCTATCAGAATCTCAATATTGTTTAAACGTCCAAAGTTCAAAGTCTCTTCTAGATTCATACAATCTCTTAACTGTTTTCCCTAATCAAAATCAAAACGTAGATCACATCCTTCCAACATATTATTACACAGGATATACATTATTATTTATAAACATAGGGAAGGGAACACAGTGATGAAATACTGGACCAAAGCAAGACCAATAACCAGTGGGGCAAACTCTCCACTCTTTATCCATGTCTGATGTCAAAGCACTCTTCAGATCCCGAACTCCTTTCATCTTTGTTGCCTACATCTGTCTTTCTCTTGAGCTGTTTTCCTTCCCTGTTAGCAGCTTTCCTTGGCAGGAATCCTAGGCCTCTTGCAGTTTTTATTTCTTGGGGTCTTCCAGGCTATCCAGTCATCACCTATACAACTTCTGGAATTCAGATTCTGCTGCTGCTATTCATGGTGGTAATTCCATGGTACTGACACCTCCAAAGTAATGGTATCTCCTGCTGCTACTGGGCTGCACTTTCACCAATAGCCTCTCCTAAGCTCTCTTCACAGTGCCAAGTCTCAACATCTTTGCATGACTTCTGTCCTGGCCCTTCAACTGACACTGAGCCTGCACCTCCACTAGGACCTCTCCTGATTTCTCACAGTGCCATGACCCCTTCACGCTTTTGAAACCAGGACCACCCGTGTGACTCTTAAACATTCAGTCCAGCTGTCAGCCAGCAGCAAGGTAGAACCTTGGTTACTTCACACAGTTGCTTTTCTGGGCCTCAATTTAGGGGCAACACTAACATATTTATAGCTTCAGTGGATTTCTTTAGTCACAGAGGGAAATTTCATCCTTGAATCTAAAGCCAGAACTACATGGCTGAATCTACCATGTTCTGCTCTTTGCTGGAGCTGCAACATGGCCCCTTTATTTATATCTTCACAGATCTTTTGTTTTTGATGATTTCTTTCACTGCCTAAGTTTGGCTGTTCTGGTGTTTGCTGTGTAGAGTGAATTCGAACTCAGAGATTGGCATGCCTGTCTCCAGAGTGCTGAAATTAACAGTGTGTATCACTGTACCTGGCATCACTTCATGGCCACCGTGTCTCAAGATCTGGATTAAAGGTCTGTGTATATCTGGATTAAAAACCTATGTCATCCCATCACAAGATCTGGATCAAAATCCTATGGCTTCTAAACTCAATATCTGGACCAAAAGCATGCTATCTTCCTGTCTGAAGATCAGGTGTGCTCTCCATATCCGGATTGTGGTTCATTCCAGATATAGCCAAATTGATAACTGAGAATACTCTCCACAATGTACCCCTTTTCAACTTGACACACAATCATGTCTAAATGAAATCAATAACAAGGTCATAATAATGCCTAACATTATATCATTACCCCTAGTAAACCAAAAACTTATTGTAAAATTTAAATACATGGTAATATTCCCTGAGGAGCATCCTATTCACAAGATGGAGGCTTAGCTAGGTGAGATTTTGCCTCAAGGTTTCCACTTCCTTAATTCCATTTGATATCTTGAATTTGTTTATCTCCTTGAACACAAGATTTAGCTCCATTATACTTCCTGTTATCTCTTTAATTCTTTAACTATACATTTTTCATTTTTTCCCTTAGCTTTCTATGTTTGATAAAAAAAAACATTCTTCATGAGAATGAGCCACAGGAGAGAATCTATGCTGGTGTTTTGAGATTTTCTTTGTGATCTAAATTTCTTCACCTTAGCCTCAGCCAGACTCTTTGGACAAGAGCAAAAAGCAGCCACATTTTATATCAAAATAGCTCTAGGCAGCATATTAAAATTCTTCTTCTCTGAAACCTCTTGAGCAAGGCCCCCAAAATCCAAACCACTCTCAGCTCTACTGTTTTCCACATCCCAACTAGTGTGCTCTATTAAGCCCCACTGAAAGCATTCTAGTGCTTTCCAAATCCAAAGTCCCAAAGCCGACATCCCTCCAGAAAAAAGTGAGATACTGTTACTATCTCAACAGTAACACAGTCCCTGGTACCAGCTTTTGTCTTAAATAGAGTTTTATTGCTGTGAGGAAACACTAGGACCAAGGCAACTCTTAATAAGAAAAATAATTGTATTGACTTACACTTTCAGAATTTCAGTCTATTATCATCTATGTGGGGAACATGTCAATATCCAAGCAGACATGGTGCTGGAGGAGCCAAGAATTCTACACCTTCATCTGAAGGCAGCAAGTAGACTGACATTCCACTGGGTAGAGGCTAAGCATAGGAGACCTCAAAGCCTGATGCACTTCCTCCAGACAAGGCCATACCTCCTCCAATAAGCCCATCTTCTAGAATGGCCACTCCCTCTGGGCCAAGCATTCAAGCCATGAGCCTGTGGAGGTCAAACGTATTCACGCCACTTCCATGTATGAAAAGGATTTAAAAATAGTCACCATATAAAGACGCAGAAAATACTTCAAGTATGTATTCCACAAACTAAAAGCCTCTAGTGCCAGAAATGGCTTACATCTTGTTAACTTGTTGGCCAAAAGGGTCCCACAGACTGCTCCACCTCCCAAACATAACAGGCTATTGCCAAGGCTACTGGGTTCCTTCAACAACTTGATATGAAGACCTTATTGCTACAGCATTTGTTTCAACAAACATGGAGTAATCCAGCTGGTATGTAGGTACCAGCTTCACTACTACTGACTGCCATCATAGTGCAGGAAGGTACTTTGTGTGCTACTGGGGGAGATAAATAAATAAAAATGAAATAAAACAAAACTAATCAAACAAAGAAGTTTAAAAAAAACATTTTATATGGAACATATGCTAGTGAATTGCCAAAGTCCTGATCCCTGAAGGACTCCAAGGAATGTATGTTCTGTAGGGCACATTTCAAGTTTGCCCTGAGGAATTTTTGGTCCCTTAGTAATTTTGGAGAACCAGGAATAACTGAGATTCAATTAAGCAGTTGCTGTATTTCTTTTCTTAAATAAGAAAGCTTGCAATTGGGAGAATTTCCTTTTTTCTTATTTCTGCTATTTTATTTACATTTTTCATAGACTTCACTAGTCCTGTGCTTTCTTATCTAGAGCAAATGACCATATGATTCTTCTCATACTCTGACACTTGTTTCTGAATTCATTTGTCCTCTCTGGTATATTCCCCTACTTCAATCTGGCAATTTCATGCCTACTTGACTAAGATTAATGTCAAAATATGTCCAAAATTTCACTTCTGCTTGTGGCAACAGCACAACTTAGCCCTTAGGACAGTGTCTTGTAGATTTTGTTACTGTTGTTTTCTTGTATCCTTCTAATGACAAATCTTGATCAACCTGCTTTACAGTGTCTCTTTGGTTTGTTTAATTACTTTCTTTGTCATGGATTCTCACAGCATTGCTCTTAATTCAGAGCCCTGTTTTTTCTTTCGTCCACTTTTCTCCTTCATTGCTACTTTCCTCCTCGCTTCCTTCCTTGCGTCCTGCCTCTCATCTTGCCTTCTGTTCCCACGGATGCCTGTTATAATTGTTTCTGCTACTCATAGTCCTGCCCTCTGTAGTGCTAGTCATTTTCTTTAGTGCTTCCTGGTCACATTAATCTTTCTAAGTACCAAAGATATTTTCATTCTGTTCCAGAAAAGACTACAAGCTTTTAAAGGTTCCCAATGACATCCCGAAAGAAAGGGAACCTCGATTTTTACATTTCAGACTTTACTATGCTGCACCGTTACACGTTTTTTTCTCTGATCTTTGTTTATGCTACAGATATATGGGGAAACAAATTGGGTACTCTCAGAAATTTCAGAAAACCAGTGTCACAATCAGGGAGGGAGCTATAAGATTTTTTTCTGAGCTTAGTATCTCTGATTTGGAGTACACTTTATTGGCCTGGGAGCTATTTGTGGCTCTACATGTCTTATGGATGTCATCCATATTCAGTCTTGTTTATAAATAAAAGCCTTGGCATTTTTTAAGTTTTTGCCCATGAGACAAATATTCTGTGTAGTAAAAAGCATCCCTTTTTAGAAACTTGGAAAGGATGCTCATTTATTCATTGTTTTATACATATTTCAGAGAACTTCTATGTCAGGTTTAATTACTTTAAGTTCTGTAGAAGTATCTCTGAAGAAAATGGCCAAAATTTCTTTTATATTATGGGATTAGATTAAGAAGTATGTGTGATACGTATGAATGAAAACATTATAAAGAAGCACATATGATTTCACCTAGTGATGAAAAGTTTAGAGAATCCAGTGTATTTAGAACAAGTTTTCATGCTTTTTTATTTGGAAAGTGCCCAACGTCACAGTAATAAAACGTATGTAACCCTGGAGCCCAGGTTCTGTGAAGGAAGAATGGAGAATAATGGAGCAGATAGGACTGAATATAGAGGTTGGGGCAGGAGATGTAAGGTCACGCTAAAATAAGAGTTTGAGGGGAAAGAGATGGGAGGTCTGACTAGAAGAAGAGGTCGAAGAGGGATAATTATAACTAAAGAACTTTGAGAAAGTCATGTGTAAACTAACCACCAGCTCCCTAAGACATATTCATGTATATAAAGAGTTTACATACAGTGGCCCTATAATGGGGAGAGAGTGTTCCTCTTAGACACCAGAGGCTAACAAGTAAAACCCAGAACCAGGCATGGCCTATCTCATTTGTAGTTGTTTGCCAGTAGTGTCCCACAGAACCTCCAGTATTACAGTCTATTGCCACAGCTCTTAATTAACCACAAATGAATGATGAGACCCTATTACAGAAGACACCACATAGTCAATACATAACATAGAGAATTATGTTCTTGTTTATACCTAGAGCTGCCTTCCCTTTTCTCTAGATCTTTAAATTTTTTCTATGTCTAAGTGCTTTTTTGTTTTCACATTTTTAAAATTATTTGGAAGTTTCACACATGAAAACAGTGGACTTAGGTTACATTTACATACATACATTCCCAAACTCTGAACCACAAACTTTAACATCAGACCTGAAAAGAAGTTAAGATATTCTACTTGCATTATATAAACTTATAATAAATGCCCCTTCCCACCAGTATGATTCAAAGGCTGGTGTGAAACTAATCCATCCACGTAGCTGTTTATAAACCCTTCTGTGTAGATAAAGAGCTAGCAGATTGTATCATTACTTGAAGATTGTTTATAATTTCTGTAAAAAGTTGGGAGATGAATCTGGTATTGTCTAGCATTTACAGTGCTAAACTCTATATATGCTATAAAGGAGAAAAATAATGATCAATTTTACTCAGGTGTGAATCATGACAGTTA
>OU015749.1:94733180-94758162 GCA_907169655.1 Acomys percivali
CAGGTCACCATGTCTCCTCAGGTCTGCCTCTTGATGACAGTGGGTGTGTATGTGATGGGGTTTGTGGGTGGCATGGCCCACATTGTTTTCATGCTGAGACTCACCTTCTGCGATGTCAACATCATCAATCACTACATGTGTGACATACCTCCACTCCTGAAGCTCTCCTGTACAAGCACTTCCATCAATGAGCTGATGCTTTTTATTGTTGTGGGTGTCAATGTAACAGTGCCCTGCCTGACTATCTTTATTTCTTACACCTTGATCCTTTCCAACATCCTCAGCATCCATTCTGCAGGAGGTAGGTCAAAAGCCTTCAGTACCTGTGGCTCCCATGTCATAGCTGTTTCTTTTTTCTTTGGAGCTGCAGCCTTCATGTATCTCAAGCCACCTAGTGCATCTGGGGATGATGACAAAGTATCAACCATTTTTTATACCATTATGGGCCCAATGCTGAATCCTTTTATCTACAGTATAAGGAACAAAGATGTCCATGCTGCACTGAGAAAGACTTTGAAGAAAAGGATGTTTCACTAAGTAGAATCTGTATTTGTTGTTTAAGTACATCCTGGGGGTATGTGAAGTTCACAACTACCAAGAGAACTGCTTAGAAAAGTAGCCTTTGCTTATATTCATGATGTTCTTCATTTGACCCACATTTTTGTAAACCAAGAATGAGAGGAACTAAACTAATGTAAAAACACTTTGGTAAAGACTGTGTAGAATCAAGTTATTTACTATACATATTAATTTAATTATCAAGGATAATTCAGAACTAAGGACCATGAAGGATGATTAACAGCATGCTTTTAGGGTAGAGAGAATAGTTTATCTGTTACGTCTCCAACTATAGGTATTTATTTTTAGCACTTAAAACTGAAGATACTCATTTGTGAAGTCATCTAACATTACAGTTCCCTCTAGCCTTAGAAATCATGATAGCGTAATGATGATATTATGCTCAGAAAAAAGGTCAAAAGATCAATTAAATGTACACATTTATTTAACTATTTTTGTACTGTACTTGGGGGATCACATTCTTACCTTCTTTTATGCTAGTCAAGAGCTCTACCACTGACCTACGTGGTAAACACCAATGTGACTAGGTCCTAAGTTGTATATGACTTTGCAGCTGATATACTGATTTCAATAGTCTTAGAGACAGTGTCTCACTATTTCAGGTAGTAAACCTGTGTGATAATTTATAGGAGATTTCATTTTAAAGGTTCCTTTGTTTCTCAAAATGATGAGGTAAGGAGGAGAAATGTCCTTTTCACTCTGGTCTTTTCTCAGTCTTAAACAAATTTGGTAAAGGGGATTTGAGTCTGTTCCCTGAAACTGCAATTTAGATCATGCAGGATAAAGGGAACCTATAGTAGGTTTTCTGCTCATGGACATGAGGGCAGGTATGTGAATATAAGGACCTGCTATGTCTTCAATGCAAAGAATTTGACTAAGTTTACTATGTGATGGCTAGCATTATGTTTAAGTTTAAATTATTTTGTTCAGGAGATCTTTGAAGCAAAACTGTCTTTAGCCTGAAAGCCCCTGTGGCCCAAGGACAGATGTAAAATTAAGGAATATTAACAAACATTCTTGTATAATTTTAAGGAAACTTGTTTATCACAAGAATGGTCATAATGTGAACCACCGATTTTGCTCCTGTAAATACGGCTTCTTTTTGCTCAAGACAACCATGACTCCTATAAGACATGTTGTCTGTGTTTTTTTTATTTTAATTTTTTGTCTGTTTTTTAAAAAAATTTCTTCTACAGGAGAAGTTACAAAGGCATAGGGCAATTATGAGTGGACAGAGATATGTGTAGGACTAGGGTACATTATGTGAAGGTCACAAAGAATCAATAAAAAGTTTTTTAAAAAAAGAGAAAATATTATTTAGAAAAGGCTAACAGAAGTTTAATGTTGTGAGATAGAATATGGCCAGGGTTTTCGATCGACTAAAATTGTAGATGTTTGTATCATTCTGGATGAAGGAAAACAGATGGTTGAGCAATCAGGGAATGACCTAAGATAACAAGGGTTAAAGTGAACTTTGGAATGTAGGAAGGACATGAGAAGCTAGGAAATTAGTGCCATATCTTTGAGCCTCAGAAGCTGAGATATTACCATCTCAAGCTGAAATGCTGTCTGGCAGGCAAAATGTCTCTCCTTACCTAAGGTCTATTCAGGCTAACAAAAACTGATTTAATAATGTATGCCTAGTCTCTTTTGTCTTTGCTAACTTTGTTAAACTTTAGCTATTTTGATAAACTTAGTCATACAAGAAGGATCCAGAGGGTCCTAGAAACCTACAAGATGAACATTAGAATGAGTGGATCTGGGCTCCAGGGGTCCCACTCAAACTATGGCACCAGCCAAGTACAATCCATGCAGTAAACTTCGAATCCTTACCCAGATCTAGCCAACGGACAGTACATTCTCCACAGTTGAGTGGAGAGGGGGGGTCTGACTTTCACACGTACTCTGGTGCCCCATATTTGACCACATCCCCCGGATAGGGAGGCCTGGCGGCACTCAGAGGAAGGATAGCAGGCTACCAAGAAGAGACTTGATACCCTATGAGCATACACAGGGGGAGGAGGTCCCCCTCAGTCACAGTCATAGGGCAGGGGAGTAGGGGGAAAATGGGGGGGGAGGGAGGAATGGGAGGATACAAGGGATGGGATCACAATTGAGATGTAATATTAATAAATTAATAAAATATATTTAAGAAAGAAACTGTGATACTCTGTAATTATATTACATAAGTATGAAAGGATAAAAAACATTTCCAGTCTCTCTGGACAGTGCATTTTTTATTTCAAGTTTTATTTCAGTACTAAAATAACTTCAATTTGGCTGCCCAACATGACAGTGGCAAGGGCACACCGTATCTGAGAGGCAGACGTTCAGAGACTATGCATCTACTGAGTAACCTAGTAGTTGACTCCCAGACTGGAGCGCCCAGACTAGAGAAGACTTTGTAGGACTTGGGGGCACAAAATTCTAGCCTCACATTATTTCCCACCCTCTTGACTGTCTCCTGGGTCCAATAGTTACATGAGGGGTTTGCAGCTCTCTGTTACTTCTAGCTGGGCCAGCACCTCCTGACAGTATTTCAAGCCTGACCAGGCACCACACACCAGTCCAGCACCTTATGCCTACTTATGCATGGGTCCACAAATCTAGTGGTGCTCAGCTCCTGCTTCCCTGAAGGCAGCCCACAAACCTCTAATCCAAGGTAGGTCCCACTGGTCCCTGAGCAGAGATTGACTGAATGGAAGGTGAGTACAGGTTCCCAGAGTGCAAGATGGTGGAGCCCAGCTGAATCTGACTACCAGGAAAATAGCATCTGCCCAGCTAGAAACCCACTGCTCCAGAATGCCCCTGTTCCTCCAATCTGTCCCTGCCACCATGAAGAGGACTCTGGAATCCATTAACATGCAGATTCAACACTTGGCACAGATCTTCTTGCTCTATTGTAGCAATCAGCAGGACCTAAAGGATCAAAGAAGGGCCTGAGAAGCCAGAAGTTTCCAGGAATAAACACCCAATGGTAAGGACAACCAGATGGCCAACGGCCAGCTTAAGAATACAATCAACAAAACACCAGGGCATTATGGCTTCACTGGAGGAGCTTTCCACCCCAAATCACAAGATATTTCAATGCAGTGGAAATACAGGAAAATGATCTTAGCTCCCTACTTGCGAAGATATTTGAGGTATCTAAAGAGAAACAATTATATCCCTCAAAGAAAAACAGGAAAATATAATCAAACAGGTGAAGGAGCTGAAAATGGAAATAGAATAAAAAACAAACAAACAAAGAACCCAACAGAGAAAATCATGGAGATGGAAAAACGTAAAGAAGAGCACAGGAACCACAGAGGTAGGCATCACCAACACATTTCAAGAGATTGAGGAGAGAATCTCAAGCACAGAAGACACAATAGGAGAAATCGACACACAAGTCAAAGAAAATATTAAATTGAAAAAAATTCCTGACACATAGCATTGAAGAAATCAAGGACAACATGAGAAGAGAAAACCTAAGAATAACACTCCTTAGAATCAGAAAATCCAAGAGCTGGTTCTTTGACAAAATCAACAAGATTGGTAAACCCCACTAGGCAAACTAACTAAAAGACAGATGGAGAGTATCCTAAGAGGCAAAATCAGAAATGAAAAGGGGGACTTGACAATAGACACTGAGGATATCCAAAGAATCATTACGTTTTACTTTCAAAGCCTGCATTACACAAATTTGGAAAATCTAAAGGAAATGCATAATTTTCTTAATATATATACCAACCAAAGTTAACTAAAGATTAGGCGAACAGTTTAAGCAGTCCTGTAACCCCTAATGAGAATGAAGCAATAATCAAACATCTCACAACAACAACAATAACAAAAGCCAAGGGACAAATGGTTTTAGGACAGAATTCTACCATACTTCCAAAGAAGACCTACTCCTCAAACTATTCTATAGAATAGAAACAGAAGGAACATTGCCAAACTCTTCTATGAGGCTACCGTCACCCTGATACCTAAACCACACAAAGGCTAAAGAAGAAAGAGGATTTTTGGCCAGCTTCACTCATGAGCATTGCTGCCAAAATACTCAATAAAATAATTGCAAACTGAATGCAAGAACAGGTCGAATTTATCGTCTACCATGATCAAATAGGCTTCATCCCAGGGATGCAGGGATGGATCAACATATGAAAATCTTTCTATGTAATCCACCATGTAAACAAACTGAAAGGAAAAAAATCCCATGATCATCTTATTAGATGCAGAAACAGCCTTTGACAAGATTCAACATCCCTTCATTATGAAAGTCTAGGAGCGATCACTGAAACAAGGCCCATATCTATACATAATAAAGGCTATATACAGCAAGTCAGTAGAGAACATCAAATTTAATAGAGAGAAACTCAAAACAGTTTCACTGAAATCAGGGAAAAATCAAGGCTGCCCTCCATCCCATATCTGTTCAATATAGTACTAGACGTTCTAGCTAGAGCACTAAGTCAACTAAAGGAGATCAAGGGGATACATATTGGAAAGGAAGAAGTCAAACTACTGTTGTTTGCAGATAATATAATAATTACATAAGCAACTCACAAAGATTGCACCAGGAACTCCTACGTCTGTTAAACACCTTCAGCAAAGATGCTGGATACAATATTAATTAAAAAAACAGTAGCTCTCATGTATACAAGTGAGTCAAAGATGTGTATAATAAGATATTCAAGTCTCTGAAGAAAGAAATTGGAGAAGATATCAGAAGATGTAAGGATCTCCCATGCTCATTGATTTGCAAGGTTTACACAGTAAAAATGGCCATTTTGCCAAAAGCAATCCCCATTAAAATACCAATGCAACTTTTTATACAGACCTTGTGAAAACAATCCTAAACTTCATACTGTACATTTTCCAATAAAAAGCTAGAATCAGGGATGAGCTACCCTTTTTTGGAGGCGTTTGCCAGTAGTGTCCCATAGAACCTCCAATTGTACAGGTCATTGCCACTGATCTTGTTTCCTACCAAACTAGATTATTTGATCTTTTTTTGCAGAAGACACCATGTATTCAAGTCATACCACTGAGCAAGAAAGCTTGTATCTATTTAATAGCCTACGTTCCAGCATTCTTAAGAAAAAAAGAACATTTCAATGTCTACATATGTGCATTTTTTGTACTTGCTGTTTTTTTGTCTTTGATAATTTCATACATGAAAACAATAGTCTTAGACCATATGCATCTATATTCAATCCAAACAGAGCTGAAAATGAAGGCATTTCCTTGTATTACATAAACTCATAATAAGCATTCAGTTTCTTCAGCATGATTCAAAGGCTAGTGACCAACTAGTCCTTCCAGATAGCTGTTTCTCAACCATCTGATTGATTAAAAAATAAAGAACAGTACATGTTAGTTTTTTAAAGTTCATCTTGTCTTGTGTAAGAAGTTAGAAGAAGAATTTGGGATTGCCCAGATTTTATACTATTAAATACCTATACATGCTATCATAAGAGCAAAGTACTCCACTTTACCCAGGTGTTACTCATGAGAGCTACAGTAATGGCTGATTTGGTATTACAAGTCCACTGATGCAATACTTGCCTGTTATATGAGTAACATACTTTAGGGTTGGACTTCAGGGTGCTTCACAGACAAAATTAATTCATATAATAGCTCTTGGGGGTAACTATTGGTTATAGGTAATAGGGAAGTACCTATAACTGTTATCTGGTATGGATATATTATTAAATTCAATCCCAATGTCTTTCTGTTACATTGATAGATTAGTGCATCTCTCAACTGTCATCAGAGATGCCTCATTTGACACTTGATTGAGATTAATAGAGATTGGTATTACTAGTATACAGGTATAGAATAAGAGACTATGAATTTTCAGTCCTCAATGAGACCTC
Source organism: Acomys percivali (assembly GCA_907169655.1). NCBI lineage: Eukaryota > Metazoa > Chordata > Mammalia > Rodentia > Muridae > Acomys > Acomys percivali. The sequence continues at coordinate 94,739,621 of OU015749.1, forward strand.
CACATCATACACTTTAACCCAGGTGTCAGTAATCATTGGGGAAGTAGAGTGGAAAGACTGTGAGAGCCAGAGGTGATAGATCATAACATTAAAACAATATTTTTGGGCTGTTTCACAGTGATAACACCAGTATGAATAAGACCAATGTAAAGCCAATCCTGATAAAATCCAACAAAGGAGAAAGAATATGGTCATGAATTCTGCCTGTAGGTGAATAACTATTGGCAGCTTATGGATACTTTGAGAAGTATGGTAGTTTTCAGTGATGCAGACCATGAGAGTCTACCTACTCTCAATAGAAGGATCTCATATGCACATCAAACAAGTAGTGCTGAGTGGAGTCAATGAATTAAAAACCTGGAAAAAAAACCCAATGAACTTGGGAAGGAGAAGTGGTAGGAGAGTGGAGAGGAATTGGAGGGGAAGACATTATGGATGAACCTCATCAAAACACATTGTGAAACTGTATAAATTTTTAAATAATAGAACAAAACAAAACAAAATTGCACACATCTAATAAGACAGTGTGATCACTATTGAACTAATTTGTAAGAATCATAGCAACAAAGCCTGATCTCCTGGGAAAAGATCTGGTAAACATAAGTCTTTACATTTTTAATCAGGTGCTTAAGATTACAAACTCATAACCGCCCCCCCTTGCGTCATTGCCAGGTAGCTCTTATGACATTAGCAGATGGTATTTACCAACCTTAGTGATAGAGTATGTGTTCTCGGAAAAGCCACCACCAGAAAACATGATACAGAAGTACAGATTTTCCAGAACTTGTAAGTATGGGACACTGGATTTCCCAGCTGAAAATTAACTTCAATCATGAGCAAAGTACACACCTAATGACAGAAAATGATTGTTTTTCTGGCTATGCATCTACACTGCTCATCCATGCCATTCGTACTTGCCCCTCTGTTAGAATACAGAAGAGTCAGTAAGGCCATTCGTGAGGTCTCCATATAAAAAATAAATATTGAATTGGGTGCATGATTTTATTCTTACCAAATTACCTCTGAGCAACACTTTAATGTGCCTTGCCTATTCTCTTTTGAGCTGGTAACTGAACCTGAAGTGGGAGGTAGAAGCAGAATAGAGATACTACAGATATAATAATGTAACTCTTTCCCTAAATATTATACTCAAAGAAATGCCTTTCATATATTCATGATTATTTTTCTACCTGGACTACTGTAAAATGTAGAAAACAAAGGCACTGTGAAAAGCAAGCTAAATTTGTCATTTTATTATGATTCTTAATCTTATTTAATTGTGGTAGGTTGAAGAGGGCTGGGATTTCATTTTAAAATTTCAATTATTGCTCTTCTTACAGATCTGACCTGAGGAAGAATGGCCATAGGCAACGACTCCAGCACAGTGAAGGAGTTCATCCTGCTGGGCTTGACACAGCAGCCAGAGCTCCAGCTGCCTCTCTTCTTCCTCTTCTTGGGAATCTATGTGGTCTCCATGGTGGGGAACCTGGCCTTGATTATTCTGATTGTTTTGAACCCTCACCTGCACACCCCCATGTACTACTTTCTCTTCAACCTTTCCTTCACAGACCTCTGCTACTCCTCTGTCATAACCCCCAAAATGCTGGTGAGTTTTGTGAAGCAGAACATCATCTCTCATGCTGAGTGTATGACTCAACTCTTTTTCTTCTGCTTCTTTGTTATTGGTGAATGCTACATTTTGACAGCCATGGCCTATGACAGATACGCTGCCATCTGTAAGCCCCTGCTTTATCAGGTCACCATGTCTCCTCAGGTCTGCCTCTTGATGACAGTGGGTGTGTATGTGATGGGGTTTGTGGGTGGCATGGCTCACATTGTTTGCATGCTGAGACTCACCTTCTGTGATGGCAACATCATCAATCACTACATGTGTGACATACCTCCACTGCTGAAGCTCTCCTGTACAAGCACCTACATTAATGAGCTGGCTGTTTATATTGTTGTGGGTGTCAATGTAACAGTGCCCTGCCTGACTATCTTTATTTCTTACACCTTGATCCTTTCCAACGTCCTCAGCATCCGTTCTGCAGAAGGTAGGTCAAAGGCCTTCAGTACCTGTGGCTCTCATGTTATAGCTGTTTCTTTTTTCTTTGGAGCTGTAGCCTTCATGTATCTCAAACCATCTAGTGCATCTGGGGATGATGACAAAGTATCAACCATTTTTTATACCATTATGGGCCCAATGTTGAATCCTTTTATCTACAGTATAAGGAACAAAGATGTCCATGTTGCACTAAGAAAAACTTTGAAGAAAAGGATGTTTAGCTAAGTAGAATCTGTATTTGTTATGGATGTAACTGTTAGGGCATGTAAGGCTTACAACTAGCAAGAAGACTGTCTGGAGAAGTAACCTTTTCTAATGTTGATGATGTTCTTCATTTGGTCCACAGTTTTGTAAAACAACAATGACAGGAACTAAAATAACATCAAAACACTATGATAAAAATTACATAGAATCAAATTGTTTACCATCCTTATTAAATTAATAAGCAAGGAAAATTCAGACAGGAAGGATTTTAGTCCATCATCTTTTTAGCATAGAGTGAATAGTTTATCTGTAACTTCCCCAATAATAGTTTTTTTTTCAGTGCTAAAAACTGAAGAAACACATTTATGAAGCCTTCTGCCAGTATGGTTCTTCTAGCCTTAGAAATAATGAAGATGTAAGTACAAAATACTCCATAACATTATACTCAGAAATGGAAAGCTCAAGATATTAATTAATGCACATATTCACATCCTGATCTTCTTTCATGCTAGGCAAGTGCTCTACCACTGACCTACATCATGAACCCCAGTGTAACTAGGGTACAATTATGAGTTGTATATGGCTTTGCAGCTGATATAGTGATTTCAGTAGTCTTAGAGACGGTGTCTCACTAATTCAGGTAGTAAACCTCTGTGATAATTTATAGGAGATTTCATTTTAAAGGTTCCTTTGTTTCTCAAGATGCTGAAGAAAGGAGGGGCAATGCCCTTTTCACTCTTTGTCTTAAAGCAGCTTGGTAAAGAGAAATTGAGTCTGTCATTAGTCCAGTGCTTGGAAATGCAATGTAGATCATTCAGGATAAAGGAAACCTATGCTAGGTTTTTTGCTTCTGGATTTAAAGGCAGGCATATGAATACAAGGATCTGCTATGTCTTCAATGGAAAGAATTTGGCTAATATTATGTTTTAAGTTTAAAATACTGTGATTAAGAGATCTATGAAACAAAATTGCCTGTAGCTTGGAAGGCCTTCTGGCCCAAGGATAAGTGGAAAATTAGGGAATGTTCAGGAACGTTTTTGTATAATTATAAGGAAACTGTTGTTTATTACAAGAATGGTCATACTGTGAACCACTGCTTCTGCTCCTGTAAACAAGGCTTCTTTTTGCTCAAGACAACCATGACTCCTACAAGACATGTGTTTGCTAAAATCTATGGTTGTAGTTAAATATTATTGCACTTAGGCAAATATATGTGCATGTATATAAACAGAATGTAATCTCCTGATTGCTGATGATGTATGTCTGAATCAAATCCCTACTCTGATCTAGCCAATGGACAGGGCATTCTCCATAGTTATGTGGAGAGCGGGGACTGACTCTGACATGAACTCTGGTGCCCGATATTTGACCACCTCCCCTTGGTAGGGGTCATAGACCTAGGGGAGGGGAATAAGGTGAAAAAGGGAGGGAGGAATGGGAGGATACAAGTGATGGGATAACAATCTAATTGTAATCTGAATAAATTAATTAAATAAAAAAGTAATGGAATGTAACTTATGTTTTACTGCCTTTGTAAACCCCTGTCTTATGTAGTCTGATGCTACAGTGGAATTCCCGAGTTCCAGATATAACACTGGCTAGCTGACCAGTGTCTGAATAAAAGCCTCTTCTTTGTGAAAAGTTATTCTTTATCAGCCTGGTGAACACTACAGGCCCATAACATTTTGAGGTTTCAATGAGATCCGGGCACTCAACTGGACCTGCCAGTGTTTCTGACTGCTCTTCGAGCTCTGCAGGCTCCTGCCCTAGGGGCAAAGATATAAATCAGAGAGGTCCAGTGCTTGGAGAAATCACTGGCAGGTTCTCCATGCCTAGAGTTTGGAAAAGTCATATTTAAAAGACTTCAGAATTGTAGGTAAGGATCCTGTCTGTAGCACACATTTGGCGGAGTTGAGGAAAAGTGGACCCATAGTTAAATTTCAAGGCCTAGGTTCAGCTTGGACCCTGCTTACCCCTGGTACTTGGACACATAGGGATGCTGGCCTCAAGGCAGAGAAACTGGAGAGACCTTGTACTTGAGGAAACTTGGCTGCTGAGTATATGAATAATGGTGGCCATGAAATGTTTATTTTTTTTATGGTCTCCTCTGACTGCATGAGCTTTCTGTAGTTTTAATCCTCTATTTAATGGACATGTGCTTTCTGGTGTGCCCATAAACTTGTTGCAGTGTTAAGTGAGTTGCTTATTATTCTTCATATTATTCTTGAGAAAATTAAAAACAATATTTCAAACTCTTTGATTCATAAAACCTGGGTGATCTATGTTCTGTGTTAGTTGATTGTGTTTTTATTGTCTCTGTCTGTTGGATGTGTTTCTTTGCCCCCATGAATCTTTTCCAGTTACAGGAAGACATGGGAACCTGATCCTTGATGATGCTATGTTCCAGAGCTTCCTGCTCCCTCAGCTCCCTGCACCTCGGTCTGCAGTGCACTAGTGCAGCTGTTCCTGTCAGAATCTCTAATCTCTGAGCTTTCTGTTTTCTCTGCTGTCTCTGATTCCTGCCTCTGGTCACTGGAGTCAGTTTTGCAGGAATTTGGCTGTCTTTTAGGTATAGATAATATTTAAATGTTGTTCTATGGTAGCTACATACTGACAAGTTGGCTTTGAAATTTTGACATAGCTTCACTCACCCCCAAGTCCCAAGAATGCTTGTTTAGATTTTAGATGTAATGTCACTGCTGTTTATATTTGCTTTCCTTGATAATTAGTGATGTTGAACCTTTAAAATATATACTAACTATTATTACTTTGTTATTTGTGATCTGTGTATACATTTTATAAGTCTTGTAATGGACTGTTTTGATCAGATGTTTAGTTTTTCATTTTTTTGTGTGTGCATTCTAGATATTGATCTCCACTACTATATATTTTTTCTATTCTGTTATTTGCCTATTCACTCTAATTATAGCTTCCTTCTTGTGCAGTAGCCCTTTAATACCATGCAAATCAAATTTTCAATTATATCTTGAGCTTCTGGAATCATTTAAGAAACTCTTATCTATGCCTAAGCCTTAAACTATTTTCTCTGTAATTTCCTCTAAGACTTTCAGGTCTTGTGTTAAAGTCTTTGATACAGTTATAATTGATTGTAATACATGTGAGATATAGGCATCCAAGTTCATTATTTACTTGGGTGATATTAGTTTAGTTAACACTACTTGTTGAACAGTCTATTTTTCTACAATGTCCCTTTTTGGTATAGCTGTTATTGTTAATGGGGCCAAGAACCTGTGGCTAGATGGTTCTAATAGCCATGGGGGATAACATACTACTATTATTCTGTTAAACGGACATATGTTAAAACAATTCTTAATGACTTATTGCTTTCCTCACATGTCAGTGTATCTCTCAAGCCAACCCACTTCAGAGAATCTGAATGACAATAGATGACAATTGAGATAGAGACTCTCTTCTGTTTAACATACTGAGAACAAGAGACTTTGAGGTGCTCAACTACAAATGGGACATTCATATCATACCTGTCCCCTCAGGTTTAGGGATGTTCACAGATTAGGGAACAGAACATTTGTAAGAGCCTGAGGTGGTGGTGGATACCTTCAAGTAAAGAGGCAACCAATAATAAATACTTTTTTTTAAATGCATTTGTTTATTTTGGCTTCTGTAGTCTGTAAGATGGACCACTGTAGAGCCGACTCCCCAGTGCAAGTGTGAGCTTCTGGGCCTGCCTTCTAAGCACCTCTTCTTCCTTCTCCATTTGTCGTTCTCATGTTTAGTCCTTATAGGTCGTAGTCTGGATCTCCACCCAGTCTCCTGTAAGGGACTTGGAGGCACATAAGGGAGTCCCTTCTACATATCATTCTGACCCCACAGATGACACTTGAACATTCCCACTCATCGACTTGAGGGACTAAACATGAGAAAGACTTTTGGAAAAGCTGCCACACCCACTCCGCTAGTCTGTTTGACATGCAACCTTATCGGCTCGGAGGATGCTCCGACATCAATCAGGTGATGGGGAACCAGATTCGCAAGGGTCCCTGGCAGAAGCCCCGGTATTTGTTGAGATGAGCATCCCGAGTCCTGGGTGTACAGAGCCTGGCTATTGGCCTACTTCTGCTTTTCCTCCTTCCTTGCTCTATAATCACTCACGCATTCTTATCAAGTCCACCTCCAGGGCAAGGCCGTTCTTACCCTCTGAACATCTCAGTAACTGAGAAACCTGATGTGAGTCCAACGGGAAATGAACCAATGGTGGCCGTGGATGAAGTAGTTCCGCAGAAAGCTGAACGTCTCATATTAAACATTACCAGAAACATGACTGTAAATGAAACTACACCTTGGGGGTGAAGGTGTTTGTGCAGTTGATACAGAAAGAAAATGCGTCTTTGCAGGAGGCACTTGACAAATGGCAACTGCTGGAGTATAGGCTAAAGAATTCTGGAAAGAGAAGGCATATCCAGGAATGTGAGGATAAGAAGGAGAATGAAGCAGTCCCGGGAGTTCCCAGTAAAACAGAAAATGGGACAACTTAGGACTGGATTGAAGGGAATTGATGACAGAGAGCCAAATACAGAAGACCAATAGCTCTAAGAACCACTCCCTACCCTCCATTAGCATATATAGGAGTGTATGATGAGGATTTAACATGATGGGTTACTAAGGATGGTAAAAAGATAAGATATTAGGACCTGAGTCCTTGGGAAAGAATCTTGAGGGCCAGACCTCCATGGTGCACTTTAAGTGCAGCAGAGAAAAATGACATAATTACACAACTCACCAAGGTGGTAGTAAAGTATGGCACCCCATGGGATTGTTTTGGTTTACAATGTATGGAAATATCAAAAATATTAAGATGTGTAAAGAAATATAACTTTATCTAAGTATGGGCTACAGACGTGCAGGCTTGTACTTCTCTCATGGGTAAAAGCTGTTAATAATAACATGCCTAAGAAAGGAGCCAGCTTCGCCTAGCTGACTGCGAATTCTAAGAAAAGCTCATGCCACCTTCTGAGGTGATTAACCACAGTCTGTCTCTGGCCCTTGTGCATAGCCAGAGGACCTTGTGGTACTTTTAGTTTCTGATTATTCTGTACTTTACACTTTGTACCTGATCTGTATCTCTCAAACTGTGGTTTGTAGCTAGCAGAAGTTCCTGTCATGAGTGTATAAACCACTGTGCTCAAGTAAAGATCTTTGCAGCAGCATTGGACCTCCCTTGTGTTCGTGTCTGTCTGTCGCGCTGAATGCCCCTCCCCACCTGATATCCTAGGACCCTTGCTCTCCACGGCTAGAAGCCCCCTCGGTGGTCCGTGGCAAAAAGCTGTGTGGAACTATTTTACTGTAGAACTTTCCTAATAGACAGGAGAGATATTTAAAAGGAGGCACCATATAATGTTGAGGAAAATACCACAACTAGACATTTTATGCCAGGAACTAAAACCTTCAGGGCCAGGAATGAGTTGCATCTTATTAATTTGTTGGCCAAAATGGTCCCATAGACTGATGTTCCCCAAATATCTCAGGCTATTGCTGTATTATTTGTTTCACTCAACACCCTGACACACTGACATCTTATTTTTGTCACCTGACAATGTCATTAAACATGGAGATATTCAGTTAAGATCTGGCTAGAATCTTTAGTCCTGCTGAATGGCATCACAGTGCAATAAGGCACTTTGCACGGTATGGAGAAGAGAAATAAAGAAAAATTACAATCAAAATAAGACTAACTATTATAAAAGTTCTTAACATTTTATATGGAGTATATTTTTATCACAAGAATATATATCTTACGTACAACAGATAAATATGATTCTATAGAAAGATAAGGTAATGTAGTTAGATAAGGTCTTCAAAAACCTCAGAATCAAACAGAATATGACACTCAAAGACTTTTTATTATATTAAATATTCATTGACAATGAGACTGATTAACTCTAGGCAACACCCAGCCTACCTCAAAGATTATCACCACCAAAGAACCTCCTTATGGAGATGGCTTCAAATGTGGCAAACAAGCCACTGGGCAAAATGTCCTCGTTTTTACCACACGCATAATTCTGCCTAAAAGTTGGCATGCTTGAATGCAGGTAGAGTCGATTGACAAACTCTGACAAGGACAGGTCAGCAAGCCCTCAATAGTTCCTGCCTCACAAATATGCCTGCGATATATATATATATATATATCCAAAAGGCTGAAGATGATGCTCCAATGTTATGAAGAGTTTTTGATGACTGTTCAGGAAGCCAAAAAAGTCTCTTTTATCTTCTCATTTGGGAAGCTGCTAACTGTCAGCCTCATTCCTATTTGACCAATAAAAAGCCGACACACCTGGGAAGGCAAATGGGTTAGGCATGGCTAAGGTTCAGGGGCTTCCAAAGACTGAAAGAATCTTCAGAATGAGAAGGAGGTGGGACAGAGGAAAAGCAAGGTGGAGATTCACCATGGGATAGAATAGAGCCATGTGGCCCAGAGTAGGGGACCTGAAGTTCCACAAAGAAAGAGCTAAAGGAAGGAAAATAGCAATTATTTTGTGATTACGATGGGAGGTAGCTCAAATAGAAATTATTAGAAGCAAATGGAATGGGATGGAGACTGAGACTTATTGGAGGATAGCTTAGGAGGTAATATCTGTCTTGCCACAGGTAAAGGCTCATTTTAAAATACATCAAGTGCTTGGTTGTCAATTTGCCTACATCTGGAATTAACTAAAACCCATGCACCTGTTGTGTGCTGGAGTATCTTCTGGGTATATTCCAAGGAGTGGAGTAGCTGGGTCTTGAGGAAGCCCTATTCCCAGTTTTCTGAGATAGCACCAGATAGATTTCCAAAGTGGCTGTATTAGTTTGCATTCCCACCAGCAATGACGGAGTGTTCCTCTCTCCCCACATCCTCGCCAGCATGTGGTGTTGTTTGAATTTTTAATCTTAGCCATTCCGATGGGTGTAAGATGCTGCAGGCTACATTTCATCAAATGATTGAGACTGAAGATTGCCCAGTTATAACTGCCAACAAAAAAAATCTCATTTAGCCATGAGAGTGGTCCTATGATTCCTATTTACACAAATATTATCCAAAATTATGATCTGAAACTTTGTTGGTTGGGCATAATCACTTCCAAGAACAATGGCTGCAAAGCATTGTCACAGCCCCTTTCAGCTGGAACTGAGCGTGGTGTCTTTCCCATGGCAGCATCGTTTTCATGAAAGATTTTCCAGAGAAATTAGTTTAAAAATGATATTTTTAGATAGACTATACTCACCTAATTTATATCTCTTGAAATGATATAGAATTCTATTTCTAATAAATGTCCACAGGTAAAAAAAAATACATCAAGTGTCTGTGTTCTCATTAAGTGCTGGAGGGTTAGAAAATAACACTGTAGTAATAAGAAGCCCAATAATAAAGATCTTTAAGCCCTATTTATAAATTAAGCACAACACAGTTACCTTTACAGAAGTCAGAATTATTTAGTACTCAAATAGCCTCCCACTGCTTATTTTGTTTTGTTTTGCATTGAGACAGGGTTTGTACGGTATATCCTAGAGTAGCCATGAAATTATCATCCTCTTGCCTCCTTCCTTTGAGTACTGAGATGTAGGCCTGAAATACAACTTCTGGCTTAAGAACTTCTCAGTGTTGATGATGGCCTGCTGGCAAAGCTGCCATTGCTAGTATCTATGTAAGCTTCTGATTATAGCTATTGGTGTTGCTGTCTTTGAGATTTAGTTGGGAGAATTTGTGCAAAATCACACAAAATTAATTCAGGGCAATTTAAGATTCATATACATTTATGAAAATATATATTTAAATTTAAAATTGTAAGATCAATTCAAACTATAATATAGAATGGAAATTTATTCTGTCACATATTGGACATATGTATTGGCATATGGGCAGATTTTATAATAATTAAGGAAGCATAGTGTTTTTTAGTACTTGGAATTGATATAGTATCTTGCCAATAGTAGAAAAATACTAAATACAATGAATATACCTCCCTTTTGAAAGGATTTTATTCATGAAATAGCACCATTCTTATTTACTAATTTACTTTTACACTCATTGTAAAGCAATAATGCCTGAGAAATTTAGATAATCACAAGTTATAGAAGCTAGGTCATTATTTCTGAGACTCATACACAGAATGTCATACATATTAAAAGCTATATTTATGAACACAATACAAATTTTTAAGTCATTTTTTAAAATAGGAGGATGTAAGTGCAGGAGACTTGTAACAAGAAAATGCAAATTCTCAGCAGTAGGTGATTTCATGCCAGTGGAGATTGACAGCCTTCTTCTTTTTATTTTTGTGAAATGAAGTACAACATCAGGTCATATTTATCTTGATATTTGTGTCTCAGTGAAGTTGCACACTGCGTTCACATGATTTACAGAATAGTGGTTATCCTGTAGGGACCTTTGTTGTTATTTCATTCCCCAGGACAGTAGCTTGACTGTAATAGTACTAGACTTTTAATGATATGATTAGTTTAAAATTCATTTAAGAACATTTGAAAGTTAATATGGGCCCTAAACAAGTCTGACTAGGACTAGTGTCCCTATAAGAAAACAAAAGGGGGACACATCTACATCAGTAATGCACATATACCTAGGAAAGACCAGATGACTATACAGTGAAAGCACAGACATCTGTAAACCAGAGAAGCCTCAGAAGAAACAGAGGCCACACTTGGAGATGGACTTCTGCACCCCACAGCTGCAAGAATCTGAGCTACTATTATTTAAGCCAGTCTGTCACACAGGGTTCAAACAATTTTATGGCATAGCTAAGCAACTGAGACAGTAGCAATCATTCAATTTTCAATTTTTGTACACCAGGTATTAAATATAGAATCTTACTTATGCTAGGTAACTGCTCTTCCATCGAAGTATATATAGCCATATCTCATTTTACTTTTGTTATTTGAAATGAGGTCTCACTGCATTATATTTGCTGAGCTTGAGCCCTTTATGGAGGCCAGGTAGCTCTTGAAATCAGTCTCCATAGTTGCTAGGATTATAGATATTTTAAAGCAGGTCTAGATACTTCTTGTTTTTATTAGCTGAATAAGGAGAAAATCAATAGAACAAATGAAGAAAAACTGCCAGTTGTGGTTATATATACTGTCGTTCCAGCACATGGGAAGAGTCTGATACAGGACCAGTTTGTGGTTACTCTAGGCTACATAGTTTTTTCAGAATAGCATGTACCATATAAGGAGTCTGTGTCTTTAAAAACCAACCAACCAACAAACTGAAAATGTAACCAAACCAACAACCAATCAAAAACCCAAACAAAGCCCAAAACAGAAAAGATAGACTAAAAGTGAAACCAAGACATCTCAAACTTTGCAAAGAATTCGTCTTATGTAAAGAAATATAGTTTATATTAGGTGAACAATAATTATATATACTTACATGCAAAATCTTATACAGTGAAATACATTATTCACACAAAAAACAATTTTAATTAATGTGACTGTAAGAACAAGCAATATAGCCATTTGAGGAAAGGCTCCCAGAAAAACAATAGATTATTTTCAAACTGAAAGAGGAGAAGAAGAAGGAGGAAGAAGAGGGTTTTTGGTTATAGCAAACATACTGCTCATTAACATAGCACTGCTCAGCTAAGAAAACTATAGGATGCTGATGTATTGTATGTACTTCCTATATGCCAGGTATGGATAGGGATGAGCAAGTGAAGGCCAGATGACCTTGTTGACTGAAATCTCATATTTCATGCTTTTTAGATAAGTTTTGTCATCTCATTCTTGTGTCATTCTAAGATTTTTCCTCAATGTATTCAGGCTAATGGTAAAAAATGACTACTTAGTATTTCATTACATCTGTTATTCCTTTGAGTAGAGGACATTTCAACACATCTCTTTTAATAAGATTTTTGTGAGAAAAGGCATCATGCCTTGGAGGAATGGGTCTATTATAAACCTTCTAAAGTTCTGAAAATAAAATAAAAGCCCAAGGCATTTCCTCAGTTTTTAAATTTATAAACACAATATTTTGGAGATATGAGGTACAAATTAGTTACTTTTACAATTTAAGAGGAATGATTAACTATTAATAAAATGGATTCCTTTTATTGTTAATTTTCCAAAAGTTGTATTTTTCCAGGTAGATATAAAATACTTACTTGCAATTTAGATTTAAAAAATACAGATACATATATGATAGAAACATCTTATTTAGTATGCTGAATATGATATGTATCACTCTAATGGTCAAAAGACACATATTAAATTTACTTTTACTGGTGACGAATCTCTTTTTCTGACAACTCATTATTGTTTACTATATCTAAGTCCATATACCTAGGCTATTAAGAAAGAAGCCCAGGGAATCAAGGGTGAGTTATTGGAATGAGAAATACTTGTTCATAAGCCAGCAGAGCAAGATGAGCGCTGGTGTCCAGAAATGAGCTTTTTATCTGAGCACTAATTTAAGTTCTTTTTGGCTTTGTCAAGGCTTCAAAAGTGGCTTATTTTAAAAAGTGTTGTTGCCTAGAGCCTTGTAGGCTGTGCTCTTAAGTTGTACAACCTGGAAGTTGTACCCTTGCCCCTGTGGGTCATGATGCTTCTGTTAATCTTGAAGCTATGTTAGTTACACAGTGCATGTTTAGCCTTGAGAGGCAACTGGAGAGATGAGGAAATTTTGGTGTATATCAGTCTCCTACTGCCATTCTCTGAATGTCTCCCATGTCTGTGTGCAAGTTTAACAGAAACAATCTGACCCAAAGGGAAGATAACAGAGGGTACACATACAGTGTCAAGGCTGGGATGTCAGGCTTAAGTCCTGATTTGTCACCTTTTAACAATCTGCAGGCCCAATTGAAGACTTCACGGTCTTGGCAAAAATCTCTGAAAAGTTACAGAGGCAGCCACTACCACTGCAATCTACAACTCAGCATGATATGTACAGCAAAGCAAAGTGAAGGAATGCATATTACATTGTTCACCTGCATAATATCCAAGATTAGTGATTTCCAAGTTAACTGAAAGCAAGGGAAGCTAAATGGTTTACTTAGATTTCAAAAGAATATTAAAGTCGATTCATTGAAACCTCAGGTTTCACAATTGTCCAGTTGGATCATTCTGAACTATTTTTTTTTTTTTTTACAATCTAGGTCCTAGGTCAAGCCTTCGAAGTTAAATGATGACTGATGTCACTTCAAAGTGATTGTTTATTCTGGATTGACTATGGCCCGGAGACATGGAAAAGGGTTGCAGCAAATACCATGCTGAAATGCTGTAACAGTTTTATGAAGACATTTTAAATAACAGGACGAAAGAAAGAAAGTGAAATAAAATAAAAGAAATGCTCTTTAAAAATACTAGTAGTGTTATCAGGTAGGAGATTAGGGCAGAGTGGGAATGCCTTTGTTTCAGTCCTCAGATGCTGTCTGCTGAGACTTTAGTCTCCGAGTTGGTATAAACTAGTGGTTACTTAGTACATTCTGGAAGGATTTTGCCTGATAGTTAAGAGGATATGAGAGTGGGGTTAATAAAGGAAGGATGAGTGAGGGATAATTAACACTAAGGGTTAATGGGACAGCTACATCATACTCCTTTACCCCAAGGTGCAGGCATCTTCTTAGAAGATGGGGCAGAAAGATCGTAAGAGCCAGAGGGAGTTGGGTACCGGCAGGGAAACCTTTGGATATGACAATGGAATACAGCAGGCACTCTTCCAATGGCTTATATCCTAGTGCACAAATCTGATTTTAATCTGTCAAATGCAAAGTAATATTTATTTGCAAGAATAGCAAATTCTAAATACATTTTAAGGAAATACTTTTTAAATGACGTGGTGTTTTTGTTTAAAATCCAAAGTACTGCTTTTCTTCATAATTCTTAAATCGTCACACTTGGTAATTTAAATAGTGAAGCAAAATATAAACAGCAAAGTAAATAAATAATATATGGTAATATGTTATTTCTAGAAATAATAGGGAATCTAGAATTCCAAATAGTCAACACTAATGACATTATTTATATTTGTTTCTCTATAAATGACTGCATAGGGTCCTATCACCTATATTCTGGGACTGCATAGTTCCCAGTGTGACAGTCATATTAAGTATAAGTAACTGGTATGTAAACACAGGTACTGTTATTTCTTTCTTTCCTAATTTATCACCATAGGGAAGTCTTATTGTAGACCCACCATAGATATCTATTGAAGTCCAAATGAACTTCTTAAATCTCAAGCAAATGGCATCTGCTCCATAGCATTGTGATCTTCCTATCAGCTCTGTACCTTTCTTGCACATCATCTTGGCAACTGATTAACTGGTGGTATGATCTCTACCTCATAGTAATTCTGGAACTCTCAGAATGTGTTGTGTGTGTTATGCTGCTTTTTTTCTGGTAAAGGAAAATGATTCCATAACTGGTACTGATCAGTTCTGTGCCAGAGCTAAAGGCTCCTGCAAAAAAGTGGAAGTAAGACACATAGAAGGTCAGCCCTGAGTTCTCTGAGGGAGGGTAAATTCATCAAGTCTCTATTCATCTCATTTGTTACAGACATGGGATTAAGTCATAGAAGCTTTGCCTGACAAAGTCCTAGAGACCTCCGGCGGTCCAGCATGACCTCTAGACATCCAGAACATCTGTTGAGGATTTGCTTGACAAAGTCCCAAATATCTCCAGGTGATCACCACTGACCTTAAATATTATATATGGTCCAGGTGCACTTTTGTCTAAAATCTGCCTTTTTTAATCCTAAATTTGTCTTTTTCTCTTTATTTCTCAGCCCTAAGGAAATTCATACAGGGATAACTTTTTCCCACAGAGAATGATGAAAGAGGGCATCTGGCCAAAGGCTTGACACAATGATGGTGTTTTTTGCTCTGACTGTGAGCACCCAAGCAGAAACTGCACGAAAGTTAAAACCTTCACATAAAGTACCTGGCTAGATACTGTTACCTGTAGAAACATTTCTTTAGAATCTGCTTTGAAAGCAATAGAAGGTGGGCTTGGAACGTCATGCTCTACAGATATTTTACAATAGAGGACCTCTTAGTAGTTAGCCTACGCTTGGATAGCACACTGGTTAGTTTGGGACTGGAAGTAAGTCGTTTTTTTTTCTTTAGAGAACATCTAGCTCAACCTATGTTGCTATGACAACCTTGTAAACATAATGTCTTTAGCCCAGGGAAATTTATGATTAAACTTCCCTGAGTATTGTTTAAGAAATAATAATCAGGTTATGTTGACTATTGCTTGGAAATTGATTGATTTTTGCTGTATGCTTTATTGTAGGTTGTACAAAACTTTTTGTATTTCCTTATTCGACTGTTCTCTTACTTGGCTGATTTTTGAATGCCTGGATGGTGGTGAAAATAACAGAAGAAATGCAAAACTATACAAGAGAAGCATTGGCCAGCATAAGAAAATCTGAATTCTGTTTGATCTTTGAGCACATTAATTAGGTACAAATAGAATGATCTGTGTGGTAGATATAGGAGAAGTCTAGGCTTTTCAGTGTGGGGAACAGATGAATTCCTGAGTAGATGTCTGTTGTCGACATGAGCACAGCCATATCAAGTGCCCAGTGCCTTAGAATCATGGGAATGGAAAATCCTTCCTGAGTCAGGCTCAGGAAAATGGCAAATCCTTCCCCTGGCCTGTGTGTGGATGTGGATAGAAAGTGTTGCCCACAGCCTCCTCCTCCTCCCAGATGTTTACAGCCTGAAAGTGCTCCTCTACAGAAATCACCTACTGAGATTAGCTAAATCTGTTTCCTTGTTCAGCTGTATGGAATAAAACTACCCCTTACCTTATCTATATACAATAAACTCACTGTAGTAATTTGAACAAAAATGGCTGTCATAGATGCATATGTTTGAATGCTCAGTTCTCAGTTGGTGAAATTGTTTTGGAAAGGTTAGACGGTGTAGCCTTATTGATTGAGGTATGTCACTGGAGGTGGGCTTTGAAGTTTCAAAAACCCATGCTGGCCTCAGTCTCTCTCTCTCTGCCTCCTACCTGAGGATAAGGTTATAAGCTCTCAATTACTGTTTCAGCACTATGCCTGCCTGTATGCTACCATGCTCCTCACCACAACAGTCTTGGACGCTTACCCTCTGGAACTGTAAGTCCAATAAACTCTTCTATAAGTTAGCTTGGGTCATGGTATCTCTTCATAGCAATGCAGTATAAATAAGACTCCTACCTCCTTGATTCAAATATATAGAATAAAGGTGCTGAGTTTCCAGGCTGTTGCTGGTGCTTCTTCACTAGCGGGCCTAGTTTATAGAAACTCAGCCTTTCTGTGTGAGTGTCTGTGTATCTTTCCTTTCTTTAGTACCTCTTCACCCCATTCATGTTTCCAGGACACATCCATGTGCTTTGGAGCACTACAGTTAGACCAATGACTTACTTGGATGTTTGTACCATTGTAAAGATGGAGAGAAGTTATTGGTTATCTCCTGCCACTGTCATCATGAGGGTCATGAACTATCCTCTTTTCTCCACTGTTTTTCCACTTCATTTCTTAATTAATTTAATTGTTTTTACTTTTTTTTTTTTTTAGAGGAGAGGGCTTTACTATATAGCCTTGGGTTCGTGATTCTCAAGATCAGCTTCTTAAAAGCCAAGACGCAGGTAGTTTACCTGTAGACCAATTCTAACATCCTTAAAACAAAGGACAGATTAATAAAAGATAAATATAACAGAGTTTTGCATTAAATTAGAACTCTTGGGAAGGACAGCTCAGAGATGTAGGAAAATGTTTGATTTGTGGTAGAAACTGAGAAAACTCACTTACATACAGAAGCTTAGAGTGAAAGCTTTATTTTCTGAGCTCAAGGAGGTGGCCAGTTCAGAATCTGAACTGTGTCCTTGAAGCGAGATTGGACAACGTTTTGAAATGATGGGAACACAAAGTGAAGAGGAGGTGGCTGTAGCATTGTCCAATCATATTTTCATTCATGGAATTGGGAAAGGGAATTACCATTAATCAGGATAGGAGTAGGCCCCTGGACTGGGAACATGAACATGTTTGATAAATTGTACTTAAGTACCTGGCCTGTTTGAGAAGTTGCCCTTGAGTACCCGGCCTGCTCAGGATGTGGGCAGAAGCAATGGAAAGGAGGGAATGCACAGGAGGGGAGCTCCTTCAGCACTTGAAATAGCAAAGCTGGAGTAGAGGAGCACTTGAGAAGGGAAATGGGCCAGTTCAAGGCTATATTAACAATGCAGCAATTCCTAACTTTATAGGCCAATGCAGATTTTTCCTGTAACTAGGGAGAATCTAGGGTATGGGGGGGGTGCTTTCAGAAGGATGGGGGAAGCATTGAGATGCTCTAGACCCTTTATCTCTATGGTTAAATAGAGTCTTAAAATAAAATGATAGTACTTAGAATAAACTTGTTCTTTTCAAACAGAAAACAGTCCAATGTTATGTGTAGGACTGAGAGAGACTGAAAAGCTATCTAGAAATGTGCTCGAACAGAAAGATAGAATCTATTTACCCGCTTGAGTTAAGAAAGGCAGTTAGCCTGTCTACTCTGATTCTCCTTCCCCCTGCCCTGTGTTGTACTCATTATTCCTGAGTACATGCCAAGACCCCTTCTGGAATGGAGATCTAGTTATTCACTACAGATAGTAACTTGATAGTAGGTAGATAATTGGCAGGAAGCTTTAAAGCCAAAGGGCCTTTTTGGTTTTGGCACATCATTTTGTAAGCCTGAATACTGCCTGTGGTGGTGTGAATGGAAAAGGCCCCCACAGGTCCACAGGAAGTGGCACTAATAACAGATGTGGCACTGGAGTAGATGCGGCTTTATTAGAGAAGGCCCATAAGCAGGAGGTAGGCTTTGATGTCTCAGAAGCTCAAACCAATTCTCTTCCTGCCGTCTGCCAACACTGACCAAGAACTCTTAGTTCATTTTTTTATAACCATGTCTGCCTACATCCTGCCATGTTTCCCGCTGTAATAGTAATGGAATAAACCTCTCTGAATTTTAAGCCATCCATGATTAAACATTTTCCTTTGTAAGAGTTGCTGTGGTCACAGTGTCTCTTCACAGCAACAGAAATCCTAACTAAGACAGTGACCATAGAAAATGATACGATGTTTAGAGAAAATTTATTGGTGATGTGGATTATAGTAGTGGCATGCAAGCAGGGCCAAGCGATATTGTTCATTCTATGTTACGTAGACATGTCATATCTGTGTATGTATGTATGTATGTATGTATGTATGTATGTATGTATGTATGTATCTATCTATCTATCTATCTATCTATCTATCTATCTATCTATCTAT
>OU015749.1:94758172-94773119 GCA_907169655.1 Acomys percivali
CTATCTATCTATCTATCTATCTATCTATCTATCTATCTATCTATCTAAGAAGGATCAGAAACCCTAGTTTATATGTATAAACACATGAAACAAGAAAATGGAATTCCATCTTTCTGTATGTTCAGCATAATCTTATATATGGAACATCTACTTTAATTAGAACAACAATATGATATAGTAGCTCTTTTATCTTATGGCATATTACTATTATTATCACTGTTCTAGTGCTCAGAATAAACCTAGAGGCTCCTGTATGAGCAGTAGGGTTTCTATCACTGAGATATATCCCACATCCTATTTCATAAGCCTTATTTTTAGAAATCCATAGAAATATAAATATGTAATTATAACCTTGGTACGTAGTTTCATTGTTAAGAAATTTAAAAGTCTGTATTTAAACTAGGTTGTCTTGAGTACCTTTTTCTTTTCTAATGCTTCTTTTGTAGAGTGTTTGTTTATGAACTAATTGTTATCACACAATTACATGGGTTTGTAGAAAATTACTAGAAATGGCAAGTGATTATGTCCTTGGGTTTTTCTCTTGCAGAGCTGTACAGGGCATAATAAGTAGAATTCTGAAGGGAACAACTCAATACTCTGCTCAGGGAATTAGGTATTCCTGGAGGGAATTTAAAAAATTAACTACTACTTTGAGTGTGAAAAGACAGAGTTTATATCCATGATACATGATGTAAACACTCTTCTTTTATTTTCATCCTTAAGGGATTTACTTAACCTAGGAAGGGTCATCAAGGAGAGCATAATTTTCTATACTTCTAATATGTTTTCCCAGGTTATAGAGGCTCATTTAAGTTAAATGATGTATTGGATGCACAAATGAGATTTTTTTGTGTATGCAAATAAATAGAACTTTTTAGAGAAATCTCAATTTGAAATCATGTCATATCCCCAACATAGATATTTTAGGAGGTCTGAGCCAGATTTGTACTTAGAACTAACATCTCTTCATCATCAGAAACTTAGACCCCTTAGGACATTGGAGTGAAAGCACCTGTAGGGTTCAATAACAGTGACGTGTTTGGAGAACAGAGATGAGCATCTCATCAATCATCTCCGACTTCGTAACATTCCTTCAAACTCAAAGCTACGTAAATCATTGCTTCAAGAGACAGAGCTTGTTTATTTTTCCTTCCATCCCTAATCTTTAGTGAAGACTAAAGAGAAGGGAGGAAATGTTGTTTAAAGACTCTAGGAGTTGTATCAGGGCCTTCTCAGAGCAGAATAAATATAAATTTCTCGGAAATGGGAATTTCTTAGCATTCTTTGAGAACTTTGTGGAGTGGCTTCAGACAAACATGAGCTTGTAACAACCACCTCTAGCTGTCCTTCTGGCATTAGTGACAGAGTTCTTTGCCTATGTGACCTTTACTGCTGTTTCTACAGATCTTTGATAACACAAATGGCTATAGAGGAGGAGTATTCTGTGACTGAGTTCATTCTCATCGGATTGGTAGACCAACCTTACCTTTAATTGTCCTTGTTTGTCCTGTTTCTGGTGAACTATGGGACTACTGCGGTGGGAAACTTGAGTTTAATGAGTCTCATTTTCTTGAATTCAACCCTTCAGACTCATATGTCCTTTTTTTTCTCCTAAGTTTGACTTTCAGCGATTGGTGTTATTCATTTTTCTTGACTACTAAAACAATAATAAGTTTTGTCTTAGAGAAGAACATGATTTCTTTTACAGGGTGCATGACTCAGCTGTTTTTCATACGCTCTTGTTGCCAATTCTAAGTTTTTTTCTGCTGATAGGTAGCTTAGTTTTACAAAGAAGCTTGGTTGTTTAGGGGTTAGGATATTTTTAGGTCTAGATAGATGCTTTAAGTTGTTAATGACAAGATGTGATGGAGATTGATTTATGTTGAGAATTTTAGATGCACCAAGATAGGAAATATGTTTTCTTCAAGGCTGTCAAATACAAATATCCAAACCACTAAGAATGTAACATTTATATAATTTCTGATTATATCATGGTTCTTCTTGCTATAGGTAGATTATTGTATGAATGTGTAATAATATAAATGTACATGTAAAAAATAAAAAAATGTTTAATTAATTGAAAAAAAGAAGCCACACTGCTGTGTTGGAAAATAATTTTACATTTTTACTACATAGACAGTTCAGGAAGAATGCTATAATGCTTCCTTTTTTTCTGATTTGAAAGCCTATTGAAAAATTTAATAAACCAATAACAACTATCAAAAACAACCCCTGTAACCAAATGACTAAAAACTAATAAAGTACAAAATTAATATGTGCAATCCTGTTGCTTTGTATATAAGAGCAGCAAACATTTGAAATTAATATTAATGAAAAATAGACATACAGCAACAACCTAGCAGTTGTAGATAGAAGTCTATTGAAGTCTAGGTAAAAAATATTATCATGTGAATGTAAAATGGCCTCTAAAAGCTCATGTGCTTGACTGCCCGGCCCTAAGCTGTTTTTATTATATTTAGTGACTGTGGTCTCACTAGAAGAGACAAGAAAAAGTAGGTTACCATGGGAAGCTTGACAGTTATATCTACTTGGAATTCTGGCCCAAGCTCTTTGTATATTTATTTGGTCAACACAATGTAGGATGTGATTTCAGCATTTTCCTGCTGCTATAGTCAAATGTTTCTTCTAGTGTTGTGCTTTCCCTGCAAAGACAGACAGAAATATCATAACATTCTAAGATGAAATGAATCTTCCTGCTCCTGAGTTTCTTCAGTTATGTTTTGCCATACATGTTTCTCTGTTATACGGTGAGAACATACGGTAACTTACAGTATTACATGAACATTTCCCACAGTCTTTTGTACTCTAAACATGAACTTGACCACTGCAGTGAGAAGTTTGGTTTCTTAAAAAAAAAAAAAACAAACAGAAATATTATGGGACTATGTTTTTGTTTTTATCTCAGGTGTTGGGTATGGGGCTGTTTCAGTTTGTCCACAGCAACTGAGTATGTTTTCTCTTATGCTTTAGCAGGGGCATACTTTTGCCAGCTGCAGTTTCTGCAAGTATGTGCTGTTGGGAATTCTGTGGACTTTTCAGAGGTACATAAATGCTAAGGCCCAGGGAGGCAGGTTGTTAGTTGTTGATGGGCTGCTGTTGACTGTTGCTGGTTGCCGTGGTTATGTGCAAAGAGACAGGAAGAAGAAATTAGCTCTCCTCATGGTGAAGAACAAATTTGCCTCAAGGAACTCAATGCCCCTAATCAGCAGGAGGTAGTCTGATGATAGCATCACCCCTTTGCTGCCCCTGACTTTATCCCTTGAACCAGGTATTTTTTTTTTTTCTCACTCTCCTCTGTCCTTTCTTTCCTATCTAGTATTAGGAGATTGAAAGAGTGGAAGAGGAAGGGTGGAAAAAAACCCCACATAAAGTAATCTAAATGTTGATATAAAACTCACATCATTTTTCCCCAAATCCCATTTAAGGTGTCTATGTATTTATTAAGAGTACACAAGATATACTTTTAAGTGTATGCAAATATAACTATATATAAAGAAGGCCATTAAAGTATACACCTATTCTGTCAAAAAAAGTGAAAAGACATATATAAATTGATACTTTTTGAGTGCCTATTTCCACTCTTTCAATTATCTGTACCTTATCATCTATTATCTATCTATCTATCTATCTATCTATCTATCTATCTATCTATCTAGTAGAGTTTTAAGTCTCTGGTCTGATGTTTATTACTGCCATCAACAATGATCATAGGAAAACTACAAATGGCAAGTGAGTGGTTCTTTGAATATTCCTTTGTAGAATTGTGGGGAGTATAGTGAGAATGACAAAGGGGACCACTAACAACGCTGCCCTGGGAGCTAGATACTCCCTGGTGGGAAATTACAAACTGAACAGCACTTTGAATCTCAAAAGATCCAACCTTAGCTTTATAGCATTTGATGTAAACAAACTCAGTAATTTTTACCATCAAGGGACATGTCCCACAGAAAGAATATAAAGGAGAGAATACTTTCCTGTACTAACAACATTTTTCTCAAAAACCTTGACCTTCATAGCCTCATCTGAGTGAGGTAGTGTTTTGG
Organism: Acomys percivali; assembly: GCA_907169655.1. NCBI lineage: Eukaryota > Metazoa > Chordata > Mammalia > Rodentia > Muridae > Acomys > Acomys percivali. Next base: position 94,762,237 of record OU015749.1, read on the forward strand.
AGACTCATGTAAAATTGCTTTTTTATTTTGAGTAAGTGGAAAGAACCTTCTGCAGAAATCGTGTTTTCTGCAATAAACTTTTCCTAGCAAGTCGCTCATTATCTGTACTCGTGGCAACTACCCACTTCATTACCAGTAGCTTTTGCTCTCTTAGAACAGTGAGAAGAAAGGTACTAAGAGTTCCCAAAGCAAGAAAGTTTCTGCATGACCAAAGGTGAGTATTGAATTTTTGTCTTGACAATTTCACTTGAAATCAGAGTCTTATAAATCATTATTTTAGAAAACTCTCCTTATGAATTGTTCTTTTCTTTTTTTTATTACGATTTTTTTATTAATTTATTCTTGTTACATCTCAATGGTTATCCCATCCCTTGTATCCTCCCATTCCTCCCTCCCTCCCATTTTCCCCTTATTCCCCTCCCCTATGACTGTGCCTGAGGGGGACTTCCTCCCCCTTTATATGCTCATAGGGTACCTCATATTTGACCATGTCCCCTGGAGAAGGAGACCTGGTGGCACTCAGAGGAAGGAGAGCAGGCTACCAAGAAGAGACATGAATTGTTCTTTTCCAGGGGGAAGGGAATAAATTATATTCTGAGTCACTGAAGGCTGTCTGACATCTTCCTTTTGGGACACATATCATGGGTGCAGGAGAAGGAAACAGGGATTATATCAGCATCAACTTGAGCAGTTTGTACTCTTTAGTGGTCCAGCTGTATGTTCTCTTCATGAAAGCTTGGAAACAAATAAATCAAGCTTTCTGCTTGGAGTGAAAGGTGGACCACTGTCTAGAGTCGATTTCTGTACTTCTTCTTACAGATGCCACACATGAAGCAAACGACTACAGAAAATGACTCTTTAGTGTCTGAGTTCATTCTTATGGGACTGACAGACCAACCAGAGCTCCAGCTGCCCCTGTTTGTCCTGTTTTTGGTGAACTACACAGCCACTGTGATGGGAAACTTGAGCTTAATGAGTCTCATTTTCCTGAATTCAAACCTTCACACTCCCATGTACTTTTTTATTTTCAACCTGTCCTTCATTGATTTCTGTTATTCATTTGTCTTTACCCCCAAAATGCTGATGAGTTTCATTTTAGAGAAGAACACCATATCTTTCAGAGGATGCATGACTCAGCTATTTTTCTTCTGCTTTTTTGTGAACTCTGAGAGTTATGTGCTGACAGCGATGGCCTATGATCGCTATGTGGCCATCTGTAAGCCACTAATGTACCGGCTTGTTATGTCACCTGGGATATGTTTTATGCTAATGTTTGGTTCTTACTTAATGGGATTTGCTGGGGCCATGGCTCACACCGGGTGTATGATCAGGCTCAGCTTTTGTGATTCTAACGTCATCAACCACTACATGTGTGACATCTTCCCTCTCCTCCAGCTCTCCTGCAGTAGCACCTATGTCAATGAACTTGTTAGCTTTGTTGTGGTGGGTACGGTTATCACTTTATCTAGTCTAATTATCTTAATCTCATATGCTATGATCCTTTCCAATATCACTCATATGTCATCAGGTAAGGGTTGGTCCAAAGCTTTGGGAACCTGTGGTTCTCACATCATAACTGTTAGTCTCTTCTATGGATCTGGGCTGCTTGCTTATGTCAAGCCATCATCTGCTGAGACTGTGGGCCAAGGAAAAATTTTTTCAGTGTTTTATACTTTTTTGGTACCCATGCTGAATCCTCTTATATACAGCCTCAGGAACAAGGATGTCAAGCTTGCTGTGAAGAGAACCCTGAAGAGAATCACTAACTGACCTATCCACTGGTGTTTTTCCTAGCTTGATCTGTTTTTATTTGCCTACTGTTTCCCTATCTTTTTTTTTTTTTTTTTTTTTTTTTTGGTCTTCCGATTACCTATCTTTTATTTATTTATTTATTTATTTTTTCTTCTCATGTTTCTACAGTAACATCAAGTTTTCCACAGTATTGTTTGCCTTCCGGTATGCAATGTGACACGCATGTGACCACTCCTTGTATCCAATATCGTGCCCACTGCCTATATCAGCTTATGATCCTGCTCTGTTAGCTTATTTTCCTTATAGACAACATTACCTATTATTTTTTATTGTATGTCTTTTCTATCTAAGAATATCTATCAACTTGTATTTTTTAATCTCAAACTGATTTCGTTGTTAATTTTTATTGTAATTTTGTATATGCATTTACATACTTGATAGTTATATTTTCTATGTATTCAATAACATAGATAAGAGGTGATATAATTGTCAAGGTTTCAATAATTTTTCATGTTACTTCACTATGAATTTCTTTTTAAATATTTGTGTTACCTTTATTGATTTTTTAAAATCTTATATTATTGGTATATATGTAAGAATCATATAGAGAAAATTACTTGCAGTAAAAATTGGAACCTTACTGAATAAATAAAATACATTTAATATACATTGTTATTGCTAACAGTAATGCCAGCATCTAGTGAGTTATTGTGGCATGATACTATATTAAATACTTTTAAAACTGTTTTAAATACATGATGCTACTATCACCACTCTTATTTTGAAATAAGAAAACTGAGTCAGAGAGAAGTTCATGTATCTGTTCGGGTTATATACAAGTGCTTAGTGGTAGATCTGATATTTGATTAGAATATAAGGAAGGCATTTTGCTGCAAAGTCCGTCCACCTCACTACGGTACATATTACTTGAAGGAGGTGGGACTTACATTAGAAAATCTTTAAGAAGTTTCCAGAATTTTGTGTTCAAGGCTTCTACTTTCAATATTTTTATGGAATTATGCAATTTATTTAAATTCGTGTTTTTATGGTTAACTGAACATATATTACATATACTTCTCTCCCTAAGTTTCTTAGACACCACAATTAAGACAACAGATTGACATTTTGATATTTCTTGGGAATAGAATTGAAATTGCTATTTTTGTTTTTGATATATAGATTATACCTGAAATTAAAAATATTTTGTTCATTCTTGATCAGATAAAACTGCCATTATAATGTCTAGTATATTTCCACTGTCACGTGGATATTCTTATTTAAAAATTGCTTTCTGAATAATCAAACCACAACTAGGCTTAAGGCTTATAATGTAGTCCATGCATGCTGTTGTTTATGAGCTTGATTCACAAGATCAAGAATAATCTTCCCTTTTTAATCTATCATCTATCTATCTATCTATCTATCTATCTATCTATCTATCTATCTCCCTTTTCTTTCCCTACATATATATTACCATCTCTTTCTCTCTCATTTCTATCTGTCTTCCGGAGAAAATAGTTAGATAATTCTAACATTTTAATAATAAAGTTCATTATTTAAAAAATCTATGTGAGCTTTGAAGTCCACACAGACAATAATGCAAAAGTTAATGCTGTATTCATTATATATATATATATATATATATATATATATATAATGACGATATGGAGAAAAAAGTGAGTTGCAAAGTAACAGTGAGATTTCTAGATAATTATTTCAAAATGATCCAAACATTGAGAAGTCTATGAAAATATGAACCCAGCCAATATGCTATAGCAAAGAACTTATCTATCAGTCTTAGATTCCCACATTAAAAAAGTACACATATTATGACTGAAGTCTCATATTAAAGTCGTGCACACAAGGTAAGCTACATAATAACACCTTTTCTTGTTCATTGTAATAGTGGTTGTTTTTCTGGGATGATGCAGTATAGGAGTTTGGTTATGTTATCATGATGTGTCTTGTTACTATTACCATAATGAAATACACATTTTAAGAAGCGTGCTAGATGCTATAATCTTTATTTGGAAAGAAAAATAATTTGTTATACTATAAACAAATAACAATTTACATTGTGCAACACTGTCATTGGTAGTGCACATTTTTATTTATCAATATAATATATGGCCTACAAAGGAGAGAAAATATATCATGTGTATCTTACTGATACTTATTTTCTTAGGAAAATCACTATGAGATGTATTCCAGTTTAGTACAAATGACATGACTTTAATCATTTTTATGACTGAAAAACTTCATTGTGTATATAAGCTTCATCTTTACCTATTCTTTGGTTGTTTAACATCCAGGTCTCTTCCATTATATGGCTAATTTAAATAGTGTCTCTGTAAAGTATAGACTTGAAGTTTAGGATGAATACTGAAAAGTGAAAGAGCTGCGACATATGGTAGATCTATGTCTAGTATCTTCAGAAATCTGTATGCTGACTTTTATGGTATCTGGATGAGTTTACTTTCTCAACAGCAGTATAAAAAAGTTCCTTTTAATCTAATCTCCTCAGCATTGCTGTTATTTGTTTTGTTGGTGGCTGCCATTCTGAAGGGGTTGAAATGGAATCTCACTGTACTTTGTACTCTTCTTTGATGATGAGTAATTTTGAACATTTTTAAAGGTTTGTCTGTTACTTTTGCTTTGTTATTTGACAGATGTGTATACATTTTATCAGCCTTGTCATTGACTGTTTTGTTTGGTTTCAGGTGCTGTGCTTTTTTATTTTTGTATATTCTAGATATTGATCCTAAAATATAGATACTAAAATTTTTATTCTATTATTTGGGCTAACTTTTCACTCTAATAATAAGTACTTTCATGTGCTGAAACTTTTTAAATTCCATGAAAATCTATTTTTTTTATTGCTTCTTGAGCTGCTGGAATCTGTTTAAGAAGTCTTTGTTCATGCTTGTGCCTTTTTCAAATTTTAATTCATTCACCTACATCCTGATTGTAGCCCTCTCTGTCATCTTGTCCCAGTCCCACCCTCCCTCCCTCAGCCCCTCTCCATCCCCTAGTCCTCAGAAAGGGAGATTCTTCCTCCCCTATCATCTAACCCAGCTCCTCAAGTCTCATCTAGAATTCCGGCATCCTCTTCCTCTGTGGCCTGGCAAAGCCACCCTGTCAGAGGGAAGTGATCAATAAGTGGGTACCAGAGTCCATGTCAGAGGTCACCTCTACTGCCCACATATGGGACTCACAAGGAGACTGTGCTGCCTATTGACCACCTCTGATCAGGGGATTGAGGTCCATATGATCATGTCTTTATATGTTGAAAAAGCATTTGACAAAATTCAATACCCTTTCATGTTAAAAGTCTTGGAGAGACTGAGGATACAAGGCACAGCTAAACATAGTAAAGGCAATATACAGCAAGCCTATAGCCAACATCAAACCAAAGGGAGAGAAACTTAAATCAGTTCCACTGAAATCAGGGACAAGACAAGTCTGTCCCCTCTCTCTGTATCTTTTCAATGTAATACTTGAAGCCTAGCTAGAGCAAGGAGATCAAGGGGATCCACATTGGAAAAGTCAAGTATCACTATTCACAAAGGATATGATAGTATACATAAATTACCCCCAAAGTTCTACCAAGGACCTCCTACAGCTGATAAATACTTTCAGCAAAGTTTCTGGATACAAAGTCAACTCAAAAAAATAATCAGTAACCCTCCTTTATACAAAAGACAAATGGGTTGAAATAGAAATTATGGAAACTACACCCTTCACAATAGTCACAAAATCTGTAAAATTTCTTGGTTTAACTCTAACCAAGCGAGTGAAAGACTTTTATGAAATAACTTCAAGTCTTTGAAGAAAGAACTTGAAGAGGATATCAGAAGATGGAAAGATCTCCCATGCTCATGGATTGACAGGGTTAACATAGTAAAAATTGCCATCTTACTGAAAGTAATCTACAGATTCGATGCAATTCTCATCAAAATGCCAACACAAATCTTTATGGACGTTGAAGGAACAATTCTGAACTTGAAGTCTCAGCTAGAACAATAAAACAGCTGATAGAGATCAACAGTATAAATATTGGAAATGAAAAAAAGGTATCATCATTTGCAGGTCATAAGATAATATACATAAATGACAGTAAAATACCAAAAATAGAACTTCTACAGATGATAAACACTTTCAGCAAAGTAGCTGAACACAGATAAAAAAATTTAAAAAAAAAGAGCAGTAGTCCTCCAATATGGAGATCAGGGAAACAACATCCTTAACAATAGCCTCAAATTATATAAATTATATTGGAGTAATTCTACCCAAGCATGTGAAAGACTAGTATGATAGAAACTTGAAGAACAAAATTGATGAAAATATCAGAAGATAAAAAGATCTCTCATGCCCATGGATCAGCTGGATTAACATAATAAAATATGGCTAACTCACCAAAAGCAATGTGCAAATTCAATGCAACTCAACACTAAAATTACATTTATAGACTTCGAAAAGAGAATTCTCAACTTTATATGAAAAAATTAAAAGACAAATGATATCTAAAATAATCCTCAACAAAATAACTGCTATGTCTCATCATTCTCAATTTTAAGCTGTACAACAGAGCTATAGTAAAAAACAAACAGACAAACAAACAAACAAAAATCACTCATGGTCTTGGCATAAAACAGAAATGTGTGTGAAAAGAACTGAACTGAAGCCTCAGACATTAACCCATACATATATGGTCACTTTAATTTTGATAAAGAAGCCAGAAGTACACACTGGAAGAAAGACAAGATCTTAAAAAACTGTGCAGCTCAAACTGCATGTCTGATTGTAGAAAAATGTAAATAGGTTTATTTCAGTGTCCTCTATTATCTCTCATTGACCTACGCCAATACAATGCAAGTTTTTATTACTACATGTTTGTGGTACAACATGGTAATATGTCTGGTGTGGTACAACATGGTAATATGTCTGGTGTTATTATTTTTGAGCAGGATTGCTTAATGATCCAAGTGTCTATATTGCTTCCATATATGGTTTAAGATTGGTTTTCTCTGGGGCTGGAGAGATGGCTCAGAGGTTAAGAGCACTGAGTGCTCTTCCAAATTTCCTGAGTTCAATTCCCAGCAACCACATGGTGGCTCACAACCATCTCTTTTGGCCTGCAGGCAGAATGCTCGATACATAATAAATAAATAAATCTTTAAAAAATTGTTTTCCTCTTTCTGTGAATAATGATGTTTGTACTCCTCAATCTCTAATCCACTCTCATGCTTTCCTTTATCAAAAGTCCAATTTAATGCTGTTTTGATTTTGCAAAACAAAAGCTTTTTTTTACTCTATGGAGTAAAAATACAATTTATTCTGCACCAAATATGAGTGACTCTAGCCCATGAGAGTGGAGTCACATTGTCTAGATTTATATATTTCAAGTGACTACATAAACATTTATAGTCAAAGAACAAAAGAGAACCAAATATGAAGACATTTTCAAAATATGCTATGGGGAGCATCAGGTTATACTAAATCATAGCAAAATTCTATAAATTTAGATATCATATGATAACATTTATTTTTGAGCTTGTAGAAATCAGTTGTATGTTAAATTAAAATATTCTAAATGTTTTACCTCAAGTAAAAGAGGTTATATATATACATATATATGTATATATATATATATTAGAATATATATTAGAATAATTTATTTCTAGGCTGGTAGTATTCCAATGTTCTACAACCATAAACTGCTAATCAGTGAATAAGCTTTCTGTAATCTCTAATGTTTGTGATAGTTTTTTTCTGGTAACTTAGGTTCACACTTCTGATCTCATTCTTGTTCTTTTTCTATGAAAGAATTCTTGGGATAATAACCCTAACCTTACGGGTTTCCTTACCCAGTCATTGACTGATTTTTTTTCATTCTTTTGTTTCAGTTAGCCATGCTTTTTTCTCTCTAGTGTGCATACTGTCACTTGGTCTAAAAATTCTTTTCTAAATAAAACTTTTACTTTATGACCTTCTTTGACTATCTATTAGTGGTTTTATTAATGAGAACAAGAAACTAGATTGAAGGTTGTAATTACCCTGGTCGACTTCATCTCTAACAACATAGTTCTTTTTAACTTTGTTGAGGGGGTGTGCTTGGGATTAACTATATGACTTCATGAATATGTCAATGTAAAATAATGATTGTACTTTAAAGGAAATTGGAGAAATAACCAGTCCTTAGCTAAGTGTGGGTGACTACATCTGACAAATATGGATTCCAATTAGACTGAATAACATATATCCAAGTGTTAATCTGGAGCATAACCCAGAAATCTATGCATTTTGTAATTACATTGCTGGGAATATTAAACAACAAGAAGTGGGGAACTCATCTTTTTTTTTTAAAGTCTTCTTTACCTTGGTTTTAGTGTAGACTACAGTCTTGGTAAACATAGTGTTTAACAGTGACAAGTGTGTCCGGTAGTCATAGATAAATAAATATAGATAAATAGATAAATATGCAAAAAGAAATGGAAATGGCATTAAAAGGATGAAAAAAGTCCAATATGCTTTTGACCCTTGTGTTATTCTTCTATTATCATGAATATTCGGATATAGCAGTCTTTAGGAACCTTAATGTGCATGTACCTTCTTTAATGAGCTTAGGTTCAAGCAGAGCAATCAGGTCTGTACTAGTTTGCTATCTTTCTAAATACCAAAACAAAAACAAACAAACAAACAAACCAAAAAAAAAAACCACCTTGCGAAATACAATGATAATGTTTATCAGTTTTAAACTAGACAAACAGGGCATATATTTCTATTATAACTGTGATTATACTCATCCTAAACATGATTACATCCATATCCCTACACAAGGGATAAACTAGGAGGACAAAAATAATAAATTTAGAATAAAATATTTTAAAATATAACAGTGATGCAGCTGCAAATATATCATGAGGTATTTTGAGGAATTCTAGGATATACTAAAATTTCCCTCATACTACTTTAAAACTCATTTGGAATGATGGTATTCTTCACTGATGAGAGCGAAACGACAATACTAGCTAAGTGCTTTGGGCCAGCAAAATGCAATGATTAATGGATATCATTTCTCAAAATGTGGCCAATGAACCTAGTACCATCCCTTACTGTTTGAAGAAAGAATTTGTCAGATAGCTTAAAGAACAGAGCAACTAATTCTTATGGTTACCTCCAAGATGTGCTATTGTAATTTATTCCAGCTCAGAAGTGGAGTCCATCATGATGAGATTTCCTATGAACCACTGAATTTCATTGAGGTTATACTACCAATACTCACATTAAGACACTGGTCACACAGAGTAATGACTCTAGGTGAGTTGGTACTAGAGGAAATATTTATCTTTTCTCTTTGGAGTTTCAGGTAACTTATGTAGGTAAGTCCATAATGTTAGTGTTGGTGCTCCACTCCTCTTGTTGCATTCATGGACCATAATCTACAGGTTGTATGAAGAACTACGAGACACCATAAATGTCATTCATAAAGTCTTATAGATGTAAGGGAGCTGTCTGTCCCTTACAGGAAGACTCAAAGTTGATGTGAAAATTCCACAAAATTATAATCCCATAAGATGTACTATATCAAAACTTTGGCTTGGGTTAAGTGCTCACTTAGGGCTTTCCTCTTCAAGGTGGCACTCTTCAGTATATTTCGCTTTTTTACCTTTGATATGCAATTTTGAAGATCCATAAGTCTCAGTATTTTTCTTATCTTACACTCTTTTTTTGTAACAGTATTATGCCTTTAGATTTTATATTTAGGTAAATGACATAATATAAATTGATTTCATGTGTGATGTGCATGATTATTCTTATTATCATTCTTAAGCACCATTCTTCACATCTTCAATGTTCTTATTTTCCAAATCATGTCCATGAGAAAATACACTTCAGCACCTCCTTTTCTGAGCCCAGTTGTTCTGCAATGCATATTTGATAATATCTAGAGGAATATCATATGTTTCAGTTTATGTGAGTTTGGTAATGAAGAGGAGAGCATGGCACAGGATGGTAGGGGCCAAAGATTCTGTTTTGTTTCCACTACACAAGACATCAGTACAGCAAGAATTTAATTGCTCCAAATGAGTCAAGGCAAGAATAACCTTTTTATTTGAGTAAGAATGTGAGTGGTATAAGTGGACTAACTCATCCTAGTATATTTCCATGTATACAGAAAACGTCTAATACATTGTGTAAATTGTATTTGGAGTTATTGTTTTTATAAATTGTACACATAGATTTGTTTTCTTACCTGGAACTTTACCATGCTTCAGATTTATCAATTTTAAATGAATATTTATAGTTGTTCATAGGAATCTGAAAGTGTAAGTAAAGAAGGATCAGCGTAAGCTACAGTTTCATAGACGAGAAGTGAAAAGTTCTAATGTAAATTTGTATTATCTTGAGAGTCTGTTTATATTATTTTATTCCCTCAATAAGAATATTTTTGTATAATTTTAATGCATGTTTGATGGTTTCTTATTGAAATAATAGAAAAGCTACATATAGTAGGTGAGCATATCCCTGACCATCTCTTCTTGTAGAGTTGTGCAGAACATAATGAAGAGAATGACCCCCAGAGTTCTGCCCTGGGTACTAGATATTCCTTCTGGGAAGTTATAAATTGAGTAGAATGTTGACTCTCTAAAGGACTGATGTTAAGTTCTATGGAACAAAGTCAACAATTTCTTTCTTCAAGGGACTCATCCAAAAGGAAGACTCTCATAATAAAGAGAACAAATTTCTGTGTTTCTAATGAATTTTCTCAGAAATCTTGTCTTTGGAATATTGGAGTTTCAAATAAGAAAGCTATATTAATTTTTTTTTGTATGAGAAGAATCTTTATAAAATTCTCAAATAGAAAGTAGGTCATAGTCTCCAGCAAACCTGCTATAGCAAGAAAGGGCCGCTGTCTGCACTGTTTGAAATTACCCGCTTCATTATTAGCAACTTTGGCACTCTCAGCAGAGTGTGGAGGAAGACATCACGAACTCCAGTGTTGCAGAAGGTGCCAAGTGAATCAAGGTGATCATCAAATAGTCTTTATCTTGATATTTTGCCTTTAAAACCACACACACACACACACACACACAGACACACACAAAAACCACACACACACACACACA
>OU015749.1:94775887-94790481 GCA_907169655.1 Acomys percivali
CACACACACACACACACACACACACACACACACACACACACACACACACACTTCCCTACAGAAGCCTCAGAATAATGTGGTGTAAATCTGTTGAACCACAAAGCAACATTTTGTCTGCTATTTTTGGTTAATGATTCCATTTGTGCAATGACAGGAGTGAGGAGTATTATTAAGCCTTTCTGAAGTGCCATGGCACCATCCTTACAGTTGAAGGATACACACTAAGAAGTGTATCAATTTTCTTATTTTTAGACAGAAATATAAGCCATTCGTGAAATACAATCAATAATTTGCTGTACAGCTCCCTCAGTGAAGCATCTGCCCATTTGTAGTCAGCTTAACATTAGAAGCTGTTTTCCTCCAGGCACTGAAAATGTGTTCCTAGGCAGCTCCTCATGAAGGCAACGGGCTTTGTGGGTTTCCTGGGTATTATAAGCACCTGTCTTCCTTCCAGGAGGGAATATTTCAGTTTTAAGAAAATAACCATATAAATAGATGATATATCATGGTTAGGGTTCAGTGTATCTTAAAAGTATATTTTTTTATAATATTTTAAAATTTCTAAGACCTTTGGCTAAGAATTGAAGAATTAGAAAAAAATAATGACTTTGAAAGTTAAATCAATCTGACAAAAATTAGTGGTAATCAGAGAGTTAAGCATTTCTATTTATTATAAAAGTGGTATGATTATTGAATGTTCTTAATTTTGTAAGAGTAGTTTGAATGCCTTGAATATTTTACATTTTAAAAGTCATTAGTGTGTGATTAAACAGATTTGTGAAAGGGATTTTGTATTTATTCAGAAGCATTCATATTAAAAGATGAAATATATATATAAAAGACATAAAACAATGTATGTAATATTGATATGTATAAAGTGTTATCAAGCTAGAAAGTGAGTGTGAGCTATAGGCACAACATGTAGAGTGTGTTCTGAGTTCTGTGTTTTAGTCAGCAGCATAATCTTGTGCAGAACAAACCAGCAAATAGCCTGGATCAGTTCTAGGAAGTGTTTATACTTACTTGACATGTGTAATTATTTGTTATGTCTTAGAAATACCAAATGACTTGACATTTTAAACAAATCCAATGAATATTTATTGTTAAAATAAAGGCATATAATTTTTAAAACAGCATTTAAAGTAAATTAAAAACCGGGATCACACTAGTGCTTATAAAATGTTTGATCTCTCTGGATCTATAAATTGTAGTTTGGGTATCATTTACTTAATGGCCAATACAAAGTTATAAGTGAACATATCCCATACTTATCTTTCTGAGTCTAAATTACTTCACTCAGGATGAACTTTTCTACTTCCACCAATTTGCCTGCAAATATGGTGACATTTTCTTTTAACAGCCGAGTAATAGTCTATTTTGTAAATATACATTTTCTTTATCCATTCTTTGGTTGAGGGACATATGGTTTATTTTCAGTTCTAGCTACTTTGTATAAAGCTACAGTGAACATGACTGAGCTGGTGTCCTTATGGTAGAATGGAATGTCCTTTGGGTATATGCCTAAGAGTGGTATAACTGGATCTTGAGGTAGATAAATTCCCAACTCTCGGAGAAACTGCCATATTGACTTCCATAGTGGCTGTACGAGTTCACACTCCTACAAGCCATGGAAGAGTGTTCTCCTTGGTCCACATCTTTGCCACCATGAGCTGTCACTTGTGTATTTGTTGTAAGCCATTCTGACAGGTGTATGATGGAATCTCAAAGAAGTTATAATTTATATTCTCCTGATGGCTAAGGATGTTGAACATTTCTTTAAGTGTTTCTTAGCCATTTGAGAGTCCTGCATTAAGAATTCTCTGTTTAGATCTGTTCCCTAATTTTCAACTGAATTATTTGTTGCTTTTTTTGACATCTAGTTTCTTGAGTTTTTCTTATATATTGTATATGAGTTTATTGAATGTGGAGTTGGTAAAAATCTTTTCCCATTATTTAGCCTGCTGGAATTCAGACAATGAAGAGTGGAATTGCTCCAAGGAACTTAGTCCAAAAGATCTACTTCTCCTGTCCCCATTAACTTCTTTTCTCTTCTATCTATGTTAGGTCAGTTGAAAGTGAAGTATAGACATTAAAGAAACCCAAATAAAGTAGATGTGTAAAAGGTCAAAGCCTATAGAAATCACCACAGACAACCGCAAATGGTCAAAATATAACGTATTCCTGATCATGAGGTCCTCAGATCCAACAATAGACCTACAACCACAACTCCTGCACATAAGGAGCATCAAGGAAGAGGGAGAAGAAACTTTGTAAGAATAAGAGGATTATTATGTCTCCTAGAAATGATAGGGAAACTATCCTCATGAAAGCTCGAGAATATGGATGCGTAAATGTGATCTATGTTGTAATGCTCTTCTATAATTTGACCATGTCCCCTGGAGGGGGAGACCTGGTGGCACTTAGAGGAGGGACAGCAGGTCACCGAGAAGAGACTTGATACCCTATGGGCATATACAGGGGGAGGTAATCCCCCTCAGGAATAGTCATAGGGGAGGGGAATAAGGGGAAACTGGGAGGGAGGGAGGAATGGGAGGATACAAGGGATGGGATAACCATTGAGATGTAACAAGAATAAATTAATTAAATAAAAAAGAAAAGGAAAAAAAACCCTAAATATATATATATATATGATATAATAAACAGCATATTTAGCTCTTTCCCATTCTATACCAATATTATTTTTCCCATCAACACACACACACAGAAGTTGTAGCCAACAGAAATATTCAAAACATTACTGAATATTCTATGAGTACTATTGTGATTTAAAAAACAAAAAGTTAAAATGGGATGTTTTGTCTGGTTGGGTACATTGAACCGACAAGAAGATACTGATTGGGCTGAGAAAGAATTTTCTTTTTATTGAATATATATATATACATATATATACATATAAATATATATACATACATATATATTTGTATATATATAATTACATCATTTCTACTTCCTGCCCACAATGTTTCATGCATTTTCCTCACTCACTCTCAAATATTACAACAAATATTACTTGTCCAATCTGAATACCAATAATTCTGAGGATAAAAAATTTTATACAAGTAAATATATCAAATAAGAAAAGATGAGAAAATACTCAACAATTTATTTTCAAATATTTATCATAGTTATGACACATAGTGTGAACCATCTCATTTAATTAATATATAACATTGTGTCGTCCATTTATAGTTTATTCTAGTATTATTGTTGTTATTTATTGTGGTGCAAGGATTGTAGCTATGCTTTTATAAATATAAGGCAAGAATTCTACCACTGAGACCTAACCTAATCTTTCTCTTATGAACCTCAGCTTATAGATATACATGCAAATACACAGATATAAATATAAATAAAGCTTAGAGATATCACTTAAGTTACAGTAGGATGTGAAAAATTTGAAAAGCATGGCCTTAAGTAATATATATTATATATCGTATGTGATATATATGTGTAATATCCGTATATCTACCTATTTATAATTTTTGACTTATTTTTTATAAAACATTTTAAAATGTTAACCTATAATCTACTATGCATTAATATAATTCATGGTGCTTCTTGGAAATTGTTCATAAAAGCATGTAGTATTTCCCTCAACTTTCTTCTTGAAGGGTTTGCAGACCAGTATGAAGATTCTAAAGCATTCCACCCAGTACTCTGTCAATCAGTATTGATGGGGAATTATAAAGTGAGCATAACTATGAGTCTCAAATGATCCAACACCATATTTATGGTGAATGATGTAAACACAGGCTCAGTAATTTATTCACTCAGGGGACTCATGAAACCTGGGAGGAAATCTTAAAGAGAGAATACTTTTCCAGGATTCTAAGCAATTTCACAGAACTCTGGATACTGAAATAGTTTCTCACTTGAGCCAGAAAACATCTTACGGTCTCATATAAGGATGATGTTTTCCTTCTTCAGGTGAGGATGAGGATTTTCTAACGAAAATTTCGTTACAAAAATTTTGTCACATTCCACAGTGTATCCTCTTTATGACATTAGAGACAGATCTTCACTGACTGCTATTACCATCCTTATCATAAAAGGTTTTGGATGCTTGAGGACACTGAAGAAGGGTCTATTCACACAGTTGCAATAAAGTACCTCTGGAACAAGGCTGATCTCTTAATCATCTTAACTTGATAATTTTTCTTCAGCTACACATCTATAAATTCTGGGTTTTGACAATGTTTTAATTACTTTTTCAGCTCTTATGATTACTGATGACTAAAGAGTAGGGGGGAAGGATGTTCAAGAGACACAAATAGTTTATTAGCATTTTCTCTGGGAAGAGGCACGCCTCATAGTTGGGGAAAGAAGAAAATGAGGACTCCTGAAAAATCTACCTGTGTTGTCACGCTTGTATGCCTTGTAGCATCTTTACCAAACACTAAGCTTGCAAATCCATGTCTGTTAAAACACACTTCCCTGTTAATGTCACATGTTTCTCTCTCCTATAGATGACACCAAGAAGCAAATGGCTATGGAGAATGACTCTTTGGTGACTGAGTTTGTTTTTATGGGATTAACAGACCAACCTGAGCTCCAGCTGCCTTTGTTTTTTGTGTTCTTGCTGAACTACACAGCCACTATGGTGGGAAATTTAAGCTTAATGATTATCATTTGTCTGAATTCACACCTTCACACCCCAATGTACTTTTTTCTGTTCAATTTGTCCTTTATAGATTTCTGTTATTCATTTGTCTGCAGTCCCAAAATGCTGACGGGCTTTGTTTCAGAAAAGAACATCATCTCTTATACAGGATGCATGACTCAGCTATTTTTTTTCTGCTTTTTTGTTAATTCCGAGTGTTATGTGCTGACAGCAATGGCCTATGATCGTTATGTGGCCATATGTAAGCCCTTGATTTATGCCATCCTTATGTCTCCTAGGGTGTGTTCCCTGCTAATGTTTGGGTCTTACTTGATGGGGTTTGCAAGTGCCATGGCTCACACTGGCTGTATGATTAGGCTCAGCTTTTGTGATTCCAACACCATCAACCACTATATGTGTGAAATCTTCCCTCTTCTCCAGCTCTCCTGCAGCAGCACCTATGCCAATGAACTTGTGAGTTCTTTCATTGCCTGCATAGTTGTCATTGTATCTGGCCTTGTTATCTTAACTTCATATGCTTCCATCCTTTTAAATATTGCTCACATGTCATCAGCTACAGGTTGGTCCAAAGCCATGGGCACTTGTGGTTCTCATATTGTAACTGTTAGTCTGTTCTATGGGTCTGGGCTGCTTACTTATGTCAAACCAGCATCTGCCAAGTCGGTAGACCAAGGGAAATTTTTCTCAGTGCTTTATACTCTTATGGTGCCCATGCTGAATCCTCTCATTTACAGTCTTAGGAACAAGGATGTCAAGATTGCTATGAAGAGAACCATGATGAGAATCACAAGCTGAGTGAACAGGTGTGTTTGCAATAGTCTCTCACTGCATTGTAGGGTCTTCTCATTTCCTTTCCTTCTGCATTAACTTCCTTCTCTTTTTCCCTTTCCACCTCTTTCCTTTTCATTACTTACATCATTCTGTTCAGATTTTCTACTACATTACATACACACATATACATACAAAACTGCCTCCTCAACCTGCTACCACCGGTACCAGTACCAGCACCACTACCACCTTCATAATCATCTCTCAGGCAGATCTGTGGCCCTATCATTGGATTTCAGACTCATCCACACGCTTCTGATTTTCATCACCTGTACCAGATGAAGACTTTGGTCTGGCATACTTCTTTACATAAAAATAATACTATTTTGTATTTTCCTTTTATATCTTCTTTATGAAAATAGACCCATGGGATGGTGCTGAGTCCTAGGGATAAAACCTAGAAAGCTAAGCCTTCACTAGTATACCACCAATCCTTAAGTTCAGTTGTGTATCGTTTCTAAGAAGAAGTAACAGATAATTTTTTTGAAAAATATTTATTTATGCAAGGAGAACTGAAAGAAGTAGAGTGGTAAAGAGACAGAGAACTTTAAAAAAAAAGTATTTATTCATTTTACATACCTACTCTCCTCCAAGGCCCACCCACCCTCCCCCCTTTCCCCTCCTCTATTCCCTGGAAAAGGGAAGCACCCTGCTGACCACCCACCCCAGCTCACCAAGTCACATCAGGATTTAGTTCATCTTCCTCCCCTGTGGCCTGGCAGGGCAGCCCAATCAGGGGGAAGTGACTGAAAACCAGGCAACAGATCCTTATCAGAGACAGCCCCCACTCCTCTTACTAGTGGATGCAAATGAAGCCTGAGCTGCCCATTAGCTACATCTACATAGAGGACCTAGGTCCAGTCCATGCATGGTACTTGATTGGTGCTTCAGACTCCACAAGCCCCTCTTGACCTTAGTTAGTTGGCTCTCTTAGTCTTCTTCTAGAGCTTTTATCACCTCTAGATCCCTTTATCCTCTCCCTGACTTTTCCATAAGACTCTTTATGCTTTGCCCAGCATTTGGTGAACTTTTGAAGAGTTATTTCAGTATGGATTCAAATGAGAGAGTGTTAGAACGATGGTAAAGCCAAGTTGCCCATAGTAGAGAAAGAAAAGCAAATGTCCATGCCAAAGAATGACTTTGAAATGGTGTGAGTAGAGAAAGCTACAAAGTGACATTTTATATTGTTTCTTTATATCAGTGATCATTCTTTCAAGGATGGTAAAGCTGATGGTTTGGATCAAGCCTTTTTGTGAAGCATGCCAATATTTCTCTAACAATAACATGTATACTTTAAGAAGCTTATTAGATATTATGTCTTTACTGAGAAGCAAAATTATTTGCTCACAAATAAAAAATAACAGAAGTTATGCTCTAAAAATTCTTACGTTTATCTAGTCTAGAAGGTACATTGTTATTGTTCTTTTGAATCTCAATTTGCATGAATTAAGGGCCCATACCCATCAGTGGAGAGACAGTAGTCAGAGAATCATTATTCAAACTGTAATTCTTATATATACCTGAAGCTCATGGTGTTTTAAAAGTTCTGAAATCAGTCGGGCTTATGACACATGCCTTTAATCTCAGCACTCAGGGAAGCAAAGGCAGGCAGATCACTGTGAGCTCAAGGCCAGCCTGGTCTACAAAGCAAGTCCAGTACAGCCAAGGCTACACAGAGAAACCCTGTTTCAACAACAACAACAACAACAACAACAACAACAACAACAACCCAAAAAACAAAAAACAAAGCAACAAAACAAACAAACAAATGATTCTGAAATGGTAGATTATTAATATAGGTATATAAAAAAGAACAGGCTAAAAGCATTAATTCCATGTCAGAGTCAGCACTTGTTCACCTTGGTACCCATTGGTTACATATGTTGGCTACTTCTCTGTCACCTTTCCCTAGTGGGCCTATCTTGCCAGGCCATAGGAGAAGAGGATGCACTTGGTCCTGATGAGAGGTGATATGCTATGGTGGGTGAGTGGGTGCGTGGGAACCTCTTCTCTGAGGAGTAGGGGAGGGGGGTGGGGGAAACAAGGAGTGAGGATGGGACCAAGAGGAAAGGAGGGAGATAGTTATGACCAGGATGTAAAGTGAATACTTAATAAAAAAGAACATTAATTCAACCTGGTTAAAATTATTGGCATTAGATAGTGAAACAAATACTCATTATAATGTTTTCAGATTTAAACACATTATAATTTTCAAACAAAATTATCAATGCCTTAAATGTAATTCATTATTCAAGTTATTAAAATTATTTGGATTAAATTTTGATAAGACATTTTAATAAACAGAATAATTACCAAATATATATATAAAATCTATAGTAAATATTAATTTTCAACTGAATTTACCTTTAAAAATTATCTTGCATCTAACTTACTTGTACTGTTATTTTCAAATTGCAATAATTTTAATAATTTATAACTATTGTTAAATTATAATGATTTATCCATAACTGTTATCAAATGTAGAACTACTAAAATGCTAAATAAATACATTTTCTCAAGTTATTATGTATTTGTTAAAAATACTGACATAGTCTTAACATACTTTTTACCTAATTTGTGCATCATTACATCTTCATTTACATAATAGGAAAATTGTTTCATAACCTCATATTAACAAATGTCAAGTGTATACTAAACACACTTTAAAATGAAAACTGAACTCCATTGATTTGTGTATCTTAGCTGTAATTAACACAAAAGGCAACATCTTTAGGTTTAATAGTCAAGGAAATTATAACAACTCATAGTTCTCTCCTCTTTCAACAAACACTCTTTTCATGTAGCTCTTCATCTAGAAGTGGAGCCTTGTGAAATTTTCCCCATCCACATTGGCACATAAAAGAGCTCATGATGTAGGTCTTGTTATGGAAGGCATACTGTTGGGATTTCACTGGTGCAGCTTTCCTGTCATGCCTAGAAGGTACCATCTTCCAGTGGGATTTCTTACATTCTGGCTCTCACAATCATTCCGATTTCTCTATCATCATTATCCCTGAGACTTAGGTGTAGGGGTTGCATTGTAGATGCATCAGTAGGGGTTGGTATAAATTTCTCTGCATTTTGACCAGGTATGGATCTCTGTAATAATCATCATCTCCTGCCAAAGAAACTTCTTTGAACTTTATCAAAGGCATTTTCTGCATCAAACGAGAAAACCATCCTTTTATAAAGAATGAGGGATAAAGAATAAATACTTGCAAAAGTTAGAAATTATATTGGCTTAGGAAAATGGCAGTAGTAGTTTCTCTCTCAGGGTTAATGATTTCTTCAGATATGGATAGTTGACAAAGTTTACAGGACTAAAGATGAATGCCCTCCCATTGAATGAGCTTTCCATATAATTAGCTGTTACTTACTACCAATATGAATTTGCTTCTGTTTCACCAATGAGAGTATCTTTCCACATCGTGTATTGTTGTGGTTGATAGGCTTTATGATTGGTAGAAGTGCTACTATTTCTCCTATGGATTGCATACCACCTTCTGACACAATGAGAGCTAGTGCCTCTGAGACACACTAAAAGCCACCTAAAAGGAAAATTTATAGCTTCATGTGCCCTTATTAAAAGAACAGAAGAACCACAAATAAATGTTGCAACTCAAGAATTTGAGGAAACTAGAACAAATCAAACACAAGTCCAGTAGATGGGAAGAAATAACCAAATCCAGACCAGAAATTTGTATTGAAGGACAAATAAAGCAATACAAAGAATCAAAAAGTGTTGAGAGCTGATCCTTTGCAAAGATAGACAAGATTGACAAAAGAAAAAGAATAGAAGACTCAAATTAACATAATAAAAAATGAGTTGGAAAACATTGCAGCAGACACCAAAGAAATTCAGAACATAAGGGAGTAATGTTAAAACCTATATTCTATTAATAAAGAGAAGCCTTACATAAAGTAGATTGGGATTGATTTCTACCTTCATCCAGATTACCAAGATTAAACCAGGAAGAGATCAGCATCTTAAGTAGAACATGCTCATCACAAAGAGATCTAATCAGTAATAAAAAGCCTTCATTTGAAAAATGTACAAGTCCAGATGGGTTCACAGTACAATTCTTACAGACTCTCAAATTATATACACAACCAATATTTCTTTTTAAATTAAATAATTTTTATTTTTTACATATACATTTATATTATTACACTTATATACAATAAACTACCTATAGCAAGAAGAACCATGACAAAATCAGAAATTATATAAATGTTCCATTCTTAGTGTTTTGGCTATTTGTATTTGACAACCTTGAAGAAAACATCTTTCCTATCTTGGTACATCTAAAATTCTGAATGTAAATCAATTACCATTACATCTTGTTATTATCAACTTAAAACATCATTCTAGACCTAAAAGCATCCTAATCCTAAACAACCAAGCTTCATTGTAAAACTAAGCTACCTGGTCTTCAACTCCATCAGAGACTTGAGAAGGAATAAACTTGATTGCCTGAGTATGACGGGAGTGCAGGGTAGTAGCTGTCCAAATAAAAATATGAAAGAGACAGATTCCTACCTGAATAATTACCCAAAACTCTCTATAATGTTGGAGCATCTTCATCAGCCTTTTGGGCCAATATATTTCTTATGTATTTGAAAATTCATATAAAATATGCTCACTACCATTTCCCCATGCCCCATTTCCTTCAAATCCTCTCTCCCTCCTCCCATCTAACTCTACTCCCTCTCTCTTTTCAGAAAACAAAATGAGCAAATAAAAAATCCATAATAATTTCACACACAAAAATTTCACACACAAGAAATACACACAAATGCACACACACAAAACAAACAAGCAAACACCAAACCAAAACTCACAAAAACACCAAGTTGGATGTCAGTATATACAAGTAAGAAAAAACATGAAACCAAAAAAATAAAAATATATGAGAACAAGAAATCTACAAAAACTCATGTAAGTTGATTCTGTGTTGGCCATCTACTTCTGGGAGCTGATACTTAAGTGTGGCTTATATCACCAGTGAGACTCCATTGGAAAAAACAACCCGGAAATTATTGAAACAAATAAAAACTGCAAGAACACTTCCAATCTCCTTTTATAAAGCCAGTATAATTTCAATACTAACACCAGGTAAAGACACCACAAATAAAAACTACAGACCAATACTCCTTACAAACGTAGAAGCAAAACAAAAATCTGAACAATATAATTGCAAACCTGGTACTGGCCATATTTCTCAGTGTGCATTTGTTAGTCACATTTGTTTAGTTTTTCCTAAAGTCCTGTTTGTGTTCCAGGGTCTCATGCAAATCATTTCCTTGGATGTCATAACGACACCAGAGTCTGTTCTTACTGATTGTTCACATTTTAAATTCAGATATGTTGGAGGATTTTGACAACTGCAAGTAGCAAAACTCAAGAGATTTATAGAATGTTTTTCAATTAAAATTTGCTTTGCCTATTTCATGATTAGAATTGACGTATGTTATTTTAAAGACATAGGATATTTTTGTTTCAGGCATTATAATCATTATGTCTGTAAGACCAATACAATATATTCTATATCTTAATCATGTGTCATTAATTTAAATTTCCCCTTTATTCTTAACCATTGAAATGTATTGATGATAGGTCTCTTTGTTCTTGTATCTTACTTTTAAATATAGATATTATTCCCCTTATTGTTTTTCCCTAGCTGTTATTTAAACTTTCCTACTTATATGCATACTAGTTTAATAAAATCATGAACTAACTTGAAATGGGCTTTCATCTGTTTTTAAGCTGAACCTATTAATATCACACTGAGTATTTTAAATAACAGAAGTTTTATGTTGGCCTCATGATTGATGGTAGAAATATAAATTCCATGCAATATTTGCAGAATTCAGGAGGCAAAAAGATAGATGAGAAAATATAAATGTCCCTGTTTGCACCTAATTATTCTTTACCTCTGTTTGCATCAATGTCAGACAATTTCTTCCAAGTCTTAGCAGAATATCCACAGTAATCCAGAATATTACTTTTTCAGCATATATGTTCTATCCCAGTTTTATGCCTCTGAATAGGCATTAATGTGGATGAATGGGTGCTTTAAACTGAATATCAGAGATCAAATTTATGCCATTAAAGAACATTCCAGTTGTACATAAAAAGTTCTTATAGGTTAATTGATTAACATATTGCTTAAAATATGGAACTATACTAATTCTTGTAAAACTGTTATTAATAAATATTTTAAATTTTACTTCATGACAAATTACACATAGAAATATCTTAAATTATTTTGACTTTTTATAAGTATATGTGTGTAAGATCATCTCCAGCAAGATGCTATAAAATTTTCCATAGTCACCAGTCACTATCTTTTTTTTTTTTTCCGAGACAGGGTTTCTCTGTGTAGGCTTGACTGTCCTGGACTCGCTTTGTAGACCAGGTTGGCCTCGAACTCACAGGGATCCTCCTGCCTCTGCCTTCCGAGTGCTGGGATTAAAGGTGTGCACCACCACTGCCCTGCTTCAGTCACCACTTTTATCAGTGAAAAGAGGTAAATATTGGTTTGGTTTCTGTTATCATAGCCTAGTCTTGTATTTTCTTTAAAAATATTATTGGTAAAATTGTGTTGCTTATACAGTTTTGTGTCTTGATTCTTTTGTACTTTTTGAGTTTCAATTTTAATGGTTTGCTATGGATAATGCCCTTTAATGGATTTCCCCCTTTATTAAACATAGACTCTTTTTTTTTCTGTTTTATCTTATGTTTTTTTTTTTTTATGCTTTATTGTTATCTCCTGTAGGCCTGTTCTTTTCTAATGAGAGCCAACAAGGACGGCGGTTCCAGATGTGAAGTGTGTCTGGAGGAAATGCAAGGAGTAGATGGCAACGACCAGTAAGAACAGATTCTGGTGTCCCCACGACACCCAAGGAATTATCTAAAGGAGACCCAGGAGCACAACCAGGACTTTAGAAAAAACTAGAGAGATGTGAAAAACAAATACACACTGAGAAATAGGGCCATGATCAGGCTTGCAAGTATATTATTGGGAAACAGAAAACATCACATCCAAGTTGGACAATCTTAGTCAACAGAAAAATAAAAGAGTACCAAGAGAAAGCACAGGGATCAGAGACCCACTCATTCACATATTTGGGAGTGCCACAAAGGTACAATATGAAAGCTAACATATCTATTCACTCTGCTACAGACCTGTGCAGTCTCTGTGGTTATTGCTTCAGTTATTGTGAGTTCAAACGAGCTTTGCTGTGTTGATTTTAGAATCCACTGTCCCTTCTGCGTATCTGTCTCCTCTTCTGTAGTGTCCCCTGAGCTCTGAGGGAAAGGATTGGATGAGGATACCTAGGTTAGAGCTGTGTTCTCTGAAGCCCCTCTCTCTGCATAAGGCCTGAGTGTGGGTCTCTGTATTTGTTCCCACCTGTTGCAGGAGGAAATGTCTTTGATGATGGCCGAATAAGACACCAATCTTTGAGCACGATACATAGTTACAGGATTGTCATTGTAAAGCTTTTTTTTCTTCCTTTAAAGTTTAATTTAAATATAATTTAATTTAAATAAAATTATGTAGATTTCCTCTTCTTTATTTCTCTCTCCACACCTTCCCATTTCTACCCTTATCGGTCCAGTCCTACGGTTATGCCATATATGTATATGATTTCAGACAACCACAACAGTAAAAAGGTAGAAAACAAATGATTGTGGGCTGTGTAGCAGATATATCTGCATCTGCAATGCTAATTTGACACCCAGCGCTCAAGAAAAGTTAGGGACGAGGAAGGGTATGTGTAAATGTGCAGAAGCCAGAAGACCTGGAAAGCTGCTATGAGATGGAGTCTCACAAAAATTACAGAAAATGTAACCGATGATACAGAAACTATATGACTTACTAAACAAGACCGGAGAGAAAAGTATAGACAAATAAAGAATGCTGTTGAGGAGACTAAGTATTCTTCCTCAGGGAGGAGCTACCTAAGGTACAATAAGTATGATTCTCTGGTGAAGAAGGACAATTCTGCTATAATGACAAAGGGTCAGTCATAACCATGAGACTGAACATTGATCATTACTGAACTTCTGGCTACGATCAAGCGTGGAACACAGGGAAGCTGCAGCAGATATAGTGGCAGAATCCAAATTAGCTTAGGAGATTTTTTAGCTCAGAGTTTTTCTCTGTTAAGTTTTCATGTACTTTTTATGTGTATGTGATTTTTTACCAAAACTGGATTGGAAGAAGATCTCTATTTTTTTTTCTTAGAATGTTTTTTTTCTTTAATAACAAGGAAACTGTGAGATTCCAGATTTCCCAGACATCCTCATTTTATCATTGTTATTGAAGCTCATTTTGTGTCATATTAGATAATATAATTTAAAGTAGAAGAACTATGAAGCACATTAAATGTCACTCATAAATCCAGGTGCTATCTGTCTCTTATAGAAAGACTCATGATTTCGTGAGTCTATCAGCCAATTTTGTAATTCCATAAAATGTGCTACATCAAAGCTTTGAGTTTGGTAAAGTGCTACCTTTGGGCTTTCATCTTCAAGGTGGCACCCCTCAGTTTATCTTGCTATTTTAACTCTCTTAGATATGCTATTTTGGCAAATTGGATTTTAAGACTTTAAGTGTATACACTTCATGTGCACATCCAAGAGCTGAAAGCTCTATAACATATTCTTCTTGTAGGGGTTTCTATGAGACCAGTACATGTCTAAGTGCAATGTCTAGATAATTCAGTAAAGTAAGCAGTTGTCCAGACTCTTAGAGCACTCCATGATTGGAAGAATCAATATCTCTTTTACAGTCTGACTGAAATTCTTTCTTGTATATTTTTATTCAGAGGGTCAAGGACCTGTTCACTTTGGGATTAGGCTTGGATTTAAAAGATATTGGCCAAGAAACTGACCTTGAAATTAATAAACAATTTATCCTATTGGAGACTTCAGAGGAAATGCTTGTGCAGCTATGATGAGCAATGTAAAAGATGTCATTAGCAATGTTTCATGACAGTTTCTGAAAGACCAGTCAAGTGTCTCTCCATGAAATGAAAGAGGGATAAGATACACATTGTTCATAAGCATGCACACACACACACACACACACACACACACACACACACACACACACAC
>OU015749.1:94792514-94806898 GCA_907169655.1 Acomys percivali
TTTCTTTCTTTCTTTCTTTCTTTCTTTCTTTCTTTCTTTCTTTCTTTTTTTCTTGTATGAGATAAGAATCTTTATGAAATCCTCAAAGAGAACCACATCACTTTTCCCAAAGGAATCTCTTCTAGCAAGTGAGACACACTGTCTGCACTAATTGCAAGTACCTGCTTCATTATTAATGTTAATTCTCTGAATACAGTGTGGAGGAAGATACCTCGAACTCTAATGTCAGAAAAGTCTCTAGATGAATCAAGGTGAGCACTGAGTCATTTTTATCTTGATATTTTACCTTCAAACTCACAGCCATATAAGTCCTAAGTTCTGAGAAAAATGTATGCATTAATATTTTCAGCCTTATTCCGTAGTAAACACGAGGTGAACAAAAGAATGTAATGTTCAAAGGATCTCTCTATACATAATATGTATAGGAAAGGAAATACAGATTCTGTAGGGCTCTTTGTTTCCTTACTCAGGCTTAGAAACTAATCGATCCAACTTTTCTTTTAGAGTGAGTGATGCTTTAAGGGTTAACATTGCTTTCTACACTTACTCTTACAGATGCCACACATGATGCAAATGCCTATGGAAAATGACTCTTCGGTGTCTGAGTTCATTCTTGTGGGACTGACAGACCAACCTGAGCTCCAGATGCCCTTATTTATCCTGTTCTTGGTGAACTACACAGCTACCATGATAGGCAACTTGAGCTTAATGAATCTTATTTGTCTGAACTCCAACCTTCACACTCCCATGTACTTTTTCCTCTTCAATCTGTCATTCATTGATTTCTGTTATTCAATGGTCTTTACCCCCAAAATGCTGATGAGTTTTGTTTTAGAGAAGAACACCATCTCTTTCAAAGGATGCATGACTCAGCTGTTTTTCTTCCTGTTTTTTGTGAACTCTGAGAGTTATGTGCTGACAGCCATGGCCTATGATCGCTATGTGGCCATATGTCAGCCACTAATGTATAGGCTTGTTATGTCCCCTAAGATCTGTTGTCTGTTGATATTTTGTTCTTATTTGATGGGTTTTGTTAGTGCCATGGCTCACACCGGGTGTATGATCAGGCTCAGCTTTTGTGATTCTAAAATCATCAACCACTACATGTGTGACATCTTCCCTCTCCTCCCACTCTCCTGCAGTAGCACCTATATCAATGAGCTTATGAGCTCTGTTGTGGTAGGTACAGCTATCATTTTATGTTGCCTCATTATCCTAATCTCATATGCTATGATCCTTTACAATATCATTCATATGTCATCGGGTAAGGCTTGGTCCAAAGCCTTGGGCACTTGTGGGTCTCACATCATAACTGTTAGTCTCTTCTATGGGTCTGGACTGCTTGCTTATATCAAGCCATCATCTGCTGAAACTGTGGGCCAGGGAAAATTTTTTTCAGTGTTTTACACTTTATTAGTGCCCATGTTGAATCCTCTTATATACAGCCTCAGAAACAAGGATGTCAAGCTTGCTGTGAAGAAAACTTGGAAAAGAATAACAGGCTGATTTGTTCAATGGTTCATCCTTTAGCCTCATCATTTCAACTTTGACATTTCCTTTTCTTTTGTTTATATGACTTATAATGTATTCTTTTTTTAGTCATTGTCATTCAATACCTTGGGTAGAATATATTCTATAATACCCCTTTTCTTTAAACCATGCAACATAACTCTATGAGTACTTTGAGAATATGAGACATTCTCAGACTCAATGTTTTCCTAATATCATCTCATGTTCATTGACTGTGTCCTATAAAGACCCTGGTTGACATTTTTATTTTACCTGAGGACAAAAGTTCTTAGTGCTTTTCTTTCATACCCTTTCTTTCAAAAATATTTGTACAGTTGTTTAAAAATTTATATGTATGTGTTGAACCTCCTTGTATGTGTTTACTGTGTGCATTTTGAAGCCTGGAGTCTGTGGAGGATAGAAGAGGATGTCAGATTTTCTACTAGTGGAAATGCAGGTAGCTGAGGCCACCAGAAGGGGCTAGAAAAGGAACTCCTATTTTCAGTAAGAGTGTTAAGAGCTCCTTACAGCTGAACCTTCTCCTAGGCCCCCGGTGCCAATAATGTTCCTGGAGTTGTATGTTTTATTTCAAACTCATTTCTTTCTGGGTTTTCTGATATAATTTTAAAATGTTTCCTCATCTTACACGTTTATTACCTGCATATTCACTCAAAGAGAGGTGAAGACAATTGTGGGGATGTTGTAATTGTCAAAATTTCAGCAGTTATTTGATATGGTCCCCTTTTCTAGCATTTTAGCCTTAAATTGATAATGGAAACCTGTAATTTGTTGAGATATGCTCTTACTTTTATGATTATCAGAGCATGTCTTAGGTCTATTCTTCTGAGTATATTTCCCCACTCCCCCATGAGTTTGAGGGTATTTCAGCAAACAGACATTTTTGTTATGATTTAGGATTGAAATGGTCACATCCTTGTCTATGATATGTGGATTGTGTCTATGCCCCCACTTAACAAAATAAAGTTACAAACTTTGGTCACAGAACACAATCTACAATATCTTTTGCACCCTGTTCCACAAATGGATATCCTTCATTTAAAAATATCAGTTTACTTTTGTAAAAGAAATTGCACATTAGGATAAAGACAAATTGATATGATTCATGCATTTGTGACTGGGTCCTCATAACCAGAAATCATCTCTATCTCTCTATTCCTCTGTCAATATCTACCTCTATATGTATCTGCCATCTAGATGAAGAAATGATTACACAAGTACTGCAAGGCCATATAACTAATTTTTAACTGTTTATTTTTACACATGTTGCATTTCTTAATACATGGAAAGGAAAATAGAAAGTGAAGAAACAGATAACATTTGGAGAGTTATTCCCTAAGAGAGAAATCTGTGAGAATATGGAGGCAATCAGGATACCCATATTAGAGAGCTTGTCGACATGGTTTCCAAGCTCTAGTTTAAGAAAAAACACATCTACTTATGAAAGTTACTGAATAATGTGCTGTAAACCTGCTGAACTACAAAGCAATAATTTATCTGTTAGTTTTGATTAGTGATTCTTTTTCAGGAATGATAGGATTTTCATTAAGCTTTTCTGAAGTGTCATGTCACTATCCTTAAAGTATAATGTATACTTTAAGAAGCTTATCAAATGTTTCATCTTTATTCAGACAATAATACAATTCTTTCATCAAATATAAAATTAATAATTTGGTTTACATTACATTTTATTATTGTCTGGTTGAGTATGAAATATGCTTCATAATGTTTACTGAAAAATCCAAAGATATGTGGATGAGTGTCTAAAGCTCGCTCAGTGAAGCCTCCTTCCCTACTTGCAATCAGAGTCTATTTTCCTCTGGGAACTGTGTACTGATAATGTGCTTATTAAGGCAATGCCTTGCAAAAGCAGTGAGTTTTGTGAGTTTCCTGAATATTATAAGCACTTGTCTTCCCTCCAGGAGTGAATACTCCAATTTTAAGAAGAACACTATATAATAGAGGATATATCGTGCTTATGATTCAAAGGATCATAAAAGTATAATGTTTAAATTAATATTGTCTGAAATATTCTAAACATTTGACATAGACCCACAAAATTAGGAAACATAATGCCTTTGCAAAATGAAATCAATCTGTTAAAAATTAATGATATTAGAGAGTTAATCATATCTATTTATTTTAATAGCAGTCTGATTATTGACTATTCTTAATTCTCAAGAATAGTCTGAATACTTTGAGTCTTTTCCAATTTCTTTTGCATTTATCACAATGTGTGATTAAACAGAGTTGTGAAAGGTGGTTTTGCATTTGATTGAGATTCCTCTACTAATAATTTGTTGTCTGGATCCACTCCCAAGTTTTAAATAAGATTATTTGGTTTGTTGATGTCTAGTCTCTTGAGGGTTTTTTATTACTATTATTATTTTGGATCTTAGTCTTGTATTTGATATGGACTTGGTAAAGTTCTTTCTCATTCTGTAGGCCACTGCTTTGATGCATGGCAGAGTCCTTGGCCTTACAGAAGCCTATCAGTTTCACAAGGTCCTATTTATTAACTATTGATCGTATTGTCTACAATAATGGTGTTTTGTTCAGGAAGTCTTCTCCTATGCCAATGCTTTCAAATGTATGTCCCACTTTCTCTTCTATCAAATTCAGTGCACCTGGTTCTATGTTGATGTCTTTGATATACTTGGAGTTGACTTTTGTGGATGGTGAAAAGTATAGGTCTATTTGCATTTTGAAAGTACATGTTTTGTATAGTCTATTCTGATAACAGTTTCTATAAGGCCCTCAAGATGCATGAATGGCAAGGCCCGTCCCCTGGGGACTCCTACCCACCAGATTTCACCCACAGAACACTTTGACTTCCCTGCAGGGTGGACAAGGTCCCCACTTTCAGAGTAAAAAGGCCAAACTCTGTACTTGAAATCCTCCACTCCTACCCTGGAAATATCTACTCTATAAAGTTCCAGGCATTATAAGCCCTATCTATTGCTCAGTTTTCTGCTGATCCTTTCTAGAGGAGAGGCAGCCATGCTTCTAGGTTTTCCCCTACCAATAAATCTGATTGTGAGGCTTGTTGTGTGGTGTGACTGTGTGATATTCTTGGCCCACAATTGCCAGAATACCTCCTCCCACAGCTGTAACACCTAGTTTACCTTCTCTAAACTCCTCTGAGATCCCCAACTCCTCCACTCCCTCTGGATCCATAGACACACCCTTTTTTACTCTTTGTAAAAACAAGCACACATCTAAAGAATAATAGTTAAAAACAAATAGGAGAAAAATAAACAAACAAGTCATAACAGGAGAAAACAAATACAGGAATAAAACAAAGCCAAAGGAAAAGCACAAGAAACAGATGTGGAAGCAGAGACACATACTTGTGGATACATAGAAATCCAATAAAAGCAAAATTTGAAGTCATAATATATATGAAATAGACCTATCAGGTTTTTTTCTAAAAGTGCCTTGACACAACATTATGAGACAAGGAATGTCCAAATTTGCTGTAGAACATGTATTGCTGGATATTATGCACACCCCTAAGAGTTGTTAGTTTCCACATTAAGACTTCCTTTGAGAAAAGCCAATTTTCATTTGATGTGGTTATCATTTGGAGATAGCCTTTGTGTTATAAGTATAGGAGAATTTGTTCCCTTCCACTATCAGCTATAAGACCCCATATCTATCTAGGAGAGACTTGCGCAGGTCTTTTAAATGATACAACAGTGTCAGTGAGTTCATATATGCTTTAGCTGTGTTGTGTTTAGGAGACCTTGTTTTCATTCCGTCTTTATCCTTTCTGGTTCTTACACTCTTTATGTCTACTCTTCTACACAGGCTTTGAGCCCAGAAGTGAGGGATTTGAAGAAGACATTCCATTTATGGCTGAAAGTTCCAAGGTCTCTTGCCCTCTGAACATTGTCTGGTTGTGTGTCTTTGTACTTGTAGTCATCTACTGTTAGAGGAGACTTCTTTGGTGGTGGTTGAGCAAGGAATGGATATATGAATAGTGCAGAATATCATTAGTAGTTATTTTATTGTTACATTCTTATAGAAGAGCAATGATATTTGGTTTTACCCTAAATCTATTATCTATTTAGTCTCAGAGTTTTGGCTACACAGCTAATTTGAGGCAGGAGTTCCATTTCCTTGAGTTAGACTTAAATCTTTCAGAGGTTGGTTGGTTACTTCCACAAGTCTGTGCCATTACTATCCCTGCTTATCTTGCAGGCAGATGGTTCGTAGCAGGAGTGATGTTTATCTTTCTACTTTGGTAGAATTTAGCTTTATCCTTACAGTACCACAATCATTTATTTGTCCTTAGTGGTGAATGCTCTAGGTAGGCATTAGCTCCATTTCTTTTTCTTCAGTGAATTGTGTAGGTCTTTTCTTCAGCAATAGTGCCTTACTGTTACTTTGTGGAAAACAATCCATAGTCTTGTCAATAGGCTGTGTTGTTTGGGGGTTCCTATGGGACGACTTTGGCCAATAACTTAGTTAGATGCAACCCATTCCTGGTGTTGGACACATTACTTAATAATGAGAGTTGTTTAGTTGGGGCTTTGTATTTCCTCTAACTTGGCAAATTCATTTAGATTAGCTTCATATAAGTATGTATTTTAGGAAGCTTCTACTACATTAGATTTTCAAATGCCCCCCAAATGGCTGTTTTATCTGTCTCTTCTCATGTAGCCTCCCTTTCCCCCTCTTATCTTTCAACCTCTGTTTGAACCTCCTCTTCCAGTCCCCATGTCATCTATTTACAACTATATTATTTCCCATATCTAGGTAGATCCATCACTCCCCCTGTCCATTACTCTATCCCTAACCTCTGTGGTTATATAGGCTGTAGTTTCCTTATCAATGACTTTACAGCTAACATTCCCATATAAGTGAATACTTACCATATTTGTTTTTACTTCTGCCTCGTTTTGTAAAACATACTTTGATCCTTGTTTGGTGAGAGGTAAGCATAATAGATACATAGCTGAGCACCCAGTGTCATGTATATTCTAACCAACAATTTTGAAAGAGAACAAAGTTGCAGTGCTCAGACTTCCAAATTTTGAACTTTACTACGAAGATGTAGCAATCACGATAATGAGCAATGGGGTAGCTATAAACAAATTAATGAAATATAACTGACAGTCCAAAAGTAAACCCAGAACTCATGGTCAACTAATTTCAACAAATATGTCAAGACTGCACAAAAAGGAAATAACTACTCTACTACACAAAACAGATAACTCAGGATAACTGAATATAGATATACAATAGCTCTGCATTTTTTTTATAAATAATCAAAACATACTCAAAATTGACCAAGTTAAATGTAAGAATGTTGCATGGAAATTTTATTTTAATTGAAACATTCTTTCTTGGAGGGAGGAGAGAGGCTTATGTGTATGCAAAGAAATCTGACAAGTCCAGAAGAGTTAATATTTACAAATTCTCAAAGTCATCCTGAATATCATAGAATTGGATATGACTGCTACAGGGAGGAGAGTGACTACCTGAGCTGACTGAAAGATATTTCTCATCTGTAGACATTCCTGATAGCCTTGTAGAAATCCCTGGATGCAGTTTTTGAATAGTCAACTAGGCACTGGCAGGCTTTTTGATGTAGTCATATTTTAATTTAAAAAGGAGAAAATTCAGGATTGGTCATGATGACTGTAATAGAAAATACAAACTCCTTGCAGCGTTTGCAGGAATCATGAGGTAAAACTGTCCATAAGGAGAAACGAACATCTCTGCCTTTTCTTTTTATATCTATATGGTTTCTTATTCTGTGTGTCAATTTCAGGGAACTTCACTAATATTTTAGGAGGGCATCATTGGAAGGTAATATTTTCTGGAATCCAGTTTTGTTCTGTGCAAAGCTAGTCTTATCTTGTCTTGCATGATGCCTCTAAGGCATTTTCAAACTGAGGATCAACTACTAAGCTCAGGGTCAGAACCTAGACAGGGTTATCAAAAATATACCGTAGTGCTTGGCAATGATAGATTTATCTAATACAATATGTTTAAAATGATGTGCTGTGTGAATGTTTTTCAAGGAAACATGATTAATGAGTAAAAAGTATTTTTAGATTTTGAGATTTCTTGTCTTGAAATTTTTGTAATAGCAAATTGAAAGTTGAGGTATGAAGCTTAATTAATTTTATATTATCATACATTCATACATCCAAACCCAAATCATTTAATAGAACTTTGTAATTGCCCATACCTCCTCACTACTCAGTCCTACCTTCCCTCATTTTCCTTCCTCTTCCTCTCCTATTCCTTAGAGAAGGGGAGCCACCTCCTTTGCAAATACCCCAGATCATCAGGTTATATCAGGGAATATTAAGTTGAATCAAGTCATATCTTTCCCTGTGGTCTGGCAAGGCAGTCTTTCCAGGGGGAAGTAATTGAAAAGCTGGCAAAAGAGTCTATGTTAGAGAGAACCCTACTTTCCTTACCAATGGACCCACATAAAGCCTGAGCTACCCATTGGCTACATCTTTGTAGAGGACCTACGTCCAATTCATGCAAGATTCTTGGTTAGTGCTTCAGTCTCAGCAGGCCCCTCTGTGCCCTGGTTAGTTGACTCTGTTGGTCTTCTTGTGAAGCTGCTGTCACCTCCAAGTCCCTTTCTTCCTGCCCCACCCTTTCCACAAGGCTCCCTATGCCTCACCCAATGTTTGGCTGTGGGTCTCAGAATCTGTTTTGTACTACTGCTGGGTGGAACCTTTTAAGAGGACAAATCTTATAGTCTTCTGTCTGCAAGCATAACAGAGTATAATTAATAATGTCAGGGGGTTGGCTCTCTTCCATTGGGTGGGTCTTGGCTTGGTCCAGACATTGGTTAAACCTTCCCTCACTCTCTTCTATATTTGCTCTATCTTTCACCTTGCACATCTTGTAGGCAGGATGAATTTTGGTCGAAGTTTTGTGGGAAGGTTGTTGCTCTACTTCCCTTGTCTAGTTCACTTTCTTGGTCCCTGCTACTAGGAGTCTCTGCTAGAATCCCTCTTATATCCCCCAGGGAGCCTACCCTAACTTAGGTCCTCAGCTTGTCACAGAGATGTCCCTACTGACAGTTTTTCTTTTCTCTGCAAGTCCTCTGTCCTCCGGCTCCTGCTTTCCCCATGCCTGATCTCTACTCTCATATCTGTGTTTCCTCTTCTACCTGTTCCCACTCTTCAACTGCCACCTATGTTCAATTTACCTCCCCTTCTGAGTGAGATTTAAGCATCCTCTCTGGGATCCTTCTGGTTACTTATATCCATTGAGTATCGAAATTGTAGTATGTTTATCCTGTGTTATATGACTAAAATCCACTTATTAGTGAGTACATGCCATGTGTGTTTACTGGGTATGGGTTACCTCATGCAGGATGATGTTTTCTATTTCCATTAATTTGCCTGAACATTTCATGATTTCTTTGTTTTTAATAGCTGAGTATTGTCCATTGTATAAATGTACCACAAATTCTTTATCCATTTTTCAGTTGAGGGATATCTGAGTTGGTTACATATTCTGGCTATTACAA
Organism: Acomys percivali; assembly: GCA_907169655.1. NCBI lineage: Eukaryota > Metazoa > Chordata > Mammalia > Rodentia > Muridae > Acomys > Acomys percivali. The sequence continues at coordinate 94,801,552 of OU015749.1, forward strand.
ATAAAACTCATATGACCATAGTTGAGTAATATAGCTGTATGGTGGAGTGACTTTTTGTTATATACTTAGGAGTGATTATAGCTGGATCTTGAGGTAGAGCTATTCCCAATTTTCTGAAAAAGTGACAGATTGATTTCCAAAGTGCTTGTACATGTTTACACTCCTACAAGTAATGAAGGACTGTTTTCCTTTGTCCACATCCTCAAGAAAATGTGCTGTTCCCCATATTTGACCAAGTCCCCTGGATAGGGAGGCCTGGTGGCACTCAGAGGAAGGATAGCAGGCTACCTAGAAGAGACTTGATACCCTGTGAGCATATACAGGAAGAAGAGATCCCCTTCAGGCACAGTCATAGGGGAGGGGAGTAAGGGGAAAATGGGAAATAGGGAGGAATGGGAGGATACAAGGGATGGGATAACAATTGAGATGTAATATGAATAAATTAATAAAATATGTTAAAAAAGAAAATGTGCTGTAACTTGAGGATTTGAAGTTACTCATTATGATGTGTGTAATATGCAATCTCAGAGTCATTTTAATTTGTGTTTTCATGATGACTAAGAACATTGAAAATTTCTTTTTTATTAAACATCTTGTATTGTTCTCTCTCTCTCTCTCTCTCTCTCTCTCACACACACACACACACACACACACACACACATATATATACATACATATACATACATACATACATACAATAACCTACCTATAGCAAGAAGAAACATGATACCATCAGGAATTATATAAATGTTACATTCTTAATGTTTTGGCCATTTGTATTTGACAACCTTGAATAAAATATCTTTCCTATCGGTGCATCTAAAATTCTGAATGTAAATCAATATCTATCATATCTTGTCATTATCAACTTAAAACACCAATCTAGACCTAAAAGCATCTTAACCCCTAAACAACTACTTAATGGTCTTCAACCTCATCAGAGACACGAGAAAGCATAAAATTGATTACCTGAGTATACTGGGTGTGCAGGTTAGCAGCTTTCCAAATGAGAAGGTAACAGAAACAGTTTGCTGCCTGAACAGTGACCCAATACACTCTAAACTGTTGGAGCATCATCTTCAGCCTTCTGTCCCAGTATATCTGACACACATATTTGTGAAGCAGCAACTATTGAGGACTTGCTTACTATGTCTTGGCAGAGTATGGCCATCGACTTTGCCTACATCCACGCTGCTGGGCAAAATATCCTCGTTTCTACCAAAGACAGAATTCTTCCAAAAAAAGGGAAAGCTTGGATGCAGACATTGAACATTTCTTTAAGGGCTTCTTAGCCATTTGAGATTCCTCTGATGAGTATTCTATTTAGCTCTATGCCCCATTTTAAAATAGGTTATATTGTCTGTTGGTGTTTAATGTTTTGAGTTCTTTATATATTTTAGATATTAACCCTTTGTTGGATGTAAGATTTGTGTGAAGACCTTTTACCAACCTGTGATGGTGGTTTTGTTCTATTAACCATGTCTTTGGCCTTACAGAAGATTTTCAGTTTCAAAAATTCCCACTTATTGATTGTTGATCTTAGAGCCTGAACTGTTGGTGTTCTGTTCAGGAAGATGTCTTCTATGCCAATGTTCTTCTTCACTCTGTTGTCTCATAGATTTAGATACCTGGTGTTATATTGGGGTCTTTGGTCCATTTGTACTTGAGTTCTGTGCACCATGATGAGTGCAGACCTATTTGCATTTTTCTATGTCTAGACATCCAGTCAGAATAGCACATTTGTTGAAGATTTTATCTTTTTTTCATTGTATGGTTTTAGCTCTTTTGTCAATAATATGGTGCCCATAGGTGTGAGAGTTTATTTCTTGGTGTTTGATGATTCCATTGATCCAGCAGTCTATTTCTATGCCAGCGTCATGCTGTTCTTATTATTGTTGCTCTGTTGTATAGCATGAAGTCAGTTATGGAGATATCTACAGAAGTTCTTCTACTATACAGTGTTGTTTTAGCTATTCTGGGTTTTTATATTTTCATATGAACTTTAGGATTGTTTGTTCAAGGTCTACAAACAGTTGTATTGGTATTTTGATGGGGATTTCATTGAATCTGTAGATTGCTTTTGGTAAGATGGCCATTTTTGCTATGTTAATCCTACCAAATCCATGAACATGGAACATCTTTCCATATTCTGATTTCTTTCTTCTTCTTTCTTCATTTTCTTTCTTTAGAGACTGGAGGTTCCTTTTATACAGGTATTTGACATGCTTGATTAGAGTTACATCATGATACATTATATCATTTGTGGCTATTATGAAAGCTGTATTTTCATTAATTTCTTTCTCAGCCTGTTTGTCATTTGTATACGGGAGGGCTACTGATTTTTTTGTTTTTGTTTTTTAATCTAGTACTCACCAACTTCACTGAAGGTGTTTATCAGCTGTAAGAATTCTCTGGTGGAATTTTTGCATTCAGTTATGTGTACTATCTTATCATCTGCAAATAGCAATACTTAGACTTCTTTCTTCTGATTTTTATCCCCTTGATCTCCTTTAGTTGTCTTATTGGTCTAGCTAGAACTTCAAGTGCTATATTGAAGAGATATGGAGAGAGTGGGAAGCCTTGTCTAGTCCCTGGGTTTAGTAGGATTGCTTTGAGTTTCTCTCCATTTTATTTGATGTTAGCTATTGGCTTGCTGTATATTGCCTTTATTCTGTTTAGTTATGGATGCGCCTTGTATCCCTGATCTCTCCAAGATATTTATTATGAATATGCATTCTATTTTGTCAACAGCTTTTCCTAGACTAATGAGATGGTCATGTGATTTTTTTTTCTTTCAGCTTGTTTATGTGGTGGATTAAAATGATGGATTTCCATATATTGAGCCACCCCTGAATCCCTGGGATGAAACCTACTTGATTTGATTATAGTGGATGATATATTTGATGTGTTCTTGGATTTGATGTGCAAATATATTATTATTTTTGTATCAATGCTCATAAGAGAAATTGGTCTGAAATTCTCTTTCTTTGTTGAGCATTTGTGTCGTGGCTATCAGGGTGACTATGGATACATAGAATAGTTTGGGAAGGTTTCTATATTGTGAAATAGTTTGAGGAGTGTTGGAATTAGCTGTTGTTCTGGTAGAATTCTGTGGTAAAATCTGGTCTTGAGTTTTTTCTTTTGTTGTTGTTTGTTTGTTTTTGTTTTCTGTTTTTTGATTGAGAAACTTCTAAAGAATGCTTCTATTTCCTTAGGGGTTATAGATCTACTTAAAGTGTTTGCCTGATATTGATTTAACTTTGACAAGTGGAATCTATTGAAAATATCATCCATTGACTTTAGAGTTGCCAATTTTGTGGAATACAGGCTTTTGAAGTAAGATCTAATAGTTTTTTGGATTTCCGTAGTTGTTATGTCCCCCTTTTCATTTCTGATTTTCTTACTGTAGATACTCTCTGTTTGCCTTTTAGTTAGTTTGGCTAAGGATTTATCTATCTTGTTTATTTTCTCAACAAACCATCTCTTGATTTCACTGATTATTTATATTGTTCTTTTTATTTCCAATTTATTTCAGCTCAGAGTGTGAGGATTTCCCGTCATCTATTCCTTTGTGGTATGTTTGCTTCTTTTGTTCTAGAGCTTTCAGATGTGCTATTAAGTTTCTAGTATGAGATCTTGCCAATGTCTTTATGAAGGCACTTGGTACTATGACCTTTCCTCTTAACATTGCTTTCATTGTGTTCCATAAGTTTTGGTGTGTTGTCTCTTCATTTTCATTGAATTTTAGAAAGTCTTTAATGTCTTCCTACATTTCTTTCCTGACCTAGTGGTCATTGTGTAAGAAGTTGTTCAGTTTCCATGAGGTTGTAGGCTTTCCTTAATTTCTGTTGTTGTTGAGTTTCAGTTTTAATCCATGGCGCTCTGATAAGATGCAAGAGGTTATTTCAATCTTCTTTTATCTGTTAAGCTTACTTTGTGAATGAGTATATCCTCAGTTTTAGAGAAGGTCCCATGAAGTGCTGAGAAGAAGGTATATTCTATTTTGTTTGGGTGAAATAGTCTGTACATCTGATAGGCCCATTTGATCAATGGCATCTATTAGTTTCATTATCTTTGTATTTAACTTTGTCTTGATGATCTGTCCATTGGTGAGAGAGGGGTGTTGATATCTCCCACTATTAATGTGTGGGGTTTGATGTGTGATTTAGCTTTAGTAATATTCCTTTTAGAAATGTGAGTGCCCTTGCATTCAGGGCATAGATGTTCAGAATTGAGACATCTTCTTGGTGTCTTTTTACTTTTAGGATGATGAAGTTTCTTTCTCTATCTGTTTTTATTAATTTTTCCTGAAAATCTGTTTTATTATACAGTAAAATGGCTACTCCTGCTTGCTTCTTGTGTCCATTTGCTTGGAATAACTTTTCCCAGCCCTTTACTCTGAGGTAATGTCTATCTTTAATTGCTGATGTGTGTTTCTTATATACAGCAGATGTTTTGTCCTGTTTTCACATTTTGTTAGCCTGTATCTTTTTATTGGGGAGTTGAAGTCATTTGATGTTGAGTGATATTAATAACCAGAGGCTGTTAATTCCTGTTATTTTGATGTTTGTTGTGGTAGTGTGTGTGTTTCCTTTCTTTTCATTTTGCAGATATGAGGTTATTTACTTCCTGTGTTTTTCTGGGTGTAGTTTTTGGTTTGGAGTTTCCCTTCCAGTATCTTCTGTAGGGCTGGATTTGTGGCTAGGTACTGTTCAAACTTGGTTTTGTCATGAAATATGTTGTTTTCTTCATCTATGATGATTGAAAGTTTGGCTGAGTATTGCAGTCTGGGTTGACATCTGTGGTCTCTTAGTCTCTGCATGACATTTATTCAGGCCTTTCTGATTTCCTAGCCTTTGTTGAGAAATCAGGTGTAATTTTGGTAAGTTTGTCTTTATATGTGACTTGGCCCTTTTCCCTTGAAGCTTTTAAAGATTTAAATGTTATTCATACAGTATTCTTCCGACCAAAGGAAGGCACTGGATCTCATGACAGATGGTTGTGAGCCACCATGTGGTTGCTGGAAATTGAACTTGGGAACTTTGGAAGAAGACTGGTGCTTTTAACCTCAGAGCCATCTCTCCGGTCCTCCCTTGCAGCTTTTAATATTCTTCTTTTGTTGTATGGATTTAATGTTTTAATTATTATGGGGCAGGAAAAATTTTCCCTTCCAGTCCACCTTTTTTGCATTCTTTAAGATTTCTATTTTCCAGTATTTTTGGAAAACATAATATAATAATATAACTGTTAAGTTATTTCTTTGAGACATTTTTACAGGTATGATAAAAATAACATACTCTTTCAGAATGTGTACAACTGCAAATCTTTGATGAAAGTAAATAAAAAA
>OU015749.1:94822596-94865627 GCA_907169655.1 Acomys percivali
TGATCATCCCTAGTCAAAAGGTATAAAATTTCCTATTCTCAAGAAAGTTTTTCATGTTTTTTCCAAGCAACCACCACCCCTATCAGTGACTAAGTCAGAAGTAAATGTTTGTTTTGGTTTCATTAGCCTAATTGTGGGTATTCTTTAAACTCTTATTAATGGAATTATGCTGCTTATAGCATTTTGAGTTTTGTTTCTTTTCTTTTCTTTTTTCTTTTTCTTTTCTTTCTTTCTTGTTTATTATTTTTGGTTTTTAGTTTCAGTTGTGCTAGTGAATACATCAACATTATTTGCTGAGGAAAATGCCTTTGAATGTATTTTCATTTATTTATTTTCTTGTTGTTAGATATTGGACTCTAACATAATATTTCTGGGGGCATTAACATTCTGTATCTTCTGTACAATTATGAAGTAATTTCTACTGAACACATTTAATATATTTTTACATACACACACTCATGTACATGATATTTATTCATGGCATGCTACTTGTATGTGTGAATTGATTAGAAATGTTATTTTAAAAGTACATAAACATTAATTAAAATATTTATATAAAGTATTTTAATAATTTTGCAGCCATAATATTGTACATGTGTGTGTGCATGGTGGCCTGTGTCTGTGCATGTACTCATCTGTATCTGTGAGAGAGGGATTTCCAATGGTTTCACAACTGCATATATTCTTGATCTTTCCCGTCTTCCTAATTTTAACCATTCTAGTATCTGTGAAGTAGTATGTTATTGACCTCCTTTTACATTGTCTTTTAGAACTAACATTCCTTAGAAGATCATTTATTTTTTAGCCATTCTGCTTTATGGAGAGATATGCTTGGTATTTACCATTTATACAGATTAGGAAGAAAGACATGTTGCTTTCTTTGTTGACAGATGTGATTGTAGTGTAGAAACCCTTAATTATTCAACAAGAATGTGACTAATTCTTCAGTCAATGGTAAGCAAAATCATAGGTTAGTATATAAACTCGGTTGCTAAGGGTAACAGATAATTTGAATTTCAAATAAAAACATGGTATCATTTTTGTGAGCTCAGAGGAAGACAAATATTTTTCCTAGACTTTCTCACTCAAGACAGCACAAAAACCCTCACAATTAAGTCTTCTCATTATTCTTTACCTTTATTAGGATACAGCACGCATATGTATGTGTGTGCATGTATATATGTGTGAACATATGTTCACGTGTGTGTGTATGTGTGTGCACATGCATACTTAACTGCGAATTCCTAAAATAGCCTAGCTTTAGAGTGTCCTTTCTATTGGCTGAGATTAAAGTCTTTTACATTGCTAGGGGACTCTCATGAAGACCAAGCTACCCATCAGCTGCATATGTGTAGGGGACCTTGGTCCAATCAATGTATGCTCTTTGGTTTGTGATTCAGTCTTTGTGAGCTTCCATGGTTCATAGTTAGTTGATTCTGTTGGTCTTCTGGTGGAGTTGTTGTCCCCTCCAGGTCCCTCTATCTTTCCCCAATTCTTCTGGAGGCTGTCTCTGACATGGACTCTATTTCTTGCTTTTGGATCGCTTTACCCTAACTGCACTGTCTTATTGGGCCTCAGTGGAAGACTTAGGACCTATGAAACTTAATGTGTCATGGCCAGCTGGATGGAGTGTCTTCCTTCCTTAAGGAGAATGGGAGGAGGTGAACGGGGAAGTGGGTCGGAAGGCAGGACTGGCAGGAGAGGAGGGAGAGGGCTGCAATAGGGTTATAAGTGAATAAAGACAATCTTTTACATTAACAGAAGATTCTGAGAATGTCTTTTTGTGCTATATTTATGGCATGCAAGTTAGAAAGCACACTATAACACACCAGCTCCTAGCCCACACTATGACATATGCTCTATCTTTTATAATGCAAAATAAATGTGGCCAATATTCACATCTACTGTGCTTAACTTAAGTAATACAGACCCAGGAATATTTCTATCCACCATTTTCAATCAAATGAAGTATTATAAACTGAAGTTCTAAGAAAAAGTTGCATCCTTGGTAGAGATTCATAAGACTAGAACACTAATTAGAACTTACTATGTTGTAGAATATTGTTAAGTTTCCAGTCCATATTATCTAGTTGAACCTTTGCCCCTCTCAAGAACCATTTCTTTCTTGTCCATGTCTGTGTTTGACCTGCCATTCTTGGAACCAGTATTACAGCAGGAGAGATAGTTATGGTACTCTTATAGAGAGCTGACATTTTCCAGTGTCTGTGGCAAGAAGAAATGGGGTATTGCTGTTCAATGTGCAAATAATTTTAATTTTTTTAATATAAAAAGCTTTAGGATATAGAGATTGTATTGGCTATTTTGCTGTTGCTGTGATATTACACCATGATTCAGATAACTTATAGAAGGAAGAATTTAGTTTAGCTTATGGTTCTAGAGGTTTATAGCAAAGCAGTAGGTTCTAGGTCTCATAGCGGGAACAGTAAGCTGAGAACTCACATCTCAAACTGCAAGGATAAAGCAAAAAGAGCAAAACAAATGAGGATTTAAGGCCATTCGCAGGGACAGAGTGATTCCAGCAAGACCGCATCGCCACTTAATCCTCACAAAACTGTGTCAACACCTAAAGACCAAATGCTCAAATACCTGAGACTATAGGAGAAAATTTTTACTTAAAACATCCTCTTCTCCCCTTCACTGCAAGGAAGTTAATGCAGGAACTAACACAGCTAGTCTCATCACACTCATAATTGAGAATAAACACATCACAGCTTGCTCGATTGCTCACTGTCCTGTAGCTTTCCCCTTCAACCTGTTCAAGACACCTTGTCTATGCAATAGTGATGCCCAGAATAGGTTAGGTTTTGTTATATCAAATAACAATCAAGACAATCCATCATAGACATGTCCTCCAGCCAATGATGTAGGAAGTTTTTCCTTAAGACTCTCCTCAAGTTGTGCCAGTTGAAAGTTAAAACTAACAAAGAGGTGGATATGAACAAAACATACTGTATGCATATATGAAGGTTTAAAAAGCACACAATCAACTATTTAAAAGGAAAAATTTACACTGTATTGAAAGGATTCAATGTAAATGACTCCCATAATTGACATCACGATAGTATTCTGAGTTATATCTTATCTGTATTTCAAACCTAATGGGATGGGATAACCATTGAGATGTAACAAGAATAAATTAATAAAAAAATTTTAAAAATGTGAAAATTAGCATTGCATATATAAGCCACTTATTGAAATGTCACAATTCATCATGAATGTTCTAAAAATTAAAAATGATGTCAATCTTTTATTTTTGTCACTACGCACATTTAAAATTACAGAATGTCTTTAAAAATACTTTATTCTGTATCTTGTTTTCAATTTGTTAATAAGATGAAAAGGTTCATAGTTACACCTCCCTAATGTTATTTGAATATAAATGAATCAAATATATTTACAAAAACTCTATTACAGATAAAATTGTTAGCATATAAAGAGATATACTCAGATTTTCATTACTGTAATATCATGTAACCAAAATTAACCAATTTGAATTTTTAATCCATCTGATTCTATAAATTGTGATGTTACTCCTCTAAGAAGAGTTTAGATTTACTGTCTACAAAGATGTACACTTGAGTTTTAATTTAGCAAACCAGGAAAATTAAATTGCTTTGGAATACATACCCATAAAATAGAAAGAAAAGTGATATTTTCAGTAGTCAAGTTTGAGGTGTAAAAATATTACAGTTATATCCATAAAGGAAATGTCATAGAATATGGAGACTTTGAAGGAAGAAATACATGGAACTATTCTTACAAACAAAATGTTTATGTCTCAGTTAGTTTATGGCTTAAACTCTGTAACTTTGTAGACTTATAAATAACAAGCACTTAAAATATGAAAAATCAATTCTGTCAAAAAAACTATATCACTAATCACACTTGTATAAGGAACTGGCCTTGAAATAAAGCCTTAAAACAACAACAACAACAAAATTATCATAGAAATGTGCTTCCAATAGCAACTTTTATATTCTATATAGACAGACTATTGAATCGACTTTAGTCCCCTCTGAAAGTGTCTCTACACTAGTGGATGTTTACGGCATGGATGGAGTCTGCAACTTGCTAGCAATTTCAAATCAGTGTGAATGAATAAATAGATTAAGGTTTAGCCACAATTATATAATGGGTGAATATGTTTTCAGATACACAGGTGAGAACAGATAGCTCTTGTCTTTCTGCATCTATTTTTTAAATTTTATTTTATTAATTTCTTCTTGTTACATCTCAGTGGTTATCCCATCCCTTATATCATCCCATTCCTCCCTCCCTCCCATTTTCCCCTTACTCCCCTCCCCTATGACTGTGACTGAAGGGGACTTCCTGCCCCTTTATATGCTCATAGGGTATCACTGTATTGCTACTCTTCTTGGTAGCCTGTTATCCTTCCTCTGAGTGCCACCAGGTCTCCCCCCTCCAGGGGACGTGGTCAAATATGATCATAATGAGTGAGTTAATCCAGAAGCAGAAAGAGTCAAATGGTATATACTCACATATCTGCATACTAGCCCAAGGGGCATGTCCCATGAAAGTCTTCACTTACCAGGAAACTGGGACAGAGGGAGGACATCCTATTGGGACTCCAGGTGAGAGAAGCATGGGAGAATAGCAAGGTAGAAGGATCCAGAGGGTCCTAGAAACCTACTAGAAGAACATTATGATAGTCAGATTTGGGCCCAGGGGTCCTGCTTAAACTATGGCACCAGCCAAGGACAATACAGGCCGTAACTTCAAACTCCTACCCAGATCTAGCCAATGAACAGGACATTCTCCACAGTTGAGTGGAGAATGGGGTATGACTTTCTACATCTATTGAAGTCACAGAAATAGAAAGTAAAATCATGGTTATGACAAATATGATTTGACCATGAGACAGTCTTTTTTTTTCTTTTTTACTTTTTAAATTAATTTATTCATTTTACTTCTCAATTCTTATCCCATCCCTTGTATCCTCTCATTTCTCCCTCTTTCACACTTTCACCCTATTCCCCTCCCCTATGTCTGTGACTGAGGGGAATCTCCTTCCCCTGTATATGCTCATAGGTTATCAAGACTCTTCTTGATATCCTGCTATCCTTCCTCTGAGTGCTGCCAGGCCTCCCCATCAAGGGGACGTGGTCAAATATAAGGCACCAGAGTTTGTGTGAAAGTCAGTCCCTGCTCTCCACTCAACTGTGGAGAATGTCCTGTCTATTGGCTAGATCTGGCTAGCAGTTCGATGTTTACTGCAAATGTTATCCTTGGTTGATGCCATAGTTTGAGCAGAACCCTTGGGCACAGATCTGCCCATCATAGTGTTCTGAGATAATCATTCAGTTAGGTCACAAGTACAGTTATATAGTCCATGACCATGTGCTGTGATGTTCCAAATTTGCTAAAAGAGGATTTCTAAACCCATAAATTAAGAAAAATATGCAAGTTGATGAATATCTTAATTTGAATGGCTTAGCCACACTTTTCCTCTTCACATTATATATCCTGTTAATGGTTTCTCTTCCTTTTATTCTTCCTAGTTCCTCGCACCACCCCTCACATTTGGAATCACTTACTTTGTAATATATATTTATGTGATGCAACAAAATCAGAAATGAAAAGACATAATGCCAGACACCTAGGAAATCCAAAGAATCATTAGGCCTTACTTCAAAAGCACATATGACAAAATTTGGAAATCTAAATGAAATGGACAGTTTTCTTGATTAATTCCACTTATGAAAGTTGAATCAATATTGGGTAAAAAAGTCCTGTATGTCCTGTGGAAATAAAAGAAGTAATAAAAAGTCTTTCAACCAAAAAAAAAAAATGCAGGGCCATATGGATTCAGTACAGAAGTCTACAAGACGTTCAAGGAAGAGCTAATACTAATACTATTCAAACTATTACACAAAACAGAAATAGAAGAAACACTATTAAACTCATTCTATGATGTCACAGTCACCTTGATACCTAAGCCACACGAAGACAGCAAAAGAAAGAAAATTTCATACCAATTTCTCCTATGAGCATTGATGAAAAAAATACTCAATAAAATACTCAAAAACCAAATTCAAGAAAACATCAAGGGCTTCATCCCAGGCAAGCAGTGGTGATTCAATATAAGGAATTCCATCAAGGTAATCCACCATATAAACAAACCAAAAGAAAAAAATCCCACACGATCATCTCCTTAGTTGCCAAAAAAAGCATTTGACAAACTCTAACATCTTTTCATGTTTAAAGCCTTGGAGAGATCAGGGATACAGAGCACATACTTAAACACAATAAATGCTATATACAAAAGCTGACAGCCAACATCAAATGAAATGGAGAGAAACACAAAGAAATTTCACTAAAATCAGAGACTAGACAAAGCTGCTCACTCTCTTCCTATCTCTTCAAAAGTACTTGAAGTTGTATCTGGGTCAATAAGTCAACACAAGGAGATCAAGGGGATCAAAATTGGAAAGGAAAAAGTCAAAGTATTGCTAGTCTCAGATGATATGATAGTATATATAAGTGATTCATAAGTCCACCAGAGAACTTCTGCATCTGATAAAAAAAAAGCCTTCAGCAAAGTGGCTTGATACAGGAATAAGTTAAAACAGTAGCTGTCCATATACAAATGACAAATGAGCTGAGAAAGAAATTAGGGAAAATAAAGCTTTTACAATAGCCACAATAATATAAAGTATCTTGGTGTATCTCTAACCAAGCAAGTGAAAGATTTGTATGAAAAAAAGACCTTTCAAATCTCTAAAGAAATTGAAAAAGATATCAGAAGAGGGAAAGATCTCCCATGCTTGTAGATTGGAAGGGCCAACAATAAAAAATTGTCATCTTACCAAAAGTAATATACAAGTTCTATGAAATTCCTATCAAAATACCCACAGAATTATTTACAGACCTTGAAAGATCAATACTTAACATCATATGGGAAAATAAATCCCAGAATAGCTAAAACAATAAAAGATTTTCTAGAGGAATCTCCATCTCTGATCTCAAGCTGTACTATAGACCAACAGTTATAAAAATGGCATGGTTCTGGCATAAAATAGGCTGGTTGATCAACAGAATAGAATCAAAGAGCCAGAAATAAAGCCACACATATATGGACACTTAAATTTTGTCAGAGAGACCAAAATTATATAATGGAAAAGAGATAGAATCTTCAACAAATGGTGCCTATCTAATTGGATTTCTGTATGTGGAAAAATGCAAATAGATCCATATTTAACACTCTACACAAAACTAAAGCCCAAGTGAATTAATGACCTCAACATAAAACCAAACACACTAAATCTGTTAGAAGAAAAAATGTGGATGAGCATTGAAACAGCAGACAACTTTTTGAACAGAATACCAATATCTCTGACTCTAAGATCAACCATTAATAAATGGAACCTCATGAAACTGAAAATCTTCTGTGAGGCAAAGGATACTGTCAACAGAACAAAACTACAGACTACAGACTGGGAACCTGTCTGTCTGTCTGTCTGTCTGTCTGTCTGTCTGTCTGTCTGTCTGTCTCTCTCTCTCTCTCTCTCTCTCTCTCTCTCTCTCTCTGTGATTTTAAATATTATATATAATATATATCAGATACACATATACATATATATGTATGTATATTTGACCTTTAGAATGACATGCAGGTTGTGGTCTAGCTTATCCAATAATATTTGCCTATGTACAGAAGATCTAAGACTCTTAATTGTTCACTCCTCAAAGCTGGATGTCTCAGGTACTATTAGGCATATTCTGGAATCCCAAGAAGTTGGTTCTAATGTTAGTGAAGGAATAGACTTGCTAGTGATGGCAGGGAAGAATCAAACAAAAAGAGAGAGCTTCTCTCTTAGTTCTTCTTTGTATAGGCTTCTAGGATAAAGTAAAGCCCAGATCATAGGTGGGTCGTCCCACCTCAAAAGAAATGAATTAAAGGTATGTCTTCCTACACAATGATCCAGATTAGAAGCAGATCATCCTATTTCATATGGTCCAATTAAGCAATTACATAACTTAAAATATTCCTCACAGATATGCAAGGCACTTTGGGGTTGCTTTTAGATATTTAGAAGTGGTCAAGTTGGCAAAAGGAATAGCTATCACAACATTAAAATCTGAGGATGGAAAATAGCTGTACAACCAAAACCAACCAAGAAAATTCATATTATATAATTTAAATCATTATGTGTGTAGTAACCTATGAACATGGTTTCCCTGTGTTCTTGGTGTCATCTTTCCTCCATTTAGATGCTTTTCAGCACAAGACTGGGTAGTACAGAAAGTCTAAATAAAAAACTTTCAGACATAGAGTCTTGTCCCTAGTTCTTTATATTATTTTTCTGCTTTTCTATTTGACTTTATGAGTTTAATGGAGCCCAGGGAAGGTAGGTAATGTCACTTGCCACGTGCTGGAAAGACTTCTCATCTTTGCAAGTTTGCAACTAGGTGAAATGAAAATTTGTTTTCGGGCAGGAGAAAACTATCACTTTTGTTCTGACATGGATTAATTTCTATACACCTTTCTTCTTGTGGCATAAGTCATTACATAAAAATACTTAATTGACAGTGTTAACACAACTCTTTGGCTATTGACCAGAAAATGAATTTTACTTATCTACCCTTTATATCTGTGATTAGTCAAACTTTGGTATGTTGTGATCTCAACGTGCAGAGTATGCTTTTTTAAATTAAATTTGTCCACAAATTATTTTTATTTGTCTGTCCTTTTATACTACAGTAAATAAAATGTCTATGCTCGTTTTCTTTCTTTTTTTTTTTTTTTTTGGTTTCCGAGACAGGGTCTCTCTGTGTATCCTTGGCTGTCCTGGACTCACTTTGTAGACCAGGCTGGCCTCGAACTCACAGCGATCCGCCTGCCTCTGCCTCCCGAGTCTATGCTCGTTTTCATTTCAGTGTGTTTTGGTCATGGGGGAAGTGACCCTGAGATCACACTCCTATCGGAGGAATTATTGGCAGTTGATGACTATTTAAAGACGTATACTTTTCTTTGACAAGTGACTACTGATAGGTTATTAATACCCTAGTGGATAGCCAACATAGTCAATGCATATAAACAGCATTAAGTGGACTCAGGGGTTATTACCAACAATAAAGAAAAGGACATAAACCTGGAAGGAAGATGAAGTAAAAACATTAAGGCTACTTGGAGGGAACTAATAGTGGATTGATAATATCAACACACATTGTACAAATGAATGATACTTTCAAATGATAAATATCATTTTACAAAATCGTTGATATAAAACAAGACAAAGAAAAGATGAGAATAAAATTCAGCTTTTGGAATTACCTTTAATGGCATTTAAAATTATTACTATGTATTCAAATAATTAATAAAAAGATAAGAACTCAAAAAATAAAACAAGAAGATATTAATACTCATCTATTAAAATGATTAAAATAATAAACTATGACAATACTGAATATTGCAAAGGGTAGAACACTAAAATAGGAGAAAATATAATTTATTTCTGAGGGAATGTAAATGATGCAAACAATTGGTAGAGAATTTGCTAGTTTCTTACAGTAGTAAACAGCCTTATATATCAACTTATCTTCTTGATATTATTGAGTAATTTGAAAAGACACAGATTATTATTGTTGACCCTTTTTCCTAACCCTCCAGTGTTATTTATTCAATTTAGTTACAATGTAAAAGCACTATACTTCAGAGTTTAACTTTCTGATCTCCTTTGGTATGCACAGAACATTTGACAATGTCTAAAGGTTTGAATGATGGGGAGGAGAGACTGGCATGGAATAAGAAGGGGCCAGGCATACTATATATTCTTTTCAACACAGGGCAACAGCACCACAATAAAAATGTAGGTCATTCAAACGAGTTCAGATTAGAAACTTGATTTATCTGTACAAGAATGTGAAAAAGGATAAGGGAAATAAGACTTAGTAGAGTCTTTCCTTATGTCTAATAGAGTTTTAATATGCCATATGCATAATGCTTATATCAAAGCCACAATGAGATATGTATTTAATTTTATTTAATAATTTTATTATCGTTTTTTCAGAATGAGGCATTAACACACTTTTATGAGCAAGAACTTTACCATTAGTCCAAAACTCAAGGCCCCTTTACCCTGAGTCTATTTTATAGGCTTACCTAAGAATATGCTGATATAATTATAGATATTCAAGGGTCAGGGAAGTCTACAGTTCTTTAGGGGATGAAGTGGGAATAAACCCAAGGTTATTTGAGGGACTGTTCCTGTCATTTCAACGTCTTTGTAGAACTTTTTTTGGATAGCGTTTAACCATTGTGTGGCCTAATGTGTATTACTGCAATCAGAGATGCTCATAGGAAAGCTACAAGTGTCAATTGAATATATCTCTGGAAACTGTTCTTATAGAGTTGTACAAACCATACAGGAGAAGGATGAAGAGGAACACTCACAACTTTGCCAAAGGGACTCGGTACTCCTGGTGGGAAATCATAAATTGAGCAGAACTTTGAATCTCAAAAGCTCCACTTTTAGTTCTGTGTCACTGAATGCAAGCACAGGCTCAACTAATTAAGACTCTCCAGGCACACATCCAGCAGGGAGGAAATCATAAAGAAGAGAATAATTTTTTGTGATTCTAATGAATTTTCTCAGAAACCTTGGCCTCAAAATAGATATTCTCATTTGAGTGAGGCAAATCTTTGGAGACTTACATAGATTGCTATTTTTATTTTGTGTATGTGAAAAAACTGGCAGGAAAATTTCAAACAAAAATTCCCTGTGTATCTCTTCTAAGAGTTCATAAACACATTTATGTTAATGTCTATAACTTTTTAAAAATTTGTGGATACTTGTCTCTCTCAATACAGTAAGAAGGAAGGCTCTAAGAACTTCAAAAATAAAGAAGGCTCCAAGTGAACAAATGTAAGTACAAAATTATCTTTGCTTGACTAATCTTTTCAGGTTTAATTTTGAGTAAAAGAAAGAGATGGAATTACAATTAAAAATCAGATGTTTTTCTGCTTGCTTTCTGGACAGATACACATATTATGAATAAGATAAGGAAGAAATAGGGACTCTTCAGAAGTCAACATGAGTAGTTGGAGACTTTTGTATGGCTTGATAGATTTTGCTTAAACCCTATCTTATAAACTAATAATTTTATCTTATTCTTCTAGAGTCAAAGATGAGCTTCTTGCTAGTGTCACCTTATATTCTTACAGATGTTGCCCATGAAGCCAACAGCTACAGAAAATGTCTCTTCAGTATCTGAATTTATTCTTATGGGTCTGACAGACCAACCTGAGCTCCAGCTGCCCCTGTTTTTCCTGTTCTTGGCAAACTATACAGCCATAGTGGTGGGTAATTTGAGCTTAATGAGTCTTATCTTCCTAAATTCACATCTCCATACTCCCATGTACTTTTTCCTTTTCAACTTATCATTCATTGATTTTTGTTATTCATTTGTTTTCACACCCAAAATGCTAATGAGTTTTGTTTCAGAGAAGAATATCATCCCTTTTTCAGGATGCATGACTCAGCTGTTCTTCTTCTGTTTTTTTGCCCATTCTGAGAGCTATGTGCTGACAGTCATGGCCTATGATCGTTATGTAGCCATCTGTAAGCCTTTACTGTACAAGGCTATCATGTTGCCTAGGATCTGTTGTCTGTTGATGTTTGGTTCCTATTTGATAGGGTTTTCTAGTGCCATGGTCCTCACAGGCTTAATGACTAGGCTCAACTTTTGTAATAACAACATCATCAATCACTATATGTGTGACATCTTCCCTGTCCTACGGATCTCCTGCAGTAACACGTATGTCAATGAGCTTGTGAGTACCGCTGTTGTGGGCACAGCTATCATTTTATGTAGCCTCATTATCTTAGTTTCATATGCTATGATCCTTTACAATATTATTCATATGTCATCAGGTAAGGGTTGGTCTAAAGCCTTGGGCACTTGTGGCTCTCACATCATAACTGTTAGTTTCTTCTATGGATCTGGGCTGCTTGCTTATGTCAAGCCATCATCTGCTGAGACTGTGGGCCAGGGGAAATTTTTCTCAGTGTTTTATACATTTTTGGTGCCGATGCTGAATCCTCTCATTTACAGCCTCAGGAACAAGGATGTCAAGCTTGCTGTGAGGAAAACCCTGAAGAGAATGACAAGTTAACTGAGCCAGTGGTGCTTCCCATAGCCCTGTGCCCTTTGGTTTGCTGTGCCTTTTTCATTACCTGTCTTTATTATTTTTCTTTCTCCTCTTATTTCTAAAATATCAGCATGATTTCTATTGTATGATCCTTTTTCTTCTCATCATGACTTGTAAATCTCTTTGTGACTGTTTGGGCACTTTATATTCTCAGATTTGAGCTGGTGTTAATTATCTGTGTCAGACAAAGACATTGTTGGATTATATATTTTCACCTATGCATTATTTGTATTCCATTTCCTTCACTTTTGAAGCCATATTTAGAACTATTCTGCAATTTGACAGTTTTATTACCTACAGATGTATTTTTAAAAGCTAAAGATACTAAAATTGGGGGTGCAGCAGAGCTGCCAAAATTGCAGGAATTATTCAGTGTTTCTTTGAGAATGGTTCTTATTCTAGGCTTTCAGCTTCAAACCTGTGAGAGAAGTCTGTAATTCAAAGGAGTTAGATTTTATTTTTTAATACTTATTTGAATATGTATTAGGCCTAGTTCTCTGTTCAATACCTCACATTTATCAATTCTGATAATACATTAGGATATTTATATTTTGTTATGAATTAAATTGAAATTGTTACTTTCTTTTCCCTAATATTAGGATATGCCTATGATCCTTTTTAAAAAACATATTTTCTTGACTACAGAACAAAGAAGAAAGGGTCATGGTAATGTCTATATTTTTTTCTCCATTGCCTCAAATGGATGTTATGTTGTAAAAATAATTAATGGACTAATAAATAATAAATAAGTAAATAAAGGAGGAGGCAACTTACTCATGAAAAACAGAACCTTCTGGGTTTAATGCTTAGGGATATAGTCTATACATGTCCCTGATTGTGAGTTCAACTCCAGAGAGCAAAAGAAATCTCTACTTTTCATCTCTGTCTCTCTGCATTTCTCTATATTGTTGACATGTAGATGAATTTGTATGACTGTACAACAAATGAAGAGTAACCCAATTTAATATATCATATATCTTATGAAGAAATATATATGGGGAATAGAACAGATAACTTAATGTATAAAGGCACATGCTATTCTTGTAGAAGACCTAGGTATGGCTTCCAGCCCTTACAAGGTAGCTCACAACTATCTGTAACTACAGTTCAAAGTGGCTTTAGCTCTTTCGGTCTCCATGTAGCACACATACATACATGCAAGCAAAAATAATCATACACAGAAAAAACACATCAAAGAAAAGAATTAAATTCATAGAAAAGAAACAGAATTCTGAAGAAACAGGGTGGACTTCAGGAGACATGTTCTCAATGATGGTACGATGGGGGATTTAAAAAATATGGACTATTACGGAGATTGAAGATTCTATAAAAATATGGACTACGGCAAAGATTGGGTTGTATAAGACTTTAGATGACTGCTACAAGGAACTTATCCATAAATATTTGAAGTACAAATAAAAGCATGCATGCATTTCTACAAAAGCCTCATATTAATGTGTCACAAGCATTGTGACAAAAACCACATTTCATGTTGTTTTTTTTACATTAGTGATTGTTTTTTTCTGGTATAATGGCACTAGGAAATTTGGATAAGCCTTCCTAGTGAGGCATGTAACTATTTCCAAAGTTAATATGTACTTTAAGAAGTCTGTTACATGTTATATCTTTATTTGGACAGAAAATGATTTAGTCATAAAATACAGAAATGGAAATTTGCATTATATCTCACTTTTTTGCTGTGTCTCCTGGGCAGAAAATACATCCTTAGTGCTCATCATGACCATGAATGAGTTAAGGGCAGATCCTTCTCCGTGAATGTTGTGATGCTTCTAAGAAAACAATAATCAGGTCTACTTACTCCGGATGGGGAACCAACAGCATACCAAAGAAATAATATGGCACAAGTCTGGCTTGGTGGAATAATGCTTACTTTGAGGTCATTTATGCAGGCATAGGTAAGAAGTTGCTGGCAGGAGTTTGAGAGATGCATAGGCAGGTGCCTTTAGTGAAGAAGCCACAGAAGCACGGTGATTCATTAAAGCTGCCTCACTGAAGCTCAGTGTTCAACTTACAGTCATTTCCCTACCTTCTGCTTTGTCCTAGAAACTGTGTAGTGCTAATGTGTCCTCATGGCACTGCCTTGTCAATATGACATGTTTTGCAAGCTTCCAGAGTATTATAAGCCTCTTTCAAGAAAGAATGATTCAATATTGAGAATGTGGCTACAAAATATTGAATATGTTCTGTTCAGGTACAGTAAATCTTTAAACTGTTAATTTCTATCTTGATAGTTGAAGGATTCCAAGAGATTTTGTTTGGAAATATGGGCTTTAAAATGTCTGTTAAAAACTTTAAGTCAACTTAGTTTACGTGATTGGTGTCAGACAGTTAAGCATTTGGATTTATTTTAATATTAAATCGATTACTAAAATGTTTAGTTATTCAGTATCAACTACTGTTCTTCCATTTTATTCATTACAGATCATGATAAAGAGAGTTGAAACATAGTTTGAAATTTCGAAGATATACACATCTTAATAGGCAAACAACATTTACTAAAGACATAGATTAAGATGTGTAAGACACATACTATAAAGCTTTGATTCTTAACCAGAAAGTGAATATGAGTTACAAACATACAAACTGTGGACTGAGTTCTGTATTTTGGTCAACAGGATAGCCTGGTGCAGAACAAACCAGCAAAGTATCTGGATCAGTTCTGTGGAAGAAGCAGGCTTATTTTAAATTTCTAGTTAGATATATTATCCCAAGAAAATGAAATGATTTACTATTTCAATAAAATATATTTTAAATAATATTTGTTCTTAAGATACTAGCCAGTGATTTATAAAGCGGCATAAGCATAATGTTAGCTAATACAAGCTTATTTGATAATTACTGAAGGTTTCAAGGTGTTATGTATGTATTTGTTAAATTATGTATGTATCTACACACACTGCTTATATTATTCTGACATCATTAGCTCTTCAAATGTATAACAGAAATTAGGAAAACTGGTGCCACAACTTTATATTAACATATATTAGATTCATATTGAATCTCTTTCACAGACATATTTAATTATATTGATTCATGAAAATTCAGTATCATCAACATGAAGACAATGTCCATATGTTAAGCTGTCAGTGGGAAAAAAGTAATTAAAAGGTCTCAGAAACATATTTCTGCCCATGAACGGTGTCTGTTCACCCTCCTACTTCATTCCATCTTCCTAAGTAATTGAGATGTTTGTGGATTCTTGATTTTCTGCATTCATCAAAAGTTCCACATATTTCTCTCTGCAATTCTTACCCTGTTCTAGTTCATAAATAATCATCAGAATAGAGCTTTGGAATAATAACATCTATCTTAGATGAAGTAGTACTGGACCTAGGCTAGTCACATGTTACTGGGCACATTTGGCATTTCAGGTTAGTTGCTCTGGCAGTTTGTTGCCTAGAAAAGAGTACAATAGGATGAAGAGTAATGAAGGTAGATGTGCCATCACTCCATGGCTGTGTCAGGAGCAAGAATAATGCAGTAAAATGGCATCTCCTACTGTATTACAACAGCATAAGTAAAGGCTCATCCTATACCTGGCCAGCAGCTGTGGTGATCATGGAAGAGGATATATATGCCTTGGCTTCATTCGGGTGCTCAGAGATCATCAGCTTCATGTGCTGAGATGAGGTAATGGTGAGATGCCAGGCCAGTAATTTTAAGGGCTATCTCTAGAGACAGAAAATCCTACTTTTTTCTCCATCCATAGACACTTCTGTCATTTCTAGTTGGCATAGTTCTTCAGTAGCCTCCAAAATAGCTGCAGTGAGGGTATTCCTAGACTGAAGAAGTTGTCTGCGAATAGGTGGGTTTTGTGTGTATGAATGTTTAGAAATGCTTAAAGTTGATTTTAGATTGTCTGATATCCAGGGTGTTAAAAGAGTAAATGCTGTTTGAATGTGATTCTAGTTCAGTGTTCTAAATGGTTATAAACAATATTTCAAACATTGTCATTGTGTTGGGTCTTATCGATGAATGTAGTTACATCAAGCTTGTCGTTTTGTGCCCTTTGAACATCTCTAAACTAAGGGAAGAATGATGGTTACCAGAGTAAGGAAGAGATTCTTAGAAAGGAACACCAGAGGCCTTGGTCAAAATGTACAATTTATTTGAGAAATAATAAATTTTATTGTATTGTAAACTAAGAAACTAAAGCCAATAATCCTTTTTTGTGTATTTAAATGGCTGATAACAATAGATTTTTAAAAATAATCTCAGTCCAGATATAGGTATGTTATTTTGTAATATTTAAACACTCCACAATATTTACCTTCATTAATAATTTCACATTGCTTTCAAAATTTACACCATCTGAATATAACTTACATATGCAAATTATCATTTGTAGTGGTTATAAATAGTTTAGGGATATGAGCCCTAACATCAAAATCAAAATCTAAGTATAACACCCACATGGGGTCCACTTCACATTCTATTCTCTCCTTCGCCCATTTTCTTCCTTTCTCAACTTTATTTTCTTCCTCTGTTGTTTCTTGTCCTTTCTGTCTTTGTAGTAACAACTATCTTATTTCTTGTTAACAATTCCATTTGGCTTCTGTAAAACAGTCTTGAGTTGACATATTTTTCATAGTAAAGGAGATGCTGCAACTATCTGTTCACAGTTGCCAAACTTTATGTTTAAAAGCTTAAAAATTTATTCTATTTGCAATTTCACAGCTGAGCCTGCCACTTCTTATTGATGTTATCAGAAATCATAAAATACTTGCGTAGGCTTCAAGCAACTGATCATTCACAGCTCAGTAGCCAGAGCTAACTTCTCATCATTTTACGTCCCATCTCATAGAGCCAGTATGGAGGAAGCCTAAGGACTGTGCAGAGTGCTGTATGTGTCACAGTACCAATCTTACAGACATCTCAATGTAAGGGGTTCTTTTTTCCCCTCATTTCTTTGTCTGGGAGGAATTATATCTCCATTTTCTCCATGTTGTTTGCTGCATATCTTTAGAAAGATAACTTAGAACAAGGTCATTAATTCTTTATCATGAAATATGTAAAAGCGTATAATAACCTCCCAGTGATAAGCAGGCCAGATAAAAATTATGCAGGATTATGAATTCAGAATTCTTTTTTGTTCAATAGCCATTAGTTAGGCTGTACTTTGTTTCCTTTGAAGGCAGTTTAAAATATGGCTAATGTTTTAAATAAGCTTCGCAATACTTTGAAAGGTACGCAGTAAAGGATATCATTTATATTTTTTAAAATGTCCCTGTTTCTTGACTTATGTCTTTATATTCTGCCTTATGTAAGCATGATATTTTGTTACTGAAACTTTTGTTTCAATGTGTCTCCTTCCT
Organism: Acomys percivali; assembly: GCA_907169655.1. Lineage (NCBI taxonomy): Eukaryota > Metazoa > Chordata > Mammalia > Rodentia > Muridae > Acomys > Acomys percivali. The sequence continues at coordinate 94,840,126 of OU015749.1, forward strand.
CTAGAGGTTATGTTGCTTTCTATACTTTATGTTCACTTATCTATGGATAAATAATCATGATAATACACACACACACACACACACACACACACACACACACACACACACAAGCCAGAACACAGTCCAAGAATAAAAGTTGTGGGAGGGGAATTCAGAGTGCTCTTGGATCCTGTTGCCTGCTTTTTAATCACTTCCCCATGGCAGAACTGCATTGCCAGGCCACAAGGGAAGAGGATGTGCTCAGTCCTCCATGGCAGGACTGCATTGCCAGCCCACAAGGGAGGAGGATGTGCTCAGTTTGATAAAGTGGAGTGGATGGGTGGGTGGGTGGATGGATGGGTGGAGCTCCTTTATCTGAGGAATAGGGGAGGGAGGATGATGGAAGAGAGGGAGGGAAGGTGGGACTGGGAGGAGAGGAAGGAGGGAGCTAAGACCAGAATGTAAAATGAATAAATAAATGTTATTAAAAAAGAATATAGTTTACTTGGATATATTGTGATATCAAAGGAAAGTAATGTCCTTCAAATAGTTGTGGAATTATTATATCAGTGGTTGTCTCTTTTTTGGAAGGTGAGTATTATAGCACACATAATATATAGCTATATGAAACAATAAATTTCCTTCTTCAAACACCTGTGTGTTGAATTTTCTGCCACTATGAATGATAGTCAACAAAGAATGAGACTCAAGATCAGTTTCAACTTGATTTATGTGCCATGTGTTCAATGTGTATCATATATTTAGCAATGGGAATCTACTATCTATCTCTGGTAGGCAACCAATAGCAATGGCTATAACCTGTATTATTTGAGATGCCTTTGAGATCTCTCTGGCTCAAAGTTTATATGGTTCTATCTCATATTTGGATATTGGGTTCTTGTTTAAATGCTATGACTTCTGTATGCAGCATACTGTTCTTTGGACCTTTGTTCATTAAAATATGGATATATTTTAACTTTATTACTTGATATGAATTGAACTTACTTCTTTGCATAGTGGTTGAAGCAAGTTAAAAATTAAATTTCAGGTAATTTGATATAAAATTTGCCATGTATATAAATCAAAATTATTCATTAGAACATTGAGTTTTTAAGAACACAAAGGAAGGTTCAAGCTTTATCATCTTGGCTGGAAATGGAAATACAAATTCTTTGTAATTTTTGACAGGGCTCAAAGGACAAAAGTTTTCATATAAAGAGATTAACAGTTTAATTGTATCTGAGTATATCTTTCTGGCTTCTTTTTCTGTTTTTGTTACAAGAAAGAAGCATGAAGTAAATCACACAATGACAAAGAATATTTTTAAAATGTACATCTCATGAGAAACTTCTATCTACAATAAGTAAATAACACTAACCCAATCACAAAGAAACAAAATACTTATACATAGATAAAATCTGAATAGCCATGTCACCAAGGAAAATATGGGGATGGAACATTGACATTGGAAAAAAAACATACACTTTATTTGAAATTAGGAATCTACAAAACAAAAAATTCAATATATTACATCTATCAGGATGACTAAACCTGAAATAAAAATCCTGACCCTCAAATTTCCTACTATTTAAAAAGATCTAGAACAATGTAAAATTTTATTTGCTCTTTATGATAATTTCAAAGAGAGACATTTTGGAAGAGAGTATGGTAGTTTTCTTTAATAGAAGAAGATTTGCTTCAGACAGTGTATTTTGGTCATGCTATAACCTCCTGTAATTCTTCTCAGATCCTCACATCTTCCTACATACCCAACTTTATTCTTCCCCTCCCAAAAAATCCAAGTTAAAACCAAACCAAACCAAACTGCCACCACTACAAACAACAACAAAAACCAAAACAAATCATATTCGTATCTCAAAGTCCTTCTGCTCCTAGATACTTGATAATGACTGGTTTGAAAATAAATATACCCTGCCTACAAGATGTGCAGGGATAAAAGATGGACAGAGATTGAGGAAATGGACAAACACGAGTGGCTCAACTTGAGACCTATCCCATGGAAAAGAGCCAACCCCTGTCCCTATTAATGACACTCTGCTATGCTTACATATGGAAGCCTAGTATGACTGCCCTTACAGGCTCCATCCAGGAGTGCATTTAAACAGAAGTTGAGACTCACAGCCAAACATTAGGTAGAGCTCAGTGTGTCTTGTTGGAGGCAGCAGAAGAATAGAGGGACCCAGAAGGGACAAAAATTACACAAGAAAACCCACAGAGTCAACTAATCTAGGATCAAGGGACCTCATGGACTGAACCACCAACCAAAGAACAAGCATGGACTGTATGTAGGCTCACTACACACTTGTAGCTGATAGGCAGCTTTGTCTTCATGAGGGTCCCCTAGCAATTAGAACAGGGGCTGTTTCTGACATGGACTCTGTTCCCTGCTTTTGGTTCACTTTCCCCTAGCTGAGGTGTCTTGTCTGGCCTCAGTGGGAAAGGGTGCACTTATGATGACACTTGATGCGTCAAGGGTGGGTTGGTGGGGAGAGGGGGCTCCCCTCTTCTTAGGAGAAGGGGAGGAGGGAAATGGGAAGAGAGGCTGGGACTTGGAGGAGAGTAGGGATGGGGTTGTGATCAGTGTATAAAGTGAATAAATAAATTAATAAAAAAGAAAATAAATTACCACAGAAAGCCTGCATATGAATGTAGCAGCTTTACTTATGTTTGCCAACACCAACAACAAAGATGTTTTTCAAAAGTTGAGTTGATAACTAAACTGTAATACATTCCATATAAGGAAGTTGGAAGAATTAGCTATTAAGCACTGAAAAAAAAATGTGGAGGAGTCTTAAGCACACATTTCTGAGTGGAAAAGCCAACCTGCCTAGGCTACATTATAGATGAGTCCAGTGGCCCTCTATGCGGAGTAGATAAATTCTCAATGACCATACAAATAATAATGGTTGCTAGGGATTAGGAGGGAGCAGAGAAGGAATAGGAGAAACACAGTGAAGTTGTAGGGCAACAGTACTATTCTGAATGAGTCTGTGGTGTTGTGTACATGACGCCATGTTGTTTGCAAGCCTTGGAGAATCTTATAGCAAAAAGACAAAGAGTGCATTGTCTTGAGGTTCTCTGTTAACTATGTAGACTAATTGTCTTCAGTAAGGAATTTAATGGGTGTAAACAAACTACTTTCACCATGTTTGTCCCCATGCCATCTCTCTTGAATCTGTCTTCTGCACAGGACATAAAACATGGTATCTCTCTGAATCTAACATTTCACTTTACTTGATTAAAACTTCCATGCTGTTTCCTTCAAATTTTACAATTTAGTTCTGAATAACACTCTGTCATGCATCCATAATAACTTTTCTTTATCACCTCCTTCAGTTCTATGCTTCTATGCTGGCTCCATAACTCAGCTACAATGAAGAATTTATGGGTAAACATGGGTGCGCAGGTATAGCTATTGAACTCCAGGAGTGACAAAACAGGATCTCATGATGCCTCTGTTTTAAGTTCTTCTGGAGGAATCTCCACATTAATTTCCATATTGTCTGAATGAATTTACATGTCCACCAGTTCTGTATAATAGTTACTCTCTCTTTACACCCTAGCCAGTGTTTTTTCTTGTGGACAGACATTCTGAATGGAGTAAGATAGAATTGTCAAGGGGCTTATTATTCTTTTTGGTTTTTTTTTCTTCCTGACACCCCAACGGGGACTTACTCTGTAGTCCAGCTGTCACTAAATTTGTAGAACTCCATCTATTTCCACCTCCCAAGTATAAGAATTGCAGATTTGAGACCCCATGTGATGCTTCAATATGTTTTGATTTGAATTTTCTCCACACGGCTCAGGATAGTGATTATTTTTTTCAGATATTTATTAACTATTTGTAACTCATTAAGGTCTAGCTTTTCAATGTATCTTCTCATTTAATTATTTCTTTGTTTATTTTTTGCAACAAAGAGGATCAAAATAAGGGTCCTATGAATGCTAGGCAAGCATTCTTTCAGTGTGCTGCATTCTCAGCCCTCACTTGTCCACTTCCTGATTAAATTATTATATTTTGGATTTTAGGCTTTTGCATTCTAACAATTGGCAAATATTTTTTCCATTCTGAATGCTATCTTTTTTCTCCATTAATTTATTTTCTTGTGAAGGAGCTTTTTAGTTTTATGTATTTCCATTCATTAATTCAATTGTTTTCTGTGCTATTGGGGTTTTATTCAGAATGTTATTGCCTGTGCTCAGATCTCAAAGCATATTCCTGATATTTTCCTCTTGAAATTAAAAATTTTCAGGTCTTATTCTAAAGTGTTTTTATTTTAATGTTTGAATTGACTTTTGTACATAGTAATAGATGGGATCTATCTTCTATCTTCTATATGTAGATATGTCTTTTTTTCCAACAGCATTCCTTGAAAAGGTTGCCTTTTCATCAGTATAAAATTAGAGCCATTTTGGTAAAACTTAGAGGACCACTGCTGTGCAACCCAAACATACATTTATTTATTTATTTATTTATTTATTTATTTATTTATTTATTTATTTATTTACAGCGTGATCCCAGCCTCTTCCCTCTTTTCCTCCCCGTCCTACCTTTACACCCTCCATTCTACCCTCTCATTCTTCTCAGAGAATGGGAGGCCCTCAAGAGGTACAAATCTACCCTGGCACCTTATGTCACGGCAGGACTAAGTGCATCCTCTCCCATTGAGGCCAGAGAAAGCAGCCCAACTAGGTGAAAGAGACCCAAAGGTAGTCAACAAAGTGTCTTTACTGCTATTGTTAGGTAAGCCACATGGTCAAAGCTGCACATCTGCTACATATGTGCCATATGTGTAGGGAGTCTAGGTACAGCCTGTGTATGCTCTTTTTTGATGGTTCAGTCTCTGTGACCTTCCATGGGCTCAGATCAGTTGACTCTATGGCTCTTTTTGTGGTGTCCTTGACCCCTCCAGCTCCATCTATCCTTTCATCCACTCTTCCACATAACTCCCAAAGATCTGCCTATTGTTTGCCTGTGGATATCTGCATCTGTTTTCATCAGCTGCTATATAAAGCTTCTCAGAAGATAGGGTCCTATATGCAAGCGTAGCAGAATATCATTAATAATGTTGGGAGCTGGTCTTTCCTATGGGGTGGATCTCAAGTTGTGTCAGCCATTGGTTTGCCATTCTTTCAATCTTTGCTCCATCTTTACCCCTACACTTCTTGTAGGTGAGACAAATTTTTGGTCAAAGATTTTATGGATGGATGTCTCCCTTCCTCTACTGGAAATCTCACCTGGCTACATGTAGTGGCAACTTTAGGCTTTGTATCCTCCACAGCTAGGAATCTCAGCTAAGATGATCTCCATAGACTCCTAGGAGCCTCTCTGTCTCAGAGATGCCCCCACTGATTTTAGTTCATTTTCCTTGTCCTTCCTATCCTGCCTACTTTTTCCTCACCTGATATCTACCCCTGCTATCCTTTCTACTGCCTCTTCCACCCACATCCCTCCTTTCCATCTACTTCAGATGTCTATTTTATTTCCTCTTCGGAGATTCAAGTATCCCCTCTTGGACCTTCCTTAGCTTCTTTGGACCTATGGATGGTAGCATGATTATCCTGTACTTTATGACTAATATCCACTTATACATGAGTACATCCATATTTGTCTTTAAGGGTCTGGGTAACTCAGTGAGGATATTTTCTCATTCTATCCATTTGCCTGCAAATTGCATGATGTCTTTGTTATTAATATCTGAGTAGTATTCCGTTGTGTAAATGTACCACATTTTCTGTATTTATTCTTTGTTTGAGGCACAACCAGGTTGTTTTCAGTTTCTGGCTATTGCAAATAAAGCTGCTATAAACATAGCTGAGCAAATGTCCTTTCTGTATGGTCAAGCATCTTTTGGGTATATATTCAAGTGTGGTATATCTGTGTCTTGCGGTAGATCTAGTAACAATTTTCTGAGAAGCTTCCAGATTGATTTCCACAGTGGTGTAACAAGCTCACACTCCCACCAGCAATGGAAGAATTTTCCTCTTGTTCCACATACTCACCAGCATATGTTATCTATGAATTTTTGATCGTAGCCATTCTGATGAATGTGCGATAGAGTGATGAATAAAGGAATTTTAAGTGCTTCTCTGCCATTAGAGATTCCTCGGTTCAGAATTCTCTGTTTAACTGTTCACTCCATTTTTTATGTGGGTTTTGTTTGGTTTGCTGGCAATTAATTTCTTGAGTTCTTTATATATTTTGGATACTAGCCTTCTGTTGGATGTAGGGTTACTGAAGATCTTTTCCCATTATCTAGCCAGCTGTTTTGTCCCATTGACAGTATATTTTGTATTGAGAAGCCTGTAATTTTATAAGGTTCAATTTATTTTTATGGATCTTAGATCCTTTGGTGTTTCTATTCTGTTCAGAAAGATGTTTCTTGTACTAATGAGTTCAAGGTTATCCACCATTCTCTCTTGTATTAGCTTTAGTGTCTGGTATATGTTGATATCTTTGATCCACAAGCCCACAGCTGATAAATACCTTCACCAAAGTGGCTAGATACCAAAGTAACTCAAAATAATTAATAGCCTTCCTTTATACAAGTGACAGGCTGAGAATAAAATTAGGGAAACAACACCCTTCACAATAGCCACAAATAATGTAGAATATCTTGGTGCAACTCTAACCAAGGAAGTGAAAGACTTGCATGACAATAAATACAAGTCTTTGAAGAAAGAAATTGGAGAACATATCAGAAGATGGAAAGATCTCCCATGCTCATGGATTGGTAGGATTAAAATAGTAAAAATGGCCATCTTACTAAAAGCAATCTACAGTTCAATTCAGTTCTCCTCAAAATTCCAATACAATTCTTTACAAACCTTGAAATAGCAATCCCTAACTTTATATGGAAAAATAAAAAAACCCAAGATAGCTAAAAAAAAAACTCTGTACAATAATAGAACTTCTGGAGGCATTACCATCCCCAATTTCAAGTTACACTAAAGACCAACAGTAATAAAAGCCACATAGTATTGGCATAAAAACAGACAGGTTAATTAATGGAATCAAATTCAATTGAATTGAATAAAGGACACAAAAATCAACCTACACACCTATACACACCTGATTTTTGACAAAGAAGCCAAAACCATACAATGGAAGAAGGAAAGCATTTTCAGCAATTGGTGCTGGTCTAACTGGATGTCTGATGTAGAAGAATGCAAGTAGATCCATATTTATCACCCTGCACAAAACTCAAGTCCAATCTGTCTTTTATGAACCTTATTTCATAACTACAAAGAGGAATATGGAGCTATAAATACAAATAAAGGTCAGGCAAATTATGTCACTTCTTACCAGATTCATAGTAAGAAAGCTCAGAAGGACTTAAAGTACTTTAATTTTTTTAAAAAAATCTATTCTTTGCAAAATCTCTGTTGAAAGTAAAAGTATTATGTACTTATTAATGAAGTTCCAGAGGATTTCAGAAAGTCCTTAGAAAAGACAAATCATTATATCCTTGGCTTTCCTCGATTAGATTTGTTCTTACATAATGAGAACATTCCCAAAGGACTACATACAACTCTGCCTTGGAAAATAGCTGGTCCTGGAGGGAAATTAAATTAAGCAGAACTTCAAATCCCCGAAGATTCAATGTTAGGTTTCTGGTGTCTATTGTATATAGGCTCAGAAGTTTTTATTATTAAGGGTTCCTGAAAGATGAGAGGACATCATAGAGGTGAGAATAATTTTCTGTGCTGGTCAATTGAATAGACTTAAATGTGAATGAGATGATGTTTGCAACTTCATGCATGTTTTCTCCCCATCATGTAGGTAAGGAGAAAAATCTAGCTAAGTTCTCAAACTGAAATCATGTCATTGCTTCCAATATACATGTTTTAGAAAGTCAGAGACAGATCTGTTCTGGTATGTGTTAACCCTTCTCAGCAGACATCAGGCCCGTTAGGACTTTGGGTAAGCAGGGATTTGTGCTTCAACAGCAATGAAGCTTCCAGGAAAAAAAAAAAAGGTAAGCCCAGAGTGCCCATGTTTTGAGAATTTCCCTTGAAATGCAAAACAATATAAATCATGGAGGAAGACATTGGATTACTTCTTTTAGCTCCAATCATTAGTAGAAGGTAAAGAATGGAGAAACGTTCAGCAACACTCCACTCAGCATTACCTCAGGGCAGAATCACTCATTGTGGGTGGGCAATTGAGGAAAAACATGGTAGTTGGTTCTTTGATGCCTTGCAGTGCTTATTTAGACAACCCTGAGATCAGAAACAAGGAACTCCAGCTCTTTCTCTGGGGTTAAGATGGAAGCTTCCTTGTTAAGTTTCCCTGATTCTCACTGATGTTTCTACAGATGCCACACATGAAGCAAATGACTATGAAAAACGACTCTTCAGTATCTGAATTCATTCTTATGGGACTGACAGACCATCTTGAACTCCAGCTGCCCTTGTTTGTCCTGTTCTTGGTGAACTATATAGCTACTGTGGTGGGAAACTTGAGCTTAATGAGTCTCATCTGTCTGCATTCACATCTTCACACTCCAATGTACTTTTTCATCCTCAACTTGTCCTTCATTGACTTCTGCTATTCTTTTGTGTTTACCCCCAAAATGCTGATGGGCTTTGTATCAGAAAATAATGCCATCTCCTTCACTGGATGCATGACTCAGCTGTTTTTCTTCTGCCTTTTTGTTAATTCTGAATGTTATGTGCTGACAGCTATGGCCTATGATAGGTATGTGGCCATCTGTAGGCCCCTGCTCTACACACTAGTCATGTCTCCCAGGGCTTGCTGTCTCCTAATGCTTGCTGCACACTTGATGGGGCTTTCTTCTGCTATTGTTCACACAGGGTGTATAATTAGGCTCAGCTTTTGTGATTCAAAAGTCATCAACCACTACATGTGTGACACTTTCCCCCTCCTTGAGCTCTCCTGTGGTAGCAGCCATGCCAATGAGCTGGTGAGTTCTGTTTCTGTGGCTGTAGTTGTTGCTGTGTCTAGTCTCATTATTATATCTTCATATGTTTTGATTCTTGTTAATGTTATTCATTTGTCGTCATCTAGGAGTTGGTCCAAAGCCATGAGCACATGTAGTTCTCATATAATAACTGTTGCCATGTTCTATGGATTTGGTCTGCTAGCTCATATTAAGCCATCATCGGCAGAGTCTGTGGTTCAGAGGAAATTTTTTTCAGTAGTTTACACTTTTTTGCTGCCTTTGCTGAACCCCCTCATTTATAGCCTTAGGAACAAGGATGTCAAACTTGCTGTGAAGAGAACACTGAAGAAAATTACAATCTAAGTGAATGAGTTATGTTGTCAGCATCATCCATGTCTCAGATTTGGCTTTCTCTTTACTTCTGTTCCCTATCGACTTCCTTCTAGGATGTACTTTTCTTCTTTTCATTTTTCTTTCTATAATATGTATAGATTAGGGAAGGAATACTTATACTCTAATAGTTTTCTTCTTCTCCATGAAATATAGTTACATTTTTCATCTCTCTACATAAAATGGAGCTACTATCCTGTGGAATTATTCGTGGCCTGAAGACCTGTCTTCTGTGTGAACATGGCTTCAACTTACTGCTGTACTCTAATCAGATAGAGACCTTGGGATGACATCTTTTTATATTGTTCTGTTATTTATTGATGTAGATAATTTTATCTATGTATATGGTATAATATCATTTGTACTCCATTTTCCTCCCTCCAACTAATCTTGCCTTCTGCCACCTCTGTATCAAATTCATGATCTATAATTTAATATATATATGTACATTTAACAGTATATTTGCATATATGTGCAAAGAAATCAGACTTAGTTTACTTAGTGTTATTTATATTTATATACTTTTAGGGATGAATGTTTGGGATCAGATAATCATCAGAGACCTCAAATCAGGAGAAGACTGATTTTTCCTATACTCAGTAGCTATTAATGCCCTGTAGCTCTTCATCTATGAGTGTGGCCTATCCACATTGGCATGTCAAATATTGCCATTGTTATTGTTATGCAAGTCTTGTTTAGGCAGCCATATTTTTGAGATCTCAAGGGTGAAATGCCCTATCATATAAAAAAGACAACATCTTACAGCAGACATCTGGTCTTCTGGCTCTTACAGTCTTTTCAGCCTTCATTCTTGATGTCCTCTGACCCTAAAGTATAAGAGTTATAGTCTATATGTATTCACTAGGGGTAGGAAGCCCATGACCAGTTGTTCTCTGCATTTGGTCAGTTGTGGGTTTCTGTAATGCTCTACAACGACTGGAAAAAGAAGTTTCTTTCCTGATGTTGAGAGCTGTATGTATCAGTAAGTATTAGGATACATATTTTGAATGCAGTAAGTAGTTATACTGGTTTTGGAAGTGGCAGCAGTAGGTTCTTCTCTAGGGTCCATGGCTAGGTTTCCAGCATCAGGCATCAATTTCCTCTATTATGCAGGCCTTAAGACATTTAGACAGCTGTTGGTTGTCCTCAAGACATATGTGCCATCAATGGACCCTTAGGGATATCTTTCAACGGCGGACATTGTTGTCATTCATCAGAGTCCCAGGTGGGTAGGAGCATCGATTATTTTCCCCCTTGTCATCTTATATTACACCTTTAGATACTCTCTGAGAGCTAGTCCTCACTTCAGTGCCAGGTCTGGAAAGCCTTCCTTTGAGTTTCTGTCGAAGAGAGTTGAAGATATTTACCCCAAATCATTTGGGACACTCCTGTGGCCCTTAGGTGCCTTTCAGAATTTGAAAGCAAGACTCTATTACTAATGACACCATGCTCTTCATACATAGAACTTGGAAGAAATGAGCTGGAACTGATAATTTTTTTAATCTTAAACTAACACTACTAATTATTTTTCTAATTATATTTTATTCATCCAAAGAACATCAGAGAGTTAATTGCTTTCCAAATAAATTTACCTATGTTTTGCTTTTCTGAAAAATTCTGCAGATCCATCTTACATGTTTCAGGGTACTAATTACTTGTACTTGCATTAAAAGAGAAAATGGATGATAACAACATTTATACTGTAGAGTCATCAATACTTTGAGAGAATTGTTCAGATTATAATAGATATTTCTTATTCTGGGTTTTTAGCTAGATGCCTTTTATGATACTACATGTTTTTGAATAATGTTTATTATTTTTCGATATGTGACGCTGGATTAAATTACCATTCTGCTCACGATTTTTATACAACCTAACTGACATGGCTGTTGTTAACTGACAATTAGCACTGACTATAAATGCAATTACAATTAGTTTTTATCTATATAAAATCTATCTATATAAATCATATATATATGATTTTCAAAGGTCCTGGCTATTGAACAGAGTATTACACATCATGTCAAGAGTTACTATTTTTCTCTTATTACATGATAGAATTCTCTTTGACTATAAAAAGGTACAATGCCAAAACCAAGCCACAGCTCAAGTTATATTCCATTGATCAAATATAAGCTTGTTCATAGTTTTAGGATTGTTCAGTAACACCAATATGTATATGTCAACATATGTGTAAATATATCAAGCTTATGTTCATATACATGTACTTATATCTTAAATAAGGGGCAATTGGAAATGTTTCTTTTAAGGTGTAAGTCTTAGTCTCCCACAGATTTGGGCCCAGGGGTCCCGCTCAAACTAAGGCACCAGCCAAGGACAATACAGGTGGTAAACTTTAAACCCCTACCCAGATCTAGCCAATGGTCAGAACATTTTCCACACTTGAGTGGAGAATGAGATATGACTTTCTCACATACTCTGGTGCCTCACATTTGACCATGTCCCCTGGAGGGGGGTGACCTGGTGGCACTCAGAGGAAGGACAGCAGGTTACCAAGAAGAGACTTGATACCCTATGAACATATACAGGGGGAGGTAATCGCCCTCAGGAACATTCATAGGGGAGGGTAATAAGGGGAAAATGGGAGGGAGGGAAGAATGGGAGTATACAAGGGATGGGATAACCATTGAGGTGTAACAAGAATAAATTAATTAAAAAATTTATAAATAAAAAAGTCTTAGTCTCCCATTTTTTATTTTCAAAAAGATACCTAAAATATTGTGCTACATGTCATATTTTAAAACATGCGATTAAAGATACATTTTCTTTTTCTGTGCTGTGGATGAGAAAATGATTATACACAGTTGATGGTATGAAAAACTATACAAAAATGCCTCTAGAATTCCAGTTTTAAACACTGTAAATTCCAAAAAGGAATAGAAGTATAGAAAGAATTGTCACAGAGTTGGTGAAACGTCTTTGGAGTTGTTTCATGAGTCAGAAAGTAGACGTTCAATGGGCATGGAAGGACCAACAAAGATGTCTCAAGAAAAAGATTATACCAGAACAGTGTTTGTCCAATTTCAACATGTAAACCACCAGCTGGGCAGTACCTGAGATAGCAGATGCCCCACAAGTGATGGCAAGGAGGTTCATTCACAGAACACACTAAATACCAAGGACCAGGCAGGAAATAAACACTGTTCTTAAAGTAGAAAGCAAGGTAATTATGAGTAATTATTGGCCTCTATTCTCTGTCACATATTCCATATCTTCATAGGAGTTTTCTAAGAACATATACACATCTCATACTTGTTACCACCTTATATATAAAAAATTCATTTCATGAGTTTCTTATGCATTATGGGAAAGATAGAGCACCAGAGGGAAAACCTCTTGATTGAATTTTCTTTCACCACTTAATTCAATTTCATAGAAATAAATTAACTATGCAGAAACGGGGAAATTCATTGACATATAAATTGGATAAAATGAACAATCCCAAGATACTTACACAGATTTATATAAATAAGCATTGTGCATAACATGGTTACTCAAACAGCTTAGCCTGTTCATTTTGGTAATTTGAGTTATGTCCTGGCCCAAATGGTTTTGCTACTGTAAATATGTGTTAATTTACTCCAGAATTGCCTTAATTATTTGTATCCATTTTCTATCTTGAAAAGACAACAGTGATTTTGATTTTTGTGCTAAAATTATTGTTATTAAAATGGAGAAATTTTGTGAGACACAAATATTGTATGTTCTGAATGTGTTGGTCATTTCCTTCTGTACCTGCAGGAAGCACATATGATTATTCCTACATAATTATATTCTATCCCATTTGAGGAAATATAAGAAAACAATGCTTTAGTTTATTTTTCTTATTTTCTCACTAATGCAATACTACTAAGAACATGGTAGTTGTTCAATTAAAGAAGAACTCTAAGTACATACTTAGGTACCTAGCTGATGGAGCTAGATAAAACACCTTAAAGATAACATATCTTTCCAAGTGAAGATACTTTTGTCTCTGGACTCAGATTTCATCCAACTTTAGTTTCTTATTCCTCCATTGTCTTGTAATTCTCTACATTGTGCAAATATGTGTATAACTGAGAATATAAAATTGATTAAAATCATGCATAAAAGTGATATATAACATTTACCAAAATGTCAAAAAAAAAAGAAGATTATATACAAGGCTTTGATGGCAGATTTTAAAAATGGTCATATCCTGAGACAGGAATGAATGAAGCAAGCAGGGTGATCTGTCCAGCAGCATTTCATTGATCTGTTTGATTAGTAATGCTTTTTCTGACATGAAAAAGCTGAGGAGTTTGGCTAAAGTTTTTTCTTTGTTTGTTTTTTTGTTTTTGTTTGGTTGAAGCACATTGTTTTTTCTTTAATAAATAGATGCTTTAAAAGTCCATAAGACATAATGATTTTATTAAAATGTAACATTGATTTGTTCACAATAAAGTAATAGAAAACTATATACTACATCTTTTTTTTCCTATACTATACACATGACACTGTCTCATGTTTATCACTATCTTTGTTTCATTGTTCTGGGAACTTCTCACATGGGTACTATATTTATTTCATTTTCCCATCCATTTGTTGTTTTCTATTCAGCTGGTATATTCTACATCTGACGGAGAAGAGTACCATGAAATAGCAAAACTATGGTTGCTTAAATGAGACCTGAAAAATGACAGCACCAATTGTCATGCGAAGGTGGATGGGAGACAACTCACAAGGTTCTACCTCTAGACAAAGAGCCACAGGCAAACAATGGCTGTTGAGAGAAGGAGAATCAGTCTTCTCTAGAAACAAGCCCCTAATAGGCTATCTTTATGTTCTCTACTTTTCCACGTTCATGTTTTTTTTCTCTTCTATTAAGCATTTTAACCTTAACATTGTTATTATTTGTTGAAAAAGCAGGATACACTGGGGGTACACCTATGCTTGAATTTGTACTCAGGAGGCTGACATATAAGAATCAAGACTTAAAATTCAGTCCTGAATAATTAGTGACACCCAATCCAGGTTGGATAAATAACAGAATGTGAAGGAAGGTTGTGAAAATATGAAAAACAAAACGTGGACCAAACACCCACTACCCTTTTACAGGCACATTTACCTGAAATATATGATCGCACATGCCCTGATATTTAATAAACAATGAACCACTTAGATGATGGGCATCACATTTCATATATTGCAGCATAAAACTACCTATCACCATATGAAAACACAATAGATGAAAAGAAGGCATCGGAGAAATACAAAATTAGCCTAAAGAAGTTCTGTAAATAGATTTACCACACATACAGTCAACTTCAATACTTATTCCAATTATTTCAAAATAGAAACCACAACCACAGTTGCTGATATCTTTCAGACTTGAGTGAATGTGGTCAGTAGTTTACTTCCTTCAAGGCAGTAAAAAATTAAAAGAGAAAACAAGACTTTTTTCTTGAAACTGAAGCAAACTACAGTGTCTAAAGACTTTCTCAAATCATTTACATGAATAGGATTTTTCTCTTGTATGAGTTCTTTCCTATTTCCTCACATAAAGATGATATATAAAGGCTTTAAAATATTTACAGGGCTAAAGGAATGGCCAAGGAGTTAAAACAAGTTCATCCCTAGAACCAGGGTCAGAATTTTGACAACCCTCTGTCATTCCTTCAACAAGAAGATCAAAGAGTCTAAAATTTTTGGAACCCAGCGTGCTTGCGCACATACACACATGAAGGCCCACTGTTATTATCTACCTAAAATTAAAACAAATTGTTAAACAAAATACGGTTTACTCATGAATGTTTTTCTTATGTAACCATTTAATCCTGTAACTTGGGTGTTGAGGCACCTAAAGGGTTAACTACAGAGGTTTTCTTCATCATGGATTGATTCATGTAACAGAAAACAAACATGTAGGCTTGAAGTCAGAAAAATCAGTCCTCCATTATTGATAGTATCATTTGGGGAGATTTAGGAAATGCTGCCCTGCTGGAGGAAATACATCATGTGGGCTGGGCTTGAGAGTTTACATCTACACATTGTTTAGAGTTCCCACTCTCTGCTTCACGCTGCGGGTTGAGTATGCGAAGTCTGAGCTTCCTGCTTTAGCTGCCACATGTGATACTTGTTACACTGCCACTTTCATGGTGATTCCACATCCCACTGGAAACGTAAGCCAAATTAAACGTTTTTTATAAGTTGCCTTAGACATCGTGTTTTACCACAGCAACGTCAAAGGCACTAATACACACCTATAACATTTTACACCTGGATGAGTTATTTCATTTAACTGAACATAATTATTAAAGGTGTTACCTTTTCATTTGAAGTTATAGGGCTTGGGGCCACATGAGTTGGCAAGTGCAAACAAAAGAAAGAAGGCCATCGTAAGGTTTGAGTGGATTGTTGACACTAGTCACATTTTCCCCCAGAAAAAAATAATCTTGTGTAATTGAATGAAAGTATGTTGGCTAAAGATCTTACTACATCCTTTATAGGCATAGATTCCCTTCTGTGTGAGTTTTTTTGTTTTTGTTTTTTGTTTTTTGTTTTTTGTTTTTTTTTTTACTTCTTCAAAGGCTATTGTGATATGCAAAGGCTTTAACAGATTGATTACACATGCAAGGTTTTACAATTGTATAAGGTGCCTCACATTTGACTATGTCCCCTGGAGGGGGAGACCTAGTGGCACTCAGAGGAAGGACAGCAGGTCACTGAGAAGAGACTTGATACCCTATGAGCATATACAGAGGGAGGTAATCCCTCTGAGGAACAGTCATAGGGGAGGGGAATAAGGGGAAAATGGGAGGGAGGGGAGAATGGGAGGATACAAGGGATGGGATAACCATAGAGATGTAACAAGAATAAACTAATAAAAAAAAAAGAATACCATGAAGAGCAAAACTTTACCACACTGATTACGTTTAGGTGATTTCTCTGCAATATGACTTTTCTCATGATTTTGAAGACTACTGCTACATGATTGTTCACATTACCTACTTACAGTGTTTGTCTCCAGTATGTTTTCCTTTATGTATTCATAGATAACTGTGTTGCGAAAAGGCTTTATCACATTAATTACATTTGTAAGGTTTTTCCTCCAATATGTGTTCTTTTATGTATTGAAAAATGACTGTGATGTACAAATATTGGAAATAAGCAAATGACACGTGTTCTAAGTACTATCTCTTTGTTATCAGCTTCCATTTAATATGGAGAAGACATAATGGCAGAAGTGTGAAATAGCTTGTCACAGTGCATCTGCAACCAAGAAACAAAGCCAGACACCAAACTTTAAGGCCTGCTCACTGGGACTCAGTTTGTCTAACAAGTCTTTACTTATTAAAGTATCTACAACATTCCAAAACAACACTGCCAGTTATGGTGACCAAGTATGGAAATATACAATATTGTGATTGATATTTAAAAGCAAACAACAACAAGAATCCATGCTGTCTTGATTTTTTTCTTTATGCTACTGCATTGAATGTTTCCACCTGGGATTATATTATTTCTTTGATTTTTTAAAATCATCTATATTTTCTCATGAAATAGTTAATGATCAAGTGAAACTAGTTATGTGGAGGTTGTTAAGTCATTCCTTCCCAGTGTACTTCATAAGAACAGAGTAGCTAGCCTTTCAGCACATGTGATTAAGATACATGGTATGATCTCCAGCACATCCCTGAGAGTAGAATGTTAAATTTTGAAGAAGCAATATCTGATGGATAAGTCCAAAATGAAAGCTTTCAGTAATAATTAAAATAATTATGTGTTCATATTATTACCTTCTGGTGTATACTAGGACTCTAGTTAGTAAGGGCAGTGATGGGCAGAAACTAGGCAGAATAAGACAAGGTATTGGTATAAGAGCAAGAAATAGCATAGTCGGGGGAAAGAGCAATAGCAAGTGGGAGTTAAATATTTTTAGAGTAAATGAAAATTAAAGTTTATTAGTTAGATGAGTAGGCATTTGGCAATCATAGGAGTCATAGTTATTCCAGCCTTTTACCTGCGTTTCACTGAATGTCTTCACTTTGACATTCAGAGTACTTGGTAAAAATCATATCCTATCAGCCTTGTCATGGGCCTTCTTAACGCTTTGTTTTAATTAAACAGTAGGATTCTCTTGGTCCACACAAATTCTAATCAGCTACTAGCACTGGCCACAAGGGTAAAAGACGAAGAAACATATGAACGAAGACCTATTACAATTATACCTGGCTTCTCAGCCAAGACTCTAAAAGCTCCAAATGCTTAAGGAATGTGATGCAAATTCATTTTTTCCTTTCTTCTGTCTTTTATTGGGTTACTGACATGGAACCCAGATTTTTAGGTTTCTATGGTAAATACCTTTATCATCTGACACATTCTGATGGCCTGACATTTTTCTTTTCATTTTTTTTTCTTTTCTTATATTTGTTCACTTTACATCCTGTGTTTTTCTGTACTTTCCTAGGAATATTACAGGACCAACAAGGAGACTGTGCTGCCTATCTACTACATCGGAGCAGAGGGTCTAAGTTCTCACCATACATAGTTCCTTGTTTGAGCATCAGTTTATGCCACACCCTCCTCTTCTGTCTGGATTTGTTGGCTTCATTGGTCTGCTTGTGGAGCTCCTGTCTCCTCCAGGACCTTCTATCCCCAAACTCTTCCATAAGGACTCCCTTTGCTCCACCCTGATATTTGGCTGTGAGCCTCAGCATCTGCTTTGATCCCCTGCTGGGTGGAGTCTTTCAGAGGACCTCTATGGTAGGTTCCCATCCTGTTCCTTCTTTCAACTGCTTCTGGTATCTATTATATTTGCCCTTCTGAATGAGAATTAAGCATTCTCCCTGGGGTCCTTCTTGTTGTTTAACTTCTTTAGGTCTGAGTACTGTTGTGTAGCTATCATGTAATATACACTTATTAGTGAGTATATATCACACCTGTCTCTCTGGATCTGGATTACTTCACTCAGGAACATTGTTTCTAGTTCCTTCCATTTGCCTGCAAATTTCATGTTTTCCTTGTTCTTAATATATGAGTAGTATTCCATTGTGTAAATGCATCAGAGTTGAGGGACATCTAGGTTGTTTCCAGATTGAGGCAGTCTGTGATTGGATTAAGCAGGATGCTGGAAAAAACATGCCACAGCATCCTTCAAATGAATCCTGTCAGGAACACTCCAACTTTATTCATGTCTTTTTTTTTTTTTTTGGTCCCTTTGTTCTGTAAACATATAAACTTTCTCAGGTAATATACATTTTTTATATAAATACATGCATGGATTCAGCAGTTTGCACAATTTAGTAGGAAATGGTTTTCTGCTCTTTGATCAGGTGAAGGCATCTGTATTTCTTTATAAGCCAGTCTGGAATGTAGAAACAAACTGTAATGGCAATTTTTATCTATGTCCCATGAAAAGATGACATAAGTCCTGAGTATTTTGTAGTCAACAAGATTTATTGGCTATGCAGAGACATCTTCTCATGTCTAAGCCAGTATCAGAGCTTTTCCCATGTAGAGAGATCAGCAATACATGATATTTGTTTTGTTGGTCTTGATTTCTCTCTTCCTGTCTGTAGAAAATATCTTCAGGAGGGGTTTCACCTGCTGAAGAAAGAAGGCCTAGGTTTCTAGGGGAGTGATATTGATCTTCTATTGAAGAATATCATCATATCTTTATTTTTACAGTGGTAAAATTGAACCACAGACTTACATATTATAGAGAAGAATTATACATTGATATAACCAAATCATATTTGAGTATACTTTACAACTATACATAAACAAGGGACAGAGAAGTCTACAGTTTTGTAGTTACAAAGTAAAAAAAAATGTCTATTTAAATGTATATTGATTTGCAATCCTCCTTGTGTTGATATTTTGTACACTGTTACTCATTGGTCTAATGTTTTATATTGTAATGATAGGAAAATTACAAATGGCAAGTGGGCATGTCCCTGGACATTTGTCTTTCAGGGCTGTGAGGAATATAATGAGGAAAATAAGAAAGAAGACTAGTCACAGCTCTTCCCTGAGGCTCTGGTACTCCTGCTGGGAAATTATATTATCTCTAAGCATTCAACATTAGTTATGACATTGGATGCAAAAACAAGCTCAGTGATGTCTACCCTCAAGGGAATCTCCTAATGTGGGAAGAAGTCCCATGACAAAAAAGAATAATTTCCTGGACTGGTAGTGCATTTTCTCAGAACCCTTGGTCTTATGAAACACGTTCTTGTTCAACTCAAGTGATGTTTTGGAGATTCATAGAAGATGATGGATTTCTTTCACATATATGAAGATGCATTTCTCATGAGGTTCTGAAATCCAGATTATGTTACTTTCCATTATAGTGCTCCTAGCATGTCCCAGGCATAACTATACCAATGACTAAAACCTGCTTCGTTACTGTCCACTTCAGGCCTCTCAGGACAGTGAAGAGGAAGACATCATGAGCTCTGATAGCAGGGAAGGCTCCTGAAGACAAAGGTGAACAATCCTTGTCTTGACAATTTCTCTTCAAACCCCTTTGGGTTATTTACATGTTACTCTTTTCTGCCCTTATTCCTAGGAAAGTACAGAAAAACACACAGAAGCAATGTTTAGAGACTGGAGTTCTGCCTGTAATTTTTTTTTCTGGCTGCATGAGAACAAAATGGGTGGGAGGGAATTGGGAAATGACTTTTTGAGGAACAAATATGAGCAGTTATATTATCTGTATACCTTACTTTGTGTTCACTAAGCTCCCCCTTAGTAAGCAGAAACTCCATTTCTCTAGAATTAGAGATGGGTTGCTTGTTGATGTCATTTTCTTCTCCTATTATTGCAGATGCAAATCATGAAGCAAATGGTTACAGAGAATAACTCTTCAGTGACTGAGTTCATTCTTATGGGATTAACAGAAAACCCAGAGCTTCAGTTGCCCCTGTTTGTCCTCTTCTTGTTAAACTACACAGCCACGGTGGTGGGAAACTTGAGCTTAATGAGTCTCATTTGCCTAAATTCACATCTCCACACTCCCATGTACTTTTTCATCTTCAATCTGTCTTGCATTGATTTCTGTTACTCATTTGTTTGCAACCCCAAAATGCTGATGAGTTTTGTTTCAGAGAAGAATACCATCTCTTATACAGGATGCATGAGTCAACTGTTTTTCTTCTGCTTCTTAGTCAACTCTGAGTGCTATGTGTTGACAGCTATGGCCTATGATCGCTATGTGGCCATCTGTCATCCCCTCCAGTACACAACTGTTATGTCCCCTAAGATCTGCTGTCTTTTGGGGTTTGGTTCTTACTTGATGGGTTTTGCTGGTGCCATGGTCCACACGGTTTTTATGATCAGGCTTACGTTTTGTAATTCTAACATCATCAACCACTACATGTGTGAAATCTACCCTCTTCTTCAGCTTTCCTGCAGTAGTACTTACGTCAATGAGCTTGTGAGCTCTGCTGTGGTTGGAACAATTATCATTTTATCTAGCCTCATTATCTTAGTCTCATATGTTATGATCCTTTTTAATATTCTTCATATGTCATCGGGTAAGGGTTGGTCCAAAGCCTTGGCCACCTGTGGATCTCACATCATAACTGTTAGTCTCTTTTATGGGTCTGGGCTACTTGCAAATGTCAAGCCATCATCTGCTGAGACTGTGGGTCAGGGAAAATTTTTCTCAGTGTTTTACACTCTTGTGGTACCCATGCTGAATCCTCTCATTTACAGTCTAAGAAACAAAGATGTCAAGCTTGCTGTGAAGAGAACCATGAAGAGAATCACAAGCTGAGTGAACAGTAGTGTTTTTTAGCCCTGCCCCACTGCTTTGTTGTGTCCTCTCTTCTTGTCTTTATTATTACATTTCTTCTATTCTGTTTTCTTTTCCTCTCTCTAGAGTCTGGAGATGAATTCTACTGTAATCTCTTTCCTCCTGCCACTATGAAATGTAACTGTTCTGTGTAATCTTTCCATCAGAGTTCAGCTTCATGTGTCCCCAACTGTTCGTTACCAATATCAGACCGAGACTTGTCTTCTGTTCCTAAAGATCCCAATACCTATGGCTTTTTGTGTGTGTGTGCTTTCTCTGTTCAAGAAAATTTGTGAAATATCTTCTTTATGTCCTTTTTTTCTTTCTGTCTTGCATTTCTGAGACAATTTTGATTTTGATTTCTTGTTTGTTTACTGAACTGCAAGGAGTTTCCTTAACTAAACTAGTTAGATGAGATAAAACAGTAGAAAAATATAGATATAGCATGGTTGTCAGTTTTTCAAGATTACCTGTTGTCCTTTACAGAAATTGTCTTTTTTTTCTTTCCATTCTTTTTCTTTTCTTTTCTTTTCTTTTTTTGTTTTGTTTTTTGCTTCTTTTTTTGTTTTGTTTTGTTTTGTTTGTTTTTGAGACAGGGTTTCTCTGTGTAGCCTTGTCTGTCTTGGACTCACTTTGTAGACCATGCTGGCCTTGAACTCACAATGATCCACCAGCCTCTGCCTCCCGAGTGCTGGGACTAAAGGCATGTGCCACCACAGCTGGCTTTCAGAAGTTTTCTTATTCTGTATTTTTAGTCTCACATCTGTAATAAAATTCGGTACTTTTTCTTTTTTTTTTTTAAATTAATTTATTCTTGTTACATCTCTATGGTTATCCCATCCCTTGTATCCTCCCATTCTCCCCTCCCTCCCATTTTCCCCTTATTCCCCTCCCCTATGACTGTTCCTCAGAGGGATTGCCTCCCTCTGTATATGCTCATAGGGTATCAAGTCTCTTCTCAGTGACCTGCTGTCCTTCCTCTGAGTGCCACTAGGTCTCCCCCGCCAGGGGACATAGTCAGATGTGAGGCACCAGAGTACTTGAGAAAGTCAAATCCCTCTCTCCACTCAAGTGTGGAGACTTCACATTTCATTTTTCCAAGTCTCTGAAGATGTTATCATCCCAATTCACCACCAGAATTATGACGGTATACAGGCAATCTCATTTCTAGTTGAATAGAGCTGAAATTATCACTGTCTTTTTCTGATATATCAATTGGTTTAATTGTTTGTAAAATGACAAAATTACATTCCTACCTACAGAATACATAGCCATTTATTATATATGAAGGATGTAGTTTTGGAAAAATAATCTATTTGCTTTCTCTAAAAACCTAACCACAGTATGCTTAAGGTTTAGGGATAAAGTGCATACATGCTTTTGTTTGAGTTTCATTCTCAGGGCCAAAAGTAGTATGTGTATATTTATCATTATTTCTATATGCATCCATTATCTCGCTAAAGAAATAGTTATGTGATTCTTTAAGATTCACACATGAGTCAGAGCCTGGAATCACACTTATTGTGCATTTGATGAAGAAAGGCAAGGACAGAAAATGGTGGCGGGAAAATCAGACAGGCATTCTATAGAGTTGTTTCATAATGATTTCAGAAGTTGGGATTCCGTTGGAAAATAGACCCAGCCATGATGGCTATTATAGAGATAATGTAAAGATTTAAGATACAATTTAAAAGATGTACATTTTCCTACAGTGTGCATATTAAAGTGGCACAGGCTTGTGGAACTGCATACTATTTCATTTTCCTTTAAAATTAATGATTATTATCAAGGAATGTGAGAATGAGAAGACTGAAAAAGCTTTTCCTATGAGTCATGTCCTCTTAGTTAAATATATATTTAAGGAGCCTCTTTCATGCCACAGATTTATTTGCAGAGAAAAATGACTTAGCCAAACACACACACACACACACACACCCACACCCACACACACACACACACACTGAATTCCAATGTATGCCATTTTTTGGTGTGTGTTCATAAGACTTAAGTCAGTTCAGAACACATGGTCATTCATGTACATCATATGGCTTTTTCTGGGGAAACAAGGATAAACTTCCTGTTATTCTATATAGGCTACCAACAACAGACCAAAGAAACAATTGAACACAAGTC
Source organism: Acomys percivali (assembly GCA_907169655.1). NCBI lineage: Eukaryota > Metazoa > Chordata > Mammalia > Rodentia > Muridae > Acomys > Acomys percivali. The sequence goes on from OU015749.1 coordinate 94,863,334, forward strand.
AATCTGGAAAACATGAGTTTGTTGAGGTTGATCACAACAGTTCATTTTATGGGTTACCGACAGGAATATGGCAGACTTGAGTGTAGCTACCTAAGTGATATGTAAGCCCTGACCATCGTGGACAATGGCTCACTAAGTCCCCATCACTGATAAGCAGTTTGCTCTACACAGAGACTTCTTGCTTTTAGGGACCATTTACTGATAACATATTCTTAAAGCAGTAAATTGTGAGTTTTGTCAGCTTCCTGAATATCAGAGCCTTACCTATTCCACCTGGACTGGCTGTTTTAGTAGTATAAAAACAGTTGGCATATGCACTTGGAATAATTTTAAACTATGCTTCTTTTATTTATGTAGATATTTGAAAAGTTTTAAAACATATGTGGATATAGAAACTGAGAAATACACACAATAAATGTGTGAACAAATCTGAATATACATCTTAGGTGTGGTAGATAGATATGCTTCTATAGAAAGATAAGTTAGTATAGTTAGATAAGGTCTTCAATATCCTCAGAGACATGCAGAATATTGCATTTAAAAATGTTTTTAGTATTTTAAAGATCCTCTGACATTGAGACAGGTTTAATCCAGGCTATACCCAGCCTACCTCAAAGAGGATGATGAACATCAGAGAACCTCCTTACGGAGATGTCTTCAAGTGTGGCAAACTGGCCTCTGGGATCCTCATTTCTACCACAAACCGAATTCTTCCTATAAAAGGGCAAGCTTGGATGCAGGCAGAGTTGATGGCCAAACTCTGCCAAGACAGGGTAAGCAAGTCCTCAATCATTCCTGCCTTACAAATATGTTTGCCAGATATTTTGTGCCAAAAGGCTGAAGAAGATGATCCAACTTTGTAGAGAGTTTTGGGTGACTGTTCAGGTAGCAAACTGTCTCTGCCATCTTCTCATATGGAAAGCTACTAACCTGCACTCATGGCATACTCAGGTAATGAACTTTATTCCTTCTCAAGTCTCTGATGGTTATTTTTGCTATAAGTAGTTTATTGTATATATGTGTAAAAATATAACTATTATGTAAAAAATAAAAAATAAATAAATTACTTCTACTAGAGTTGGACATTTTTATTTCTTATAATGTTTATACGGTTATCAAGAGTGCTTATAGTTGTCTTCTTAATAATATTCTATATTTTTGTAATTTTGCTTCATTTTTTTACTTCACATGACAAATCACATTTGTGAAAAATGGTTTGAAATCTACTTAGATATACATACTTTACTAGACGTGCAAAATAACTTAAGGACACAGGGTCAGCTAGATAAAACCCAAATCTAAAATATAGTTTAATAAAAAACAGATATTGACTTATGAGTTCAAGCTACAGAGTGTCTTCTCAATATTCTTTTCCAGTCAACAACATAGCCTTGTGGAGAACAATCAGAACAACACGTTGCTAGGTTCTGTGAAGTAAACAGGTTTATTTATTTATTATCTCCAAGTGTGTATTAATGCATGTATGGTGTTCATAAGTTTGCGAACACATGAGGTGTACATACATGTGTGTGCATGTGCGTGCAGATGTTCTAAGTTGATATCAGGTTTCTTTCTCCATCGTTATCCACGTGTTTGTTGACTTAGGGTCTCTCAGTTGATTTAAAAGCTCACCAATATAGATAATCCAGATAGCCAGATTGCTCCAAAGAGATCCTATCTTTACCTTCTGAGTGCTGCATTTATAGACAGACAGAGGCATCCACCTGAAAAATATGTGGATTCTTAGGTTAAGCCTCCAATCTTCATTCTTACGTGGCAAGTGAACTTGGGGTAGGGAGTCTCTGAGGTGGAAAGGGGAAGAGAATGACTAGAGGTACAACTTGAAGTGAAACACATTTTAGAGGTGGTGTGGAAACCTAGGGAAGTGGGCACTCCCAAAACACTATGAAGGCAATCTTACTGAAATCTCCAAATGATGGGGACACAGAGTCCCACTTTGCTATCTCCTGCAACCAAACTGCTTCACACTCCCACATTCTCTTTTTTCTTTACTTACATACTTTTTTAGCCTCTTACTTTTCTGTTTTAAGTATCATATTTATTATACTTTATTTAGATTGGATACCAATTTTTATCCCCTCACTTGTATCTTCTAGTTCTCCCTCTCTCTTTTGCCCTATTCCCCCTCCAGTAGACTTCTGACAGAAGGGGACTTCCTCCCCACCATATGACCACAGACTATCAGGTCTCATCCTGATAACCTGCTTCTCCCGCTCTGTGTGCCCTCAGGCCTCCTCACCAAGGGGAGGGAACTCATCCTGATAACCTGCTTC
>OU015749.1:94875544-94900330 GCA_907169655.1 Acomys percivali
GAGAGAGAGAGAGAGAGAGAGAGAGAGAGAGAGAGAGAGAGAGAGAGAGACCTTAGAACATACAGCTCTAAATGAGATGTCCTTATCAAATCCCTCCTCTGAGAGCTCAAGAAACTCTGCAGAAGAAGTGGCAGCAGTAGTAGGGGAACAGAAAGAATGAGGACCCCAGGAGACCTAAGCCCTCTAAAACAGCTAAGCAAAGCTCATATGAACTCACGGAGACTGTAGCACGAAGCATAGGGCCTGCAAAGGTCTGCAGTAGGTCCTCCACATGTGTACTACAGCTTTAAGTTTAGTTCTTCTATGGGACTTCTGACTGGGTGAATGATTGGCTTTCTGATTCTTGTGCTTTCTTTAAGGGCCTTTTTATTTTTCTGTTGACTTGTCTAACTTTGATATGCTTCTTATTTTATCTTATTAATTTTTATTTTGTTATGTTCGTTTTTAACCCCAAGAAGCCTGTTATTTTCCAAAGGGAGGTAAAAATAGAATAGATCTGGATGGGAGGGGAGGAGTTTGGAAAAGTAAAGAAAAGGAAACTGTATTCAGGTTTTGTAAGTGTGAGTGTGTGTGTGTGTGTATGTGTGTGTGTGTGTGTTTGTGTGTGTGTGTGTATTGAGACCTGCCTGAATTGAACAATGTTTACATGATATTAATATTAAAATGTGACTCTATCACACACACACATTCACATAAAAATTTGTGCTACTATTGCAGCAGTGTATTGTATAGATAGGTACTGTAGAAAGGACTTTAGCCAGCTGAAGCATGGCGAACACCACTCTGACAGGCCTTTGCCTTCTCCTTCACTCTCTCTGCCTTGCTAAGAAAACATTAGACTGCATTCCTAAAGCTAGCCACCAAGGTCTAGTCTATTCCCTTTTTGCCCACTTTCTCTTCCTGAAGTTGACTCACAGGGTCCAGCTATCAAAGCACTGAAGTCCAGCAATCAAAAGCCCTCTTTTAGGCCACCTTAACTAACAAGCCCAATCAACATTAAGCAATTCTTCCTAAGATGGGGGACCCCTTTTACTTTTATTAAACTGATATTTGTCTATGGGCTACATCTGATAGGCTGTCCTTTGCATCCCAGGCACAAATGTCCCTTTCTCCTCTCCCTTGTTCCCTTCTTCCTTCTTCTCTATCACCTGTCTTTTATTTCCTGTCCTTTCCTCCTCTGGGGCAAAACAAACAAACAAACAAACAAACAAACAAAACCTTCTTTGTGTTGAGAACTTGGCCTGTGGTGACGTGAGAAAGTAACAGTCCATTCACATGTTGTCGGCCACAGGGTTTGTAGCTGAGGGATGTTGATTAATATTTCCTGTGGTAATATCCAAAGTACTATATGGTACCAGAACATTAGTCAGTAGTGGTTGAAACTTCTATTTTGTCATCAGCTCAATTTCTCCCTGTTTGGTGGTATAAGCAAGCGGTATCTTCAGTAATAGTGCCTTCCCAGCAGGTTGCGGCAGATAACCAGTAGCGTCCATCTCACCTCTCTTAAAGACAGTCCCAATTATCCTCTCAAGGCTCAGGGATCTATATGGGAGAAGAAGCAGAAAGATGGTAAGAGCCAGATGTGGTATATGACTGATGTGTGTACACAGACTGTGAAGCCACACACAGAAATAGGTCTTATGAAAGTTCAAACATGAAAAAAATACCAGCACTGAGAAGGGAAAGTAGACATGAAAGTCCTACCCTGAATGAAGAAGCTATTTGCAATTGATACCTGCTAGGAAATGGGTAACCAGCTTTCTCCAGTCACGTAATGCTGGGTGTATCAAGAACACTCCAGGACAGGCCCCATTCCTGGGAATGGTTGGCCAACAAACACACAAAAATGCTGTATGTGATGTTTGCTTTGGTTGAATATTTTTGGTCTTACTGTTTTGTTGTTTTGATTTTCACTGTTTGAGTTTTTTTAGAGTGGGAGACGGAGGGATAAGGAGAGGGTATGAAGTTGGTTGGGTTAGGAGAGGGAACATACTGTCATCAAAATACATTGTAGGAATTTTTTCTAAAAAGTGATTAGAAGACAGAGAAGTGCTTAAAATATACAAAAAATAAAGCAGAAGAATAAACATAAAATTAAAAACCACAAAAATAAAAAAACACCCTAAGCATCTAGAGAACAAATAATCCCAGTAACAAATTGGCTATGGAATTGAATAGGACCTTCTTAAAAGAAAAACAAACAAACAAACAAATGTCCAGCAAATACTTTAAAAAGTGTTCAGCATCCTTAGCTGCCACGTGAGTGTAGACTAAGAGACTTTTATTATTCCATCTCATCTCATTCACAATTCTAGTCATCAGAAATACAAACGACAAGTGTGGACAGGAGCATATGAAACAGGAAATCATTATGCCCAGTTGGAAGGAAGGTAAGCTGACGTAGCCAATGTGGAAATCAAACTGCAGTACTCATATTACTAGACATAGACTTACCTTCTGTGCCAGCTATGTCACACCCAGGGACTTCATTCCTTACAAAAGATGTACTTAACATGTACATTACATTGCTACTCTATTAACAATAGCTACAGAATTAAATGTAGACACACAGGAACAAAGGAAAAGACAGTGAAAATATGGTAGTCATACACAATGGAGTATCTCTGAGGGGCATTGAAGAGCAGATAGTATAGTTTTACAACCAAGTTTAGTTGGTTAGAGTATAAGACCAATTTGGATCAAGATAAAGGAGTTAAGTTATTAGATTTGAGATAGGATAGATATTGAATTTAATTCAGAAATTTAGATCCAACAAGGCAGGAAAGACATTTGCTTCAAGCTGGACAAATACAAATGGCCAAAACACTATGAATGCAATGTTTATAGAACTCATGATTTTCGTGATTGTCACATGGTTCTCCCTGCTGTATGTAGTTTGTTTTATACATGTGTAATAAAATAAATGTATTTTAAAAAAGAAAGAAAAATGAAATCATGAAATTTGAATTTAAATGGATAGAACCAGAAAAATTATATGTGGAGAAAAATACAGCCGTAGGTAGGTGCTAGTTCAAATCTCCACTTTTGTGCATTTGACGTGAGAATAAGTAGAAGTCAGGAAAGCAGTAATGTCTCAGTACGTGAGAGGATGTATTTAGGGTGGCAGCCATTGAAGGGCTGCCAGTGCCCCAGTGGATGCTCCAACACATGCACATATGGCCAGCAACATTTTTTCTTAGTGTGTATTTTAGTGGTGTAAAATGCAATGATCAAAAGCAACTTAAGCAAGGCTTTAATTTAGCTTAGAGTTCTAAGGAGACATAAAGTACAGCATAACTATCAGCCGTAGAATGTTCCCAGAATGGGGAAACTGGCTGATGACCCTTTCATCCACACATCAGAAAGAGGGAGAGAGAGGGCTGGAGGAAGAAAGGGAGGGATGGAGGGAGGGAGGGAGGGAGAGAGAATAATAAATGTAAGGAGGCTGTAAACCCTAAAACCAGCCGTTAGTAACACACTTTCTACAGTAAGGTTCTACTTTAAAGGTCCCATAGCTTCCCTAAACACTGCCACTAATGGGAGCAAATTTTCAATGCATGAGTATATTTGAGACATTTTTCATTCAAACTACCACAGTATGTGATTTTTATGTAACTATCAGGTAGTGTCAGCTACTAGGAAGAATCCTTTGTGGACATATGCTATGTTTTTCTTAATTTCCTATTCTCTGGTATGAAATGGTATACTCCATTTAGTATGAAATAAAAATGGTATTGTTCCAAAAAGCCAATTTCACTGCAGTGAACATGTATGTAAATATAGGCCAGCAAACGCTCTCAATTATTTTCCCTGGGGAAGCAATGGTCTTTCAATTTTTAATCATGTCCCTAGGACTTACCAGGTCATAAAAACCTCTTGGGTCATTTTGGCAGGTGGCACTTTTGGCATCAGTAGATGCTATTTATCTCCCCAAGGGTAGGGAGTAGTACCCTGCGGGCAAACCTCTCCATCAGTTATGATCTGTAACTAATGATTTCTCAGAGCTTTAGAGAACAAACTGTTTTCTGGATCTCTCAGTCCAGAATTCATTCCAAACTAGAATACTAACATTGTCTCTTTCTGCATCTTATACCCATCAGAGATATTGGAACCCTCTACTACTGCGATGAAAGGGAAGAACGTGAAGAGGATCTTTCCTGGGTCTCCATACAAAAAGGTGAATTTTGTGTTTTTTTTTTTTTTTTGGAAATCTCCACTAAGGGAGCCAAGGAGTTTGTGATAGGCCTCATCTTCTTTCCTGGGGACCACCATGGAGTCTGAGGAAGGAGCTAGGCGATCAATGTAGAAATGAAGTGGAGATGCTGAAGCAGTCTGCCCCTTATCCTCACAGAAATGCATGTTTTAATACATACATTAATTTGTTAAATATTAATCCTTTAACATATTAAGATATCTTATTATTTGTTTATATGTTTGGGGGGGTGCATGCATTTCACAGCTGTATGTGAAGATCAGGGAAAAATGTGCAGGAATTAGCTCTCTCCTTTGCCACTATGGATCTTGTGGATCAAACGAAGGTTATCAGATTTAGAGGCAAGTGCTGCTACTGTCTCCCTGGCCCATTATTCATCATTATACATGCCCTTATTATTGTAAAGCATACACATGGAAGTATAAATGGAAAATTAAAAGTACAGAGAAAGATAGGTTTGAGAATAATTTTCCAGTTAGGCTCTTATTATGATAGTGGGTTTACTGGAAGAAGCTGGAATATTATCTTAATGTTTCCATTTTTTCCACTCTCACAGCTATGATCTAAAAGATGGCCTTGGAAAATAATTCTTCCGTGAAGGAGTTCATCCTTCTGGGCTTGACACAGCAGCCAGAGCTCCAGCTGCCTCTCTTCTTCCTCTTCTTGGGAATCTATGTGGTCTCCATGGTGGGGAACCTGGGCTTGATTGTTCTGATTGTTCTGAACCCTCACCTGCACACCCCCATGTACTACTTTCTCTTCAACCTTTCCTTTATTGATTTTTGCTACTCCTCTGTCATAACTCCCAAAATGCTGGTGAGTTTTGTGAAACAGAACATCATCTCTCATGCTGAGTGCATGACTCAGCTCTTTTTCTTTGCCTTCTTTGTAATTGATGAATGTTGTATTTTGACAGCAATGGCCTATGACAGATATGTGGCCATATGCAAGCCCCTACTTTATAAAGTCACTATGTCCTATCAGGTCTGCTTCATGATGACAATGAGTGTGTACACCATGGGGTTTGTGGGTGCCATGGCCCACACAGTGTGCATGCTGAAACTCACCTTCTGTGATGGAAATATCATCAATCACTACATGTGTGACATACCCCCACTCCTGAAGCTCTCCTGCACAAGCACCTCCATCAATGAGCTGGTGGTTTTCATTGTTGTAGGTGTCAATGTGATAGGACCTGCTTTGATCATCTTCACTTCTTACACTTTGATCATTTCCAACATTTCCCATATCCGTTCCAGAGAGGGCAGGTCCAAGGCTTTTAGTACCTGTGGCTCTCACATAATAGCTGTTTCTATTTTCTTTGGAGCCTCTGCATTCATGTATCTTAAACCTTCTCCCATTGGTTCTGTGGGTGAAGATAAAGTGTCCACTGTTTTCTACACCATTGTGGGCCCAATGCTGAACCCTTTCATCTACAGCTTGAGAAACAAGGATGTCCATATTGCACTGAGTAAGACTTTGAAGAAAAGCATGCTTATATAGACAATGACTTTTTGCTTATAGATGCCTATCTTACTTACTCCATGGATAGAGAGACTTCTAAGAAGTTGAACTGAAATTCCAGTTGGTTGGTAATAGAAAAATTAATTGTACAAGTCAGCTCACAGGTCAAGGCACTGTGAAGAAGAAGAGGATGAGTCCTTCATTTTCAAATATACAAAGTGAACACTTCGGTTGTTGATTCTCTAGATTACATTTAGATCTCCTAATTTTTATTTTCTGTTTTGTCTCATGTAGCTTAGGAGTACTCAAACTCATGATTCTTTTGTCTCAGCCTTTTGAGTTCTAGGATTACAAGTAAGCATAGCCACCGTGTATGAATTTAAGTAGAAGTTCCGAATTAATAAATCCAGAAATAAGCTTATGAAGATTTATTTTTACTAGAATACATTAAGAATTCTATAGAGATGTGATAGAAATGCATTGATTTGGGGGTCTTGGATGAATTTATTTCCTAATTTAGGGAACCTCAGTTCAGACATGAATGACTTTTTCTTGTGAGAGTTTTTTTTTCTCCCTCTAAAACAAGAAGAGAAGTGTGGGTATCCCTGCCACTCTGATTCTGTTCCCACTTTAATTTCAAGAGAATTTGGAAAAGTGAAGTCAAATTTTCTTATCCAATTACTAAGGACAGGAAACATAGCATTTTTTGTGGCCAAAATAAATGAAACCTACATCTGTGTGTACAACTTTGAACTTAGAAATGTGGTGGATATGAGGACAGACTGTCCTCACTGACAAAAAGTTTAACTACAAGTTCTAACAATATTCTGAAGAGAAATTTTGTTCTCCTCAGACATGAATTTTATAATATTAATTGGCAGGTGCTTATTTAAATTGTGTCATTTGTGTCTCAGATATTTATGTGTTAAAAATCATGCAGTTAATATTTGTGTCTTTATGAAAGGAGATGATATGGGGAGCACCCATGGCTTATGATCAATGAGTGGCCATTGTGGGATTCTCTGAGGAGGTAATTTGTACACTCAGAAGTCATTTAACAGAGGAAGAAAGCCATAGAGATGGTATATCCAGAAAGTGGAATAGTTGGCACAAAATCTGACAGGCAATGAAAACCTTGATGTGTATACAAGCAGAAAAGACATCAACTCAGCTCCAATAGAATGTTTAAGGACACAAATTTGGAGAATTGTATGATCCATGAAAAAAATAATGTAGAAGCAAAGCTGATGTATTAACGTATTGTATGGGGAAAAGTGAGGGCTGATATAATAAAAAAAAAATCAGATCATTCTAATCACACAAAGGATTAAAATTTTCACTATTTTGAAACAGTCTACATTTACTTTGTACACATCCTCCAGATATTTTAATAATTTCTTAGCTTATTTGTAGCTACCTTTAACAATACTGAGTTGCCATTATTTGACTGCCAGACATATTTATTCCCTAATATTTTCATGTTTGAGTGCAGAACAGTCTCAAGCTGTAGGATATGAACTACATCAGGCACCAATCAAGATGAAAGTTTCTCTGATCTCATCATTTTACACATGTGGTGCAAATATCGTCTCAATGTGGAAAGCTGACAGAAATTGCAAGCATGTGACTTGATTTTGGCTATAACTTCTGTGAGTTTTGTGCTTTCTGTCCTCTTGAACTGAGTTTCTAAACTAAAGAAGCTGTACAAACTAACCAATGTGTCCACATGTTTAAATAGCACTGCCTTGTTTCATCTTATACAGGTTTTATTGTAGTGTTTTCTCTAATGCAGATTTTTGCACTTGGGAGGCAGAGGCAGGTGGATTACTATGAGTTCGAGGCCAGCCTGGTCTACAAAGTGAGTCTAGGATAGCCAAGGCTACCCAGAGAAACCCTGTCTCGACAATACAAACAAAACAAAACAAAAAATAAAATAAAATAATAATTAAAAAACAGAGAAGAAAGAAGGGGTAATAAAGAAATATATAGAGATGCTAGGACAAAAAGGAGATTAGGAAGATTAGTGAATATATTCTTCAATTTAATGCCTTAATTGTTACCCACAAGATTATTTTTAATTCACTGGTATATAATTTTATATATAGATGTAAAATAAATTTAATTTTAGATACATTGGTATAGAATTCAAATTTAAGATTACTCTTCACACACATCATATATATTTGTACTTTAATGTGTGGTATTTTACCCATACAATGTTGTACTTTATCAAATAATTTAAGGACATTAAACATGAACTTAATAGAATAAAAATAAACACTTGTGTAAAGAAGATTGATTTTAAAAACACAGCAACCCAATTAGAATATTTATTGGAAATATTTGTTAGTAGGAAGTGATATGTCCTGACTCATGGGACAAATAGAACCAGGGTTCATCTGAAAGAGGGTGTGGGGATTGAAAGTGAGGTACAGAGATGCGAGAAATAATGAATCAAGTCTGGAAATTTCTGATCAAGACTCTCTTTTTTTTCCAATTTACTAATAATTTTATAACGACACAATTTTTAGTAATAACAACTATATTATCCATATGGCAATGTTCCTAATGAGAAGATTTTTTTATTAATTTATTTTTGTTATATCTCTATGGTTATCCCATCCCTTGTATCCTCCCATTCTCCCCTCCCTCCCATTTTCCCCTTATTCCCCCCCCCCATGACTGTTCCTGAGAGAGATTACCTTCCCCTGTATATGCTCATATGCTCATAGGGTAGAACCATGTGAGAATAGCAATGTAGAATGATCCAGTGGGTCCTAGAAACCTACAAGTAGAACATTATGATAGGCAGATTTGGGCCAAGGGGTTTCGCTCAAACTAAGGCACTAGCCAAGGACAATACATGTGGTAAAATTTAAACCCCTACCCAGATCTAGCCAATGGACAGGACAGTCTCCACACTTGAGTGGAGAGTGGGATATGACTTTCTCATGTACTCTGGTTCCTCACATTTGACTATGTCCCCTGGAGGGGGAGACCTAGTGGCACTCAGAGGAAGGACAGCAGGTCATGGAGAAGACTCTCTTTAATGAGGAGTAAGGCTTTATGTAGCAAGGTCAATAAGCTCCATTCTAATCCCCCTCTCCCTAAACCCCAGGCAAGAATATAATTGCCTTAATCCTCTTTAATCCTCCTTAATCCTCTGGGTAGTTCCCTGTAGGAACTTCCCTATTTCTCTGGGTGGGTATTTCAAAGATAGCCCAGAACACAAGAAGCCCTTCAGCAAGGGTCAGCAAGGGTCACAGTGTGCAGCCTAAGCACAGGATTTCTAACGTGGTAGAATTTAGCATGGCTCCCCACAAGGAAGGATCAAGTTAAGATAAAGTAGAGGAACTTGACTATTCACAAAAAAGTGGAAATTTTAGAAAACTGTATGGAAAAGAAAACATTCAAGAACTGCAGAACATCAGGAAAAGATTAAATCTAATCATAGAAGAGACACACAAGAATCCCAGATCAATCATGATCTTTATCAAGATCATGAAGAAAACCTCCCCAAATTAAATAAAGAAGTAACCATATGTGTATATGAAGCACACAGACTACCAAAGAGATAGATTCAGACAACATATTACATTTAAAATATTATATGTATTTTGTATGTCAGCCCTCTGTCAGATGTAGGGTTTTGAAGATTTTTTTTTCCTATTCTATAGACCAATGTTTTTCCTTTTGATAGTGGAATCTGAAATGGCCATCTCAGGTAACCAAAAATGACTTCCAATGAAAGAATTGGCACAACAACCCATCCACAAAATCTTTGATTCACAATTTGTCCTGTCTACAAGATGTGCAGGGATAAAGATGGAACAGAAATTGAGGCAATGGCCAACTAATGGCTAGCCCAGCTTGAAACCCATGCCATAAGAGGGAGTCCGTTCTTGACACTATTAATGATATTGTGCTATACTTTTAGACAGGAGTCTATCATAATTCTCATCTGAGAGGCACCATCAAGAAGCTAATGAAAACAGATGCAGAGCACCATAGGCAAACATTAGGAGGAACTTAGTGTATTCCACGGAAAAGGAGGAGGAAGGACTGAAGGTGCCGCAGGAACGATTGAAGAATGCCATAAGAAGACCTACAAAATCCACTAGCCCATAGGAGCCCACCAGGACTGAACCATAAAACAGGCAACATGCAGGGGATGGACCTGGACTCTGCAAATATGTAACAGTTGTGCAGCAGCTTGGTCTTCATGTTAGACTCCTAACAGTAGGAAAGGGCCTGTCTCTGACTACATTGCTTGTCTTGGATATTTTCTCCTAACTGGGTTGCTTTGTCTAAACTTCTCATCAGAGAAGCTTCCTACAGTAGAGGATGGGAAGAAGTACAGAGACCCACAGCCGGACATTCTGCAGAGAATGAGAGACCTTGGAATAATCTGTCCTAATTGTATGTCACCATAAATTTCTCCTCTCAGGGTTCAAGGAACCCAGTGAAAGAGGGAGTAGAAATAGTATAAGATCCAGATGGAAGGGAGACTGCCAATGAAACAATTCCTGCTAAATCAACATGGTCAATGCAATATGAACTCACAAAGACTGAGGCAGTATGGACAGGTCCTGCATGTGTCTGCACCAGGTGATGTCCTCGAACTGAAAGAAGTGGACACATGCTTCGATCTCTAACCCAGCAGCAATCTTCAATTGATAACCACTTGCAATTAAACACTTGGTTACCTTCAAGGGCATTTCATTGGGGAAACAAACTACTCTTAAGGGTAAAGCTACATTCCCAACAATAGATGGCCAATAGAAAATAAACTTAATGGCGTCTTTGGAGGTTCCTCGTCGTCTCCTACTGTCATGTTGGGACTGCTCCTGTTTAAAATGTTTTTCTCATTTTTATTTTGTCTTCTGTCTTTTTCCTTTACAGGTCCTTTGCATAAATATTATGGCTTCCAATTTAATGCTTTTATGGAATTCCTGAGTCTATAAACAAGTGAGTTTCTCTTTCTTGAGCATTCTCTTGGACTCTTTTGGTTCTGGTTGTTTGTTTTATCCAATTCTAGTTTGTTCAATTTTATTTTATTTTATTTTTATTATTATTCCCTTAGAAGGCTGTTTGCTTTCTAATGAGATGGAAGGGGTGATGGGGGAGGAATGGGAGGAGTCGAGAGAGAGAAGAGTATAATCAGGATATATTATGTGAGAAAAAAAATCTACTTTTAATAAAAGGAAAAAGAAGAACGTAGATCAAAGACCAAGAGATAATTTTTATTGGAATGCAATTTGGTGATTCAGTGAGTTGTTCCCTAGAAAATCAATAGAAAGCCAGTATCTTATTGCTCCTCAGCCCACACCCCTAACTGCTGCCTAGACAGTGCTGGTGCTAGAAGGGACCCAATAGAGTTCTCCAGTTTGGGTTCTCACTCCACTTAACGTTTGCCTGAGGGTCTCTGCATCCACTTTCATCAGCTGAGGGAGGAAGCCTCTCTCATGACAGATGGGCTAGGCACTGATCTCCGAGTACAGCAGAATATCAATAGGAATTATTTTATTGACTTTTTAAATGATTTATTTATTTATTATGTATACAATGCTCAGCCTGCATATATGCCTGCATGACAGAAGAGGGCACCAGATCTCATTATAGATGATTGTGAGCTGGGAATTGAAAAACAAGTTTTTATGCACCATAAGACGCTCTAACCCTAATATCTTTTGTAGCTCCTTGCTCTACTGAAAGATTTAAACCAGCAACTCCACATCTCCAGGAGTATGTATAAGACATCTTCTTCTTACTGGCTATGGTAGTATGCCCACATGTTCTGAAGGCAGCATTTCATAACTTCCTGCTTTTTCTTCAGGCTCTCAGATTCTTTTCATCTCTCTTTTATAATGTTTCCTGAGTTTTATATGGAAGATTAGTGTTGATACAGATATCTTCTCCAAGGCTAAAGACTCATAGTAATTTATTCTTAGCACTTTGAGCAGTTATGAGTTTCTTCATTAACCACCCTCTGTATTATAAACCTTCTTTGACCAATCTTGAGACTAGTGAAAATTTATATTCATGAACATAAATATAAATATTTAGAAGGCCATTTGAAAACATGATCATTTTCTTAAAATCAATAACATGTTTCCCCTAAGATTATAACTCTCCTACCCATGAGTTTATCTATGGGTACAATACAAGATAAAATATATCGCCTGTGAAATAGGACACAAATCCAATAAAGTGAATAGTTGTCTATAAGCTAAACAGTCTTTCCTTTAATGCATCAGTGGGGACATCTTGAGTTGCAGGTTGGCATTGTATGCAGTGTCCATCAGTAGATAATATCATTAATGTATTTTTATACCTATCACCCTTCATACTACTTTCTTGAACTATGAATGCCAGGAAGGAGAAACGCGCACACACACACACACACACACACACACAGAGAGAGAGAGAGAGAGAGAGAGAGAGAGAGAGAGAGAGAGAGAGAAGAAAAAGAAGAAAAAGGAGGAGGGGCAGCAGGAGGATGAAGGGAAGGAGGAGTTCTTTGTTCCTTTAATTTCTCTATGTCCTGTACCCAGAGTGTATTCTGTAGAAATAGGTTCTTTCTTCCATCCAAGTACTAACCAGGCCTGACCCTGTTTAGCTTCTGAGATCAGAGGAGTTTGGGCACATTCAGGGTGGTATGACTATGACCAGGATGCAAAATGAGTAAGCAAATAAATGAAAAATTTAAAAATAACAATAAAAATGAAACAAAAAGAAATAAATAGGTTCCTTCTGTCTGGTTAGGGTGGGTAACCAGGAATAATAGCCAGACATTGTGTCATTACCAATTTACTTACAATGTTTCATTTTGCTGTCACAGCAACCTGATAAATTGTACACACAAAGCAAAGGAAGTTTAACTGATAGAATTAATTATATTGAATTCTTAGAAGGGGGTCTTAGGTTGCAATTTATAATTATTATAAAAGTAAAAACTTTGGAAGGGGGAAGTTTATAAAATAAAATATTTCATTAGAGACTATTGAACTGAGCCACTGCAATAATTGAAATATTTCAGACAAAGGAAGTAGTAAAAATAGAATGAAAACATGTGGAACATTTCTATTTAGTATGTGGAAAGAAGAGATAATTTAATGTATTTCCTATTTGGATATAAATACAATGTGGAGATGGGATCTTGTTTTGGGACTAGTCTTGGGACTTGTACAAGCCCAAGGGTGAATGAAAACTTCAGTAAAATTGTGGGTCTCTTAGGAATTAAAGATAGATCTTGGTCCTGGGGATGAATAAAATCCTCCTCCTCCCTTCTTACACTGAAGGTCTGTTCTCAAGGGAAGGCAACAAACAAGCTTTCATTTATTTAAAGCCTCGTATATTATTTAATATTACTATACTCACATTGAATCTTCTCCATATCATAAAGTTGCAAATAGACTAATGTGAAGAGTTTTTCTATGTCATGAATTAGTAGTGAAAATCATAATCCGAAAGTGTAACCTACAATTCACAAATATTTCTGAGACACTTTGGTAATTAAGTCTTTGCAATGACAACAATATCCTCCTAAATCAAAATCCTGAAGTTTTCATTTCACTCAAGAATAAGGACACATCGATGTTTTCTGCCTCAACAAGGGTGAGTTTGTGAACTCTATGTATCTATAACGTCTTTGTTTATGACAGTTCAGTGATATAAGACAGGTTGATTTCTTTCCCTTTTATTAAACCCTGAGATATAAGTAAATCTGACATAAATATATTTCTGAAAGAAAATAGAGATGTTTAAAAATATGGTATAAATATATTCCTTATCCAAGTACAGAAATTTAATAAGTTGATTTAGAACTTTGATTCTGTGGCATATAGTAGGTAGGGACCTTGCCTGTAATCATAATCCTTGCTCACGGAAAAAAGGTTTTATTCCCTTACCACTGCCTAATCTGAATAGAGAAAACACTGATTGTTAAAGCTTCTGTTGCTACTTTTTCCCAGAAAGCAAGTAAAGTAATAAATAATGAGATAAAAGTTGTTTCAGCCTTCTTCCACATTCCTTATACTTAACTATTTGTTATTAGTTATGAAGTCATGAAATGACCCAACTTTCTTCCATTAATTAAATAGCTGAGGGGCATTGACTGTTTAGCTTGGGAAGACTGTAATAAGAGAGACTCTATGCCACTCAGGGTCATGAGAAACGCAGATTCTACAGGTTGAGACTGAGGTAGACTTGAAATGTTCACAAAAATATGTATTGATGGCAAGAAATATATATGGGAAGAGATAAATTGTCTTATAACATAACACATTGTCTTGTGCCTACAGATTCCAGTAGAAAAGAATGGATTTTGGAAATAGGACTATTGTGACTGAATTCATCCTCATTGGCTTAACAGACCAGCCTAATCTTCAACTCCCTCTATTTTCCCTGTTTCTTTTAATGTATCTGGCAACTATGATGGGGAATTTGGGTTTGATAATACTAATTGGACTGAATTCACACCTTCATACTCCCATGTATTTTTTTCTCTTTAACTTGTCTTTGATAGACCTCTGTTATTCTTCAGTGTTTACACCCAAAATGCTATTGAACTTCATATTAAATAAAAATATTATCTCTTATATGGGATGTATGACCCAACTTTATTTTTACTCATTTTTTGTTATATCTGAATGTTACATGTTAATGTCAATGGCCTACGATCGCTATGTGGCCATCTGTAATCCACTTTTATATAACATTGCTATGTCCCCTAAAATATGTTCCTACCTAATGCTTGGTTCATACTTGATGGCGTTTTCTGGTGCCATGGCTCACACAGGATGCATGCTGAGACTGACCTTCTGTGATAAAAACACCATCAACCACTACTTCTGTGACATCCTTCCTGTGATGCAGCTCTCCTGCACCAGCACCTATGTCAATGAACTAGAGGTTTTCATTGTGGTAGGCATCAACATTATTGTGCCCAGCATCACCATCTTCATCTCTTATGGTTTTATCCTCTCCAGCATCTTCCACATCAACTCCAATGAGGGTAGGTCCAAGGCCTTCAGCACCTGCAGCTCCCACATAATTGCTGTTTCTATGTTCTTCGGATCAGGTGCGTTTATGTATCTTAAACCTTCCTCAGCTGGGTCTATGAATGAAGGAAAAATCTCATCTGTCTTTTATACCAATGTGGTTCCCATGATAAACCCCTTAATCTACAGCTTGAGGAACAAAGATGTTAAAGTTGCTGTGAGCAAAACCCTGAGCAAGTGGAAATTATGAAAGAAGCAGCACATCTATTTATCTGTAGTTATGTGGAAATTTATATATTTTATTAAAATATCACAAAATGAAATGTTTTACTCTTTTATTGTGTATCTATTAGGTAGTTTGTTTGCAGACTTTGTTAATAGTTACCACTTTCCCATTTATTACATATTTTTATTATTGACCCTTGTTTAATAATAAAATTTCATCCATTGACTGTTTATTACCACATTAATATTTTTTCTTTTAGGAAAGATACATCCATTTATTCACTAAATGATCAAACAAATAATAAGATAAAATTTTGCTAATGAAACAGGTGTGTGATTCTATTTATTCTATTATACTGAAGTCACAAATGAGAAATGACTATCTTTAATTTTCAACATCCAGCTTCTTAAATGAATATCTCAGCAATAGAGAAAGTTCCACAAAGACCATTAAATACCACTGATTTTGCTTTTGTAAATGATAAACATTGAGATTCTTGCATTTTTATAGTCATAATTCAGACTATAGTCATAAGTCAGAATATCAAAATTCACACTATATTTCTTGTATGTATTTATAACATGAATAGTATACTAATGTGCACCAAGGTTAATAACTAAAGTGTCACAGTTATTTTGTTAAAATAATTACTTTCTTTCTTACTTTTGGACACACTTAATGTTTATTAATTTTCTTCCAGTAAAGGTGAAAAGTGAAATAACACAATTCCTTTTTGAAAGTGAGTGCCTCTTTTTTTTCCTATAATTAACACATTTTTCATGGTAAACATTGATTGACTTTCCACTAGAAAATAGTTTAATCATTCTTTTGGCTGTGATTTAAGATAGTTTAGTGCAAAAAGCTAGATTTTGTATAAAATATTAGTTCAGAATGCTTTAAAGTATTTGATATTTAAGAAGACTAATATAGGAAAGAAAACAGCCTAACACATGCCTTCATGCCCTGACACAAAAGCAAAATATATGTGTCTCTTCTTTAACTGGGTTTAGAAGATACATTTTATTTAAATACATATTTGTTCTCTGAGACATCCTATTATCTTTCACTTTCAAGTTGCGAGAAAATCTACAGTCCACAATGGCCTCATTGGATGTGAAAAGGTAATGACTACATTTGGGTAGAAATGAAAAATAATAAAATTCTTCTCTGGTGTGATATAGGTAAATGCTGCCAAGCCTAATGACCTATCTTCAATCCCTAGAACCCACAGATGAAAGGAAAAAAAAAACTGATTCTCAAAGGTAATCCTCTGACTTCCACACATGTACCATATTATGCATATGTCACACATAAAGTGTTAGTTAATCAAAAATAAAAGAGAAATAAATGAAACTAAACTTAGGAACTTAGAAAATAAGAAACATTAAAATTAAAGTATTCCATTTTTGTACATATCCAAATAAAAAAGCCTTAAATATATTGAAACTTCTAGACTTCCTGAAGAAGTTTAGTTTGACTTACTACTAATAAATAAATATTAATGTCTGAAGGTCACAATATTTAGTGACAACTAAAGCTTCTCTGATCTCTGGACTCATAAAAATGTATTGATTCAGTGTAGACTTATAGTCAAGAAAGCCTCTTATTTCAGCGGGAACACTTAAACATCTGAACACAAATGAATAAATCAAGTAACTTGAAAGAAATTTTGTTCTCAAACCCAAACTATTATATTTCTTTTCTAGACTAGGAAGTCGTAATCTTTTCACCTTTGAGCAAACAGACCAAAAGATAATTGTGCTGATAACTAATAAAAAAACAATAGACAACTTTATACTACAATAATTTTCACTATTTTGTTATTTATATAATAACTTTGTATTTAAGTGTTGAGAAGTTTAGTGTATGTAGTTATTGATTTTGTTCACTGTGATTAGATGTTAGCTCTTGCCAACACTGATTATTTTTTCTCCCACATTTATATTTACATAAAACAGCTGACCTCTTTTTGTCTTCTTCTTTCACTAGTAGTTTTCCTACTATTGGAGAATACTGACCACTCTAATATAATGGACAGTATTTATAAAAATGTAAATAACAATTCCAAAGTTTCTAGTTCTCCAGAATTGAGGTGCACATCTACTATTATAAATTATATAACTGAGTGGAGCATCTCACTAATCTCTCATCTAACAAATCTCAAAATATAAATAAAATTTGTTACAACTTTAGAAAATATATTTGGTTTGTACTGAGATCCTGTTCCTTAAGGAAATATTTGAGAAAATGATTTTTAATGGTAAAAAAAATTTTATATGTAAGACTAATTAAATTGTGTATTAATTAGTTTAATTAGATGATATAGTTGATAGATTTTTGTTATTGACTTTATGATGTTCTTATTTGATTTCTTTTCAAAGAGGGGAAACAGTAACATTATTGAAATAGTCAGAGCTGGGGATAGAGAGCTATCTTTCATTTACTGTATTTTCTGCACAGGCATAAGAGTCTGAGTATGAATTTCAGATCCTACATTAAAGTAAATCTAGGGATAGCCTCACATATGCTAATAACACAAAAGCTGGAGTGTGTGGAGAGAAGAGAAACACTGGATCCTGTTATCCAGCAACCACCTACAGATTTAATGAGCAAGACTACTTCAAATGACCCCAGCCAAGTAATAAAGTAGAACACCACACTTTCCTTTGGCATATATATGCATATACCACATACTTAAACTAGTAAAGCATGGGGATCACTTGTTCCTACTTTTAATAAGAAACATGTTTCTAAAACAATATAAAAGCCTTGGAATATAGGATGACATAGAAAACTAGTTTCTGTCTTAATAAACACAATGGAGATTCAGTGGCTTTATCTTGAATTATTAAATGTATACTTTTAGTAGGCAGACTTGTGGCACAGTTTGAAAAGAATGTGACCAGAGTATATTCTGGTTAAGGACTTATGAAAACACAAATTGAGTTTCAAGTTGTAGCCTTTTTAATCTTTTATTCCTTTTGGAACATCATTTTGAATTTCTCTATACTATATAATCCCCAACACTATCATTCTGTACTAGCTATGTAATAAGAAACTTATAACACTATTCTGTCCAATGCAAACATAACTGAAGTTCATTCAAAGAACAGAAATGTAGCCATCAATAATGTATGGTACTGGTACATCTAATGTCCAGAGAGATAGTTATTCAAAGCAAAGTAATTCATGACCATAAAAGTAAGAGGTACCTGAAGAAAGCTCTCATATTGAAGAGAAAGATAAGCACACATATAAGACTTAAGAAAAGAATAAACTGTATTAGAACAGCAATTAAGCAAATAGGAATTAGGAATGTGCCAAAGAGTATAAAACTGAAAAATGACAGCAATTAAATTATGACTTTTAAAAATAAGTACAAATGTGGCAAGTAGTACAGACGAGACTTAATGGGCTGTGGTCAGATGTTAGAGGAGGATGGCTCCCTTTTATAAGGACTGGAGGAGAGTGGGAGAGGGGATGAGGAAGGGTAGGATCAGAAGATGATGAGGGAGGGGTCCATAAAAATGACATAAAGAATTCAAACTGCAGAGCAATCAGGTAACTTATATTGCTAATCCCAGTACAGGGGAATAGCTCTGAGACTGGTTGAGACATGAACGGCTATGCATAAATAATGCTTTTTGTTGGTCGCAGAATCCTGGAGGCTTGTTATTAGATACCATTCTTCATATGGCGTGAATGAAGATTGGCAGGTGTCTTTGTTCTGCTTGTACAAAGAGCAGAGACTCAGTCTTAATTGTTTTATGCATCCCACACATCTCATACATTTGTAATTTTATGACTGTGTATTGCTTTTATATGGGGAAGAAATTATATATTTTCAGACAAAAGAACTGGACACTGACTCTGGATCAGATTTGATAATATTTATTCCTCTCAGCATGCAGCTCACTGGCATCCTGCATCCCTCATCTTGCAGAACTAAGCAGATCAGTTGCTGTTCCTTATCAGAACAGGAAAGCTCCCAGGACAGCTTCAAAGAAAGTTTTGGATCCCAATTGGTCCAGTATTTCAGACTGTCCCATATAGTACTTTTATTAAGCCTGGAATTTCTCAACACTTAGAAACTGGACCACAAATACTATCCCTGGCTTATTTAACCATTTCCCAGGTTTTATTTGGGCTCCTACAAAGTTATTATTTGCCCTAAATCAGCTAAAAGAAACATTAAGAGAATGACACCCTACTTCCCCTACGGGGGGTTGGATTGGTTTTTGATTGCTCTTTTGAGTTACAGATTATGTTCAGTGAGAGTTGGCTATAAGTTAGATTTAGCCTTATACAGAAAGAAAATGAGGTTGGACTTAGGGATGTCTCTCTTTTCCTTTTATCTTTCTTTCACAGGTATGGAGATAGGGATTGAAAAGAAAGAAGAGGGAATATAGAAATATACAGGGATGGTAGGACAAAAAGTAGATTATTGAATCTACTCAACTTAAGGCCTTATTTGTTACTCACAAATAAGTTTATTTTTAATTCATTGGTATAGATTTTGTGTATTGGTGCAAAATAAGATTAATTTGACACATTGGTATAGGATTGAAATTTAAGGTTAGTCTTCACACACATTACATATATATCCTACTTTAATATGAGGTATTGTACCCATACAACTCAATTACAATACAAGGTTTACTTCCCAATATTTTCTAAGTGCTGTTGTAGGTGGTTTAGGACAGTTAAGTAATACAGCTAATTATTAGTTGATCAAATCATGGTCATGTCCATTACTACTCTATTTTTATCACAAGAATATACATTCTAGGTTTAACAGATATGATTCTATAGATATGTTGGGGGATGATCTAATGTATTTTTATGCTAATTAATAAAAGCCATTCCACCTAGGCAGGGCAGATGAGATAGGTGTGGCTAAGGTTCCCAGGTTTAGAGAGAGAGAGGAATCTGGGGAAGAAGAGTACGGTGCTGAGAAAGGAGGAGAGGAGGACCAACATGGGTTAGATGGAAGAAAAGCATGTGGCCAATGTGGATGGAAGATTTGGTCCAGATAAAGAACATTTGCAAGTATTTGGGATTATGGATCAGAGGTAGCTTAACAGAAATTATTAGAAGCAGATGGCATGGGATTGGGGTAGGGATATGATACCTGCCCCACTATGGGAGGGAGTTTAGAGGATTGATATCTGCCATGTGCCAGGTTAACTAAGGCTATTTTAAAATAAAGCAGGTATCTGTGTCTTAATTTATTGCTAGCTGGGCATACTGAAGTAATAATAATTATAATCCTGATAATAAACAATTATTAAGAATACTGATAATACTAATAATACAGATAAATTTAAAAACAATATAGATAGATAAAGTAAAAAAGCTATATAAGGTCTTCGGAAACCCCAGAGACCTACAGAATCTGGCATTAAAGATGTCTTCACTATTTTAAGGATTCTTTGACAATAAGACAGGTTAACTCCTGGCAACACCCAGTCTACTTCAAAGAAGACGATGAGCATCAATGAATCTACTTATGGAGATTACTTCAAATGTGGCAAACTAGCTACTGGGCAAAATGTCCTCAGTTTGGATACAGACAGAGTTCTGTCTCAAAATAGGCAAGCTTGGATGCAGGCAGAGTCAGTGTCCAAACTCTGCCAATATAGCGTAAGCAAGTCCTCAATAGTTCCTGCCTCACAAATATGTCTGTCAGATATACTCTTCCAGAAGGGTGAAGTTATTATCCAATGCTATAGAGTTTTGGGTGACTATTCAGGCAGCCAACTGTCTCTGTCATTTTTTTTTCCACTTTAGAAGCTGCTAACTTGCACTTAATGTTTGCTCATGTGATTAATTTTATTCCTTCTCAAATCTCTGATGGGGTTGAGGACCAGAGAGTTTAGTTTTATAATTAAGCTTAGTTGTTTAGGGGTTATGATGATTTTAGTTCTAGATAGATGTTTTAATTTGATAGAGATGAGATATGACAGATATTGATGTAAATTCAGAATTTTAGACTCACCAAAATAGATGTTTTCTTCAAGGTTGCCAAATACAAACAGCCAAAACACTATGAATATAACATTAATATAATTCCTGACTGTTTTGTGGTTCTTCTTGCTATATGTAGTTTATTTTGTATGTATGTAATAATCTAAATGTATATGTAAAAAATAAAAATAAATAAAAAAGAAATACGAATTCCAAAAAATGTAACTAAAAATCAAACTAGTTTACCAGTACTGATGCCTTAAAAATGGACTTCATCCACAATTATTCAGAGTGATGAAGAATATTAATTCATATGAAGAAAATCACCAAACTACAGGATATTATATTACTAATTATAAATTCATCACACATTAGCACACTCAAATTCATATACCACACTGACTTTAACCCAGTAAAACTGGATAATTTCAATATCCTATTTCTAATATCAGGTGGAGTGTCCTGGCAAGAATTAATAGCAGAGTTAAATGACACCATAAAACAAAATGTTTAACAGATATCAAAGGGAAATTTGTGTATAAACTAAAAATATAGGCTTTCTTCTCAGCAGCTTATGGAACTTTTTAACATAAAGAAAGTTTCAGTAAGAACAAACAAAGCAAAACTGAAGTGATTTCTTATGGTCTATCTGATTATAGTGGACAAAAACTGAAATCAAGAGTAAGAGAATATATTAAGCCATAGAGACTGAACAATACATGCCTTAATCATGAGTGGCCTATAAAATACATAAGGAAGAAAATAAAATATTCCTAGAATGGAATAAATTAAAGTCCTAACATATCAGACCTTGTGGATACAAGAAAAATGATTCTAAGATTATAGAAGTTAAGAGCTAAAAATACTTTTACTTTGTAAATTAGAGAAAAATTCAAAATATTGTTCAGTAGTATATCTTAAGGTATTAGAAAAATAAAAATGAACTAAACCCCAAATAATTAGTTGGGAAGAAATAATAAACATTAAAGCAGACACAAAAGAAATGAACTGAAAATAGATATACAAAAAGTTATGAAACAAGAAGGTTATTTAAAAGATAACCAAGGCTTTCCATTTCTTATCTGTACTAACCAAAAGAAAGAGAAGGCACAAAATAATAGCATTAAATATCAAGATGACAACATTACAGTAGACTTTGGTGACATTCATAATACTTCTGTGGCATATTTCAAAATCCTGCATTCCAGAAAGCTAAAAAAATCTAGAACGTTCTAATTTTAAAAATGGGTAAAACAAATAAAGAATAAAATTATGGACCTATCTTATTAATAAAAAGGTATGATTTTTTTTTTTAGTAAAATACCAGTATATCAAGTTTACAGCACATCCCCAAAATCATTTACAATGACTAATTTTACTTCATTCTTGGGATGCGAGGATAGTTCAATATAAGCAGTTCAACTTCAACAACAGATTAAAAAGATCATTCGCCACGACTAAATTATCTGTATAATAAATAACATATGCAAAATAAATGACTGAACTATAAAATTCAATAACAATGTCATGTACTAATAGTCTAAAGGAGGAGATTTATGTGACCATCTCATTATCCACTAATGGATAGTACCTCATCCTTATCCAGGCCAATTCCATTTTCTAACATGGTGAATGAGGCAGTGATCAAGGTGTGTGAGTACATATCTCTTTAATAGGATACAGAATCCTTTGGGCATTCATGAAGGGATGGTGTAGCTCAGTCATAGTAGTTCTACTTCTAGCTTTTTGAAGAAGCTCTACATTGATTTCTATAGTGGCTGCACCAGTTTATGTGCCACAATAGTGAATAAGAGTTAGTCTTTCTCTACATCCTCACCTGCTTTTGGTGCCATTTGGTTACCTCGTGATGATAGCCATTCTGACTGGAATGAGATAAAATATCAAAGTGCTCTTAACTTGCATTTTGGCTGTCATGAATACATTATGTGTTGAATATTTTTAATACTTCATTATTTTAATTTATCATTTGTATATTCCTCCCTTTCTACCTTGGTTTTCTAGCAATTCATTAGGCTATAGCAACATAAAACAATCTTGAAAATATAAACAACAACATCACAAATAAAAGAAAAGAATCAAACTTGCATGAGATTAAATTTTCACTACTTTCATTATTATGTATATTTTGACATAAAATTATCGTTTATCCTTGTTATTTACCACTAAAGACCAATTTGTTGACTGGAAAATATGGTCATCTCATTACTAAAATGTTAATAACCAAGCAGAGCACCCACTCAGAAATTTTCTTGTTAAAAACCATTAACTTGAGTTACAACACAATAAATGTGATTTTGTTTGTTTGTCTTGTTTATTGTCTTTTTTTTTTTTTTTGAGAAAATTACTTATTATGTAGCCCTGGCTGGCCTGGCACTTAATATGTAGAACCAGGCTAACCTTGAACTCACAGAGATCTGCCTACTTCTATTTCTTTACTGGTGGTACACAAAGCTAGTAAATGTGATCTTAAGAGCTTGGGAGGTCTGGGGATATTGTTCAGTGTTAGAACAGATGCTTTGCATGACTTCCTGAATTTGATACATATGTATATAAACAAAATTTGATCATGAGGAAAATGTTTTCCAAAAGGTGACTTCCTTGAAAAACATAAGAATAATTATGAGATAGCAGATGTTAATGGAAGTAGACTCTGTGAAACATTACCATGAAAGAAAAGAGAAAATAACAAAAGCAGCAGATTTCCCTTAAGAGATGAAGGTGACTGGCAGATGGGAGTTCAGTATTGGCCTAAGCAGGGAGGAAGTACATTCCCTAACGAGGGAGGCTTTCTTGAGTAGAGAACTGGTCCCTAAAGATCTAGACAGATTCTATGGTCTAACACGCAAATGCAATAAGCCCCTTTCCTCTTTAAATCTGGGACCTGTGCCCAGAGAAGAGATTGAGGAAAGTCCTTCCCTACCCATCGCCACAGGGAAGATAGTAAATTATATTAAATATTCTGGAGTCTAACCCAGTGGCCAGTGTGATAAAAAGAAAAGCTGCATGCTTCCCTGAGATTCTTCTAAGTGTTAAGAGTAGTTTTATGAATTATGGTCAGTCGTTATGAATGATTCCCAAACACTATGGGATATTAATTTTGTGCTGTATCATCTTGGAATGAAGTAAATCTAAGTAAGTCCTCCGGAGGACCCCAGGGTAAATAACTCTGGTAAGTAAGCAAGAAGGTTTTCTTACCAAAGGAGAGTAAGTTTTTATTTGACATCTTCACTTAGATATCTCTAACCTCTAAAATGATAATGCGAGATAATAAATGTATTTTAAGTCATGTGTTAATTGTAAAATGCCCAACAATGAAGCTAATTCAAATATGGCTTTCTTGAACATTTGCCTGCTTTTATTTGGTTCTAATGTGTACACATGTAGCGAGAAGTAACCTTGAGATACATCCTCCTGACGATGGGGCATTATTTCTTTTAGCATGTCCAGGTCTAGGCACCTTTCCCAACTGAATGGATTTCTTTTTAGCATAGAGTCCTTGTTTGTTTAAAAATCAACATCTTCAGGAACTTACACAGTGACATTTGACATCTCTTTACCCTATAATCCTATTATTTCTCTCATTTGCTCTAGTAAACAATATCCTAGTTTTGCTTGTGTAGATTAAACTCTTAGATTATAATACTGGATAGTTCATAAGTGTTTTTCATTTTAAGTTTTGAGCTTTTTATGTTCACAGAAAAGCCTAATATTGAGATTGAGGTGAAGCCTAACATTCATACATTTCATTCTTTGGTCCCAATCTGTGCAATGATAAATGTTAGCCAAAATTCATTGGGAACCCTCATGTGAACTGATCAGAAGATGTTTTGTATAGGCAATACAAACAGGAGTTGCTTGTGGTATTTTAACAAACAGTTCTATTTGAACAGATA
>OU015749.1:94900340-94947892 GCA_907169655.1 Acomys percivali
TGTGTGTGTGTGTGTGTGTGTGTGTGTGTGTGTGTGTGTGTGTGTGTGTATGAGAGAGAGAGAGGAGGGGGCGGACCGGTATCTAAACTGGAGAGAAGGCCATCAATAATAAACCAGAAAAGATCATCCAACTGGGGTGGAGGAGAGAGGGAGACAGAGAGAGAGAGAGACAGAGAGAGAGAGCGAGAGCAAGAGAGAGAGAGACAGTGAGAGTGTGTGTGTGTGTGTGTGTGTGTGTGTGAGAGAGAGAGAGAGAGAGAGAGAGAGAGAGAGAGAGAGAGAGAGAGAGAGAGAGAGAGAGAGAGAGAGACAAAGAGAGATACAAACTTCAAAGGCACTTTTAAATGTGATGCATATTGTAGCTTGTCTTTGCTACTTGTGGGCTCTCCTTTCTCCCACTCTTTATTTCCCAGGTTTCTCCCCTTATCACTAGATAACTAGATAGGAAAGAAAGAAGGATAGAAGAGAAAGAGAGAGAGAGAGAGAGAGAGAGAGAGAGAGAGAGAGAGAGAGAGAGAGAGAGAGAGAGAGAGATCTTTAAATTTCATTTCTTTCTTCTTTGAGCATGGCAACTAACAAACCACCACCAATCTCCCAACCACGAAAGGACAGCAATCACCAACCCCACCTTTTGGGGCCCTATATATATATATACCTTTTGAAAATTTCCCAGAATTCCACCCATCACACTATTTCAGAAACTACTGCCATCTGGTAACATCATGCCTCTTGTAGAGCAGGAGATAAATCATAGTCAGCTCATATCAAAACAGCCTCATATCCTCACACCTGGAATTAAGATAAAAATGCGTTCTTATGATATTTCTGTTTTTTTTTATCCAAAATTCTAGAATTCTCATTACATCTTTTAATTCACTGTCATTGCGATAGGTAGTTCTCTAGTTACTGCTCAGTCCAAACTTGCTGTATTTTGAACTATAATCAATAAACCATTGGTTTCCTTGTCTAGGAAGTTAATCCATCAGCATCTGCCAGTCTCCTTTAAACTATCAGAGTGGACACAGAGACCACTATATTATCTGTTTGAGAATTTTGTTCTTTTGTTTATGTGTCAATTCTGCAATGGCCCAATTTAGATGAAGTTTAATACCATGTTGCTCTAGCCTCTTCCAGACTAAGCCAAAAACCGAGTCAAAGAAACAATAGTCAAGACAGAAAGGGCAATTTGACTTGGCACAACCTGCTTCTCCCTTAGTTTTTTGAATAATTTATTGGGTATGATGGTACTCTAATCAACTTGTATATACAGTTGATGATATTCTATAATATAGTTTTTAAAGGGGAAAGGCAATGTCATTGATCAATGTGATATTAAGAAATGTGGTTCCATGGTTTCAAATTAACCAATTTTAGACATTTCTACTAGAAACCTCACTTATATAGTAGAAGCTTTGGTGGTGTGTTATTTTATGTTACCGAACTTCATCTTTTTGTTGTTGTTTTTACTACAGATTCTCTTACAGAAGAATGTCTCTGGAAAATGTTTCTTTGGTCACTGAATTCATCTTGGTGGGGTTAACAGACAAACCTGACCTACAAATACCTTTGTTCCTACTCTTTCTGCTGATGTACATGATAACCACATTGGGGAATTTGTCTTTGATCATGCTAATTGTCCTGAATTCTCACCTTCATACCCCCATGTACTTTTTTCTCTTTAACTTGTCATGCATAGATCTTTGTTATTGTTCAGCAATTACACCTAAAATGCTAATGAACTTCATACAGAAGAAGAATGTTATTTCTTATGAGGGATGTATGACCCAATTCTATTTCTTTTGCTTTTTTATTATTTCTGAATGTTATGTATTGACAGCTATGGCCTATGATCGCTATGTAGCCATTTGCAATCCACTCTTGTATAACGTTGTTATGTCTCCTAAGATGTGCTTCTGTCTTATGCTTGGTTCATATTTGATGGGATTTTCTGATGCCATGATCCACACTGGATGTGTTCTGAGACTGACCTTCTGTGATGGGAACACCATCAATCATTATTTCTGTGATCTCCTCCCTTTACTGCAGCTCTCCTGCACCAGCACTTATGTCAATGAGATAGAGTTGTTCATTGTAGCTGGAAAGGATGAAGCCATAAGAGGTAAAGATGATAACAGTGGGCACAATGATATCCTTTCCTGCATCCTCAAGATAAGGTCTACTTCAGGCAGATCCAAAGCCTTCAACACCTGTAGTTCTCACATAATTGCTGTTTCTCTGTTCTTTGGGTCATGTGCATTTATGTATTTAAAACCTTCCTCAGCTGGGTCTATGGATCAGGGAAAAATATCTTCTGTCTTTTATAACATTGTGGTCCCTATGATGAACCCATTAATCTATAGCCTTAGGAACAAAGATGTTAAAATTGCTCTGACAAAAACCCTAACCAAAAGAAAGTTTTAATCACAATTTGGTGTCTCCTTTACTTGTAGTTATAATACTAAGAGTTACTGTGCATTGGTCAATATATTTTCCTACATTCTTCATTCTATTTTTTAAACCATAGAGTGGAGAATTTGTAACTTGCTTTATTTTCAGTAGGTTATTTTTTTTTATTCCCCCACAATTGGAAAGCTTTCATCTTCTACAGTTTTAGCAATTTGAGAACATCAGTAAGTAAATAACGTTTCCTCTTTCATAGCCATTGGACTGTATTCTCAAAAGTATTAATGACCCTAAACCCTACCCAGATCTAGCCCATGGACAGGACAGTCTCCACACTTGAGTGGAGAGAGGGATTTGACTTTCTCATGTACTCTGGTGCCTCACATTTGACTATGTCCCCTGGAGGGGGAGACCTGGTGGTCCTTAGAGGAAGGACAGCAGGTCGCCAAGATGAGACTTGATACCCTATGAGCATATACAGGGGGGAGGTAATCTCTCTGAGGAACAGCCATAGGGGAGGGGAATAAGGGGAATATGGGAGGGAGGGGAGAATGGGAGGATACAAGGGATGGGATAACCATAGAGATGTAACAAGAATAAATTAATTTTAAAAAGTATTAATGATTCTAACAAGCTGTAACAAGGAATACATAAATGATAAATGTCAGCATATCATTTAGTAGTCCAGTTATTATTTGTTATATTTAGTTGTGATTCAAATAGTCTGTTTCTGCCCCTATTTTCCTTTCTTGGTCATATGATCATATATCATTTTGATATGCCTGTTTTCAGTTGCTATAGTAACTCTTTTTTTGTACAAAGGGAATGTTTCATAATATGGTTCCATAATTGCACGTGTCCATTGCAATGAATTCCATTTAATCCATACTTTCAATATCCATTGTAACAGTCCAGCTTTTTAGTATTTCCATCTTAGTGGATTATGGCACAGTTTTTATAACAAAACTGAAAGAAGATATCTTGAGGCTGTGTGAAATTTACAGTGACAGCTGAAATACTCCAGAGAACTTATTCTATGATCAACCGTGGGGCCTTATCCAGGACAGGTTGTAGAAGTGGGAGGAGTAGTGAGCACACTAACCTATTCCCATTATGCCATGTGCCTCTGAGGGATCTCAGGTAAGGGCTTTGCAAAATAAAGTCCTCAGCTCAGGAGCATCACTTTCACCTGATACACTAATAAACAAAGACTCTGTGTGTGTGTGTTATTAAAGATGGTTCTGATGCTTTGTCAAGGTCATTGGAAGTGGGACCCATTGTAGCATATCTGATCTATGAAAATCATCTTTAGTGGCTTCCGTAGAATGATCGATATGAGCCAAGCACATTATTCTCTTTAAATGAGTTGTTTAGTGACACAGAAGAGAACCTTTTAAATGACAGTCACTGAAGGGGAAGGATTCACCATTTCTAATAAAAATTCACTTTTAAAATATAAATTTTAAAATTAATTCCAGACACAGAAAGCCAAGATAGGAGGTCAATAGAACTACCACAAATAAAAGCGCTCGCGAGCGCACACACACACACACACACACACACACACACACACACACAATACACACTTATACACACACAAACTAAAAATATAGAAATAAACAAATAAACTCTAAAAATTGTATAATGAAATAATTTTGAACAGACAACAAAAACTCTGATGGACTTATCTTTTTGAGGTATCCCTAAGGTTTTGGGGTTTGTGTGCTGTTTCATAACAGCTTTTAAAGATTTTAATTTTCGTTGATGTGAAGGGCAAATAACGTTGATTTTATCATAGTTTAAATATCTTCCTTCAAAGGCATTCTGACATGTAATTGCCAGTGTAAAACACTGTGCTACTGCTTTTAAGACATGTTCAGTCATTGCAGCTATTGTCCGGATTACATTAGTGAAACTATTGAAGAATTGGAATAATTTTTATGGAAGTGGATTTTTTATTTAAAAAGAATGCTTATGTTCCTCCCCTGTTCATTCACTTTCTTGTAGTATGACTATTGCTCTCAGCATAATTTATGTCTTCTGCCATAAGATGCTGCTGCAGAAAGGTCCTGACCACTTTCAGACAACATTGACTATGGATTTGTAACACTCAGAACTATGAACTGTTGTCTTCTTGATTATTATTCGTTATCTAATCTATGGAATACTGTTAGAGAAGCAAAATATATATACGTGTGTGTGTGTGTGTGTGTGTGCGTGTGTGTACATGATACAGCACTCTTATATATATATATATATATGCATAATAGCAATCACCAGTGTGTCAACTTTCACTTTTGGCCTTGATTTCCTTTTGTTGCATGCTTTCAGGACTTTTAACATTTGTACAACTTGGGATATTAGGTTGATGGGAAATTTCTCATGAATCATTAATGCCTTCTCCCAGGAGTACTGTTATTGTTATTCCCCAGAAAATTTCCTAGCATACTACCAGCTCCTGCTTCTATGGAGCTATCCTTATCTGGCACTACTTTAAGGTCTTCCTTAGGCCCCTGGAGTTTGTGACTCTAATAAAGATGCCAGAGACTTCTTTACGAGGCTTTGACTTCCAAATACTCTCAGACCATGTACCCCTGCACTTACTCAGGAACAAGAAAAAAACCTAACACAGTAAATATTTAGAAGGTAAACAAGACTCAGTGGACTAAAGGAACTGACAGCAGGTCAAGTTAAAAACCTCTTTCTACTGTATGCTCAGGTGATTCTGTGGTGTACTGGGAGCAAGAATAAGCTGCATGTGGGATGCTTCTCTAGGAAAAGCTATAGCAACAAAGTTAGATTGGCTGGAGTTATCTCTGCCTTACACTGGGACTTCTCCTGATAGATGAAGAACTGTACGAATAAATGATAAAAAGAATGAAGTATTAAGATTCTTAGAATAGTTAGCTCATACAGAATCACTGCGATGTCATCTGACCAAGGAATGAAAGAATACTAAGATTAGACATATAAATAAATTATACAAATATATAAAATATAAACATTGCATTATGGCAGAAATTGAATATCTGCAGAAGCATTGTACTTAAGATTTTATCCTTGTGCTCTTTCCATTAAAAAAAATTGATAACACTTGTATAACGTATTTATCCTAACCAGCCTGCAATAATACTTTTAAAATATTGGAAGTAAACTTTAGATTATAATTGAGGTATATGGATACTCAGAGTAGAAATATATGTAATACGTGTGAAGAATAGGCTTAAATTTGAATTATATACCACTGTATCTAAAATTAAACTTATTTGGAACTATATACAAAATTCCATACCAATGAATCAAAATAATCTTGTGAGGGACAACTGAGAGATTAAGTTCAGGGGTAGATTCACTAATCTACTTTTTGTTCTATCTTCCCTATATATTTCTATAGTCCCCCTTCTTTCTTTTCAACCCCTATCTCCAAACCTAAGCTTTAAGTTGACAATGATGTGAAATGATAGATACTGATTTACATTCAGAATTTTAGATGCAGCAAGATAGGAAAGATGTTTTCTTCAAGGCTGCCAAATACAAATAGCCAAAACACTGAGAATGTAACAGTTATACAATTCCTTATTGTGTTATGATTCTTCTTGCTATAGGTAATCTATTGTATATATGTGTAATAATATAAATGTATATGTAAAAAATAAAAATATTTAATAAAATAGAAAAAAAGAAAAAAGTTGACAATACATTGCTTGAGACATGGCAATCTTCCAATACTGGCTTAATGAATTCTTTCTGTCTAGTGCCCTTGAAATCACAAATGCTATCAGACTGAGAATGTGCTGTCATATGTTGGAAAAATATACCTCAAGATTCTTAAAAGTTGGGTGGTGGAGTTGATTAGGGAAAATGATTGTAAAAGATAATTCTGTTCTGTCACAGTTTATCAATGATGACTAAACTTATGACCAAGAAGAAGTTAAAACATGTTTCCTCATACAAAAATGATGTGATCTATGTTTTGGAGCAATATGAATTATTATCTGCCTACTGAGTTCTGTATAAGAAGTACTCTGACTACCAGTCAGTCAGAATGTATGATTACCCCCACGCCAACATCTGACTACCCTTGGTAATTCCTTATCTCTTCTTAGGGATCCATCTATTGCTGAGGCTGGACCCTGGCAACCAACAATATTATCTATGGCTACAATTGTTATTATGGGAGATCCTTAACTAAATATTGACTTCCTCCTGGAGAAAGACATTTAATTTTTTTTTTATTTGTTCACTTTACATCTCGAGTGTAGCACCCTCCCTAGTCTCTTCCCAATCACACCCTCTCTCCCTCATCCCTCATCCCTCCCATTGTCCTCAAAAAGGAGGAGCCATCTTCCCTTTCATCTGGACCCAGTTTATCCAGCCTCATCTGGAATTCCTGCATTTTCTTCCATTGTGGCCTGGCAAAGCTGCCTGGCCAGGGGGAAGTGATCAATGAGTGGACACCAAGTCCATGTCAGAAATAGTCCCTACTCCCCATATTATGGGACCCACAAGGAGACTGTGCTGCCTATGTACTGCATCTGAGCAGGTCATAAGATTTCTTCCTAGCCAGAAGTGTTCCTATGGAGAATAAGGGCATACCACTGTTCCATCACTTAAAATTCAATACAAGTGATCTTGTTAGAAGGTTTTGGAGAAATATAATCTGCCTAAAATACAAACCAGTATAGCAGTGTCATTAACTATTGTATACTCTCATCTGTAAATGCTATGCTCTACAATGATCATGTTTGCCAATGTCCACTCTTAACCAATGAAAATGCCCCATTTGACAGGCACCTACCCTGTGTGTTCCTTTTTTTGAATTAGGACCAAGGAATCAAGAGTGTGAAATCTATATGGTAGGAGTGATGCAGCTAGGCTATTTGACAGTTATATTTTATGAACTTTCATAGCAACTTCCATCATGGCTGCGCTAATTTTCATATTCAGCAATGGCAGAGAAGCATTTCACTTTCATATTTTACAGAACTTGCTGCTCTGTGTTTTCTTGTCAATAGACATACTGACTGTGCAGAGGCCCTATTCTTGTTCTTTCATATGAACTTTGCTCATTGAATTTAGAGGGACTTGTCACCCTGTTGTTCACCAGCTCCTCTGGTTCTTATACTTGTCACGGACCAGCTTAGTCAGGGATAGGTCCTTGGGATCGTGAGTTTTTGAAGCGTCAGTCGGCAGAGATAAGTTGGTGACAAATAGACACAACCACACAGATAAGTTTGTGTCTGAGTGTAATATAGGGTACAGAACACACAGTAAAGATGTCATCACTTTTAAGTTACTGACTGGGTGTCAATATGTATGTGTTCTCTTTGTCCAGGGTCAGTTGAAATACTCTATATTTTGTAAGCCATAACATAACTTATTAACTAATTATTAATTTTAGTCATTTTTTAATAAGAGGAAGTGAAGCAGAACTATTCCAGCCCTTAACAGCCCCTGGCTTAAGTTCTGAATTAGGGTCGTCTCCTAGAGACCGTGATTATGCTTGAGAAGTCCTGACATGGGAGTGAAGTAAAGTTAAGAAGAAAGAATAGATTCCAGCACAACAAGAGAAAAAAATCTGTGATTTAATTTCTCCTGGCACAAACATCAGTTCCAGTCCAGGACATTCTCCCCTTTTGGGGGATTGTGGCCTCAGACCTGTGTAGTATTTGTCACACAGACTCCACTGGAGGGTTCATGACATATACTCTTTCCTCCTCCTCTACTGCAGAGTTCTCTGAGCTCTAAGGGAAGTGATTGGATGGATACATCTCATTTATAGCTATTTGTTCCAAGATAGCCTGCCCTCCCCATCTCTCTCTCTCTCTCTCTCTCTCTCTCTCTCTCTCTCTCTCTCTCTCTCTGTCTTACTTATTGAGGCATAGTTGCTCAACTGAACCCATAGCTCATTGATTGGATAGTCTCTAGGATCTTGGCATGAGAATCAACAGTCACTGTATAGATTCTTCACAATCTTCATTCAGCTACAGTATGCCAGAGCCACACTTGACTCTGCGGAGCCGTGCTCAATTCTGCCATGTTAGGAGCATTTTATTCCTCCATCCATTGATAAGGTCCTATCTTAATTCTATAATTTATTATTGTGAATAGTAGTACTGTAACAATCATGGATGTGTTTCTATATATGTTATGTGCTAGGTCTGAGCTCTCTAGTTATATAAGAACCAGTAATGTTTTGTTCATTAAATTTTTGAACAATCTCTCTTTTCCTGCAGCAGTGTAGATGTTGTTATTTGATAATTGTCTTTCTATTGTTTGCTATTTATTTTTATGATGACATTCATTATCAACTAGAGGATATGAATTTGAATATAGATTGTATTTGGATTGGCTTATGACTAAAGGTGGAAGTGTGTGTGTGTGTGTGTGTGTGTGTTTGTGTGTGTTGGTCACTTTAAAAATAAGAATATTTTTGAAAAGTACCCCATTCTTGTACATACTTGCTGACCAAATTCGAATTTTGGTGATTAAGATAGTTGATTTCTTTTTACATTCCAGACAATGATCACTCATTTAAAGAAAGCTAGCAAATATACCCACCATATCTTTATATGCACTTCTCTTGCTGTGAGGGAGCACTTATTTGATGTAACACTATTGGTCAATTTTTGCTTTCATTGTCTATGTCATTGAAGACCTATATAATAAAAAAAGGTGATGGGAATTTGAAAGAGAACAGGAAGATATATGGGTTTAAATGGAAGAAAGAGAAGGGGTTTATGATGTGATTTTAGTCACAAAAATTAAAACAAAATTTTTAACAATAGCCATGCAGAAATTCAATGATTCTGTGTTTCCCTCATGTTCCCACTATCCTCCAGCTTTCCAGTGTTTCATTAATATGTCTGATACATTTTATCTTTATTTTTTCAACAGGATGAGAAGTAAAGATATAATTCCTTTCATTTACATGTGGGTAACTAAATCTGCAGGCATCAGTGTACCTTTTATTTTTATTGTTTCTTTTAATATTTTTTAATGTTTGAGGAAAAAAAGCCCAGATTTACTTGAAGCTACATATCCAAGAATAACTCGAACTTCTGATCCTCTCATCTCTGCCTCCCCTGTGAGCAGGTTAATGCCATATGTGACACCACATGCTGGAGAGGATGTGGGGAGAGAGGAACACTCCTTCATTGCTGGTGGGAATGCAAACTAGTACAGCCACTTTGGAAATCTATCTGGTGCTATCCTAGAAAACTGGGAATAGGGCTTTCTCAAGACCCAGCTATTCCATTCCTTGGAATATACCCAGAAGATGCACCAGCACATAACAAGAAAATTTGCTCAACCATGTTCATAGCAGCCTTATTCATAATAGCCAGATCATGGAAACAGCCTAAATGTCCCTCAGTAGAAGAATGGATAAAGAAACTGTGGTACATATACACTATGGAATACTACTCAGCTATTAAAAACAAGGAATTCCCGAAATTTGTGGACAAATGGATTGAGCTAGAAATGATCCTAATGAGTGAGTTAACCCAGAAGCAGAAAGACTCAAATGGTATATACTCACTTATCTGTGTACTAGCCCAAGGGGCATGTCCGATGAAAGCCTTCCCTTACCAGGAAACTGGGACAGAGGGGAGGACATCCTATTGGTACTCTAGATGAGAGAACCATGTGAGAATAGCATTGTAGAATGATCCAGTGGGTCCTAGAAACCTACAAGTAGAACATTATGATAGGCAGATTTGGGCCAAGGGGTCCCGCTCAAACTAAGGCACCAGCCAAGGACAATACAGGCGGTAAACTTTAAACCCCTACCCTGATCTAGCCCATGGACAGGACAGTCTCCACACTTGAGTGGAGAGAGGCATTTGACTTTCTCATGTACTCTGGTGCCTCACATTTGACTATGTCCCCCTGGCAGGGGAGACCTAGTGGCACTCAGAGGAAGGACAGCAGGTCACTGAGAAGAGACTTGATACCCTATGAGCATATACAGAGGGAGGTAATCCCTCTCAGGAACAGTCATAGGGGAGGGGAATAAGGGGAAAATGGGAGATCTAGCCAATGGTCAGAACAGTCTCCACACTTGAGTTGAGAGTGGGATATGACTTTCTCACATTTGACTATGTCCCCTGGAGGGGGAGACCTGGTGGCCCTTAGAGGAAGGACAGCAGGTCACCGAGAAGGGACTTGATACCCTATGATCATATACAGGGGGAGGTAATCCCTCTCAGGAACAGTCATAAGGGAGGGGAATAAGGGGAAACTGGGAGGGAGGGAAGAATGGGAGGATACAAGGGATGGGATAAGCATTGAGATGTAACAAGAATAAATTAATAAAAATTAAAAAATAAAAAATTTTAAAAAAGAGTTCAAAGACATTGTTCACAGTGTTTTTTACACAACATACTTTAATAAGTCTGAATGTGTTCATAAATACCACTTTTTCCTCACTCTCCCTCCACTGATAGGCATCCACGCATATTACAAAGAATGGCTTTCATCTACCCCCATTCTGTGATACCAGTACTCATGTGTTTAGTAATCTCTGCTAAAGGATTAAGATAATATTTGCCTTGAAATTAAAAATGCATTCGACACAGGATAGTTTAAGCTAATTATGTCTCAATAAATGACTCCTTCACAAAGACAATAGGATTTGTGGTCATGGCTTACATTTCACTTTTTCTCATTACAAGGAGTTGCTGTAATTAGCTTTACGCTGGTTTTCTATTTAATTAATACAACACTATATGAACTTTTTCTAATTCCTATTTTACAAATATACACAAGTTAGTTAAATAGCTTGAATCAGTAACTCACTTAGGTACATAAACTTTCTACAATGTGTATAGATATTGGTGAGCTCATTATAAAGTGCTACATGTAAGAACTAAACTGGAAACTAAAGCAGAAATTTCAAGTGAATATTAAAATGATGTAGCAATGATGCAACATTTTAAATGTGACGTTGGAGGTGCAGAGATGTTGCTCAATGGGAGAGCTCATGCTTGGCATTGATGTATTCCTGAAATTAGTCTTGAGCACTGAAGACAAAACACAACAAAAATAAATTGATTTTGGAAACTGATTTGGGGAAACTCTCAGGATGGATAATACTTTAGCTATTTTGCTACATCCCATGATTAAAAATATGATAAGGTAATAAGGAATACTGGGAATAGAATCTGTGGAAAGCTTCCATTAAGGATGGAGGAACAATGTGAAAGGGAAGCAACACAATAGATTTCCCTTAAGATATAAAGGTTATTAGCAGACAGGGTTCGATATTGGCTCAAGCACAAAAGAACAGTCCCTAAGGAGAAAAGCATGCCTCTCTTAAATGCTAAGTCTCTAAGCAACAAAAGGCATATCATGGTCTAGCATACAAAAACCATCACTCATGTCTTTTTTATATCCTGTGCCTGTGCCCTGAGAAGACATTGAGAAAATTTCTACATCGTTCATAGCCAAATATATCAAGCTAGTGAGCTACAGAAGACTTCTGGTATCTCATCTGGTGGTAAGTCAATAAAAAGATGTAAGCCTTTTAAAAGATTAAATGCTATGATGAATTATGACAAATTAATATTCCAGGGAATATGAAAAGTTAATTTTTTTGTTGTGTCGCCTTAGAACCAATGGTTCCAAACGCCGAGAACCTGATATATACTTAAAACATAATACAGGTAAAGGAATGAAGTAAAACCTTTTTTCTAATGATGAGGTAGGTTGAAATTTCTTTATGCTTTTGTCTTCATTTTTTAAACATGTTTAATTTTAATTTGTAAGCATATATAAATGATAAATTGTTGGGGACACAAAAGTCCCCATCAGCAGGTAACCCAGGCATGTTAAACATGTAGGACCCTCTCCTTAATGGAGGAGATAAGGTACCTACCTGTTTTGTTTGTTTGTTTTTATACTTAGAAGAACAAGGTTAAAGTTTTTAATTTCATGATGACCTTTTTTGCTTTCCATGGAGGCAAACATGCCCCCACCTTGTGCTATAAAGGCAGACCCCAACCAAATATCTCAGAATGATTTCCCCAGATTCTCCCTCCCTTTCTGCAGTCAATAGAACTCATTCTTAGGGGAGAATTTCAAATGTGCTTTATAGCCCTCTGACCTCTATGTTATCTCACTCAGAAACTGCACTAGATTATAGCGGCTGTAGCTATAGAGCCCGTTTTCATGGTTGGGTGTGCTTTTTAAAACAGTGTCTAAGTAGTTACACTTTAATCTTCACTGAGCACCTGGAATGAGAATGATTGTTGCCTGGAAACCTTTTCAAAACTGCATTTTTTAAAAAAAATATGCTGACAGTGAACCGCTTGGTATTAGACTCCTCAAGTCTGACGCAGGTTGAGGAAGTTAATCTTATCTGAGTTTTCATTCTCATCTTTTCTCCAGTCACTGCCTCCATTGACATCTGCAGAGTCATCTTTAATAAACGTAAATTATTAAAATAGTTTTGAACCATTTCTTATTTGTAGAATTATCCAAAATGGGGATTATTCACATCTGTCTTTTCCCTATAAATGTCTCCTTTTTGCATTTAGAATGTACATACCATACAGGGAATGGTAAGACAATTTAAAACTTGTGGGGTTTGGGTCAAAAATTGAAGCATACACCATTCTTAATTATTTTAATTCATTGAGCATTAGCTCTACAGACTTAACTGTGTTTTTCATTTTATTAATTTTGCAATTTGGCCTTCAGCACTTCATTCCCGTCCCATGTATCCCCAAGGACGAATAGTCTGCTCTCTGTTGATGAGTGTAACAGATTCTATTGTACATATTAGGGAAATGATTAGGTCTGTACATTTAATGTCTTGGCCATTATGCTTGTGAAATGGTTTCCCGATGAAGTTCAAAGACCTTAGAGGTTTACTTCCATTTGATATTATGCAATTTTAATAATCAATGAAATTTATAAAAGAATATCCTGGAAAAGACAGCATGGGCATTGAGAATTTCAGACGACACAAGTGAAACAATGTCACAGTAAATTTCACCTTGTGGGCCACTTCTCAAATCCTTATATATTATTATGTTTTCTTGTAGCAAACAAAGGATTATAACCATTACTAAACTAAAGTTAACATTTGAAACAATGTTACTGGTCCTGATGCCACCACAGCTTTATCTGGATGAGGTTAGCTCCAGGGTGCTCAGGTTCTCCATGTATCAGACCAGGCTTGAAGCAATGACAAAAGATGAGATAAGAGATGGGAATTCTCTTCTTGCCCTGCCTCCCTTCTATTTGAGATCTGCACAGTCATGCCAGCAAGTGACTGTAATGTTATCTGCTTTGTAGACTGTTGGTGACTTTATTTACTTTCAATGCACTAATACAGGGCAATATCACTATATCATTATAGGACAATTTCCATGAACTCAGATATATTTATAAGCACTTTCATCATGCACCACACATATGTGATAGAAACTATGTTAGCAATTTCCTGAGGCCTTATGATGTCACAATTATTTTCTACGTTCACAGATTATCTTAAAGAAGAATGGGTCCTGAAAATGGTTCTTTGGTGACTGAATTCATTCTACTGGGGTTAACAAATGATCCTGATCTCCAGTTGCCGCTGTTTTATCTCTTTTTCATAATATATACAACAACAGCACTGGGAAATCTGGCTTTGATCATTTTAATTGTTCTGAATTCTCACCTTCATACGCCCATGTACTTTTTCCTTTTAAACTTGTCCTTCATTGACCTCTGTTATTCCTCTGTGATTACACCTAAAATGCTGATGAGCTTCTTAGTCAGGAGGAATGTTATCTCCTACATGGGATGTATGACCCAGCTGTATTTCTTTTGTTTTTTTGCCATTTGTGAGTGTTGTGTTCTGACATCAATGGCCTATGATCGTTATGTGGCCATATGCAATCCACTCTTGTATAACATTACTATGTCCCCCAAGGTGTGCTCCTATCTTATGCTTGGTTCATACTTAATGGGATTTTCTGGTGCCATGATCCACACTGGATGCATCCTGAGACTGATCTTCTGTGACAGGAACACCATAAACCATTATTTCTGTGATCTTTTTCCTTTGCTGCAGCTTTCCTGTACCAACACTTATGCCAACGAAATAGAGATTCTTATTGTAGGTGGGAAAGACATCATTGTGCCCAGTGTCATCATCTTTACCTCCTATGGCTTCATCATCTCTAACATCCTTCAAATGAGATCCATTGCAGGAATGTCCAAAGCCTTTAGCACCTGCAGTTCCCACATTCTTGCTATCTCTTTATTTTTTGGTTCATGTGCGTTCATGTATCTTCAGCCCTCCTCAGCTGACTCTATGGACCAGGGGAAAGTCTCCTCTGTCTTTTACACCATTGTGGTTCCCATGATGAACCCCATAATCTATAGCTTTAGAAACAAAGATGTTAAAGTTGCCCTGAGAAAAACATTTAGCAAAAGAAGGTTTTCATAAAAATACATATTTTCTATAATTATGATCATGAGAATATCAGTGGATTAATCAAAACTACCTTTTAATGTATTTTTTAAACATCTTACCATTGTTAGGATATTGGGATATTATTGCTTTTCCAGATGTTTCTGTTATAAATTTCCATTGATTTTATGTTATTGGCAAATCTTCTTTCATCATTTTAATTAAAGTAACAGCAATTTATAAATATTTTTGTTGTTATTATAAGATTTATCATAAAAATATCCAATGATCTGCCAATGTTTATACAAATGTAGCACTATATTGGTCATGTATCATGTGGCCAGATGGTTTTCATTTGTCAATGTTATGAAGTGTGAATCAGGTTGTCTTTTATTTTTACTTGGGCATCAGTGCTTCTTTGGAAATGCCAGAACTTCATGATCTAGTTATTTTTATTAACTGGCTACTAAATACAACCCACAATGCAGATGTAAATAATATCTATTAGACCATCTTATGTCAGTTGGTTGTGTTATATTCATTTCACAAATATTAGCCAGCATATTTTATGAGGAGTGTTAGAACAAAATATCGTTATATGGTTCTATATATTAGAGTTTTAGAGATTATACTTTCTTTCCCCTTTCCCAAAATTTTGGTAGAATTATTTTATTCTTAAATAGTTTAAACTAACATCGAGTTGAAAAATGATTAAAACTATGGACCCATTTTTATTCTGGTAGAATATTGAGACCAACTCCAGGAGTTAAAATGATTAACTATAGTTGAAACTCAGTTGATTGATTTATATGCCAATTCCAGAATTAGATATTGTGTATTGTAATGCAACAATCATGAGTGTATCTTTAGCTAAACTGTTTGCTAAATCTGATCTTTAGGTATCTAACAACCACTAGTAATACTGTTATTATTTATTGAGTACTCTCCCTACCAATTTCCATAGTTACATTTTCTGTTGCATTATAGATGTGTTATTTTATCACAGGTTTGCTATTGCTTATCATTCACTTTTCTTAATTTTACCCATTGTGAGTAAGATGAGATGGTAAAGCAATCTAATTTGGATTTCTATTTTGATGAGTAAAGATGTTGCAGTGTGTGTGTTAGCTCTTTCACTTATTATTTTGATAAGTATCCAGTTCTTCTGCACATTAAATGATATTTTCTCTTTTGGTGATTAATATGTTTTAGTTCTTTATACATTCCAGTTGCTGATCTATTGTTGAAGCATGGTCTGGCAAAAGCATACCTCTATTTTTTCGTGTTTCTGTTTTTTGTTTGTTTGTTTGTTTTGTTTTTGTTTTGTATTAATGACCTAATCATTAAAGAAGTGACGTTAGTCTCTAATAATTCTCTATTAATGAAGTAAGAGCCTGTGAACTGTGAAAAAATCAAACAGCAGTATTTGGAAGGGCTTAGAGTGAGGAAAAGTAAAGGCAAAGTAACGTAATTATATTATAATCTCAAAAAATGTAAATGAGATGTAATCTGAATAAATTAATTAAGTAATAAATGTAGATAGCTGGGAATAAATTCATACCATTATACAGAAGAAAATTACAATAAAAACATCTATAGAAAGAATTTAATTGCACACACACATCAGACTTCATATAATAAGCTTTATTATAAATTATTTTTAAAAATACCTACTCAGAAATTCATTTGCTCTGCATCTGTCTTTGGTGTTTCCTTCATCTTTGTCCATTATTTTCAAACTTTTCAGTGTTTAATTAAGATCTTTATGCATTTCATATTAATTTTCATATAGAATAAAAAGCATATACTTCCCTTCATTAACCTGTGGATATGTGCTTAGTTGTTTTGTTTTGTTTTGTTTTGTTTTTGTATGTGTGTGTGTGTGTGTGTTTGTTTTCCAAATCTGAACATAAAAATCTTATGTATCATCATAGATTGTTTCAGTCCAGGTAGCCAAGTGTAAGGTGAACTCCTGATCCTCTCATCTCAACCTCCCATGGGAGGAATTTTCAGGCATATGCTACCATGACTGACTTCAGCAGTAGTTTAAAGACTATGTCATTGCTCTGACATGTTTTTATGATATCGTTGTCTTGAATAAGATGTCTGTACTTCTGAAATTTGTATGCCCCATATTCTATTCCATTGAATTGTTTGTA
This sequence comes from Acomys percivali, assembly GCA_907169655.1. Taxonomy (NCBI): domain Eukaryota; kingdom Metazoa; phylum Chordata; class Mammalia; order Rodentia; family Muridae; genus Acomys; species Acomys percivali. The sequence continues at coordinate 94,917,309 of OU015749.1, forward strand.
CATCCTTGTGATAGGCCTGTGTTGTCTCATGAGCTGTTTTTATAGCATGGTGTGGTATCAGGTATTATAACACCAATGACATTGCTCTTTTTTTTTTCTTGAATTGTTTTTATTTTCAAGTTCTGTGATTTGTTGTGAAGTTTTCATTTCTTAGTTCTTTGAAGAATGACACTTTAATTTTGATGTCTATTGTACTGAACCTATAGATGTTTTTGAAGTAAGGAAACTTCATTATATTTAATATTTGTTAATCTACTACATGTGATTTATTTTCATCTTCTTGTATCTAAATTATTGACTTTTTGATGTCTTGCAATATTGAATACAGATAATTTGTACCTCTTTGCTTAAATCTTCTACATTTCTTCTTTTAGAGGATATTCAAATACAATTGATTTCCTGATCTATTTTACGGTGGGCTTATTACTGGGGCTTTTTTTTTTCCAGAAGAAATTCACAAATCTATTTAACCTTGAGCATGAAGGTTAGTACTCTATATGTTGAGTATATGTGATACAAAATACATATGCATTAGCAGTTAGAAAAGTGAGTAAATTTAATAGTATCAACTAAAGATATAAAACATCATGCTGAGGTAAAATTACTAAGGAAAAATAAGTAAAAACTACATAGAGCTGACATAAGTAAAATGAGAAGAAATAATACGTAAAATCATGGCAAGAACTCAGAGGTTATTGTTAGAACTTAGTTTCAGAAAGTTAAAAACAAGCAAGTAAATTATACTTCATCTATGCAAGCATTACGAGAAGTATTATTGCCTCACATATTGATTCTTGATTCTCTACCGTATTCAAAGTAATAATCAAAACTGAGACGTGTATTCTTCAAATTTTATAAAAATCCCCTCAATTTTACTGGGGCATTTAACTGCAACTTTTATGAAAGTGTTTACCAAAGCTGGGAGAGTTTTTTAGGTCTTCGAAGTATGAGATTATATGATCTACTAATAAAAATATTTTTCTTATTCTCCTATTTGTTTAGCTCTTATTTCTTTCTATTGCCTTACTTTTCAGGACAGATTTTAGTTACTATATTCAATGAAAGTTGGAAGGGGGCATCTGGTTTCCTCTTTTTTTTTTCCAAGTGGGAACATTTTCAACTTTTTTGTATTTAGTGAGCTACTGTCTTCATCATGCATAGCCATTATTATTTTGATCTGTGATGTCTATCTTTTTCTGTTATTAATCTATTTTATTACAAGGTATTTGGAACATTGCCAAAATATTTCTGTTTCTACTAAGCCATCATACGAGTTTAGCCTCATACTTTTATTGCTACATTCTAATTTTGACTGTGGGTGTAGATCCAGTCAGTGTTAGATGAATCAACTTGATTATGCTATGTGACATTTTTAATATGGTGCTAAAAATTTGGCTAATTTAAATATGTGTGCACTAATTAGTCTGTGTTTTTACCTTGGGTTGTGTTTTATCTGGTTTTGATATATTTGATATATATTCTTAGGATTAAATTAGACATGATTTGAATCTATATATGAAATAGTTTTAAGAAATATTGGTATCAATATTTCCTATAATGTATAGTAAAATCCTGCCATGAGGCCATATTGCCCTATAGTCTTCTTTGATGGGAGACTTTTATTACTATATCAATCTTTGCATATGATAGGTCATTAATTGCTTCAGAGACTTGTTTATAGAATATGATGACTTGTTAATATCATCATACTCAATAAGAAACTGATTTTTATAATAATTTGGAATATAATTTTCCCGAAACTGTCCTTTACTGATTTTCTGGTTTCCACTGTTAGCTGATATAATATTCCTTTTTTATCTTCAATATTTTGCTTATTAATATTTTTAGTTTTATATATACATTTATATTATTCCACATATATGCAATAAACTACCTATAGCAAGAATAACCATGGCACAATCAGGAGTTATATAAATGTTACATTCTTCATGTTTTGGCTATTTAACTTCAATTATTGTTAAGTTGTTTGGTTCTGGTTGTTTAACCTAACCTGATAGTTGACAGTTCTCCCAGGCTGGAAACTGGCTTGTTCTGTGCATTTGTTTTCTCTTTGCTTTTTAGTTAAATGACTTCACTCACTATAGCTTAATGTAACCCAGTCCGCTTTGATTGGCAAATTCTTATATTCCTTTTATATTGATTTTATATCATATATATTATCATTGTATCATTATATCATTATAATTATATCATATATATATATTATCAAAGGTTATTTTAGGCAAAATAACTTGTTAACTCAGTTTTTATTTTCTGTCTGACAAGTAAAGCAAGAGAAAGAAAGAGTAGAAAAAAATCGGAGAACAACAACTTAAGTGTTTTTATTGAAGGATGAAGTGAATATAGTCCCACACTTAAAATACCTGAAAAACTCTCCCAGCTGTGAAGAACACCTTCATCAATATTGCAATTGGATTCCACAAAGAACTTTGGTTGTTTGAATCTTTCGTTCATTTGGCAGAAAGTTTGACATTGTTGTTAATCTTTCCAAAGTATTGATTGTTTCCTTGACCTTTTATAGTGTGTTTTTTTTGTTGTTGTTGTTTTGTTTTTCTTCTCATTTTATGAATAGTTCAAACCTTCTTTACAGCTTTCCTGCATTCATGGGGAAGCTAGGACTAGTGAAAAATGTTGAGAGCCATGAAGCTAGCACAGATGTTTGACACAGTCCAGCAAAGCTGAGCCAAATGCTGGCTTTGTCATCCTGCTGCCATTCATCCTGGGTTTCTGATCTCTCTGTAGTGCACTGGCGAGAGACATTTTACATTATGGTTCATTTATGTCTTTTCTCTAGAAAATTATTTCTGCTCTCATAGAAGTAACTTTATCTGGCCCTACTTAGGAGTCATTCTTGCCTTGGATATTGTGAAAAGCACAAAACATTGGATAGGCTCAGAGTTAACTTGGCATACCTGTCCTTGAGCAAACTCACAAACTATAAATTTACCAACAGATGAGATTATAGGATTCCTCCTATATGTGGTCTACAGGACATTGCCCCAGAAAATAAAACCTTAGTAACAAACTTAGTTTGCCTAAAACAATATTTGATAATATATATGTGATATAAAATTAGTATAAAAATATAAGAATTTGCCAATCATAAGGAGACTGGCTGACATTAAGTTGCAGTGAGGTCTTTTAACTAAACGCAAAGAGAAAACAAGTGAATAGAACAGGTGAGCTGGCAGCCTGCGAGAGCTTTAGAATTTTTGAGCTAGGCTAACTCACATTTTCATAACTAAGCATCGTTCAAGGCTTGGCAACTCATCTAGACTGACTCAGGTATTTTTCTATCTGTTTAATGTTTCACTCTCCTGAAGAATAGAATGTCCTATGTCATAAATCCTTAGTCTAAAGTGATTTGAGACTGATAATACCTATCCTCTCTGCACTTGTACATTTGTTCTAGGACAAAATGGCATGATCTCTACTTTTGAAATCACTAGTTTGCGTCTTTTGTGTGATCTGTATAGATATGAAAGACCCTGGTTGTTAGTCATTCAGTGATAAAAGATTCTCCCTGCCACAGTCTCTGATTCATTCATCCATTACTTCCCTCTGCCTGATCCATATCTCCTCTGTTGGGACCTGACTGCCCAAGAGATTTTTTTCTGAGTAGGAAAAATTGACATAATACCACTGTTCAAGTACAGGGTAATGTAATTATTCAACACACACTGAAGGGAGGCTGGTCTTGTTTTCATCTTTTGTGGGTCAAATCTGCTTGTGGGCCAAAATCTGTTGTGGCTGTTCTGGAGCCCATAGAGAGCTTTGCTGGAGCTAAGTGTAGAGTGCGTCTTTAGCTTTCTCTAGGTCAACTATTAAACAAGTATCAGGAAAGGAATGTGAGTCAAAGATTACACAAAGATGTTTTTCCTCCAAGGATATCACAGCTAAGTCATATAGTTGAGTGACAATTTAATTTTCTTACAATTCAATTTTATGTACCAATCTTGACTTAATCAGTATGCAATGTATTTGTGCTCTCAACAATGGTGAAAAATCACATTAAACTAAATAAAGTTCTTAAAACATAATTTCCGTGTATGTGTGTGTGTGTGTGTGTGTGTGTGTGTGTGCATGTGTGTGTGTAATTTGTTTTCACATACACCCAGAAGAGGGCATCATATCCCATTACAAATGGTTATGAGCCATCTCTCCATCTCCAAGAAATAACATCTTAATAATTTGAACTTATATTTTGTTATATTCTTACACATATATAAAAATTACATTAATGTTTTGGCAAAAAACCACAAAGAGTGTAGAAAGACTAAAGGTTGCAAGGCTATTATATACACTGTTTGAAGGAAATATTTAATGCCATAATAAAGTAAATTATTCAAATATGCAAAAACAATTAGTCATTAAAGAATTGAATTGTATAATATAAAATAAAGGAGAGGGACTGGAGTTAAGAGCACTGACTGCTCTTCCAGTGGTCATGAGTTCAATTCCCAGCAACCATATGGTTGCTCACAACCATTTAGAAGGTGATCTGATGTCCTCCTGTGGCCTGCAGGTGTACATGCAGGCAGAGCACTATATACATAATAAAGAAATAAATCTTTTTAAAAATCTCACCTGATATATTAAAAAAAATACAAATAAAGGAGAAACTTAAAAATGAAACTTACTTTCCAAATAATCATTTGACATATTATATGTGAAGTGATTGTGGTTTTAAGTGCTCTGATGCATTAAAATGTTAGATTTACAAAGTATATTGTCATGCTTACACACCACCATAAATGAAGAGATAATCAGCTTCATTTTAGCTTCAGATCAGCATTAGCAATTAGTGCCTGAAGCCTTTTAATGACCATTGACACTTTTTGTTTAGTGCTATCCAATAAGCCCAGAACGTTGTATGGGATACTTAAGACTTTTAGCAGTGAACTGTATGCTTAACTTGTGAGAATGAACAAAAAAATTATAGGAAAATAGTCACAATAATTCACCTATTGTCTAAGATATATTTTAGATTGTAACAACAGGTTCTTTATGTTTCACAAAATGTTAAATATTTGCTTCCTGCCTGTAAATAAAAGCAAACCTGGCCGTTTACTGACTGAATGCACATCTAGATTCAAGTTTTATTTAATTAGTCCAGGCGTCTGTTTATATAGTTTTAGAAATAGAATCTTGCTAAGTATTTCAGGTTTTTGCTGAAACCGATTGCATTATAAAAAATGATTTTCAATTTGCAATGCATCTGCTTCAGACTTCCTATTCATGGGACTAGAGGTATGTGTGATTTAAATAAGTTGAACTGAGTAAACTGAGCTATTGATGAAACACTGATACTTTTACAAGCAGCCTGCCCCCCCCCCCCCGCTTATCAATGACAAGATAACTTAAAACCTGAAAGTTTTAATCATACATGCTTGAGAACAAAGGTAAAGCAAACAGAGAAGATGGGTAGTCAGCACACCAGGCAGTTTGCTTATACAAAACAGGAAAGTTTTCAAATACGTCTAGATATGAACCTCACATTTAAAACTAGTTCCAGAGCAGTCCTCACCTCTGATACTTGATGTTTTTGGAAAAGGAAGATGTACACCTATAATCTTCCTCATATCATGCAAATTTTCCTGAAATCAGTAATATCTATGACAGAAATAATCTATTTTTGCTTTTAATTTACATAACTATTCAACTTTAGATGGTTTCCACTAATGGTATATTAATCTGGACATTCTTAAAAATTTTTTTAAAATCTTTTTAACTTAATTACAAAATTGATCAGATAAAATACATATTTTAACCATTATATTTTACACAAATGCACATGGGAAGCAGAGATGCTTAGTGATTTGTCTAAGTACATAGCCGTCATTCTTATTATGATGAGTGAAAAATCTTTGGCCTCATTAATAATATATCGTTATACTTAAATTCTAAGCCAGGTAATTGATAAGAAAATTTCATTACTTAACATAATTATTTAGTTGGCATGTGTGAACAAGAATGACTCCCACAGACTTGGTCTCCACTTGTAACTATTTGGGAAGAATTAGAGAGTATAGTCCTGATGGAGTATCTGTGGTTTTATTGGAAGAGATGTGTTACTAGGGGTGGGCTTTGAGTTTTCAAAAACCAATACCAGGCCCAGGCTTGTAGGCAATTTGTGCAGATGATCAGATGTGATCTCTCAGCTTCCGCTCTGGTTCCATGCCTGCCTGCCAAATGCTCTCTGTCATGTTGTTCATAGACTTACTAGTGCTCTGAAACTGTAAAAAGCTCCCAATAAAATTCTTTCTTTCTAAATTTCCTTGGTCATGTTTTTTTATTATAGTAGTAGTAGCAGCAGCTATGAGAGGGTGAAGCAGAGGAAAGAGATTTTGCAGGTTTGAGTGCTCATCAGGACAGAGTACTTATTCAGGAGCAGTGGTGACTTCTTGGGATTTATCTAGTTCATTGAAAATAAATGCAGTGAAAAACACCATTACTAAAAGGTGGTTTGAGGATATCTGACAAGAGATGATACATTAAATATTTTTCCATATTTTTAAAAAGTTTGCATGAAGTACAAAGGAAGTTTGAATGGAACTCTGTGGAATATTATTGTTAAAGACTCAAACAAAACAAGTAATAAAAATAAAAGAATTCTCTTAGGAGATTAGGTCAATGTGGGATGGGAGTTCAATATTAGCATAAAGACAGATGATGGATGATGTACTAATCCCTGAAGAGACAGTCACACCTTAGTGCCCAAGTTTATGAAGATATATTATGGTCTAGAATGTAAAAGAAACCACCTCATTTCTTTTTATAAGTGATATCTGTGCTCTAGGAAGGGACTGAAGAAAATTTTACTGTGGGTTCACAGGCAAGTCGAGTATAGAAATACATAAATTTTGTTGTGTCCCATCCAGTGGCAAAAGTGAACATGAAAAAAGCAGGTTATTTTTGATCCAGTGCATCAGAGGATTAAAGAGTCACATTATATTTTATGAGCAGCATTTCAGAAAGATTTCTAAGAAATATGAGAAAGTCATGTTGTGCTTCAGAGTCTTGGAATGCATGAAACACCGAGTCTTGTAGCTTGAAATTATCCTTTGGAACAGCAAGGGCAGGTAATAAAAAGAGACAGCACTTTTATTTTTCCTAAGTATTGTAAGTTTAAAAATATATCTCTTTCAGTTTTTATGATTATGATATAATTACATTTTCACATTTTTCTCCATTTCAACATTAATTCAACCTCCTGTGTATTCATTCAAGTTCATAGTGCCCTATATATACACATATATATGTATATGTGTATGTGTGTGTGTGTGTGTGTGTATACACTACCTGCTCAGTCTATATTTTATTTGTATATATGTTTTGAATCTATGCTAATGTCTAACTTTTAAAATTTTTTTTATTAATTTATTCTTGTTACATCTCTATGGTTATCCCATCACTTGTATACTCCTATTCTTCCCTCCCTCCCAGTTTCCCCTTATTCCTCTCCCCTATGACTGTTCCTGAGTGGGATTTCCTCCCCCTGTATATGCTCATAGGGTATCAGGTCTCTTCTCGGTGACCTGCTGTCCTTCCTCTGAGTGCCACCAGGTCTCCCCCTCCAGGAGACATGGTCAAATATGAGGCACCAGAGATCGTGTGAAAGTCATACCCCACTCTCCACTCAACTGTGGAGAATGTTCTGTCCATTGGCTAGATCTGGGTAGGGGGTTAAAGTTTATCGCCTGTATTGTCCTTGGCTGGTACCTTAGAAATGATCATAATGAGTGAATTAACCCAGAAACAGAAAGACTCAAATGGTATATACTCACTTATATCTGCATACTAGCCCAAGGGGCATGTCCCACGAAAGCCTTCCCTTACCAGGAAACTGGGACAGAGGGGAGGACATCCTATTGGGACTCTAGATGAGAGAAGCATGGGAGAATAGCAAAGTAGAAGGATCCAGAGGGTCCTAGAAACCTACAAGTAGAACATTATGAAAGGCAGATTTGAGCCCAGGGGTCCCACTCAAACTAATGTCTAACTTTTATGTAAGATTTTTCTTGAGACATCCTTGAAATCTGAGGCAAATTATATAATATTTACAACTTTCTTTGAAAAAGTTACTAATTGTGAGTTTAGCAATTAAAGCTATCTCACACATGCTTCTCCCACATAGAGTGGATTTTATGTGTCTGGGGTGAGTATAGCATACACAAAGTGAGTAAACAATTGTAAGATATAATCTGTTGAGACTCAAGTATATGGCAAAGCACGGTTATGTATTATTAACACGCTGAATATTGGGTCTCCAGAATTTAATCATATTTTGTAACTGAATCATTTTATTCTTTGGTTAACATCTCTTGACTTTGTCTCTCATGGAGTCTAGCAAGCAATTGAGTGATTTTTAGGCATGGCAAGCTCACATGTATAAGAGAACAAAGAGACAGTTGTAAATTATTTGCTTTCACTGTTTCTCTTCTATCTCCGCAGATTCTCCTGGAGAAGAATGGTTCTGGCAAATAGCTCTTTGGTAACAGAATTCATTCTCTTGGGTTTAACAGACAACCCTGACCTCCAAATACCTTTGTTCCTGGTTTTTCTAGTAATGTATATTATAACTGCCTTGGGAAATTTGACTTTGATTTTGCTAACTGTGCTGAACTCTCACCTTCACACTCCCATGTACTTTTTCCTCTTTAACTTGTCTGTCATAGACCTCTGTTATTCTTCTGTTATTACACCCAAAATGATAATGAACTTTGTACTAAAAAAGAATATTATTAGTTTTTCAGGATGTATGACTCAACTCTACTTCTTCTGTTTTTTTGTTATCTCTGAATGTTATGTCCTGACAGCAATGGCCTATGATCGCTATGTAGCTATCTGCAATCCACTCATTTATAATGTTGCCATGTCCCGTAAAGTCTGTTCCTATCTTATGCTTGGTTCTTATTTGATGGGATTTTCTGATGCCATGATCCACACTGGCTGCATCCTGAGACTGACCTTCTGTGACAGGAACACCATCAACCACTACTTCTGTGATCTTCTGCCTTTGATGCAGCTCTCCTGCACCAGCACATATGTCAATGAGATAGAGATTTTCATTGTAGGGGGGAAAGATATCACTTTGCCCAGTATAGTCATTTTTATCTCTTATGGATTTATCCTGTCTAGTATCCTTCAGATAAAGTCTACTGCAGGCAAGTCTAAAGCCTTCAATACCTGCAGTGCCCACATAACTGCTGTTTCCTTGTTCTATGGCTCATGTGCATTTATGTACCTAAAACCAACTTCAGTTGGATCTTTGAATGAGGGAAAAATATCTTCTGTCTTCTATACCATTGTGGTCCCCATGATGAACCCTTTAATCTACAGCTTGAGGAATAAAGATGTGAAAGTGGCCCTGAGAAAAACTTTGAGCAGGAGAAAGTTTTGGTGAGAAACTTACTATCTTTATGATAATCATGACAAATCCAAGATCTTCTAAGTGTGGTTCCTAATTTATTATTTTAGTTTCTCATCAAAATGAGATAATTTATATTTTTCTTTCCATATTTTTGGGATAAGTTTACTTTGTTTCCACACAGTTGTCATGTGCACTTTCAGAATTTAATAGTTATTAATTAAATGGCTTTTAATACTTACTAATTAAAGGCTTATTTTTTTTGTTGTCTTTTTTGTTGTTGTTTCCTTTGGGGGGATTAAAAAGGTCTGCCAGTGATTAAATAAACAAACAATGTTCAGTCAACATCCTATTGGACAATGCTCTTCAATTATGTCTCTTTTGAGTGACTGTTTTCTGATTCAGTTTTTCCTCATTGACTAAATACAAGCCAATATCTTCTTTTATCACATTAGTCATATTTATATTGTAAGAACATACCATCATATTTTGATGATAAATAAACATATATATGTTGAGTAAACAAGGTTCTAGAGTTGATATGATGTGTAGCCCAGAGTGTAAAAGAGCTCTTTTAATAATAACTCCAGAGGAATCTATGGGCCTTGATTTCAAGTCTAGCATGTTTAATTTGAACTCAATATACTGCATTTAAAAAATATCATTTCACCAAAACAAAATATGGGATAATATTTCAGGTTGGGAATTTGGTGTGGATTAATCCTCAATATAATACTAATTCAAACAGCATTTCTCTCTTCCTTTCTTTTTTTCTCATACCCCTTTTTGTACAGAGAAATTGACTGACTTGTGTATCTGTATGGCTATCCAACAGGAAGCTACTGCACTAGGAGTTAGAATCTGGGAAGGACAAGCCTAATATCTCATCAAGGGACTAATTATTCCACTTTCTCTTTAGCATGGCTTAAGGTGGACCTCCCTCCAACAATGTAGATTCTTGGCTTCTATTCTTTGTGGTTCGTTGTCGTGTTTTGTGAGTATAATGGGATGGATGTGTATTCCACTTTATAGTTTACCCTTTTTGTATCATTTATTATACGTTATAAGATTCTTCTTACAGCATTATCTTCAGTAGCAATTGTTTTCTGCTGCTAGTTAGTATGGAAAGGAAAATGGCTAACATCCTGAAATGTGTCTCCCAAATCATGGGGTGGAGATGAAGCTGGAGACACTTGTACATATCACTTGTGTGCTGGGTCAAAATCAGATAAGGAGGCTTGAGACTTTGATGGGGGAGATGGAGATAGGGGTGGTTTCAAGCTAAGATATGAGTGAGAGCGTGAGGCTGTGAAGTGAGGAGTAATGGAGAAAAAGAAAGCATGGCTTGCACAGAGACGAGAATGGAAGTACCTGGGTTGGGGTGATGAGAAGCAAGTAGAGACACTATTGTGGGTTCAAAACTGGAGAAAAGAATACTTTAGTATAGAAGGATTGTCACAAAGGTCGTTTATGCTGAGATGAAAATCAAAACATAGTAGCTTACTAATTAGAGTACAAATTTATAAGTAGTTTCATTGACAAATACAGAGAAAAATCTAAGTAAAATTTCAAAGTGATAAAATTGGTAATATGTGATAGAAGGTATTATGTCAGTATTTCTTTATCACTAGGCTGGTATATATTCTACACGCCTGGTCATTGGTATCATCCTCCTTAAATGGAAGGAGGACCTCTCTCTCAGGTCAGTTTTTCCTTTCTGGAGGAGAAGGATTTCTATAAGTGTAGACCACTTTGTGCCAGAATTCCCTGACCTGCTCCTAGAAGCTCCTGTTTCCAGGCAAAGTAAAACTTTTCCCCCAGAGAATAGGAAATGCTCATTAGACCAGCCAGGCTCTCTGTGGCTCAGGAACTGATGGTGTATGACAGTACTGCTCAGCTAGTAACTGTGAAGGCACAATATGTCCTGGATTTCTCAAGTTGCCTTGCATGTGCAACAGCCATTTTCCCTCTCTGGTTGACTTGGGCTCACCTCACCACTCTACGCTTGTCCAATGCACATGCTTGTCTTCAAGCCACCCAGATGTTCTGTTTCTTAATCCCCTCATTCTGATTCTCAGAGCATTTTTGTTCTGATGATAATTATCTGCGGTCAGTGAGGTGTCTGGAACAGGTTGTGGCCTGGTAGCAGCAGCAGTGGCAGCAGTAAAGCACCCTGGAGGAATCTCATGTTTGCTCATGGGAGAAGTCCATTTACACATACAGTTGATCTGATCATTCTGTGAGGGACACAGGATAACACTTGCAATAATAGCATGGCAACCCAAGTCCTTCTCCTTCATTTCACTATATTAATCTACTCATGCTTTTTATCTCTCCATCTTACATGGAACACCTAATCTCTTTATTTCTTTGAATTCCCATGATCTAGATATTTCACAAAATAAAATTGTATGATATACTGTTTTGTCTGGTTGTATTCTTTCACTTAGTGTATAAGTTTGTGAGCTTTATCCAAACTTTAGAATGAGTCTGTGCTTTATTCTTTTTTACACGTAAATAATATTCTGAAGAAAGGATATAGCACATTTTGTTTATCCATTCAGTAATATATATATGTATATATATACATATATATGTATATATATATAATGTTGTTTATTTGTTTTGGTAGGCTTTTTGTTTCATTTGTTTTGGTTGTTTGGCATTCTTTATTTTATTGATATGTTTTGTTTTGTTTTGAGAAAGAACCTAAAGTTGAATGGATAAAGAGGTGGTGATAATCTGGGAGGCATTGAGAATGAAAAATTAAAATAAAGTATATGAAAATATCTTATTAAAAGTATAGAAGAAGTATGTAGTTACTTATGAATCATGCTCTAACAAATACAAATATTTATTAGAACTAAGTTTGTTATGTGGATGTATGTTTTCAATTCCACTTACTATATACTCAGAAGTAGAACTGGTAATACTCATAGAAACTGTTTCTATCGTTTTCAACTGTAATTCTGGATTGCTAAACAAAGTTCTGTAACATGTGAAGGATGTCAGATCCCCTCCATTGTCATAAACATTTATTTATCTATTTTTACATTACCCACTCCAAGGGTTCATTGTTGGTGGAGGTTATAACAAAACCTGTTTAAAATAAACATGTATCCTGTGATGTTAGCAGTAATAGATAAAATACTCTTTGAACCATACTTTCAAATGAACTGCAGGGGACTGCACTGTGTTTATACTCATAGTGCTACACTGTTCCAACTCTCTGTGAAGCCTTTCAGGGTACTGGGAGAGGGTCTCCTAAACAAGATCTGCATTAGCGACAGAAGCTTTGTGCCATTTAGAAATAAAAACTTGATAATCCCACTGAAGACATACAGATGCACAAACTTTGAGAGATATCTCAGCTGTCCTGTCCATCAATAAATATAAATTTGATGTGTTCTCAAAGTCATCAGATGGTAGCGTTCATTGGTAAGAGTCTTCATTGTGAGCATGAATTCTACTTTCTGCTAGTGATAAAGCATCCATCAGTGAGGATGATGAGGAAGCAGGAAAGCAAATTTTGAAAGGAATATTAATTGATCAGACGGGATCAACAACTTTTAATAGTGGGGCATAAATTTCATATAAATTATTCATAATTTATTATGGAAATATAAAAGCTGGCTGAGAAGTAATGAGATTTTGTAAAAAGAATGTAAAAGTTTTAATGTAGTTTCATTCACACTTGCTGGCCTGTTTTTCCTAGTAATTTTTCAAAAAGTATATCGTTATTCTATGATCTCATGTAAACATGGGTTTCAGACTGCATCTTTGATGTATGTTCAATAGCACCTTAAAAATAGTGGAAGCCACTTTGGTTTTTATAGAACAATATGTTCTTTTATATAACACAATAATAAAACTGAGAGCTCTTTCATATAACACAATTAAAAATCATCTGGGCTGTATACCCAGAGTGAGATAGCAAGATCACTTTTAGACATACGTCTAGTTTTGGAAGAACCTTAATTTTGTTGGTCATTATGGCTGTAGCACCTTATTTCTGCTGGGATGCAGGAAAGTAATGTGATAAATTACCATTTGTTTTGATTGATGTATTCAATGTACATAAATGAAGACACCATTCCTCTGATTAATGTGTAGACTAATATCTGTCATTAAGAGAATTTATACCTTTCTTGAAAACTATGAAAGATAAGCATTAATGTAGCCAAAGGCACTTTAATGACTACATTATTGGCATTCCTCTCAAATATTCACAATTTTATTGTTGATTTGTATAATAAACAGAAAGACATATTCAAGAATATAATTTTAAGAGTTTTATTAGAGACAACCTTTATGCTGGTTAGATTTTATGTAACTTTGATATAGTTCATGGTCATCAAGGAAAAAGAAAGCTCAGTCGAGAAAAATGACTCCATAAAATTGGGCTATAAAGCATTTTTGTGATTGACAATTGGTGCCAACGGACCGAGTCCTCTACAGGGGTACTCTTGAGTTCTGTGAAAAATAGGATGAGTGAGCCTTGGGGAGTAAGCCAGTAAGCAATGTTCCTACATTGCCTCTGCTTCTGTTCCTACTTCCAGGCTTATGCTGGAGTTTGTATCCTGATTCAATTTGATGATGGACTCTACTGTAAAGATGCAAGCAGAAATAACCCTTCCATTCTCAAGTGGCCTTTGGTCATGATATTCTACCATACCAATAGAAATTTTAAGTAAGACAGCATGCAGCAGTTAACAACACTACTCCCAGAAAATTACTTATCTTACTTATCATTCCTAGTTGTATGATATCTCCTTATGACTTGTGTTTAGATATATAATAAAAGGCCTGTTTCTGAAGGAACCATGCACTTTAATCACAGGACACTGAGAAATTAAACTAGAACTGAGCTGGAAGCTGCTCCCTATTTGGTTAGCTTTTGTGATGCCAGCTTACGTCAGGCAGGATACTGGAGAGAAAAGTGATCAACTGTCTCTTACCCATCTGTGAACCCTGGAAGCTACAATATCTTCCTCCCTGGCACAATGTGCTCATTAGCCCAATAGCAGCATGAATATTCTAGTAGTAACTATTATTTGTTTGAGGTTCACTCAACAGGAGGAAATACTACATTGTACTGTATGTGTACCCCTGCTTAGAAGCCCATGGCCAGAGTGGCCAGTAAGTCTTGGATAGGAATCTATGAAGTTTGTTTTGTTAATGAACATGGTGTTAAATAGCATTTTATTTTTTAAATGAAAGGTTAGAGAGATACAACATGGCAGTGTTGAGTATGCACAATTACTGAACAGTAGGACAGCAGAGAAAGCAGAACAACTGACAGGCCTGCAGTGTAACCCCAAAACCCAAGAGTCCACAGTGTAGAAAAATCACAGGTCTAACGCCAGGTCACCCAGCTAAATCATGGAAAAAGTCCAGTGCTCCTGCTGGTCCTGCCTCAGCTTCAAGCCACCCAGTAACTGGGCAGCACAGCTCCAAGCCTGGTTGCCCACATCTCACTGAATAAAGACTTTGCAGGCAGTGCAGCTTGCAGCCCAGACCACAGACCCTCCACTGAAGGGGTTATCTTCTGGGATGAGGACACATAGATCTTACTTCAGGTACCTGCTATCATCGACGTGGCAGAAACTTTCAAGGTACCATAGCTTGTGGCCCCAACCTTAGCCCTTCCCATGGAAGAGTGGAACCTTCAGGCTGGGTCTGCCTACCCAGGGCTCCTGACTCACTGAGCACAGCATATGAGCACATTGACCAAACACAGTGGCTGACCAGCTGGACCTCATTAACCTTGGAACAAGAAAACCAGCAGTGGGGCAACCAACTCCAGGACTTCCTTTCGAGAGAGGAGGGGCCCTGGACTCCTAAGGAGCCCACTTGGCTCACAGGATCATACAGCTGAGGAGAGCCCACACCAAATCACTGACAGACACTGATCCAAGACTATTTCCAGCAATCTGAGGAAAGCAAAATGAGATCAAGGGGACATAAAATGGAAAGAAAGAAGTCAAAGTATAAATATTTATAGATGATAGCATACATAAGTGATCCCCAAAATTAAACCAAGGAACTCCTACAGTTAGTTAATATACACCTTCAGCAGTGTTGCTGGATACAAAGTCAACTCAAAAAAACAAAAACAAAAACAAAAACAAAACAAAAAAATCAGCAGCCTTCCTGTATAAAAAAGACAAATGGGAAATTAGGGAAACAACATCCTTTACAATTGCCACCAAAACCATAAAATATCTTGGTGTAACTTTTACTAAGCAAGCGAATGACTGGTATGAAAAAAATAAACTTCAAATCTCTGAAGAAAGAAATTGAAGAGGATATCAGAAGATGGAAAGATCTCCCATGCTCATGGATTAGTAGCATTAACTTGGCACAGTTTTGAATGACATAAATCACAATAGATTTTTTTAAATTAGCATTCTGCTCAGTCCAAAAGGTAAAAATAAAAAAATGCCAATTAAAAAAAAAAAGTAAAAATGTCCATCTAACCCAAAGCAATCTATAGATTTAATGCAGTTGCCATCAAAATGCCAGCACAATTCTTTACAGGCTTTGAAAGAACAATTCTTAACTTTATATGGAAAAAATCAAAAACAAAAAACCCAAATAGCTAAGATAATCCTGTACTATAAAAGATCTTCTGGAGTTATCTCCATCCCTGATCTCAAACAACTATAGAGGATCAGTAATAAAAAGTGCTTGGTACTGGGATAGAAACAGACAGGTTGATCAATGGAATCAAATCAAAGACCCAGAAATGAGCCCATATACCTATGGACACTTGATCTTTGATGAAGAAGGCAAAAAAAAACATATAGTGGAAAAAGACAGCATCTTCAAAATTGGCACTGATCTAATTAGATGTCTACATGTAGAGCAATGTAAATAGATCTGTATTTAATCACTCTGCACAAAACTAAAGTTCAAATTGGAGTAAAGACCTCATCAAAACTAGACACACTAAATCTATTAGAAGAAAAAGTGGGCATGAGCCTCAACCTCATTGGCACAGGGGACAACTTCTTGAAGAGAACACCAATAGCCCAGGCCCTAACATCAACAATTAATAAATGGATCCTCATGAAACTGGAAAGATTCTGTAAGGCAAAAGACACTGTCCACAGAATAACAAGACAGCCAATAGACTGGGAAAGGAACTTTACCTGCATCTGACAGAAGGATATATATATATATCCCAACTTAAAAACAGATATAGAACTAAACAGAGAATTCTCTACGAAGGAATATTGAATGCCCAAGAAACACAGTTTTCTTCCTAGAATTGAATTGCATTTCACAATGATGTATGTTTAAAAATAATTATTCTAGCCATTGGACTTTGGTGTTTGTATAAGAAATTATAACAAGAATGTCTGGGAGCCACACAGTCCTAATCTAAGCCAGTAAGAAGTTATCTACATCACTTACTCACAAGAGCACACTTCAGTCTCTTCTGCAGTTCTGATTTTTCATTCATATTCTGTATGGTAATCCCTCTCTCTGTCTCATATTAGGAAGTTTGTAGCATACACAAATACTTGATTTCTCCAGTTAGATAGGCTGTGGATACATGAGCTACAGACCTGATTTGAATTTGTAAAGTGTTTAGACAGCCAGAAGCAGCTTCAAGACTGATGGTGAAAAGGAGAACTCCCACAAAGAAACTACCCAAATAGCCTGTCAACTGCTAAAAACTTCTCTAAGTATGGAAAGTTTGGAATGTTGCTAATCTGATAGCCTATTTCCATATCATTGGGACCAAAGATTCATCACTTGCACACCTTTGTATCAGACCTAATACCCAGACCTAAAAGCTGCTGGACTGTACTAACTTAACAACACCCTATTCTTTACCAATAGAAGGGCTAAATATCTGTTAGCATGTGAGACCTATAGTTTAGATTCTTCTGTTTGCTTTTATAACCACTTCAATGTTTCTACCAGTAGATTTTTAAAAATGCCTTGATAACTTTGTTCTGTTACCAAGAACACTCTATAAAACTGCTTCCACTTGATAAAATTGTATTTGATGAGACCCAAATCTTAATTTCTAGGCCTTACTCATTTACACTTGACTCCATAATTAATTACCTCTTAAATCTTAAACACACACACATACTTCACTGCATAACAACAGTATCCTATATGAGCCAGAAAGTGCAAAATATTTATGAACTATATTCTTTGCCAGAAAAATATTTTTGTGAAGTTTTAATTTGGTATGTTAATATCATGTGACTCAATACTATTTCATTTTTATTTTTGTTTTTACTGTATTGATGTTCCTGTACTATGGTCTCCTGTGAGTGGCTAGGCTAGTCTTGCTGAGCAGACACTCACAATCTTCTAGCCTTAAACTCTTGGTGGTTAGTAATACAATATTGGGTCACTTTACTTGATGGCCTTTTAAAAATTTAAAATATGCCAAAATATTGAGAGGTCAAGACAGGCATATGCAACCCTTAAAATATATTTAGATAATGTGAGGTTCAAGTATCTGACCATCACGCACTGAGAACAAAATTATCAAAATATAAGGATAGACTGATTGTTAGATCAGGACTTAGCGAGACACATTGGAAACAAAATAATGAGACACATATATCAGGAAGCAGAATTTTTGTTTTAATCAGAAGAGCTGAAGGGCTGTGGGCACATGACACAGAGGATTGATGATTTTATACAGTAAATGGGATTATGATAGAAGATTCTATCTGCAAGCCAGTTCTGCAGCATCAGATATCAAAGAAGGGAAGTGACCTGGATCCTAAAAGGCCCACAGGAGTCACTTCTGATGTAAACTTTCCTGTCCTGAGCTTTCCAGTCCTCCAGAGGCTTATCCTCATTACTCCTTCATTGACACTATCCAAGGTGTGAGATGTTATCAGCATGAGTCTTAATCTCTACATCTGAAAGTTAATTATCTGGTGTGGTGGCACATAAACAGGGGGAGGAAGTCCCCCTTAGTCACAGTCATAGGGGAGGGGAGTAAGGGGAAAGTGGGAGGGAGGGAGGAATGGGAGGATACAGGGATGGGATAACCATTGAGATGTAATATGAATAAATTAATATAAAATTTTTTAAAAAGTTAATTATATTAGAAGGCAAGAGAAAGCAGCTCAGTGGTTCTGAACTTGCCTAACCTATATGCAAACATCCACAGAGCTAGAAAAACAAACAAACAAACAAAAAAGAAACAAGCAAAACAAATTAAATCACATTTGCAAAAAAAAAAAAAAATACCTGTTAAGAATAACTGAAATTTGCTGTGACCTATGTTATAAATATTGTATCTACTTTTAAGAAAGCCTGGGAATAAACTCTGTGGAAAATCATTCTTAAAGTCATGGTAACAAACTGAGAAATAACCAAAACAATAGTTTTCCCTAAAGAGAAGGTAGCTGAAAAATGGGAGTTCAATATTGGCTCAAGCATGTAAGATGTATAATCCCCAAAGACAAGGCTATACCTGAATGAAATATTGAGTCTCCAAGGAAGTATGGTCCCATCCTGTGTAAGCATTTAAATGCCATCTCATCACTGTCCCTTTATATCTGCAATATGTTTCCCGAGAAGAAGCGAAGAAAGATTCTGTCTTGTTTATTATGTTCATTATGCACTCAACCTCATATGAGATGTCTGGTGTCTAATTTTTAGAGGCAGTTATGATAAAAATGGAAGATTTTTTTCTTATTTTCCTTTAGTGAATTATGACTATGATTATGAAACATAAATGGTGATTCAAAAGAGATGTTTAGAGAGTATAAGAAAGTAATTTTATGGAGAATCATTTTAGAGTAAGAGGCTTCAAAGTCTGATATTGTCTTTCCAGAATAATAGAAACAAATACCAATGAAAAATGTCAATAAGATTTTTCTCTTAGAGAGGGTAAGTTTTAAAATCTATTCATACTGAAAGCATAAATTTTATTGAACACATTTACTGAGAAATAAATGTATATGTAAAAGGGTCTATAATGTATAATACTTATTCTGGCTGTACTTGCTTTGTTAAATGACCCAGCATGGAGGCTGATTCACGTGTGCCCCTCTTCCATGTGGATATGCATGTGTGTGTTTGTGTAGGTATACCTATAATGAGAAGATAATTTTTTGTTGTTGTCTTTCAAGATAAGGTTTTTCTGTGTAACAGCCCCAGATGTCCTAGAACTCTCTTTGTAGACCAGGCTGGCCTCAGACTCACAGATATCCACCTGCCTCTGCCTCCTGAGTGCTGGGATTAAAGGCATGAGCCACCGCAGCTGACTGAGAAGATAATTTAAGGTGGATTCTGGTACCAACTCACCATTAACTAATGTCAATATGTTGAATAGTAGGTTTCTAACCACTTTTTATTTTGCAAAATTGAACTTCCTTCCCCTTGGGCCACTTTCTCTCCCACTAGCTCTAGCAACCAACATTTTTCTGTTCGTTTCGGTGAATGTACATTTAATTTGACATCACATAGGGGAGATGACCCAGAGACTCACATGTGATGCAATACTTCTTATGCTTCTTTCTGTTTTAGCTTAGCTTAGTTTTCATAATGGGATTTGCATCAAAATGAGTACAAAAATCTCTAATGTATACTTTTCTATCCATTATGAGCAATTTAAAGGTTCAAGATAAATTCACATTAAAATATCCTAGCTATACAAACAGAGAATGGCCAGAGTCACTATAAATATAAGCTCCAGTGTCTTACTCAAGATACTGCATTGCCATAAGAGAAGCCCACTTCTCTAGATCTATGTATCTTCCTGAACTGGCTATACCTTAACCACTCACAGAGTTGGCTTCTTTTGCTTGAGGCTTCTTTTGCTCATTCTTATTTGCCAATGGAAATCAAATCTGAAATTCTCTTTGTGTCTTTGTCTGTCTGTGTTCTTGTCCTTCTATCCTTTACAGGACAAGAACAAATTTCTCGCTAAAGCCACTATTTAATCGACATAGATATTTCTGCATTGACTACGGTCTATGAATTTTCCTGAACTGGCTATATCACAACCAATCGCAGAGTCTGCTTCTTTTGCTCATGATTCTAACAAGTATTCTGGAGCCCAGCATGGATATAGGTCACCACCAGCTTGCTAAAACTTTTCCCTGTATCAAGAGCAGACAGAAGCAATAAAGAAAGAATGAGAAGAGAGAAGGACAACTAGGTTCTCGACTCTCCAATTTGCCCTTTGCCTTTGAATTTTCAAGTAGCCAGATTAGCATCTTAGGTCACTGGGCAAAGCTCTGTGCTCTAGTGGTGATGTTCTATACTGTGTTTAACTTAACTGTGTTATACTAACTGGTGACACATTGTTGTTCTGTGTCATGGTACCATGAAAGGTAGGCTCAGGAATTTGAAGCTTTTTGGTTTTTTTAACATTCAAACAAACCCTAGCCATTTGAAGGACAAGGTGAGTGTTTTAATTCTCCTTTTCCTGAAATTTCACATATTTTTTTTCACTCCACAGATTTTCTGTGAGAAGAATGGCTTTTGAAAATGGTTCTTTGGTAACTGAATTCATTCTCTTGGGGATAACAGACCAACCTGACCTCAAAATACTATTATTCTTAGTCTTTCTGGTAACATACATGATAACTGCCCTGGGGAATTTGACATTGATCACCCTATTGTGCAAAATTCTCACCTCCACACACCCATGTACTTCTTCTTGTTTAACTTGTCTTGCATTGATCTCTGTTATTCTTCTGTGATTACACCCAAAATGCTGGTAAACTTTACACAAAAAAAGAATGTTATCTCTTACATGGGATGTATGACCCAGCTATACTTCTTCTGTTTTTTTGTCATTTCTGAATGTTACATACTGACCTCAATGGCCTATGATCGCTATGTGGCTATTTGCAATCCACTCATGTATAATGTTGCCTTGTCTCCTAAGGTATGTTGCTATCTAATTCTTGCTTCTTATTTCATGGGACTTTCTGGTGCCATGATCTACACTGGCTGCATCTTGAGCCTGACGTTTTGTGATGGAAACACCATCAACCACTATTTTTGTGATCTTCTGCCATTGATGCAGCTCTCCTGTACCAGCACCTATGTTAATGAGATGGCACTGTTTATTGTAGCAGGAAAAGACATCATTGTGCCCACAGTCATCATCTTTAGCTCTTATGGCTTCATCCTTTTCAGCATCCTCAAAATAAGATCCACTGAGAGCAGATCTAAAGCCTTCAGCACCTGCAGTTCACATATGCTTGCTGTTTGTCTGTTCTTTGGATCAGGCGCGTTCATGTATCTCAAACCTACATCTGCTGTGTCTATGGATGAGGGAAAATTCTATTCTGTTTTTTATACAATTGTGGTCCCCATGATGAACCCTTTAATCTACAGCTTGAGGAACAATGATGTTAAAGTTGCTCTGAGAAAAACTTTGAGAAGGAGAATACTTTGCTCAGAAACTGGATTTCTATGAGCCTATAATTATACCACACAGAGATTATCTGAGTTTGCTATATTTGTGATACCATATTTTTATTAATATATTTATCATGATACATATTATATTTATTATGCTTTGTTTAAAATATTTTAACATTAATTTTATGTTTTTCTCATAGCAGTTTACTGCTTCTAGAATAGCATTAAGTAGCTCTTCTCTTTTGTTGCTTATTATTATAAACATCATCACAGGATATATTGAAATGTTTTCCCATTGATTAAAATAATATCAAATTTCCTCCATGACTATGCACAGAACCATCCTTATTTGCCATTTGAAATCAAATATGAAATCCTTTTTGTGTCTTTGTGTGTCTGTGCTCTTGTCTTCTATACTTTACTGGGCAAGAACATATTTCTTTCTAAAGCCAGTATTTAATAGATATAGGTATTTCTGCATTGACTATGGTCTATGATGCATATTGTAGGTATACTTATGGTACATAGAACATTGTTTTATTAGATGTCTGACATTTACTTTGTAAGTGTCCCAAGCACATTTCATTGTTAAAATACAATATTATAAATATATAATATTAAAACTCATGAGATTAATAGTTTACATAATGACACAGGATTCTTAAAGAGAGTCTATGAACCTTTAGATTCTGATTTCAAGCACAGCACCTTTAGAAATGTACCTTCCAGCTAAAATGAAATATGAGAAATTATTTTCATTGTCGGTGATCTATAAATTCACATCATTTTTGGCAGCGATATTTGTTCAGTAAGTGTTTGCTAGCTCTTTTTTTTTTTTTTAAACAGAGAGAACATATTTTCTGGTGCAGGTAATGCTAACTAATTCAACTAGGATCTAAATTCTCTGGGAAAAAAGTTTCAAAATGTGTTCAAAGGAATTTAGAAATGGTCTTGTGAAGGAATAAAAGTTAAAGGTGACAGGTCAAAGACACACCCAAGAAATAGGAAATTTGTATGTAAAATGAGAAATAAAAATTAAACAGCAAATCAATCAGATTTTGTGGGAATTTTTAGATACATCTTTATATCTCTGATTATTTGAAATCTCAGCTATCCATTAAACTTTGATTGAACATTATAATGGCAGTGTGATGGGTAGTTTTAGTTGTCAACATGACACATTTGGGAAGAAGGAACATCAACTGATGGACAGTTTACATCAGATTGATGTATAGACACTTTTTTGTGGTATGTTTTGATTGTCATTATGTGGGAGGGCCAGACCCACTGTGGGTAATGCCACCCTGGGCAGGTCCTAGGAGGTATAAGAAAGTGTGAGCCTGAAGAAAGCCAGCAAATAACATTCCTCCAGAGTCTCTGCTACACCGATCCTGTGTTGAGTTCCTCCCCTGACTTTCATCATTGACAGGTGTCCCGTCCTGCGACTTGTTAGATGAAGTAAGACCTCCCACTCCAAGATGATTTTGCGCATGGTCTTTGAGCACAACAACAGCAAACAAAATAGGATAGTAGGTTAGCAGGACCTTAGAGAATTATTGAAAATGTGAAAATTATTGTGGCAAAGTAGTAGAGAACCACCTTAATAGAAAAAAAATAAGCCAAAATTGAACTTGCATTAAGAAAAATGAACTTAAGGTAAAAATATAGAAAAACCTTACTTTCTTTTAGGGAAATATCTAGAAATACAATGATGTAGAAGTTCTCTGGGGATAACCTTGACTCGACTTATGTTATTTAATACTAAAGACAGTTTAAGTTCAAAGTGCAGGAGGAACAAGATAAAACTAAAATACCTCTCCATTTCTTGATATTTTTTCCTCATCCTCATATATCATAAAGGACTAAAACCTTACTTTGAGCTGAGGAGGCAAAGCAATTTTGAAGAGTATATTTAATGAATAGTTCCTACTGTGAAAATTCCTTCTGAGGGGACGATGAGAATTATGAAGGAGAGGTGGAGGGACATAGTAAAAACAGGAAAGTGAAAGCAGTTCCTTGAGATGATGTCTTCTTGCTCTCTGGAGACGTTGCAAGAAGAAATGACAAGAAAGTATGGCCGGACATACCAGGCATCCTATAGTCGTAAGCCAGTGCGGACTTTCAACCACAGTGCCCTCTTTCCCTGAAGGGATAAAGCTGTTGTTATTCCTACTTTTTTTTTTTTAAGAGCCTGTCTGTCGTTCCTATACATCAATTATTTGGGTCAGACAATGATCTCAGGCATCCCTTAGACAAATACCAACACTTTTGTTAGAGTTCTTTCTCTCTCTTTTTTTTTTCATAAGCAAATAATAATAAATGACTAAGCTAAGATTCTTTTCATCTGGTGCTGCTGCCCCATTGAAATATTTCCTAGGATAGTTATAATACCATTTGCTGTTTTTCAGTGTTTTCTACTTTCCATTCCGAATAGTCATATATAAAACTGAACACGAATGGTGTACTGTCTCAATTGCCTGGATCTGGATGAACATCGTGGTTAAACTCCTGATCTATGGTTTGACAGGCCTTGATTCCCCATTTATGAGCTCCATTATCAATGGTTTTGATTTTTATTCAGGGAAGTCAGCTTCTGTAGGAAAGTTAAAACTGAGCAAAGATTATCTTTTTTAGATACAATGGGATTTTTAAAAAATTAAACCAAATATGTGTTGAATTAAAAGTAATATCTGTAAAGTTTGCTATTCTTTGCATGCATCCCCTTCTAATGGTTTTCATGACAACTCAGAACTAACAAAAGTGGGTTAAACTATATCACTAATTATTCATTTGAAGAACTTCAGAACACAATTTGTGATGGATCCCAATGTTTTGACACACTTCAAAACGTCAGAGTGAAACGTAAGGTGGGGTCCAAAAATCTCAGGATATTATGGGTCTCAAAGGATGATTATGGGTAGGGGCTGAAGTTTTGCATGCTCCCTGATCTCAGAAAATAGCTAGGAGTGAATGTAAAAGCTTTAGCTTTTACCTTGAACTAGAAAGCAAGAAAGGGTTGGACATTGAGTGTCACTCTTCAGAGGACGACTGGCAATGTGGGCCAAACTCTTGATATATTTTCTGATAATTACATCTTGTGTTTAATACATTGGCACATGAATGTTATTGGAAGAGTTGATGATTTCCATCAGTAATCACATAAAAATATTTGCTGAGGCAGCATGAGACATAAATTCAAGTCCCCAGGATTCACATGAAAAAACTAGGCATGCCCATACATATAGTATATCCCCAGGACCATGGGGGCTGGACACCAGCCTAACTCTATGATCAATTAGATACACTGTTTCAAAGAATAAGCTGTATAAGAATAGAGTAAGGCATGAGATGCTTTCCTATGGCCTGTATGTATACACAAAGGCCTGTACCTAAAAGTTGTATACAGTACGTATCCAGTCACACATATAGACAACAAATTTAAAATTGTTGATATATATTTAATTACATCATTATTTTTTCTTACCCTCCCCAAACTTGGTTTTGTCCATTGAACCCCAGGCTGCATTTATGATACAAAATGCCTATAGAGCTGAAGGATGCCATCAATATATACAAGGAAAAATTGGTAGAAAGTTGTCCACACTGATTTACTGTTTGACAAAAAAAGTATTTGTGTACAATGGAGTCCTACAGACCATAAAATATGTACTATCTGGCTTTTCAGAAGAAGATTGGCAATTCTTAATGTAGTGTGGGAATTATATTTGATTCAAGCTTTAATTTATTTTATTTCTCCATTTCTTTGGGGCGGACACTGTATTTTTGATACTTGGTATCACTATGTAGCCCATTTTACCCAGAAAGTCACTGGACAAGCCAGGTTGGCATGGAATTCACAATTGACTAGACTTAATATCATGAGATCTGGCTTATAAGAACATGTTTCTTCACCAATGTTTAAATAATTCATATTATATTTTACCAAATATACTCACATATAGAGAATATAGATGGCTATATGCAGCCCACAGAAAATAATTACACAATATGAAAATCTAATAGTAGGACATACAAAAAAAAGTTCAAAATTCTCACACTATGTCCTTTCTGACTCCTATACTCTGAGTGAAAAAAAAATCAAGTAGAAAGGTAGAACGACGCTGTATTTTTTATTCTTCCTTCTGCAACTGAAAAGATTTTACAATCATATGCTCACAGCAATCTCTTCTTTTATCTATACTAGTAATACATCATGGCTGGTACCTGGCAGATTTGAGAAGTCGTAGTTCGCACACTTCCAGAATTTTTACATCCAGTATTCTTTTTAGTGCCAATATTATAATTTATGCACAGGATTTAAATGAAATTTGAATTTAGGATATTTAAAACCCATAATGAACTAATCTGTCCATAGGATTTCATAAATCCAAGAACTTATTTATGTATGAAATGTATTATTTTTCTTATGTAGGGCAATATTTAATTTATTAATTAAACACAACAATCCAGGAGAAGTCATGATGTGTTTGCTGTCCCATGCCAAACAAGAAAAACCAAATAAATATAGAATAAGTTTTCCAAATTATTATATTAGTGAGGATATATAGGCTGAGGATACAGAAGCAGAACCTGCGAACATGAAAGGAGTAAAGAAACAATAATTACCACTTATATCAAAACTGTAAAAATGAACATATAAATAGTGATTTTAGAGGATGGAATGCAACTGAGTGTTAAATTATTTGTCTAATGTGTACAAGGTCCTGGGATCCATTCACAGACTAACAAACAAAAGCATTAAAAATTACTAAGGGAGATAATGCATAAGTATGCTACTGCACTTTTGGAATTTTTTGAGGAATCAATAATGCCTTGGGGTAGACTTTTGGAACATTATACCATTAAGACATAAATAGATCAAGAAGCAAGCAATAATTATCTTTATGAGAGGAAGTTTCTGGAACATGAGAGGTTACTCTTGGCTCAAGAATGAAGGATGTAAAATCCCCAAAGATAAGTTCATGTATGATTAAAATAGTCAATCCCTGAGGAAATGAAGTCACATCATGGTTGAGCATATAAGTGTGATTGCCTCATTTCCCACATACATATGCATGATGTGCTTTTGGGAAGAGACTAGGAATCTATCTGTTCTGTTTATTGCAAGTGAAAAATGAAGTGGTGCTTGTTTGACTTTTATGGAGTCTCTTCAAGTGAAACATGAGGTAAAAGGAATACTGTTTATCTTCCTTCTGACATCAGTGTGTAATATAGCAGCATTATGAATTATGATTAGTGGACCAGAAGTCATTCTAGAATTTTTTCAGTGTCCTTTTAAAAGTTAAAGCAACCAAAATCTTCAGAGCCCAATATTATCCTTCTAAAATAACTGATAAATGACAATGATTACGTACCAACAAGGTTTTTCCCACTCTCTTAAATACAGTAAGTTTTAAAATCTATTTGTGTTAGTGTCTTTCTGCTTAAGACATTGATTATCATTCATGTATAAAAATGACATATGACGAGTGAGTACTTATTATTA
Organism: Acomys percivali; assembly: GCA_907169655.1. Classification (NCBI taxonomy): domain Eukaryota; kingdom Metazoa; phylum Chordata; class Mammalia; order Rodentia; family Muridae; genus Acomys; species Acomys percivali. The sequence goes on from OU015749.1 coordinate 94,944,575, forward strand.
TTTTATACCCTGTAACAAACCCAGGTATACAATATAACATTCTTAACTGTTTAATCACGCTGAGCTCAGATACTTAGAACCTACTTATCATATACAGTGGAATCTCCTTTTTATTTAGCCTTTGTATCTAACTTTGTTTGCACAGGGGCTGTTAGCCATAGTCCCACTCAGTTTCTGTTTACCAGTTCTTGATGATTATACATAAGATAATTTTGCAGAATTTTCATCAAGGTGCTATAATTTTAAATTTATATTAAACATAAGATTGAGAAGAATTTGCAGATCCTTGACGACCTTCCTTCTTCCCCCTTTGTTCAATCCTAAGACACAGGTACGATACATGGAAAGATAAACAGGAGAGTCAGTAATACTCCATTTGCTAATTAATCTGATTTTATATGGGCAGATCTCATATTCCTTTATATTCATGAAGTTCTTCAGAGACTGCCAGTAGCCTAAGACTAGACTCTAGTTATTTCATGATTCTGTTTTACTGACAGCAAAGTCAGGGATATTAACATCCCTGACTTCAAACTAAGGTCTGCAGCAAGTGTGTTAATATTAAGAGAAAGCTGGAAAGCTAAAGGAATAAGAGAAATTAAAATGAAGAATTCTATCCCAGTCCATTTCATTTCAGCCCTTTCTGTGGTTAATTAATCATGTTAGCACACAAGATCCTGAGTCTCAGCAATGTGGGGAGTTATGAATATATTTTCAATTATATTTGCCTTTGAGATTTTAACATAGTGATATGATTTTCTTTTCACTTCCTAAAGTGTGATAAATGGTTTCACTGATACCAGGTTATTCTTTGTAGATAGCTCTTGCTTTCACCACAACTTTGTGAGGGAAAAGATTATTGGAAACTCTGCGAGATTCTCCTATGTCTGTACAAATTCAATTCTTGAAAGAAGAATGTCTCTGGAAAATGTTTCTTTTGTAACTGAGTTTATTCTCTTGGGTTTAACAGACCAGCCTAACCTCCAAATTCCACTATTCTTCATCTTTCTCCTAATGTATATGATAACCGCATTTGGAAACTGGACTTTGATTACTTTAATTGTGTTGAATTCTCACCTTCACACTCCCATGTACTTTTTTCTCTTTAACTTGTCCTTCATAGACCTCTGTTATTCATCTTTGATCACACCCAAAATGCTGATGAACTTCATACTAGAGAAGAATACTATCTCTTACATCGGGTGCATGACGCAGTTCTACTTCTTTGGCTTTTTTGCCATTTCTGAATGCTATGTGCTGACAGCAATGGCCTATGATCGCTATGTGGCCATCTGTAATCCACTCTTGTATAGTGTTGTCATGTCTCCAAAGATGTGTTCCAATCTTATGCTTGGTTCATATTTCATGGGACTTTCTGGGGCCATGATCCACACTGGTTGTGTCCTGAGACTGGTCTTTTGTGATGGAAACACCATCAACCACTACTTCTGTGATCTCCTCCCCTTGCTGCAGCTCTCCTGTACCAGCACCTATGTCAATGAGATAGAGTTGTTCATTGTAACCGGAAAAGACATCATTGTGCCCACTGTCATTATTTTTACCTCTTATGGCTTTATTCTTTCCAGTATCCTTAAAATACGATCCACTGCAGGGAGGTCCAAAGCCTTCAGTACTTGCAGTTCTCACATAATTGCTGTTTCGATGTTCTTTGGGTCAAGTGCATTTATGTACCTCAAACCCTCTTCAGCTGTATCTATGGATGAGTCAAAGTTCTCTTCCATATTTTACAGCATTGTGGTTCCCATGTTGAACCCTTTAGTCTACAGTTTGAGGAATGAAGATGTCAAAGTTGGCTTGAAAAAAACCCTGAGCAGAATATTTTAGCCATGACCTAATATTACAGATGCAACACAGACAAGTTCTCTATGTTTAATATATTTTTGGTGGCAGCTTTATTTCACTATGATTTCATAATAGGAAGACAGAAACTGGATATTCACTTACTTATAATTTTTGGCACTAAACTATTTTTTTCAATATGTAAACTTTCTCCTCATAATTATACCTCTATAAGAATAACATTACATATATTTTCTTTTGTTAATTATCATTAAATATATTCAATAAACAATGATTCTGGTATTTATATTTTATTACCATTGAATATTTGTGGTAGACCAATAATATATGTCACTTTAAACACTTGATTAATATCGCACTTTGTTCTCTTGTCTTTGTTCAGTGGGTAAGAAAATATCCCTTTCAGATGTCTGTGTTGAAGAGATATACATTTTTCTGTACTGACTTTTAAAATGCCCTGCATTATATACAAAAATATTATGTATTAAACATTCATTTGTCAGCTGTGTGACATTAACTTATAAATATAAGCAACACATTTATATTTTAAAAATATTTTCATCATGTGAATGTGATACTTAGGGTCAGGTAAGTTAATGATTTACAAAATAACCCAAGTATCCTTAATCAGAGTATAAATCTTCATGCCTCTGATTTCATGACTACACTTCTCTCATATTTTTTGTTTTATTATACTGAAATAAAATATGAGGAAACATGACAGCCTTGGGGTTTTTCTATTGTGTATTGCTTTGGAATCCCCAAATTAATGGGGCTTTTGTTCCATTATTTCCTCCTGTCAAACGTTTAATGTTTCCTTTTATGAGAAAAGAAGATACCCACTGTGCCAGTAGATGATTGACTTAAGTAAGAATTTGAGTTCTTTTACAAAATAATTCAGAAATGCTTCAGGGCTTTTGGTAGAGAATGGCTTATACAAAATTTATTTATGAAACATGCTGAGACTCACAGCCAAATGTCGGGAGAAGCATAGGAAATCTAGTGGAAAAGTGGGAAGAAGCATAAAAGGACTTGGAAGTGCCAAGAGCTCCACTATACAACCATCAGAGCCAACTAACCAGGTCCTAGAGGGGCCTGTGGAGCCTGAAGCACCAACCAAGAGCCATGCATGGACTGGACCTAGGTCCTCTACACAGATGTAGCCGACAGGCAGCTCAGGCTTCGTGTGGGTCCACTAGTAAGGGAAGCAGGGGCTGTCTCTGACATGGATTCTGTTGTCTGTTTTTTACATAACTTCCCCCTGATAAGACTGCCTTGCCAGACCATAGTAGAAGTATTTTAACTCAGTCATAATGCCACTTAATGAACTGGGCTGGGTGGGCATGGAGGCTCCCATTTTCCAAGGAATAGTGAGCAAGCAAGGAAGGGTTAGATTGGAAGGAGAGGAGAGAGTGGGCTACCACAGGGATATAAAGTGAATAAGTGAGGGGAGAGAGAGAGAGAGAGAGAGAGAGAGAGAGAGAGAGAGAGAGAGAG
>OU015749.1:94947902-94969964 GCA_907169655.1 Acomys percivali
AGAGAGAGAGAGAGAGAGAGAGAGAGAGAGAGAGAGAGAGAGAGAGAATTCTACAAAAAATGACTAAGAATGGTTTGTGACAACCTGTAAGAACAAAATCCTGAAATAAGAAAGAGTCAAAGAACAGTTTTATTTATTATTATTATTATTATTAATTATTATTGTTATATTACATAATCTATATATTTGTTAATATTTCCATGTATTTATTGATTTAGTTGAGTTATGACCTGATCCAGCCCTCTCCCTCCTTCCATTTCCTACTCTCCTTCTTAAAGAAGGAGAGGCCTCCCAGAGGTGTTATCCCACCCTGACATCTCAAAGAAGCCTTCAGCTAGACTGAGCACGTCATCTCCCACTGGGGCCTGATAAGGCAGCCAAGCTAGGGGTAAGGGATCCAGTGGCAGAAACAAAGTCAGAGACAACCCACAGTCCCATTGTTAGGGAAGTCACATGATGACCATACTGCGCTTCTGCCACATATATGTAGGAGATCTAAGTCCAGTCCAAGCACGTGCTTTGGTTGGTGGTTCAGTCTCTGTAAGGCCCCATGGGCCCAGGTTACTTTACTCTGTAGGTCTTCTTGTGGGGTCCTGGACTCTCTGGCCCCCCTCTATCCTTCCTCCTACCTCTACATTGCACTATCTACCTGGGCCTATCGTTTGACTGTGGGTCTCTGCATCTGTTTCCTCTAGTTGCAGCATGAAATCTCTCAGAAAACAGCTAAAATCTTGTCTGTAATCATATCAGAGTATCATTTATAGTGGCAGGGATTGTCTCTCTCCCATAGGGAGAGGCTCAAGTTGGTCTGGTCATTAGTTTGCCATTCCCTCAATCTCTTTGCTCCTACACTTCTTGTAGACAAGACATATTTTGGGTCGAAAGTTTTATGGTTGAGTTGGTGTCCCTCCCTGTCTTCTGGGAGTCACACCTGGCTACAAAGGATGTCAACTTCATGCTCCTTAACATCCACTGGATGGAGTCTGAAGTACTGTCATCCCCATAGACTGCTGGGAGCCTTGGTAGAGGGGCTGGAGATCAGCTCCATTATTTAACTGAAAGTGCTTGAATGTATTCATAGCTTTAGCTGGTCAAAATAATAAATTGACACAGTATAGAATGACCTATGTCATGCTTTTTAATTTTGATACCCACATACTCTTTGAGCTATAGATTCTTCATACAATCTCTGTTTTACCCATACCACTAGTATTATAGATATCAAACGTAGGTTCTTTGAGTAAATGAAAGTCACTATTCCATGCATGGTGTGCTGGCCAGTTTTATGTCAACTTGAAACAAGCTAAAGTCAGTTGGAAAGATGAAAATTTAACTTAAAAATTGCCTTCACTGGACTGGCCTGTAGACAAGACTGTTGGTTTTCGTTTTTTCCTTGGTCTTTGATTTGTTTTGTTTGGATTGATGATTAATGTAGGAAGGCATAATTTGCCATTGGCCTGCCATCCTTTGGTCCTTTGGTAGGTGGTCCTGGGTGATATAAGAAAGCAGCTGAGTAAGCCATGAATGGCAAGGCAGTGCACAGTGATCCTTCATAGCCTCTACTTCCATTCCTCTAGGTTCCTTCCCTTACTTCTCTCAGTAATCTACTGTGGTCTGGAAATATAAGATAGAGCAAAACTTTTCTTCACCAATTTCCTCTTTATTTAGATATTTTGTTTGAGATTGTTATTTCGTAATTTCCTTCCTCCCAAACTTCCTCTGATATATTCCCTTTTGCTTTTTACTCAAATTCATTGCTTCTGATTCTCTAACTGTTCACATGTACACACACATACGATGCATATGTACATGACCTGAGTATGTGAGTGTATATCCTAAATATATAAATACAACATGCCACGTCTGTATAATGTTATTTATACGGGATAACAAATTGCTATGTTCTTTCCAGGGAATACAATCTCTCTCTTTGCTTCAGCATTCATTTGTTGCCTTTAGTACCTTGTAGAGGGGTTGAGAACCTCAGGCTCTCTCTGAGTGCATATGAGCATTTCTAATGTTTATCTAGAGGGCCTTGGTTTTTTGGTGTCCTCCATCCTTCCTGGCTCTTACAGACTTTCTGTCAGGAATATATATGTGTGCTCTTGAATATCACTCAGGTGTTTATCTTCTTTAGTTCATATTTAATGTCCTTGGTTTATTTGATAAAGTAAATGAATTCTTTTTTCTTTCTCTTTCTTTCTTTCTTTCTTTCTTTCTTTCTTTCTTTCTTTCTTTCTTTCTTTCTTTCTTTCTTTTAGAAATTCTCTATCCTGGGCTCATTTATGTATTTCCCATGTAGATTGTTTCTATGGTACTAATGGTTTTGTGGGGCATACTGTCATGATCTTTTATATCATTTGTGATTTTGCTTTATGACCTGGGCATGTGACTTCCTTTTTTTTCTTTCTTTGTGTATGATATAAGACTATAGGCTGCTAGGTTAGATCTGTGCATGATGTGCTAACAGACCTATGTCAGAGATAGTTGGTGGACAGAGTTTGCACTTTACCCATTCTTAATCAGTGTAGTGTTTGAAGGCTTATCTAAAGCAATAAGATAGGAAAAAAATAAATGGGATAAAATGAAAAAAAAGAGTTTGGTGTTCCTTCTACTTGAAGGTAATAGAATACTGTATGAAAAATAATGTCCAAAATTCTTTGATCTGACTAAAAAAATGAATTCTTAGATATGATGAACTGGTAGTATTATCACAAAGATCAGTAGCTTTCTCAATACTAGCATGCTATCAAATAAATCAAGAAATATTGCCATTTATGATTACCTTTAAAAAACCGTGGATTGTGTGTAACAAGGATGTTAATAACTATCATTGAAAATTGAAGATAATTCTAGAAGATGAGAAAACTTCCCACACTTATTATTGCAAAAATAAATATTGTAAAAAAAAAAACACTTTACTATCAAAATATCCTACAAATTCAATGCAATCTCTATCGAATTCCAATAAAATTTTTCAAAGAAATATATGTTCAGTGTAAATTTATTTGGGAAAACAAAATATCTTGGATAACAAAAACAATCTTGATCAAAATGTTAATACTAGTGATGTCACCATTTGTGAATCCAAGATGTATGAAAACACCATAATTTTCCAAAAAGAAACCCCAAACATACATTGTAAAAAAGATACCCTATTAAAAATTCTGCTGGCGCCGGGCGTGGTGGCGCACGCCTTTAGTCCCAGCACTCGGGAGGCAGAGGCAGGCGGATCGCTGTGAGTTCGAGGCCAGCCTGGTCTACAAAGTGAGTCCAGGATGGCCAAGGCTCCACAGAGAAACCCTGTCTCGAAAAACAAAAAAAAAACAAAACAAAACAAATTCTGCTGGCAAAACTAGATAGCCACTATTATAACAAAGAAATGTCCCCTTTTGTCACAGAATTTGCCTCAGATAGACTAACGATCTTCGAGTAAGGTCTGAAACTCTGAAGCTGTGATAGGAAAAAGTACTGATATGAGATCGCGTTTCTGAAGTGGTGTCTGGACACTCCAGATAATGCCAACAATTGGAATATGGGACCTAATAAAATTAAAAACTTCCACACAGCAAAGAAGTTAATCAAGTAAAAAAAAAAACAGTCTATAGATTTTGATAAATAATTATCTTACAGATGATGACTAACTAGCAAAAGAAAACCCAAGAAACCGTTAAGTCATTCAACCAATCAATATATGTGCTAAGAAAATGAATATTTATCAGTAGATGAAGTGCAAATGTTCAATAAACACATGAAAAACCTTCAACTTCACTAGACATCAGAGAAATACAAATCAAAACTACACCGAGATTCCATATCACCTCAGATAGAATGGCAGTCATTAGAATTTTTTTAAAAATTGGGAGAGGGGCTGAAAAAATGCTTCTTTTTTGAAACTATGGGAAATTTTCTATTGTATTTTATTTAATATGTAAACTATATTTCTCTATATAAAATATTATATGTTTAATTAACGAAATTTGAATAACAAAATCTTCAGATATTGGTACGTTTGTATACAAAGGGTGCCCATAATCACTGCTGGTGTGAATATAAGATATTCTAGTCAATATAGAATGAGCAAGAAAGTTTCCAAAAAAAAAAAATAGATCCACCCAAAGACCTGCTCTCTCTGACGTTTACTTGAAGCATTCCAAGTCAATATATTACAGGGATACCTGCACATCAGTGAGAATGTAGAAACAGTGACAATAGTTATGGTATAGACCAAACAAAATATCCAACAGCAGAGAAATCACTGAAGAAAATATATATTCATACAGAGGAATATTAAGAAAAGACAAATTAGGCCATTGTCAGGAAAATATATACAATGGTAGATAATTATTCTGAACAAACTAAGAGTTTCTCAGAAAGGCAAATGTCATTTAGTTGATCTCATTTGTGTTGTGGTGATTCTTCTTTCCAGCCCCAAGCTTCTGGAATAGCAACTCATGACTCAAAATATACTAACATATTGACATGGAAATTTGAAGAATGTTCTTGGTGCACAGCACAAATTAGTTATATATGGGGACAGTAGGTTTTGTTGTGTTTCTTTTTTCTTTTTCCCCCATTTTTGTTTGTTTTTTTCCCCATCTTCAGTTGTCTGTGATGCTGGGTATATAAAGATAATTGTTGTTCTGTTAACTGAATACCACTCTGTAATTGCAAAAAAAAAATGTGGTTGTTTTGTTGACATTCTGAATGCTTCTAAGTAAATACAATATAATTTTTATTTAAAAATATACTAACAGATACCTAATTTATACAGCTAGGCTTTTTTCTGACTAGCTCATAACTTAAAATGACCCATTTCTGGTTACCTGTGCTCAGGTACCATGCATCTGTCTTCACATCTTCCTGGGGCAAATCTGACATACCTGGCTCTTTCCCAGAATCTGCTCTGCCTCCAAGATGCCCCATTTTCTATTTTACTATTTTCCAAAGGCCATAGGGCTTTTTTCCTTTTTTAATTGATAGGTATTGCATTCATACAACACACAAGATATTTTCCCTACTCATTTGTGATTCATTAATTTTATGTAGGTATATAAAACTAGTTCTATATATGAGATGAAACTAGAAGTGAAACTCCTTAAGAGAATACAAGGCGCTAACAAGAGAAGGAGTGCTAGAGTAATTAAGACAAAAAAGTTACAGGTGAATGTGGTACATACATATAAGATGTTTTCCCATGAAAATGTTTGTAGTTAACAGATTATCATACACAATTATTATACATGGAGTGTGTGAAAATCTGAAAGCCAATGCTCTCTTAAAGTGGTGTGTTTCGAATTTAATATCAGAGCTTCTGCTTTCAAATCTTATGGCTCTCAGGAGCCAATTAAAGTTCTTTATTCATTTTAATATATTAAGGAAAACTTAGTTGATCAAATCATGATACCATCATTATAAATATCAAAGAAACTAGGGGTTTGTCCTCTCCAGATGCCTGGCTGAGAGATTCAAGAAGGATTGGCCACCAGCCTCCGTTTAGTCTTCCACAATCTCCAAATTCATTTTATAGGTACAGATGAAATCCTCCAAAATTCCTTCAGGTACTCAATGGGTTGACTGCTGGGCACGTTGGACAAGTTAAACTCTCAAGTACTTAAAAAATAAAGCATTAGTCTTTTTCTTATACTATGCAGAGTAAATACCCCCATAACATAATAAAGAGTGGCCCTAGTCTTTTAGTTCAATGTAGACAGCTTAAATGATGATGGATCATGGAAATGAAAACCAAAACTTACATATTCCATCTTACACCAGTTAGAGTGACTAAAGACAAATGACACAAGTGACAGCTCATGTTGGCAAGAACACGGATCAAGAGGAACCACCCCTCATTGTTGGTGGGAGTCCAAACTCCTACCGCCATTATGGAAATAAATATTGTGGTTCCTCAGAAAATTGGGAATAGATCTAGATCAAGACTTAGCTATACCACTATTGGTCATATACCCACAAGACACTACCATAAGGAAACTTGATCTACTATGTTCATGGCAGCTTTACTCATAATAGCCAGAAACTTGAAGTAATATAAATCTCCCTCAAGTGAAGAACGGATAAGGAAAATGTGGTACATTTGCACAGTGGAATATTACCCGACTGTTAGAAGAAAAAAAAATGCCACGAAATTTGCAGTTCAAAGGATAGAACTAGAGAGAGATCACTCTGAGTAAGGCTACCCAGACAGCAAAAGACAAGCATGATATGTATTCAGTTATAGGTGGTTATTAGCTATTAAATAAAGGATAGCCATGCCATAACCCACAGGCCCAGAGAGGCTAGGAAGCAAGGAAAGCCATAGAGGGAATGCTATGGGAAAGGAAAATAAAATAGATTTGGAGGGTAGACTGGGCGTAGCTGGGTATGGAAACAGGTGGGAATAGGAGGTAAAGGAAGGATAGAGGGAGGGAGATAACTGAAATTCCTGAAATACCAGGCGTTTAGGGGGACAATGTGGAAACCTAGTGCAGTGGAAACTTCCTGGAAACTATGAGGATGATCCTACCAAGGACTCCTAGGCATGGAGGATATGAAGCCTGAACTGGCCATCTTCTATAACCAATCAAAGCTTGTGGTGCTGGAACTGGTACATCAACCCAGCCACAATCCCTTGGACCGACAACCTGTCCTGCCTGAAAGATGTGCTGTGGCAATGGAAGCCCAGAGACTGTGGGCATGACTAACCAATGACTGGTCTAATGAGGCCAAAAGCACAAAAAGGAGCCCGTGCCTTACACTGCCTAAATGGGCATGAACCAGAGCTGAATGGCCCAGACACTTAGGGGAGAACCAAGAATGACTACTAAAAATAATAAATAAAAGGTAATTAACTAATTAATTAATTAAGATGAAAATCTCAATGAAATAATTCCTAATTATATTCTGCTATCCAGTAATCTGGTGCCTAGCCCACTTGTTATCAGAAAAGTTTCCCCAGGCTTATAATGGGAGTAGATGCATAGACTCAAGGGCAAACAGTAGATGGAATTCTGGTACCAGGGAACAGGGGGAAGAAGGATTATAGGAGCCAGAAGGGTAGAGGACCACTTGACCAGGGTCCACAGAATCAACTATGCCTGGCTCATAGAGACTCAAAGACACTGAAGTGACAATTATGGAGCCTTTATGGGTCTGATGTAGGTCCTCTGCATATATGCTGTGGCTGTGTAGTTTGAGGGTTTTGTGGGCCTCCAAACAGTAGGGGTGAGAGTGTCTCTGACTATTTTGCTGGCTCTTGGGAACTTTTCCATTCTACTACGTGCCTGGTTCTTTCTGAAAGGAAACAGAGGAGCTGTGAATATAGGGAAGATTGGAGGTAGGGGGTGGTCTGGGAAGAGTAGAGTGAAAGGAATATGTGGTTGGGATATATTATATGAGAAGAATAAAAAAAAAGAAAGATGGTAGTTATAAAGCTAATGGTTAGTTCTGGGATAGATTTTTCATTTTTGTTGGTAGGTAAGTTCATGAAAATATACTTATATTCAAAACTAAAAGGGTAAATTTAATGTGAAGACCCACAGCTTCAAAATGCTTATAGTAACTGTAAAAACGTTCATTGAAATAGTCAGAGTTAGGGTATGATTATTTTACTGTGCAATTTGCTTTATTTCCAAGACTTTAATATAAATCTACCTTAAATTTTTATTTAAAAGAAGGATTTTGAGGAAAGGAAGATAGGTGATGATGATGACACAACATAGATAAAAGACCGATATATTACAAACAAACAAACATGCCAATTTCTAAAGATTTGTAGACTCTAAAATGATACTTTCAAAGTTAATATCTACTTTTACCCAAAAGCTAAGACAATTCCTTCACTTTATAAAACTGACAATTTTTGGATTCTAATTAGATGATATAAAAAAAGATGGGTCTGATGATGTCTCAGAGTTCCCAGCATAAAATTTTTTTATCAGTCTGTGTCTTGCTTCATTTGATTTTAACACTCTTGACTCCATGTTCTTATCCATGCTTGTATGTGTTTGATTGTAGGTAGCAATGGAACATCCATTTTGTCCATTTTCTTTACTTTAATATATGTCCACAAGAGTTCTCTCTATAAATGTTCAAAGGCCAATTCACAAAAAAGATAGAATTAGCTTTTTTGCAGCTCTTTATTCAGATTGATACATGTATAAATAAAAGTCATTGTGAAGTAAACACATAGTACAACAGGAAAAAATCATCAATACAATGGATATTTGTAAAGGAAACATCCCCTAAATTTTAGGCAATTCAAATAGATTTCCTGGCACTTAGGACTCATAGGTAATAGAATAAGGAAGGATGATACAATGCAGTCAGAAAGAGGGAAATATGGGATCAAAGATTATGAAATGTGTAAACTACAAGATAGCAGAGCTATTACTTACTGGATATATTTTTTATTCAACCAAGAAAATATTTTTATTTGGTCAATAGACATGGCTCAGTTGTTGAAAGCATTGCTTTTACAGAAGACTTCAATTTCAGTGAATCCACATGGAAGATGATAAGCTTCAGTATCTCTAGTATTGTGCATTTCATACCATTTTCTGGCCCCTGTGGAATTCCGCATAGCCATGGTGCACCTGAACTCATATAAGAATACACTTGCACAAAGAAACATTTTAAAATGAAAGCGATAAACAAGAAATAAACACCAAAGTATATTTTCCAATATTTATACATATACTTTATATCTTAATATATGGAAATATACATAAAAATTAGTTGTTAAGAAAAAATAAGCAGGTTAATATTGGTTTCAAATAGATAAATTATGATCTTTCTATAGTGTATGTTAAGGACTTGATAATGTCAAAAAACTACCATAATACACCAATATTTTTATGCTCAATTTCAAAAGTAAAAAATGTAATACACTTAGAAAGATGAAATAACAGAATATTCATTTTTCTTTACAATACTTGAATTACACATTGATAACTTTAGACTTATTTATTTAGAGATAGTCATTTTTTCCCATTTCTCAAAAGTATAGTAGTTAAACATCTTATTTCATGAAAGACACTATCAGCATTTAGGTTATTCCCTAAACACTTTTTAAAATTTTAAATATCTCATTTTAGTCAGCCTACAATTCCTGAAAAAAAAATCAGACTTACCAAATTAACTAAAAGAGCTCTTTGCTGAAAAATATTAAGTTCATCATGCTTGAATTTATAAGTGGGCAACCTCAATTTTCTGTTAAATCTTCTATTTATGATTTTGAAAGGCAATATCCTCCAACAAATAAAGGAACGAGAAGAAGAAAAGCATACTGTAACCTCATGTTTCTGAGGGCCAGTGCCAGCTGAGACCCTCCACTTTCTTGACTCATTTTGTGACAAGGTCATTATCAGACATTTATCTTTCTTCACAGGAAGAAAAGTAAAAATGGTGATATTTTTAAATACATAAATTTATCTTCTATAGTTCTTAATATACAAGTGAGAGAAAAAGAAAAATAATTATTCCAATAGTAAATATTTGTAAAATGTAGAGATAAGTCATTGAAAGAAGATTCCTATTTTCTTCACTCTACTAACAAAAAATTGGATATGAATACAGCCAAATAAATAGAACTAATGAAGCTGTCTCTCCAAGTCCATTAAACACATGAGAAAAGACATGTTGTACAATCAACACTTTCTCTTATTCAAGGTCTTCATCAAGGCAACTTTCACATCTTTGTTCCTCAAGCTGTAGATTAAGGGATTCATCAGAGGAACTGTATTGGTATAAAAGACAGAGGATATTTTACCTTCATTCATTGACTTGGAAGAAGATGGTTTGAGGTACATAAATGCACCAGATCCAAAGAACAGAGAAACAGCAATTATGTGGGAACTGCAGGTGCTGAAGGCCTTGGACCTGCCTTCCTTAGAGCTGATGTGAAAAATGCTTGAGAGGATGAAGGCATAAGAGATAAATATAGTGATGCTGGGAACAATGATGTTGATGCCTATAACAACAAAAACCTCTAGTTCATTGACATAAGTGCTGGTGCAGGAGAGCTGAAGCAGAGGGGGGATGTCACAGAAGTAGTGGTTAATGGTGTTTGCATCACAGAAGGTCAGTCTCAGCATGCATCCTGTGTGAGCCATGGCACCAGAAAATGCCATGAAGTACGAGCCAAGCATAAGGTTCAAGCATAGTTTAGGAGACATGACGATGTTGTACAAGAGTGGATTACAGATGGCCACATAGCGATCATAAGCCATTGAGGTCAGCATGTAACACTCAGAAATACAGAAAAAACTGAAAAAGAAAAGTTGGGTCATGCATCCTCTATAGGAAATAATGTTCTTCTCTGATAAAAAGCTCATCAACATTTTGGGAGAGAACACAGAAGAATAACAGAGGTCAATAAAGGACAAGTTAAAGAGGAAAAAGTACATTGGAGTGTGAAGGTGAGAATTCTGTACAATTAAGATAATCAAACACAGATTTCCCAACACAGTGACCACATACATCACTAGAAACAGGAAGAAGAGGGGGCACTGGAGATCAGGATCTTCTGTTAATCCTACCAGAATGAATTCATTTACTGAAGAGCCATTTTCAGGACCCATTCTTCTTTAAAGAAGTCTGTGAGCACAGGCCAAAAGGAATCATGTTAGAGGAAAGGGCAGCCATTCCCACAATAGCATTTCACACATATAGAGTATCATCAATATAACTTGTTCCTTTAACTGTAATTATTCTTCTTATCTAAATCCTTTATTCACACACACACACACACCCCCCCCCCCCCACACACACACACACACTAATATTTCATACCCATTTCGATCAAAAACACCCTCTCTCTTTTCTACCTACCTTACTTTATATATCTCTTTTTAATTTTTCATCATGCTAATTTGTGTTGCCCATATATTGTAGGAAGTGTGTCCTTCTGCTGGAGGATGGTTGACTTACAAGGAGCTATACTCTTAAGAGAAGACTGACTCTCTCCTGGCAGCTTACACTTACCAATAGCTCCTAGCAAAGGGTGGGGTTTCTTGCCTGACTTCTCTTTCTATGGGAGAATTTGATCTGGATTGAGCTTGCACAGATCTTGTGCATACTGTCACAGTTGCTGTAAGTTTGTATGTAACTGCCCTTCTGTGTCCAGAAAACACTCTTCCATATATCTAGCTGTCCTCTGGCTCTTGCACTCTTTATGCCTTAATTAACAACAAAATGAGTAACTAAGTACAATATCACAATCGTCCTACAGATGACTGTCAGTGCTTCTCTATGACAACATAACTTCTGAAGACCGGAGATAAGATTATCCCCATCAGTGTTCTTTCCTCGTCCTAAATCTGTCCCCTTTGATAAGATTGGAAGGATATACCCTGGCAGTGTGTGTTGGCCTCTAATACATGTTACACTTTGATGAAATTAGATTGCCATATCATTCTAAAAAAGGAATAATTTTAGAGTGTTTTAGTTACTCCTGTGGCATAAAATATATCCATGAATGGAGAATAGTGAGGTTCTGTTCAAAAAGAAGGAACTTCTTAAAACGTCTACCTTTTCTAAAGTCCCAAATGTCTTTGAATAGTCTCCATGCCCCACTTGAACAGATTCTTATATCAGTTTCATTTGAGTCTCAATATTGTACAATATAGAAAATAGTGACATATCTTAGTTCTTTGAACATTAGTCTCGAAGAAAGACAATAATGTAAATTTAATTCAGTGCTTTACAATTGTTAAGTAAAAAAGTGTTATTTCTTTATTGTTTGCCTACTTACATAGTCCTGGAAGAGAAATTTTGCCCCAGATATATCTATAGTATCTTCAGTTAGTATAACTGAACTAAAGCTCATAAATTATAATTATGTTATGGTCATATTAAGCAGCAGAGAAGATTGTCTTCATATTTACCTTTGATAAGTGAGACTTTCAGTGTGCTACTGTTATTACGTGCTCCCTTATAAGCAGAGTGGCTTATAATTCACATTTATGTAAGGAATATTTTCTAGGTATAATAGGGAGATAAGTGGTTTACACCTACAACTTAGACCTTAATCTGCCTTTTTCCTTAGGGGCTTGATGTTTACTCAAGTTTTCCTTCACTTTAGGGACTAGACATCCTCCAGGGAGAATGAAAAAATAAATAATTTCTATCTCAGGAAGATGGTGGACCAAAAAGCACAGAATCCTTCATTAACACAGCCAGTGAGCCACAATTATGTACTTATTAATCTGCCAAGAGTCTGAAAACTAGTCAAAGTGTTCCTGCATCCTGGCTGTCCATGAAACCAGCCATACCGGATCTGGTAGGGGAAAAAGGGTACATACTTACAATGCACTATTATTGACATAGAAACACAAAATTAGGATGAATACTTAACCTTGAGAAAGGAGTGTAACACACATATACAGAGCCAATGCTACATCTTGTTCACAGGTCATCTATAAAATTATTTTTTTATCTAGCCTGTCTGACTGGTTTTTCAGGAAAACACAGGATATATCCTAAACACCAAATGCAAGTTTTTCAAACTCTTCCCAGAAGTTGAAGAGAATCAAAGACATTAAAATTAATTTTATAAGTCCAAACTTACTAAAGCCAAACAACAACAAAAAATTCCCATGAAAATCTTTTGTTTTTGTTTAACTCAAATGCACATGTGAAAATTAATTTGAGCATTGTTTTCTTAACAATATTATTTTATAATCTATTAATGAGGATGTGTTTCTTATGTTTATCTTATTATTTTCTTTTAAAAATTTTTGGAAGATTTTGTTGTACAAATTTTTTATCCCTTTTGATATGTACTATATATATGCATATTTTCTTAATTTCCTTGTCATATTATTCTTTGTTAGTATGAACATAAAATTGATTCCTATGTTGATATTTATAGTTTTTTAAATTATCCACAAATTAAAATCCCTATTTTTGGCAACAAATAGAGTATTTGGCCCATCACATTCTTTGGTCAAATTTTATTTTTTTATTGAAAATAGTTTCTTCTCTCATACAATGCATAGATCACAGTTTCCAGGTCCTCCGCTGCTTTGTTCTCTCTCCACCTGCGTTCTGCACAGACTCATTGCCCTCTGTTTCCTCATCAGGAAAGAGGAGACCTCCAAGAGATGACAGCCAAACATGTCAAAACAATATACAAGACAAGATAAAAGTCCTCATATCAAGACTGGACAAGGCAACAAAATAGGAGTAACACTGTCCCAAGAGCAGGCAAAAAAAAAAAAAAAAAAAAAAAAATCAACGATATTCCCTGCTCCCACTGTTTGGAGCTCCACAAATACACCAGACTATATAATATAATTTAAGCAGAGAGCTTGATATAGCACCTTGCAGTCTCCAGAATTCCTTCATTAGTCCACATGACTAAAGTCCTTGTGAGCCCATATGAACCTTGCTTAGGTGATTTGGTGAGCCATATTTTCATGATATACTCTATCCCCTCAGGCTCTTACAATTGTTTCTCTACATCTTCTGTGGGGTTTCTTAATCCCTGAGGGGAGGGACCCGATGGAGACTTCTAACTTAGACTCTCTCTTTCTCTTCATAATGGCTGGCTGTGAGTCTCTGAACTGCTGCTGTAGGAAACCTTTCAGATGACAACTGGACAAGGCTCTTATCTGTGAGTATACCAGAATATCATTAGGAATCATTTCATTCATTTTTTTCAGTCATGTGGACAGACAGGCTTCTCTTTGCATAGCCTACAAAGGATTGTATTGTACCAAAGTGAATAGAATGTAGGAATAAAGGTTCCTTGTCCCCACCACGTAAACATCTCTATCGTGTGATGTTGTTCTCTACACTGTCAGTATTCTGAGACTTACCTTGTATTCTAACATCACCCTGGATTGTTTAGAGAAACCAACAACCCCACTAGAAGCCTTTTCTGGCTATCAAAGATGACCAGTTACTAGGAGTCCACACTAGGGTCACCCTCATAGATTACAGAACGTCTCCACAGCACTATATATCCTTATCCCCCTTCAAATGCCCCTAATTCCTGCTGTCTTTCCCATACACTTTCTGTATCCCTGCCCAACCTACCTCATCCTTCCTACGTTTGTCCCCAACCACTCCTAGTCCATTCAAAATCTGTTTCATTTTCCCTTTCCAAGGATATTCATGTTTCCTCTCTATACTCCTCTTTTCCTGACATCTATGGGTCTGTGGATTATAGCTTGATTATTATTTACTTAACTGCTAAAGTCCACTAATAAGTGAAAACATATATTTGTCTTTCTCAGTCTGGGTTAGGCCACTCAGGATGGTCTTTTCTACTTCCATCCACTTGTCTGCAAATTTTATGGTATCTCTCTTTTTTTTTTAATGTAACCACTGAATAACACTCCATTATGTAAATGTACCACCTTTTTTTTATCCATTCTTCAGTTGAGGGACAACTAGGTTGCTTTCTGTTTCTAGCTATTATGAAAAAGCTGCAATGACATAGTTGAGATGGTTCTCTTGTGGTAGAATTAAACATCCTTTGTGTTTATGCCCAGAGGTGATATAGCTGGGTCTTGAGGAATAACTGCAGAATTATCTGAGAAAACTCTATATTGATTTCTATGTGGGTTTAGGAGTTTACATTATCAGATGTCAGTATGTGTTTGGAATTGCATCTATGTTTTCCATTTGATTTTATTGATCTATATGACTGTTTTTATGCAAATACCATGGTTTTTTATTATTATAGCTCTATGACATCACTTGAAATCAGAGATGGTGATATATCTGGATGTTCTTTTATTGAACAAGAGTGTTTTAGCTATCCTGGATGTATAAATGTATGTGTGTCAACTTGTGATTTAAACTACAGTAGTGTTTCTTTTTCAAGGATGGGTGCCTTTGTGTATGAGGCATATAAGTTAATAATTAAAATGTCATGAATATATAGTGTAGTTTTCCATCTCTTTTAACTAATGTTGATTTGAAGTCTATTTTGTTAGATATCAAAATGGCTCCACCAGTTTGCTTTTTCTTTCTTTCTTTTTCTTCTTCCTCTGTGATAACCTTGGCTGTCCTGGACTTGCTTTCTAGACCAAGTTGGCCTCGAACAAACAGCAATTAGCTTGTCTCTGCCTTCTGAGTGCTGAGATTAAAGGCCTATGCCACCATGGCCAGCTATCACTTTATTTCTTGTGTCCACTTGCTTGGGATATCTTTTTTCATCACCTTACCCCGAGGCAATGTCTATTGTTAATGTTACAGTGTGTGTCTAGTATGCCCAGGATGATGAGTCTTGTTTCTGTATCTATTCTATTTTGTGTCATTTTATTGGGGAATTGAAGCTATTTGGTATTGAAAGGTAATTGATGATTAATGATTGTTTATTCCTGTTATTTTGTTTTTGTTTTTGTTGTTGTTGGTGGTGGTGACAGTGAAGCTGGGGAGAGAGGTTGGGGGAAGAAAACTTCCTTTGTTTCGGTTTTGCTGATTTGTGGTAGTTAGCCTCCATGGTTTGGATTTTTTCCTTTTAGAACCTTCTGCCAGGATGGTTTTATAGATAGAGATTGAATAAAATTTATTTTTATCATAAAATATCTTTTTTCTTCATGTATGTTGATTGAAAGTTTTGCTTTGTATAATAGTCTGGGCTTGCATCTGTGGTCTTTTAGAGTTTGCAGCACAAGTCTCCAAACTCTTCTCGCCTTTACATTCTCCATTGAAAAATCGGCTATAATTAGAATAGGTTTGACTTTATATATTATTTTTCTTTTTCCTTTGCATCTGTTAATATTCTTTATTTGTTAATAGAGGAGCAATGAATATGAATGAATAAGTATCTCTCTAGAAAAACATAAATTCCTTGGGAAAACCATCAAGGAATTATATGTGGTAGAACTGTTTATAGGTTATTGAGAAATATTACCCTGTACAAAACTTCAGTCCAAGTGGATCAAAGACATCAACATACAACTGGATACAACAAATCTCAGCTCAGGCACTAAGATCAACAATTAATAAATGGAACCTCATGAAACTGAAAAGCTTCTGTAAGGCAAAGGAGGAGACTGTAAATAGGAAAAAATGTCAGCCTACAGATTGAGAAAAGAACTTCACACATCCTCTACTTGACAGAGGGCTAATATACAAAATATATAGAGAAGTCAAGAGATTAAACACCAACAAATCAAACAATCCAATTTAAAAATGGGTACAAAACTAAACCAAGAATTCTCAACAGTTGACTCTATAATGCCTGAGAAGCAATTAAAAATGTTCAACATCATTAGTCATCAAGGAAATGCAAATCAAAACAACTCTGAGATTCCATCTTACACCCGTCAGAATGGCTAAGATTAAAAAAAAAAAAAAAAACAAACTCAAGCGACTTATCTTCTTTGGATCTGTGCATTATAATGTTTATCCTGTAATATGTCTAAAATCTGCTTACAAGTGAGTACACACCATGTGTGTCTGTCTAGATCTGGGTTACCTCACTCAGCATGATCTTTTCTAGTTCTATCCATTTGCCTGTAAATTTCATGAGATCCTTGTTTTCAGTTGCTGAGTAGTAGCCCACAGTTTGTTAATCCTTTCTTTGGTTGAAGAAATCTGGGTGGTTTCCTGTTTCTGGCTATTACAAATAAAACTGATATGAAGATAGTTGAGCAAATAAGTAACAAGGAGGACCCAAGGGAGGGTGTTTAAATCTCAGTCAGTAGTGAGAATAGAATAGACAGAAACAGTAGTTGAAAAAGAGGAATAAGAAGGAGAGGAAGTGCAGAGAGATATGAGTTGAGATCAGAACTTGGGAGAGAGGGGCAGGGGGACAGAAGACATGCAGAGAAAAGAGAACTGTGGGTGGGGGCATCTCTGTGACAATGGAGAACTAAGTCAGGATAAGCCTCTAGGAGGATATGATGGGGACGTTAGCTGAAACTCCTAGTAGTAGCAGGAGCCATGAAGACTGAAAAGGACACCCTCTAACTAGACAAGACTCCTAGTAGAGGAAAGAGAATACCAATTCACCTACCAAAACTTACCCTGCATACAAGACATGCAGAGATAAAAATACAGCAGATAGAACAGAGATTGAAGGAATGTCCATCTGATGCCCGGAACAACCCAAGATCCACCCCATGGAAGAGAAGCAACCTCTGACACTATTAACAATACTCTGTTATGCTTGCAGGCAGGAGCCTCTCAAAGCTCCTCAAGAGCTCCACAAGAAGGCTATCAGAGCCAACTAGCTAGGATTCAGAGTGACTTATGGAGTCTGAAGCACCAACTAAGGGCCATGGATGGAATGAACCTAGGTCCTTAACATACATATAGCTTATGAGAAGCTCAGCCTTCACGTGGATCCTCAAGTAAGGGGAGCTGGAGCTGTCTCTGACATGCACTCTGTTGCTTGCTTTTTGACTACACCCCCTGGAAATACTGCCTTGTCAGGCCACAGAGGAAGAGATAACCTCAGTATTGATGTGACTTGATGAGTTGGGATGGGTGGGAAGGGAAGCATCCTATTCTGAGGAATAAGAGAAGGCGATGGTGTAGAGTGGGTGAGACTGGGGCCAAGAAGTATAAACAAACAAAACCAAGCAAATAAATAAATACCTCAAGTGATAACACATGCTGGAAAGGATGTGGAGAAAGGTGAATGCTCCTCCATTGCTGGTGGGAGTGCAAATTTATGCAACCACTTTGGTAATCAATTTGATACTTTCTTAGAATATTGGAAAGAGTTCTATCTCAAGACTGAGCTATACCACTCCTGGCTGTATACCCAAATGATTCTCCGCCATGCTCTAATGATATTTGCTCAACTATGTTCATAGCAGCTTTATTCAGAATAGCCAGAAACTGGAAACAACCTACATGTCCCTCAATTGAAGAATGAGTAAAGAAACAGCTCCATTTACAAAATGGAATACTACTCAGCTATTAAAAACAAAGAAACCATGATATTTTCAGGCAAATGGAAGGAATGGGAAGCATCATCCTGAGTGAGGTAAACCAGACTGAGAAAGACACACGTGGTATATATTCACTTATATAGAATTGGATAACCACACCACAACCCACAGACCCAGAGAAGTTAAGTAACAATGAGAGGACAAGGGATGAAGCTTGCATCTCACTCAGAAGGGGAAATAAAACTGAAGTAAATGCAAGTTGAAACTGGATGGGAGAGTGGTGGGATAGGGAATGAGGGTGGGGACTAGGTGTGGGAAGTGCAGGTTGGAGGCAGTAGAGCTGAGAAATAGACAGCCTATGGGTGGGGATGGGGGTGACTCTAGCTGAGACTCCTAGCAATGGCAGATATGGAGACTGAAGTGTTCACCCCCTATAGCCAGGTAAGACTTCCAATGGAGGGAGGGGGACACCAGCCCACCCACAAAACATTTGACCCACAATTTACCCTGCCTACCATATGGGCAGGGATAAAGATGTAGCAGAGTTTAAGGAAATGGCAGACCAATGACTGGCCCAACTTGAAACCCTACAGGAGAGAGCCAACCCTAGTCATTATTAATGATACTCTGCTATGGTTGCAGGCAGGAGCCAAGTTAACTGTCTTCTGAGAAGCTTCATAAAGCAGTGGGTCAAAACAGATGCTGAGACTCACAGCCAAACATTGGATGAAAATCTGGGAATCTTCTGGAAGAATTGGGTGGAGGATAGAGCAATGACTATAAGGAGACAAGAACTCCACAAGAAGATGAACAAAGTCAACTAACCTAGGTCCAAAGTGGCTCACAGAGACTGAACCACCAACCGAAGAGCATTCCTGGACTGTAACTAGACCTCTACACTTATGGATCTAATGGACAGCTCAGTGTCCATGTGTCCCTTAGCAACTGGAGCAGAGGCTGTCACTGACATGGACCCATTTCCTTGCTATTTCATCACTCTCTCCTAGGTAGGCAGCCTTGCCTGGTTTCAGTGAAAAAGCACTTGCATAGTTGTAATGTGACATGAAGTGACAGGGTGGGATGGCATATTGGGGGGTGGGAAGTATCCTTCTCTGAGATGAAGAGGAGGGAGAAATGGGGAAAGAAGGTGAGTAAATGCAGGGGGTTATGATCTATATGTAAAGTCAATAAATAAATTAATTAAAGAGAAAAATAATCCATTGTGTTTATATTTTGCTTATATATTAATATAAAGACATCCAGTTTCCTCCCATGTTTTTATCTATCATAAATGATGAACCGTAAAATGTATACTCACTCAATCATATGACAATTATATTCCCATTTTTGTGATGCTGGAGATCCAACTTGGGGTCTTAAATTGTTAAACAACTGCTCTATCTTCAAGTTATATCTCCAACTTTGGTGATTAATATGTTGGCAAACTTCTGCTCAGCTTTCAACTGATTACATGATGGTTATATCCTTGTGAACACTGAGATGGGGTTCTAAGTTATTGACTCTTTACTAACATTCGTTTAGTCTGTTTTGTTTTGTTTTTACAGTGTGCACCAAGATTTGCAGAATTAGCATCTGGTGGTACTTTTGGTTTAAATGTTCCTAGCAACTAATTATGGTGAGCTCTGTTAACAAGCTCTTTGCAATTTTGCGTGTTTCTTTGTAGATGTGTATATATATATGTGATCAATGGCTCTTTTCATTAGCAGGTTCTCACTGTGATACCAGAAGAACTATCTGTCTATTTTATGATTGTAAAATACTTTCTTCTGCTCAGCACTGTAGCAGTTACTTGTGTCATTGCTGTGACAAAATAGCCAATAAGAAACATTTAAAGGAAGGGGAGTGTATAAAGGGTGTCACAATAGGAAATCAAGATGGCGGAAGTGATAGGTGCTGGTCACACTGTGTCCACAGCAAGGAAAGAGAGTGGATGGCTACTGCTCTGTTTACTTTCTCCTCATTTAGTCTGGAACGCTAGCCCATGGATAATGGTTACTCACATGAGAGAAAAATCCCCTCGATGAGACTCCTCCATTTTTTCCTATGGCTGCCTGTGTTTTTCATTTCATTTTTCATCTCAGCCATCCAGCAGTGTGAATTTTTGAGCCCCATGTTTTCTCACAAATCCTGTTATTTTTAAGTCTTGACTCAGTGTTTGGCTCCCTTGGTGTAAGTGATGTGCAGTGTCCGTAAGAGTCCGGTATAATTTTCTACATGTCCACATTCAGTTATCCTAATTGAAGAAATTGTCCATCTACCCTGACAGATGGCCTTAGAAACTTCTTCAAATGTCATTTAATCCTTTATGTAAGATCTTGTTCTGGAGTCTCTATTTTCTACCATTTCTCTGATCCCCTGTCCTTATTTCTATACCACAGGGATTTGATTATCAGGTTTCTGGGGAGTTGTAAAATCTGAAAGTGAGGGTAATCTAGCTTTCTTCTTTGCAAGATGGCTTTGCATATTCAGAGTTCTTGGTGAATATTAAAATTAAAACTCCACTGGGATGTGACAGGGAATAGCACTGATTTTATAGATGCCTTTGGAAAGTGTTGACATCAAAACAGTATTAAGTCTTCTGCCCAATTAACTACGGCTGTTAGTGCTTCTAAATGGTTATATCTCATTAATTTCTTTAAGCAAGCTTTTTAAATTAATTCTTCAGTATTTACATTTGTGTCTGGGGTATGTGTATATTCTACTGGATGTGGATGGACAAATTTATGCTGGCACACAGGTGTGCAACGGCATGTGTATCCGTACTTGTATGACTTTGAAAGCAAAACATCAATCAAGGCGTATCTAAGCTATGAGAAAAAGATATTTTTGTTTATTGATACATTGACTTGTTTTAGCAATGTTTTGCAATTTCCATTTTACAAACCTTTCTGGTGTCTTTCAACACATCATGCCTCTGGCCCCCACAGCTGGCTGGGACTGAACACAGGAGCCTACAAACATGGTGTGGGGACCTGAGACAGAGGTGGCTGCTGTGATGCTACCTCACACAGCTTTTACATCTGAGTGGGAACAGAGAATGCATCCCGCCAGGCCCCAGGCTTAGTACTGCAATAGGCTGCACTTTGGAGGCCACAGAGTAGTGCTCCCTGCTGCCAGCATGGTTTCCCTCTGCACACTGTGTGACTTGAATGGCTTCCATGCCTGAGAACTTGCTAGCAACACTGTCCTGCCTGCTTCCTGGCCCACATTGGGACCCAGCTTCTGCTTCCAAGAGGCAGCTGGCTTGCCCTGACCATTTCTGAGGTGTTTGAGGATGGTCTGTCTGTTTCCTTCCATTTCTCTCTTGCCACTTGTCTAAATTTGACCCCAAATTTCTCCTGAAAAATTCTTCCACATGGCCTGGCTACGTGACTGTTCGCTTCCCACCACTTGGTCCTTGCCCCTCCCCTTTCCTATGGAGGTCTGCTGGAGACTCAAACGAACCTTCTGATTGCAGAAGAAATTATTTAAAATATTTTCTTTATCCTATGAAATTGCTATGTTGATTTGTTATAAGTCAATGAAATACCAACATGAAAATCTGTTACTGAGTGTTCTACTCCATGTTATGAATTTGTGTATTTTTACATTAAAAACAATCTGTTGTGACTAACATCCAGATTTTAAAAGCTTTTCATATAAGTGCCATCATTGGGTTCTGCTAAGAAGTAGAATCCAGGAAATAAATGACAACAATTTGAAAATATTTGTTGCAGTAATTGTCCATAAAAGATAAAATGTAGTGGGGTTGAATCAGTGGGGAAAACTTCAGATCTAAGACAAAATCTTATATCTTAGCATGACATGGAGGAATATGTGGGGAAAGTTCAGACTGAGTTCAGTTGGAAAAGGCATTGGAAGGATCATAGGAAGGCTCCAACGAAGAATTTTCTATCAAATGTGGCTGATGTTGTAAATATATTGGCCAGCCTTATTTCATACAAGAAAGTGAAGTAATGCCTTTAAATAAGACTATGTGTGAACTGTGATGCATTTGAGTCATGGCAAAATGAATACTAGAGTGCATATGAAAAGAGCCTTAGCTACAGATTTGCAGCCAGCTGTTCTCATACTTGCCTGCCTTGAGAGGGAACTGGCATTACCTATAAGCCCTGTAGTCTATATCCAGAGTTAAAATGTATATTATATTATATTATATTATATTATATTATATTATATTATATTA
>OU015749.1:94969974-95014230 GCA_907169655.1 Acomys percivali
TATATTATATTATATTATATTATATTATATTATATTATATTATATTATATCATACCATATTCTTACTTAAACTATTGAATGTTTTCTGTGTTATCCAAATAAGATAAACTATTTCAATAAGTATTTCTTTAGCTCACATATACCTAAAGTGCTAAAATTAGAGATGGGAAGTTACTAAAAGACTAGTGTAATGAAACAGCATAGCCTCTGTGTTATGTCTCATTGTTATGACACTAATCCATAAGAATACAACTAAAAACTTCATAAAATCAGCAATAAAACTGAAGAGTCTTTATATTTAAATTCTAGTTCTTTCTAATACTTTTAATTCTAAGTAGAATAGGAACATGCTGTGGACTTTAACCATAACATTCTTCAGTCCTATTTTGACATCCTTGTTCCTCAAACTGTAGATCAGAGGATTGAGCATTGGAACCACATTAATGCAGATAACAGAGGAAATTTGACCCTGGCCCACAGACCCAGAAGGATACAGGTACAGGAATACTGCTGGTCCAAAAAAGAGAGAAATTGCCATGATGTGAAAGCTGCAGGTACTGAAGGCTTTTGATCTTCCTTGGGTGGATTTGATGTTTGGAATGTTGGCAAGGATGAAAGCACAGGAAATGAGGATGGTAAAACTGGGGACAGTGACGTTAATACCCACAACTATGAGAACTACAACCTCATTGACATAGGTGCTGGTGCATGAAAGTTGGAGGAGGGGCAGGATGTCACACAAGTAAAAGTTGATGACATTGGCATTGCAGAAAGTCAGTCTGAGCATGCAGCCTGTGTGGGCAGAGGTTCCAGCAAATGCCATCCCATACGAAGCAAAAGATAGCATAAAACATACCGGAGGGGACATGGTAACATTATATAGCAGTGGATTGCAGATGGCCACATAGTGATCATAGGCCATTGAGTTCAACATGTAGCATTCAGAGATGACAAAATCTGGGTTGTTTTCTTTGGGATAGCTGGAAACTGGAGATGCCATATTGTTTTTGGGTTTTTTTGCATATGCTTTTACGCTGTCCTTTAGACATCTTGCTGTCTCTGTTTTTGTTGGGTAGCTTCCAGAGTTGAATGGAGGGAGTCTGATGATAGATTCACTTGTTTTCTCACAATTTCCCTAGGCTGGAAGCTCTGATGCTTCACTGGTGTGGATGGCAGGAAGTTAGCCCTGTTGTTTTGGACTCTCACAGCCAGTGATCCTCAACTCCCCTGTACTGTGGGTCCTGCAATCATTCTGGGTCTCTGAATGAGTGTTGAGTCAGGCCAAGGTATCCACAGCCTTCTAGGTCCCCTGTCAAGTCCAGCCAGGGACACTGGGTCCGAACCACGTGCCGAGCTCAGCTAGATTCTCAGGGCCTGAACCATCTGCCGAGCTCAGCTAGGGACTCTGGGCCCAATATGCACACTGAGCTCCCCTATGGACTCTGGCCCCAAAATGCACACAGAGTCAAGCCAGAATTTTTGAGCTGGGACTGTGCACCAAGCTCAGCTAGGGGCTTTTGGCCCAAAGTGCGTGCTTTGGTCAGTTATAGACTCAGGACCCAAACCATTTGCCAAGCTCAGCCAGGAATTCTGGATTCAAACTGCACACTGTGTCCAACCAGAGCCTTAGATCCGGGACTGTGCCAAAAGCTCAGGTACAGTCTCTGGGCCCAATCTGTCTGTCAAGCACAGTTAGGGACTCTGGCCCCAAAATGCACGCCGAGCTCCATCGGGTCTCTGGAGTGGAATTGTGCACCAAGCTCAGCCAGGGTCTCTGGACCCACACTGCGCACTGAGTTCAGCCCGGGACTCTGGGCCTAAACTGCATGGATAGTCCAGCCAGAGTCTTAGGGCCGCCGAGCCTGTGCGCACAGTTCAGCTAGAATCTCTGGGCCCAATCTGCCCGGCAAGTCCAGTTAGGGCCTCTGGGCTGAATCTGTGTGCTGACCTCAGCCTGCCTCAGTGCCCCAGAACTGCCTGCTGAGCCGAGCTAGTGTCTCAGGCAGAACTGCTCGCTGAGGAGGGTAAGGAGGAAACACTGTGCTCGGGATATATTGTATAAGAGACCAATAAGATAATTAAATAAATGAGTAACAACCACAAAAATAAAAGCAAATAAAAATTTAAAAAAACAATCCATGTAGTACAAATATAAAAAGATTATTTTCAAAACAAGAAACACAAGTAGTGGAGAAACTTTTAAATCTTCAACATCCTTGATAACCAGGAAAATGCAAATCAAAACTACTTTGTAATTTTATGTTATGCCTGTTAGAAGGGCCAAGATCAACAAAATTATAATTCATGTTTTCAAGGATATTTCTTAAGGGGAGCACTAGTCCAGTGATGATGAGCATATAAACTTGTACAGTCACTATGAAAAGTAGTGTGGTGCTTCTTCATGAGGCTAAGAATACATCTCGGGAGGCAGCTAATGTGCTTTGTGTCTGGTGCTGGGGATTCAGCACTGCCTGTCCTCTGCTCCCTGTCCCAGATCTAGCAATCAGTAGATGGGTGGTGAGAGCCTTTAGCTTCATGGATAATCCACAGGATAATCTACAGGTTTGTTTGTTTTTTTTGTCCCAGATCCAGTAAGCAGTGGATGGGCGGTGAGATCCCTATGCTGCACAGATAATCCTCAGTCCTTCCATCCCAGATCTGGCAAGCAGTAGATGGGCAGTGAGAGCCCTATATTGCACAGATAATTCTCAGATTGGCAATTTTGTGTAATTTACACAAGAGCTTAAAATCATAAAATTAAATATTTATAAACTCTGAAGTTTTGAAGATGTCCCTGTCCTAGAATAATAGTCACTCAATTAAGATATTATTTGCTATATAAACATAAATAGGCACACCTTTGATATAATGTGTGATCTGCTATTTTAAAATGAAGAAAAATAATCTATATTTCATAAAACTGCTTTAGGGGCTGAGAGAATGGTTGAGTATGTAAAGCTCTTACTGCTCAAGTGTAAGGAGCTGAATTCAGATCCTCAGGATTCATATAAATCTGGATATGTTAGCTCACCTCTTCTACCTCAGTGCTCCTAAGTGAGAGAAGAGGAGAGGTGAGGCAAGGTGAGGAGAGGCAGAGAGTAGAATTCTTGAAACTCATCAGGAAACAACAAGAAACCCTATCCCCAAAACAAGATGAAAAAAGAAGGCTGACACCCATTATCCAAAGATTTCCACTTGTACTTAGTGGTGCACACACACATGGGCATGCACAAACTCACATTTGTCTTTCTCTCTGTAACTCTCTTTCAAACCCAAAATAATACCACAACCATATAAACAAAGAATAGATGAATTGTATCAAAGTATCAGTAATTCCATTGAAATTCTTTTTTGTTATATAGCTTATGTAGGTGTATATATATAGATTTGTGTTAAAAGCTTCACAGTGAAAAAGGGATTGCAATCATTGCACATGGTTGGGGGAGTGGAGTCTGAGTTATGTAATTGATATATCCCGAGTCATTTTTGTTAACTTAGCAGAAACTAAAGTCATCTGGGAAAAAGAACCTCAATTGAGGGGTTACTTCTATCAAATTGGCTTCTAAGCTTGACTTTGTACATGATTATGTGGAAGAATCCTTGGGCAGGTGCAAACAGAGCAAACCTCAGAAATCAAGCCTGTGAGTAGCAGCCCTCCAGGTTCTCGGTTTCAGTTCCACTTCCGTGTTCTTGCCTTTACTCGTTAAATGATATTAAATGGTTTCCAGCTATTGATACATCATTTTGTTATTTAAATATTCTGGATATGCCTTTATTTGATTTACATTCTGCAAATATTCTTCCAGGCTGA
This sequence comes from Acomys percivali, assembly GCA_907169655.1. Taxonomy (NCBI): domain Eukaryota; kingdom Metazoa; phylum Chordata; class Mammalia; order Rodentia; family Muridae; genus Acomys; species Acomys percivali. The sequence goes on from OU015749.1 coordinate 94,973,786, forward strand.
TACACCTAAAAGTATTCTGATGATACAAAGTACTCAGTTTAATGAATTTTAGTTGCATTATATTTTCTTCTCGGTTTAATGTTTTTAAAAAGATGACTTTTAGCTTGCAAAACATATTTCTTAAGGAATTAGAGTTTAAGTTTTGTGTTTGGCAGGCAGCATGGTCAATATGTCTTTTACGTCTACATATCCTGTAATTACTGCATAGATGTATGTCAACTTGGAGGAATCTAAGTATCAATAATTTAAAGAAGTGATTGCATATGTTAACATGCACACATTCTGAAAAATGTGCTCAGAAGAACAATAAAATCCTTGCCTACAACAGTAAAAAGAAAAGTTTTGTGTTTGGATTTTACTTAGTTTTAGAGGAATCAACACATTTTTGCATGTTTTTCTTTGTGGATATATCTTATTTCAGAAGGAATTATTTAAGTATCTTCTTTTTCCTATGAAAATAATATGTTGATTTGTTGTAATTCAATGAAATACCAACATGAAAATTTATTTCTGAGTCTTCTATTCCATCCTATGAATTTGTGTATTTTTATAATAAAAGCAATCTGTTTTGATTATCATACTATCCCGCTTTTTATATAAATGTCATCATTCAGTTCAGCTTACAACTAGACATGAGGAAATGATCACAGTTTCAAGACATTTGTTGCAGTAATTGTCCAAACAAGCTCCTGGGCAAAATGTCCTCATTTCTGCCACAGACAGAATTCTGCCTAAAAATAGGCAGGTTTAGATGCAGGCAGAGTCAAGGGCCAACCTCAAGACAGGGTAAGTAGCTCCTCAATAGTTCCTTCCTCGCAAATATGTCTGTCAGATATATTGGGCCAGACTGTGAAGATGATGTTCCATTGTTATAGAGAATGTTGAGTGTTTGTTCAGGCAGTAAACTGTCTCAGTCTTTTTTTTTTTTTTTTTTTTTTTGTAAGCTGCTAACCTGTACTTCTGATTCACTCAGATATTTAAGTTTTATTACTTCTCTAATCTCTCATAGGTTTGAAGACCAGATAGTTTAGTATTTCTATTAAGCTTAGTGGGTTACGGATTAAGATGCTTTTAGATCAAGATAGATGTTTTAAGTTAATAGAGATGAGATATGATAGATATTGATCTTCACTCAGAAATATAGACTCAACAAGATAAGAAAGATGTTTACTTCAAGTTTGCCAAATACAAATAGCCAAAACACTGTCAATGTAACATTTATATCATTCCTGATTGTCTTGGTGTTCTTCCAGCTGTATGTAGTTTATTTTATTTGTGTGTAATAATATGTCAAAAAGAAACATAATAATAAAAAAGAATAAAAAGCAGTGGTGGGTCAGAATCAGTAGGGAAATCCTCGGATCAAAAAAAAAAATCTTACATCTGAAAGAGACATGGGAGAATTATGTGAGGAGAGTTTAGCTGAAGGAAGCTGTAAACCTACATGTGAAAAAGTTGCGGCTACAGGAACTGGGCTCCTAACTTTTTCCTCCCTTGACAGGGAGCTAGTAGATGCTATATTCACTGTAGTATTTACTCAAAGTTAAATAATTATTATATTTTATGTTACTTATAATTGCAAATGCTTGCCGTGTTATTCAAATAAGAGTTACCATTTCTATGAGTATTTCTTTAACTCATATATACTTAAAATCCTAAAAGTAGAGATGGGAAAATTATTGAGAGTAATGAAAAGTCACAGCACCTATGTTACATGTGATTTTTGTGACAACAATCCTTAAGAATAATGGTAACGACTATAAGCACATGAGCAATGCACACAAACACCACATTGGTATGAGCAAAATATCATCATGAGTACAGCAGTAAAACTCAAAATTATTTACTTTTAAATTTTAGCCTTCTATATTATCTTATTTTTAATTACGATATGAACCTGCTATGGACTTTAACCATAACTTTCTTCAGTGCTATTTTAACATCCTTCTTCCTCAAACTGTAGATCAGAGGGTTGAGTATTGGAAACACATTAGTGCAGAAACAGAAGAAAAATTTCCTTGCTCCATAGACCAAGAACGATTAAGGGGCATGAATGCCCCAGATCCAAAAACCACAGAAACTGCCATGATGTGAGAGCTACAGGTACTGAAGGCTTTTGATCTTCCCTGGGTGGATTTGATCTTTAGAATGTTGGCACTCTGGTCTGCCTGGTCCCTTAGCAGAGGGTAATGCATTAACAGATAGGGCTACTTGGCTTGCCCTTCTTGTGGATGTTGATCCACTCACTCAAGCTCAAAAAACCTATGCCTTGCACCACCTGAATACACAGACCCTCCGTCTCTTTTTTGGTATCATCTGGGAATAGGCCCCTCAAATTGTCAAACAATGTGCCAACTGTATTACACTCTTGCCAACTTCTCATTTTGGAATCAACACCAGAGCCCTAACCTCTGGTAAAATTTGGCAGATGGATGTTACTCACATTCCTTCCTTTGGTAATCTTAAGTATGTCCATACTGTTGATACCTTCAGCGGCTTCATTTTTGCTAGTCACCATACCAAAAAAGCTTCTAAGAATGTCATTGCTCATGTTCTTGCTTGCCTTGGCACACTGGGAAAATCTAGGGTAATCAAAACTGACAATGGCCCTGGCTACACTGGAAAAAAGTTTCAAGACTTTTGTCATCAATTACATATTAAACATGTCACAGGAATACCCTATGACCCACAAGGTCAGGGTATTGTGGAAAGAGCCAATCAAAAATTTAAAAATACAATCCTAAAATTAAAAGAGGGGGAGTTATATCCCATGAAAGGCTCACCCAGGGACATCCTTCACCATGCATTGTTTGTGCTTAATTTCTTGACTTTGGATGCTCATGGCAAGTCTGCTGCCAATCGCCTTTGGCATCCTGGAACCAATACTGACTATGCCAAAGTCAGGTGGAAAGATCCCCTTACTCACAAATGGAATGGACCAGACCCAGCCTTCATATGGGGAAGAGGTTCTGTATGCATATATGATACAAGGAGGGAGCAGCCAGATGGCTGCCTGAGAGGCTGGTCAAACAAATCAATACTCCTCCTCCCAATCATCTTGATGATGTCGACCAACATATAAATGATCAGGAAATCCAGGGTGGGAGACCCCCTGAGATCCTTTTTTCTTCTCTTGTAGATGAGGCTTCTTCAGATAATATTCTTTGGGATGCTGTTGAGGGGCCAGAAGGTGCTCTCCAATCAAGAGGACAACCCTCATCAACCGACCTTCACCTGTCAATTGATGAAGACTTGGAGCAGATAGAAACTGCCATATCCCACCCTGAAAAATCCTTGTCCTCCCTTGCTGAGGTCGTTCTACAAAACAGGAGAGGCCTAGACTTGCTACATCTTCAGCAAGGAGGATTTTGTGCTGCCCTCAAAGAAGAGTGTTGCTTTTATATGGATCACTCTGGGGTAGTCAAAGATAGTATGGCCAAGGTTAGAGAAGGCTTAGAAAAAAGAAAGACAACGAGAACAGGAACAGAGCTGGTTCCATAACTTGTTCTTCACCTCCCCTTGGCTTACTCCCTTGTTGCCCTCCATTCTAGGCCCCCTGGTAGGATTTCTCCTCCTTATCTCTTTTGGCCTCTGGGCTTTTAGACACCTTATTTATTGCCTTTGTAAAACAACAGCTAGATGCTCGAGATGCTCAAGCAATACAGGTGCATTTTCATAAACTTGACTTAACAGACCAAGGCCATGATGAGCTTGAACACTAATGTGCCTCCGTTCCCCCTTCCTTGACACGGTGAGAATGGCATATACTCAGATATTGCCTGCCATAAGGCATGGGCACCTGCAAGGGTTGTGGGACAAGGTACTGCAGGGGGAGGACCCGATTGTCTAACTCTGAGTGCCCTGAGGAGTAAACCTGATTGCATAGAGGTTGATGTCGAAAAATGTCTTGTTCACTGTATGTTGGGGATGCCCACAGACAGTAGATCAGGACCTCCCTCTCCTTCTCAAAAAGACATCTTGACAAGCCAATCTGGCCCTAGGAGGATCAGGTCAATGCTTCCCCCCCTCTGGTCAATGCCCGCTACCTCCGGGGACCAATGCTCACCCATATATAGTGGACCCATCTGCCTCCTCTTTTAATTTTAAGAGAGGGAGGAGATGTTGGGGATGATAGGCCATATGGCCAGTGTTCAGCCATCTTGCCCAAGTCTGCACCTTTAAGTCTCTGTTACCTTTCAACAGAAACTAGCTGACCCTGTTGTGAGTCAGCAGCTAAAGACAGATAGGGATGGAGCGACCCTGTTGTGAGTCAACAGTTGGACTAAAGCTAGATGAAGACAGAGCAAGATACCCTGCGTAGCAGGATGTCATGACCCTGCCTGGAATTCTTTATGTTTTGAGAAAAGCCCGCAAATGTGTTCCTATAGCGATACGCTTCCCTGCCTTCTGAATTATAAAAGCTGCTGCCTGACTAATAAAGTTGAGAGCTTGATCAATCAGACTTGCTCTCCTTCCTTGTGTCTTGCATTTCTCAACAGATGACCTCTCTCCCCAGTTTTAGTCAAACCCTGCAGGTGGAGGCAGAAGAGCCATTCTCTTACTCTGATTCCCTGAAGGGCATCTGTAACCAGTCTATTTGGGCTTCCAAATGTCTTGCTTCAAATGGCTAAGGAATCAATCACTGATAACATGTTTGGGGAACATTTGTTACCTCATGTTCTCATGTAACCACATACTCTTCTCTTTCTACACATTTCCCTTCAACTATACCCTAAATTAGAGAATTAATGCTGAGTTATAAATATATTTCCAAAGGTATATGAGAGAGGAAAAGAGAAATAAGTGTATCAGAGTCGGGTATAGTATTTACAAATATATGTAATTTTGAAAATGTATTCCAACACAATCTTTTTGCATTTGTAGCACTCCTCAACATTTTGTGAAAAACATAATCTCTCCTTCAGAATGTGGCTACATTCTTGATGTGTCATGCTACTGGAGTGAGGATGAAACAATATTAAGATGAAGCACAGTTAGACAGTAGAGTAGATGCCCCATCACTATTACAGTTCCCATTGTTAACCAACATGAATGAGTGGGGTAAATTGAGATCAGAAAAACTTACACTTTTTCCCCTCTCAATCAATTGGATACTGACTCTTCATGAGCCTCACCTCTGCTAATCTGGAAGTAGATGTAGCTTTAGAAGTGTTACAGCTAAACTGATACAGCTAAAGGAGAATCTTCTCCTTAATCTGGCAAAGAGTTTGCAATTAGGAGGTTACAGGAATCAGTATGATATGTAGCTCAAATTTGCAGTTATGAATTTACAGTCAGATATGAAGGCAAGCAACTTATCAGACCTCAGAACTGCAATGTCCTAGGATGTATTACATTTGCTCCAGGCTTTTCAATCTTTCAGACATCATTACAGATCCAGAAATGAGTTTCCTTTATGCCCTCTCTAAGGTAATCATGTAGGGAGAGAAGAAATAACATTTGTGTTTATGCCCAATTCATGATAATAGATGTGCACTTCTCACTAGAGATTAAACAGTACTCAGGGTATGTAGATATGGATTCTCTCCAGACATCCATAAATCTACTTAGATTTGACATTAATATTTATTAATTGTAGTATATTAGTTTAGGTGAATAAAGTATTATTTATTAATCTGTTGCAATAATTTTAATATCTGTAGTAGCAGTAAGTATTCAGTAATATACTGCTTATTTTATAGGCACATAAATTTTAATTCAGCTATACTTATGAGACCAAGGTGCTGACTACTGTGCCAAGAGGGCAATTAAGGTATTTTAATAACAAATATTACCTACACAACATAATAACATTTGTGTGAGTTATGCACATTATACATATATATTATTGTACATTCTATTTATATTATACTTAATATATTACCTAAACAAAGTAGTAGGTTTTATATAGTTATTTCACATATTATACTTGTTATTATACATAATATTAACAGATACTACTATGTATAGGTAGCAGGCTCTTTTCACATATTTATACAATGTACTTTCATCACACTCACCTGTTTGGTCACACATTGTTATTCCTTCCTTATTTTTCCTTTATACATACTTAATATTTTCCTTTTTCATTTACACTCTACCTATATTCTTCATGTGAACAGAAAGATCTGATTCTTGCTCCTGTAAAACTTGCTTATTTCACTTAATATATTGACTTTTGGATCCATCCATATTCTTGCAAAGGACATTTTATTCTACTTTATAACTAAATAAAACTTTTTGGTGAACACAAACCTCAATTTTGAGATATGTTCTCATATGTAGCTGATGCAAATCTGAAACTCATAATTATTTACAATATAGCTTTGAGCTCACAATCTGCCCATATTATTCTTTCAAGTACTGAGGTGACAAACACCTATCATCAAGCCCAGCTCACTCCATTGTCTTGTTCCAGACTGACATATAGACTGATTGCAAACTTTAGGAATGATGTTTCAATGTAATTTTATATCTCATAGAACCTGATTTGACTTTGACTTTGGAGAACACAAATTCTGCAGAGATATTTCTGGCTCATTTTTTATTTGAGTCTTTAAGTTATAAGGGTCTTCCTATATTGGTTTTCATTGTGACTGCACTAAGAGATTAACAGAGTTCCTTTTGTCACATGCATTCATGAATGCTACAATGGTACTATGTTTCTTTCTTTTCTTGATGGCAAGGTCTTTGACTACAGTAAGATGGAATCTTGGTGTGGTTTTGATTTATATTTACTCAAAGGTAAGAATACTGACTGATTATTTGTGCCTCATCTTTTGAGAACTTTCTGTTTATTTCATTTCCCTATTTGCTGACTGATTATTGGAATTTTTGTGTGTATATTATTTGTGAGTCATGTATATACTCAATATATTAATATATTAATCCTCTATCAGGTGAATAATGTCATATATTCTATAGGCTATACTTTTGACTCTCAAAAATTAAAAAGTTTAATACATTCTCACATATGAGAAATTGTTCAATGTCTAATGTATTTTTCTACCTCAAAATATCTTTTATTCTTAAATAATTAAGTCAGTTATAAAAAGAAAAGTTACACTGCACAAGAAATTATTTCTATGTAGAACACTCAAAGTATTTCCAAATATAAAGGCATTTGTTACTGCAGTAAAAATCTGAGTTAAATATATGGAACCCTAAGGGTAGAAGATTTACTTCAGCAAGTTATCTTCTTGCAGTTTTATTATAATACATCTTTTCTCATATATTGTTATCAAAGTTTCTTGTCCTTCCATTCCTCTTAGCTCATCCCCACCTCCATTCTCATCCAGATCCAATCCCTTTTAGTCTCTCATTAGAAAACAACAGGCATCTAAGGGATAAAAACAAAGCATAACCAAATTAAATATAATATGATAAAACAAAACCATCACCTTGAAGTTGGACATGGGAAGCCAGTAAAGGAAAACTGACTGAGAGGAGACACAAAATGAGAGACCTGCTTGTTCACACACTCAGAAGTCCCATAAAAGTATTAAACAGAAAGCTGAAAATGAGGTACAGACCCATGGAGACTGTGCTGTTGCTCTTTCAGTCTCTGTGAGTTCATATAAAATTGGCTCAGTTGATGTAGAGGGACTTGATACCATGTATTCCTTCAATCTCTTCTGGTTCTTACTCTTTCCACTTCCTCTTTTGTGGGGTTCCCTGAGGGAAGGGATTTGATGGGTACAACTCACTTTGAGCTATGTGTTCCATGACAGTGCCCTCTCTCTCTCTCTCTCTCTCTCTCTCTCTCTCTCTCTCTCTCTCTCTCTCTCTCTCTCTCTCTCTCTCTCCCTCTCTCTCTCTCTCACACACACACACACACACACACACACACACACACACACTCTCTCTCTCTCTCTGCATGATGTCTGGTTGCTTCAGGAAAAGTTTCTCTAATGATAGCTGAGCAAGACACTGATCAATGAGTATGGAAGAATATTATTAGGAGTCATTTTATCACTATTGTTTGTTTGTTTTTTTTTAAGACCAATAGTGCTTGGTTTATTTCTAGGTCTTTGGGCTACATAGTTTCTTGGTTTTGGTCACCCAAGCAGTGGGGACTTTGTGTTTCATCTTGTGTAACGGTTCTTAAGTTAAATCAGTTATTCCCACAAGCTATGTGCTAACATTTGCTTTAGCAATTCTTGCAAGCAGTCAACTATTGTAAATCAAATAGTTTATGCTTGGCTTGACCTTTCTTATTGTATTTCATAGAATAATACCTTCCTGTATCAAAAATACTAGGATATACGGGTAGAGGATCAACATCACCATGTTCAATGATTTCTGTTGTTGTTGTCATCAGCAGCTGAGCCTTGTTAGTTTGTGAGGAGCAACGTATAATGTTGGCAACAGCCTGGGTGGTTTGGTGGTTCCCATGGGTCACATTGGCCAACAGCTAAATTTGATTTAATTCAATCTTGGTACAGGATGCTTTTTTTGGTGACAAAAGATAGCCAGTTGGGACTCTGTGTCACTCATTATTTTATGTCTTCATTTAGATCACTTTCATATATGTATATATTTTTATATATATATTGTTTTCATAATATCCCTTTAATACCCCTCTTTTAGCTGTCTCTCCCTTTATTCCCTCTCACAACACCTTCTGCTTCCTGTTCCAGTCCCCCAATCTATATGTATTATTTATTCTATTTCCTTTTCTAACAAAATCTATATGTGAGAATAAACATTTTTCTCTTGAGATATTTTGTAGCTTTTATTTTTCATTTTTGAGTATTCTATGTTGTTTCCAGGCCTATTGTTATGAATGAATCATATTTGTTTTTACTACTACTTTAATATTATGGATAAAGCTTGTACTTTAGCAATTTTCTACTTCTCTATCTTTTTTTTTTAAACTTTCCTCAAAATGTCAGTATGTTTTATGCAGTCCTTATACATGAAATCTTTCTTTTTTAGCATCTCTAATGCTTGGATTGAAAGTTTACATCCTTATATTTTGCTTGTGAAAATATAATTAAACTATGTTTACTTGTTTCATAAAATACCATTTTAAGCATTTTAATACACATTTTGGTGTTACTGAATGCCTTTATAACACTGTACAACTACAAAAGTGTCACAGTTAACTATGTAAGTCTTTTGATCTTGTCTCTTTTACACATTGCACACACAGTTGTTCTTTCTTAGAAGACCAATACAACCACTATTTTATTTTTGTCTTTGTCTTGATTAACATGTGCTATGAATACTTTTTAGAACGTGTTTTTCTGTATTTTTATTATATTATTTGCGATTTTCATCTATGTATAAAGCACATTCTGGTCATACTTATTCCTCCACCTTCCCAAATTTCCATTAGTACACATTCCAAGTCTCCCTCCTCTCCTCTCAAAAAACAAAAAAACAAAAAACAAAAAACAAAAAAAAACCCCAAAAAACCAAACAAATAAGCAAGCAAAAACATGCACATAACAAAACAAAACAAAAAACTCAAACCAAACCAAACAAACAACCAAAAAAACCCAAAACAATCCAATTTTCATTCCTTTTTGTTTTGTTTCTTGTTTTGCTTTGTAACCCACCACTCTTAACCAAGATCATTCATGTGGGCATAGATGTGACTCTATCCTTATCTGCAGCCATTGTGAGTTCATGAGTACCATGGCCATGTTGTCCTGTAAGATAGTATTTAACTACCGTCTTACCCATCATCAGGCTCTTCTACTATGTTTCCTGAACTTTGGAGGTGAAGGTGTATATGGGTATCCTATCTACAACTGAGCACCCACCAGCCACTGCTGTCAGCATCTTGAATGCTTGCCCTTTTCTGAAGGAGGAGTGGATAGGGGAGGGGAGGAGAGAAACTAAGAGAAGAGAGTGAAGAGGAAACTGAATTATTTAAAAATAAATAAGCATATGATCTTGAATTATATCACATAGTATTTATTTCCTACATAATACATAATGTTATATTTCTTTATTTCTCATGAAAATTCAATTGTGCATATGCACCGCATTTCCATTATATAATTATTGGCTGATAGGGGTCTAGAATATAATTTACTGGCTACTGAGGGTAGAACAAAAAATGCGCTTGGGCTAGTAAGTATGTCCGTGATGGGAATTATGAGTATATGCCCAGGAGACATAGATAAGTCATATGACAATTCTATTTCTGTTTCTTAGGGTAAAAGTTTAAACTAGGTTTCTAAACTGATTAAGTATTTTGTATACCCACTATATCATGGTTTCTCTTTCTTCTCATCCAAACCAGCATGTGTACACATATATATTCTTTACCAAAACACTAAGAATGTAACACTTATATAATTCCTGATTGCTTTTGGTTCTTCTTACTGTAGGTAGTTTATCATATATATGTATATAAATATAAATTTATATTTAAAATATTTAATAAATGTATTATATATTATCTTCCATATAATATATTCTCATTATAACAGACTCTCACCCAACTCTTCCCAGAGCCTCACCACTCACCCAAATCTTCATGCTTAATTGTTCTATCTAATTAGAAAGCAATCAAGAATTCAAAAAATAATCATTAAAAATATAAAATAAAAACTAATCTGAATAGGAGAATATAAACAGATGAACAGAAAACAGACAGAGAAACACCACAAGCAGCATATAGATGTAGAGACACACATATTGCCACACACAGAAATCTCCTAAATACAAAAAAAATCAGAAACCAAAATATATAAGCTAAATTCCTGTAGGTTAAGAGGAAGAAAAGGAAAAAAAAAGACAAACAGAACAAAACAAAAACAGAAATTTTAACAATTGGGCATTGAGGAATTCTCAGACAAACTATAAGACCAAAGCTAAAATATAACAAGCACAAACACACAGAGAAACAAAACAAAACAAAACAAAACAAAACAAAACAAAACAAAACAAAAACTCTCGAGTTTAATTGTCTTGACAATCTACTTCTGGCCATGAGGCTTGTATACCAAGTGAAATTTTGTTTGAAGCATTGGCGATAGCTTGTGGTTTAGAAATGGGGGCTGGAGTCTACTCGTAGCGCTCAGACTGCTATCTTATGCAAACCCATGATGGCCTGGAGCATGCTGCCACATTCTCTAGTCGTTTATATGTGCGTTGGTGCCACTGTGTCTAGAAGGATTTTCTTCCTCAGTATACTCCCTTTCTTTCTGGTTCATATCTTTCCGCCTATTTCTCTGTGGAGTTCTCCAAGGACAAGAAAGGAAATAGATGGACATATGCCTTTGTGAACTGTGTGTCTCATGGTCTCTCATGTTGTGGACTTTGTCCAGCTCTGAATCTCTGCATTTATTCCACGTTTAGCAGTACAGTTGGGACTCCATTGGCCTACAATTTAATAAAATATGTTATTCCAGGAACAGGAAGCTTATTTGAGCTTGAGAGATATTCATTTGTGGTGATGTCTTCCTGTTATATGGCAACTCTGTTTAGACTACCTTCATATGTAAAGCACACACACGGACAGAGACGACAGAGACAGAAGAGAGAGACGGAGATAGAGACAGTGACAGACAGACAGAAGGACAGAAAGAGAAAGAGACAGATAGACACTGGCCCTTGGTTTAAGCTGTACCTCTCCATATTCCCTTCCTACTCCCTTCCTTCCTACTCCCTGTTTTATCCTCCTGTCCTGGGGCCCCTGCTTCCTCCATAACTATCTATTTCCCTTCTCTTTTCTATGGTGATCCAATCATCTTCCCAGTCCCTTGCTCTATACCTAAACTCTGTGTATATATGGATTGTACACAGTTTATTGAAGACTTAACAACTACCATTAATATACAAGGGAATACACACCATATTTATCTTTTGAGATGTATGTTACCTTACCCAGGATAGTCAGTAGCCTATACAATGGGAAGTATTTTTTGACCAACTACACATATTATTGGGGTTTATATCCAAAATACATAAAACACAACAACAACAACAAAACGAAAATCAAGAAAACAATTCAAGCCAAACGTTAGCTATGCAGGGAGCCCAAATTGTATATATCCATTAAAACCCTCCCTCATAGCTAAGGGGATGCCACAGAAGAGGGGGAGGAAGATTACAGGAGTCAGAGTGGTCAAGGACACCAGGAGAACATGGCCACAGAAAGAGAAAGCAAGTCTTACATGGGCTCACAGAGACTGGATTGGCAACCAAGGAATCTGTGTGGGTCTGTGCTAGGACCTCCTCAAATCGTAATGATTGTTAGCTTGTTTTTCTTTTCTTTTCTTTCTTTCCTTTTTTCCCCTATGGGACTCCTAGCAGTGGGATTGTGATTTCTCTGACTCTTTTGCCTGTTCTTTTCATTCTACCAATCTACCTGTCACAGAGCTGTTATGGGAGTTTATGCCCAGTCTTATCATAATTTTTATGTTGTGTCTGTAGATATCCCTGGGAAGCCTGCTCTTTTCTGATGGGAAGTGAAGGAGTAAGGGATCATGGGCAAACAGAGAATTTAAAAGGGAGACTGTGAGGAGTGTGAGGAGGAAACCCTGTGGTTTGGATATACTGTATAAGAGACAAATATGATAATTAAATAAATGAGTAACAACCATAAAAATAAAAGCAAATAAAAATTTAAAAAGAACAATCCAACTAGTACAAATACAAAAAGATAAGGAGAAACACAAATAGTGGGAAAATTTTTAAATCTTCAACATCATTAATATCAGGAAAATGCAAATCAAAACTATTTTGCAATTTTATCTTACACCTGTTAGAAAAGCCAAAATCAACAAAATGATATCCCATGTCATCAAGTATGTGGCTTAAGAGGAGCATTAATCTATTGATGGTGAGCATATAAACTCATACAGTCACTATGAAAAGTAGTGTGGTGGTTCTGTAAGAAGTTAAGAGTATGTCTAACTCTAAATCCACCTACACTATTCTTGGGGATCCTCAAAGGACTCTGCATCCTATTACATAGATACCTTTTCAACATTGTTCATTGTGGCTCTATTCCTAATAGCCAACAATTAGAAACAGATTAGATGTCTGTCAATGGGTTAATGGCTAAAAACCTTGCTATTTCAAAAAAATAATAAAAACAAAAAATAATAAAAAATAAAAAATAAAGTGACCACTGCAATAACCCAAGACAGATATGTCCTTCATATATAAATAATAATATTTTAAAGCTGAAATATACACTTATGGCCATATTTCTAAATAATACCAATACATTTATATAAAAAATTTTGTGAATTAATAGCATGCTTGAAACCTGGAACTATAGAAAAGTCAACACTTTTTATTAAGCTATCTATTATCAATAAATAATATCTGTCATATTGGCAATTGAAAGGATTATGTTTTCTTCCAGTGGAAGATATCTAGGAAAGTACAGAATCAGATGTTCAAATTACACAATCAACGATATAGATTCAAACCTAGAAACAAACAGTGTAACCTGGCATCTAGTGTTACTTCCTTTGACCTCTTGAATAATTGTTTTAGATTGTAAATGGACTGAAAGTAAGTTGGGAAACAGTGGACAGAAATAAATGAGTTGTTTCAGTGACGTTATTACTAAAACAGGAACATAATAGAAAATAGTGAAAATGACAGAGAACAAAGAAGGCAGACTCTGAAGATTCAAATATCTTTTTATGATAACAACAAAAATGGACTCAGTTTCATAATTATAAGACAGGTTCTGTCTGCTCAAAAATGGTAAACAACGTAGAATATTTTCTATGAAAAAAAAAGGCAGAGGTAAAGTCTTCCACTGAAATATTGCCCATAAGTAAAACTACGTTTGTGTACAAGCCAAGAGGCATAAAGACAACCCCATACAGTCAAAAGTTCCTACGGCTCAGGGTTTTCCTCAGGGCAACTTTAATATCTTTGTTCCTCAAGCTGTAGATTAAGGGGTTCATCATGGGGACCACATTGGTGTAAAGGACAGAAAAGATTTTTCCATTATCCATAGACCCAGCTGAGGAAGGTTTGAAATACGCAAATGCACCTGAACCAAAGAACAGAAAAACAGCAATGACGTGGGAGCTGCAGGTGCTGAAAGCTTTGGACCTGCCCTCAGAGGATCTGATGCGGAGGATGCTGGAGAGGATGAAACCATAGGAAACAAACATAGTTGAAGTAGGAATAATGAAATTGACGCTCCCCAAAACAAAAATTACAAGTTCATTGACATAGGTGCTTGCACAGGCTATCTGGAGCAAAGGAGGAATATCACAGAAATAGTGGTTGATGGTGTTGGAATCACAGAAGGTCAGTCTCAGCATGCATGCTGTGTGAGCTACAGCATTAGCAAATGCAATGAAGTAGGAACCAAGCATAAGATTCAAACATAATTTAGGACACATGACAAGATTATACAACAATGGATTACAGATGGCCACATAGCGGTCATAAGCCATTGAAGTCAACACATAACACTCAGAAATAGCAAAGAAACAAAAGAAATAGAGTTGGGTTATACATTCCACGTAGGAAATTATATGCTTCCTTAATATAAAGTTCATCAGCATTCGGGGAGTGAACACAGAATAATAGCAAAGGTCTATAAAGGACAAGTTAAAAAGAAAAAAGTACATAGGAGTGTGGAGGTGAGAATTCAACACAGTTAGAATTATCAAACACAAATTTCCCAAAGCAGTGACCAGATACATTGCCAGAAACAGACAGAAGAGGGGTATTTGGAGATCAGGCTGGTCTGTTAATCCTACCAGAATGAATTCAGTCACCAAGGAGACATTTGCTGAGTCCATTCATCTCTAACGGAATCTGTGAACACAGAGAATCGAGCTGTGTTAGAGGATGATCAGCACTCAGTCCTGGGTCCTTCCCACTCATGATGTGTATGTTGGGGATGTTTCTTCTAGCCCTGACTATGCCTGCAGAATCAGCTAGTGCCATCACAAACAAATGATCTTATGTCTGAGAGCCTATGGTACCAAATGTTAGCATTAATTATGAAAAATATTAAAATTAAGGAGAATATTGGACCAAGGAGGGTTTAACATTCTCCCATGTCTCCCTTGTGTTTCTTTACTAGTGTCCTCCCCACTACAATAAACAATGGAAACAGATGCCTTAAAAGTACAGGGCTAGTGTCTGCTGAAGACAGGTTTACTTTGGTATGAATAAAAATATATGGTAAGCCAAAATTTAAAGGAAATGTGTGATGCATGGAAAGAATGTCTCCTTCCCCAGAATAACAGAGTTAGGAATCTGAAAGGCTTGAGTTCTGATCATGCAGGAGAACCTCATCAGAGATGCTGCCACTCCAATGGGCACCAACACCTCTAACACTCTCTAATTCTGCTAAAGGCTTTCTTTTGCAGGTTTCACTTGTGTCTCCATTTCCTAGGGAAGGAAAGAAACTTCCTGTAACCCATATTATATTAAGAGATATATCAAGATTATGGATTCAGATGGGATATGAGCTGAGGAGGACTTCAGAGGAGTTAGTGGAGAGGAAACTATAATAAGGATGTTAAGTGAAAAAGTCTGCTTTCAATAAAATAAATATAATATATTCATTTTTTAAAAAGAAGGGAAAAGAGAGTGTTAGTGTACCTGGAATTCAGAAAAATCAGTTTTCAGTCTAATCATTAGAGGTCTCTTAGTTTTTCATTCATCCCTCTTTATCTAAATAAATATTTCAGATTTAATGATTTATAGATGATACACACAAAAATTAATTTTCCCAGACCAATTACTGAGTTATAGAACATGATTGGTTATTTAGGTTTGAGTCTTTTCTGGAAGAAGTGAAAGAGGTCCTTTACGTGAGGGATGTAAGTGCTTATAAGCAAGGATAGGAGCATATCCAGGGTATTCCTCTGAGAACAGCATTTAGATTGATGAAGAAGCTGAGGAAATAGTATTGTTCCCTGGATCTTTATCCTTAATTCCTGAGTGACCCACAGATATACATACACTTCCCATTCACTCTAGAGAGAGCTTAGCCCCAGTGTAGATAAAGAGATAGACTTTGTCTACTCAATTATCTGAGCTCAAAGGAATATCTGAGTTTAGGCTTCTTACTCTCTTACTTCCTGCAGTTCATTGAGAAATGCCCACAGGTAATCCTCCCAACATACTAAATTCTGTGTCTGAAAGCTTTAGAGTATTATACAAGTCTCTATCAGTGATGTGTACCCGAAATATCACATATGTTATTTTAAAATGTATATTTCTGAACAAAGATGACACCAGGACATGCTAACAGGGAAGGGGGAAATATCAAAATGCTCCAACTGAAGAAAAAGAACTGAAGACAATTGAAGAATGTTTGTAGTGCTGACTAGCCTTTTTCAGGCAAGAAAACTACCCCAAGTTTTTAGAATCATATATCAAGTAGTCATCTATAAACTCACGCAAAAAAGTAACATTATATGGATGAGGTTGTTTTTTTATATATAATTAGGAATATATATATAAAAGTAGAAGCTCTGAATTTTGGAAGGAGCAATCACATGTGGTTTGGAAAGGTTAGATGGAAAAAAGGACAAATTGAAAATTACAAAATTATATTTTAATTAAAAATATATTTCTTTTTATATTTTATATTATAAAATATGTTTTCATATATAAAAACTCTAATAAGTATTAAGAAAATAAAATAAAACTTAACTACATCATTTCACTAGTTCCCTATCCTTATTCCAGTCACTCCAATATTCACCAATTAAATCCTTCTAACGTAATGGCCACTTTTCTGTTGCTTTTAGTGATATATTTTACATATATACATGTATATATACAAACATATATTTTGGGTGTATATGCATATATACATATAAACGAACATACTTATATGTATATAAACATATGTGTGTACATATATGTATGTACATATATGTAATATATTAATGCACAAACTTGTAAAATAATACAATCTTAGTAAGGCAAACACCATTTTTTCTGTTATTAATAGATTTTATATACTGAATGCAATTATGCATGTACATATGACAGGAATGTAGGGAAATAAAGTGTTCAAATAAACCCTGGAACGCGGAAATGAAATGAGTTATGAGAAGTTATGGAAGAAATATTCTCAGTGAGTCCTAGGTTTTATATTAAAATCTTTTTATGTCTCAACTAGTATTACAATGAATATATATTATGGTAATTTTGAAGATTAGTAATCTTGACCTAAAGTTATTACTTAACACATTACATGAAATGTACATAAACAAAACTTCCAGCCTTTTAGTCTAATATTCAAATATAAACCTTTCAATATTTGAAAAAGTAATGACTTATAAAATGTTTGTATCCTATTAGGAAGACTCAAGACTATATTTATACATTTGGAAATACATAAAAACAGGACGTATTTCAAATTTTGTAGCTCACTCCATGCAACCACTTTGGAAATCAATCTGGTGCTTTCTCAGAAAATTGGGAATACTGCCCCCTCAAGGCCCAGCTATTCCACTCCTGGGTATATACTTTAATTGCACATTTGTTCAGCTATGTTCATAGCAGCTTTATTTGTAATAGGCAGAATCTGGAAACAACCTAGATGTCCTTCAATAGAAGAATAGATAAAGAAACTGTGGCACATTTACACAAAGGAATACTGCTTGGCTATGAAAAACAAGGAATTCTTGAAATTTGTAGGCAAATGGATGGAACTAGAAAAGATCATCCTGAAAGAGGTAACCCAGACCCAGAAAGACACACATGGTATATACTCACCTATAAACAGATATTAGCCCGACTTATATGTCCTCTGAGGGACTCTTCCCAGCCAGAGGTCTGGACAGATACTAGGACTAGCAGCAGGACTCTGGGCAATGTAAGGAAGAGTTGGGGGATGGGAGGACAGGGTAGGGGTAGGGGTCTTCAGGTACTCCACATGGAGATGATCACAGTTGGTGCATCTGGACCAAAGGGGGCCTGCAACAACTGATGCACCAACCAAAGACATTGCGAGCAGAGAACCTAGACCTCATGCTCAGATGTAGCCAATGGGCAGCTCATTCTGCATCGGGGGAAGGAGAGCAGGGGGAGAGCAGGAAACTGCCTCTGACAAGAACTCTGGTGCCCAAGATCTGATCACTACCCCTTGGTGTGGGGGCCTGTGGGAACACAGAGGAAGGGGATACAGGCTATCCAGATGAGACCCTTAGGCTGTGGTCTGATGGTGGAGGAGAAGGACCCCACCTCAGAGGTCTACGAGAAGAGAAGAGGATGGAAGAGGGAGGGGATGGGAACAGGAAGATAAGAGCTAGGGGATAACAATCGGGATGTAATGTGAATACAATATAATAAAAAAAATTAAAGTGCATTAATCCCAATTCAGAAGCTCTTCTTATAAGCTGAAGGATATGCTCTCTTTTGTCTGTAGATTCAATAGAACTGTGACACTTAAATGTGGCCTTCCTACTGGGAGATAAATAATACATAATAATGATGAAATATAGGGACAGATCTCTTGTCTATTATGAATCATTCCATTCTTTTTCAAGAAAGCCTTTCTCATCTTCTTACTCATTTTTTTGGAGTACACTCACTCCTTGGATAGTTCCAGGATTCTGGCTTTAATTCATTCAACAAGACTCAATTGAAATTAAGAGAGAGGATACAAAATATTTTGGATTCCATTGATTTAAATAATATCTAAACATGCCCCCATATGCATGCATGGATGATGCAATTTAAATAAAAACTCAGAGGTCTGCTGTTTCTTTATCTATTATCAGAAAACAATTTTATTGCTTTAAAAGTACTATCTTCAAATGTTCCTTCTTAACATAACTGCAGTCCTCTGAGTATTTTAAAATTGTTACTCAGATGATTAATTTTATTCCTTTTCAAGTCTCTGATGATGTTGAATACCAGATAGTTTAGTTTAAGCTTAGTTGTTTAGGGGTTAAGATGTTTTTACATATAGATAGAAGTTTTTAGCTTGGTAAAGTTGATAGATACTGTTTTTAATTCAGAATTTTAGACACATCAATAAAGGAAAGATGTTTTCACAAAGTTTCCAAATACAAATATGCAAAACACTATGAATGTTACATTTATATAATTCTTATTTGTTTTGTGGTCCTCTTTTCTGTATGTAGTTTATTGTATATATGTGTAATAATATAAATTTATATGTAAAAGTAAAAAGTAATAATAAAGAAAAAAGAAACTAAGGCAAAGAAAAATTGTGCACTACTATGCCCCAAAGATATGACTTCTTACACTCACTTGAAATCCTTCATGATACTCTTAGGAATGCAAGCTTATAGATGATCCATGAAGAAAAATTAATAATGTCAATTAAAGTAGATTTGATTCATTTTTATATGTGAGTACTTATTTTTCTAAACTTATAAACTACAGTAGCTATAGAATGTCCATTATTTCTTTTTTTTAATTCTCATTTTTTTATTCATTTTTTTATTGATTTATTCATATTACATCTCAATTGTTAGCCCATCCCTTGTATCCTCTCATTCTTTCCTCCCTCCTGCTTCCCCCTCTACTCCCTTCCCCTATGTCTCTGACAGAGGGGGACCTCCTCCCCCTGTATATGCTCCTAGGGTATCGAGTCTCTTCTTGGTGACTTATTATCTTTCCTCTGAGTGCCACCAGGCCTCCCAATCCAAGGGACATGGTCCGATATGGGGCACCAGAGTTTGTGTGAAAGTCAGATCCCCTTCTCCACTTAATGGTGGAGAATGTCCTGTCCATCGGCTAGACTGAGTAGAGGTTCAAAGTTTACTGCTATATTTTCCTTGGCTGGTGCCATAGTTTGAGGAGGACCCCAGGGCCCAGACCCGCCTGTAGTTTTCCAGGACCCTCTGGATCCTTCTATTTCCTCATTCTCCCAGGCTTCTCACCCCTAAAGTCTCAATAGGATTTTCTCCCATTATTTCTTTTAAAGTGCAAAAAAATTATCTAAATAGAGATCCCACCATCTTCAACTTTCAGTAATCTAAAATGAAATCATAGAAGCCTATGTATTATTTGGGGAAAGAGGCAGCCCTAGGCACTTATTTCAATATAGATAGATAGAAAGTTGGATCAGTACATAGATACACAAACAAACAGATAGATAGATGAATAGATATGAGCTATTGTTATATCAGCTTCTTAATGTCTATAACTCTCAAGTCAATATTGATCTATCCCCATGACAATGAATGTGTACAGTCTTTCCCATAAAGATAAGCCAATATCTTCATTTTTTAGGACCTGCAAATATTAATGAGTTTCCTAACTGTATAAGAACGATCAGATTTGTTGAACCTCTCAGAATGTTCAGTCAAAAACTCCCATCATCCTCAGTGGGAATGTGCTTTCCCTAAAAAGGACAAAACATTGTAAAAACCTTTTGTTTGCACTGTTATCTACATCAAAATAAAGGGAGAATGTGACATTGAAACATTGTTTTCTTAAATGTGTTTGTTTTTATATAATGAATATACTCAAGTGTACTGTGTATAAACATACAAAGTCCATCACCCCAAGAGTTTCAAAAGAATCAGCATTCACTAGCACTTTACTCAGATTAACAAATATGCAAAAACCATCTATACTACCGCTGGATAAAGTCACAACAGACCTTTACCTTTTCCTTAAATTCTCATTCTGTGTAACATGTGTGCTTCCTAAGAAAAAAATGCTAATGAAATCCCTGGCTGTTTTTTCCTCATTTTTATTTACAACGTGCATGTTATTTGCCAAATAATGGAAAAGAGTTCTTCAAATGATATAGTAAACCCACACTAGGATTGCACTTTTCTATTGTTCATGAGGGTTCTCATTTTGAATGGATAATGTTTTTTTTTTAGTTTTTTATTACTTTATTCTTGTTACATCTCAATGGTTATCCCATCCCTTGTATCCTCCCATTCTTCCCTCCCTCCCATTTTCCCCTTATTCCCCTCCCCTATGACTGTTCCTGAGGGGGATTTCCTTCACCAGCCAAGGACAATACAGGTGGTAAACTTTAAACCCCTACCCAGATCTAGCCAATGGACAGAACATTCTCCACAGTTGAATGGAGAGTGGGGTATGACTTTCACACGAGCTCTGGTGCCTCATATTTGACCATGTCTCCTGGAGGGGGAGACCTGGTGTCACTCAGAGGAAGGATAGCAGGCTACCAAGAAGAGACTTGATACCCTATGGATAATGTTTTTGAAAGTATAATTTAGAAAATCTGTCCTCTTCTGCACATCCTCCATTGAAAAACATCATATCTCTTTTATTTTCCAATGGGAAAGATGTGTAAGGCTTCTTCAAGACTATCCTAAATACCTAACACTTGCATGCAATGTATTATATTTCTGTTGGTCAGAATTTTCATACCTAAATGTAGCCTTACTAGCATAAATTACACTCTTAACCTCTGCTTGATTTATGTGAAGGACACAAGTTAATGGAGATATTTAAGACACCAAAAAAGAAATGAAGTGGGGAATGGAAGAATCCAGAGCTTTAGGAAGCCTACAAGAAGACCATCGATGCTGACAGATCTGGACCCTGATGGGTCCAAACTGTGAATAAATGGTTCCAGTAAACCTAGACCCCACCACTGCTCAAATATAGTAAAATGGACAGCTCATTCTCCATGGTTGTGGGAGGAGCAGGCACTACCTCTGACATGAACTCTGGTGCCCCTGATTTGATCATTTCCCCGTGGTGGGGAGGCCTGGTGACACACAAAGCAAGGGGAAGCAAGCTATCCAGATGAGACCTGGTAGGCTGTGGTCATATGGCTGTGGTCTATGAGAGGGGAATAGGGCAGAAAAACAAGGGGGGTGGGAATGGGATGATACAAGCCAGGGGATAACAATCGGAATGCAGTCTGAATAAATTAAAATAACTTAAAATTTAAAAAGAAATGACAATACTAAAAGGTGGAAAGACCTCCCATGAACCCATCATACCAAAAGCAATCTAAAGATTCTTTGAAATCCTCAGCAAAATTTCACAATTCTTCATAGACATTGAACCCATGAGCTTTTCTTCCATATACATATTTATATAAAATAATTTAAATGAATATTCACTTGGGTTTTGGGTAGAATTTATAATAATTTATGACTGGGTGTAAGGTTTGTCAATTTTATGTAATTTACACAAAAAGGTTAAAATTACAAAATTAAATATTTATGAAATTTGGAGTGTTGAATAATGCCTTGTCCTGGAATTATTATCATTCAATTAAGATATGATTTGCAATGTAAACTTAAATAAGCACACCTTTGACATAAATATGTGAATTTTCTATTTTAAAATGGAGAAAAGTAAACTACATTTCAGAAAACTGCTTCAGGGGCTGAAAGAATGGCTCAGTGAGTAAATCCCTTGCTACTCAAGTGTAAGGAGCTGAGTTTAGATCCTTAGCATTCATACAAAGCTAGGTGTGCTAGCTCACCTTTCCATCTCCGTGTTTCTAAGGTGAGAGGAGAGGAGAGGCAAGGTGGAGTTCAGAATTCTTGGAAGTTGATGGGCCTCTACCCTCGAAACCCATTAGCAAATATAATGAAACCCTATCTCCAAAACAAGATGGAAAAGGAAGGCTGACACTCAAAGTATTCACAGATTTCCACATGTACTTTGTGGTGCACACACACATGTACAAACAGAGAGGGGGGGGCGGAAGAGGGAGGGAGGGAGGGAGAGGGTGAGGGAGAGGGAGAGAGAGAGAGAGACAGAGAGAGATAGAGAGAGACCTATACTTTGTCTTTCTCTCTGTAACTCTCTTTAAGCCCAAAACACCACAAACACACAAAGAGAAAAATTGCATTAAAATATCAAAAATTGCACTGAAATTCTTTTTGTTATATATCTTTTGTATATGTCTATGGTTGTATAAAATGATTTCTCAGTAAAAAAGGGACTGCAACCATTGCACATTGTTGGGTGAGTGGAGTCTATAAATATGTAACTGATATATTCTGGGCAGTTTTTGCCAACTTGACACAAAATAATGTCACCTGGGAAAAGGATCTCAATCTCATCTGATGGTGTGGGAGGGTCAAGGTAATTTTAGGGACTAATCATCCTTTTGCATGCTTTTCTTTGTGGATACATCCAATTTCAGAAGAAATTATTTAAAATATTTTATTTTTCCATGAAATTAGTGTGTTGACTTTTTGTAAATCAATGAAGTATCTACATGAAAATCTGTTTCTGAGTCTTCTATTCCATCCTGTTGATTTGCGTATTTTTACAATCAAGGCAATCTGTTGTGGCTATCATAGTATCCCACTATTAGAAGCTTTTCATATAAATGCCATCACTCAGTTCTGCTTAGAAATAGACTGCAGGATATGATCACAGGTTCAGGACATTTGCTTCAGTAATTGTTCATAAAGATTAAAATATAGTTGGGTAGAATCAGTAGAGAAAACCTCAGATCAATGAGAAAATTTTATATCTGAAAGATACATGGGAGAAATATGTGAAGAAAGTTTATCTGAGGGCAGTTGTAAAAGACATTGGAATTACAAAGAAGCATTTGCTCTTAAGTATGCCTGACTTTGTAAAGAAATTGACAAGCCTTAGTCCAAAAGAAAATAAAGTAAAATGTTTGAGTAAGACTGTGTGTGTATTGTGAGGCATTTGAGGCATGGAAAAATAAGCATTAGTGTGCATGTGAAAAAGCCTTGGCTACAGCATCTGTGCTCCTCACTCTGACATTCCTTCATATGGTGCTACTAGATCTTATAAACACTGTGCTCTATATTCAAAATTAAATTGTGTATTACATTTTAATTACTTATACTAGTGAATATTTGCTCTGTTATCCAAATAAGATCTACTATTTTATGAGTACTTCTTTAGCTCACATATACCTCAAAATCTAAAAAATAGAGATGGGGAGATTATTGAGAGACTAGAGTAATGAGAAGGCACAGCCTCTATGTTACATGTGATTGTTATGACATCAAACCTTAGGAATACTGGTAACAACTTTAAAATCAAGAGCAATGCACACAAAAGCCAAATTAGTATGAAAAAATTCTTCATGAGTACTTTAGTAAAGTGAGTCTTTACATATAATCTTTAGTCTTTTATATTATCTTATTTCTAATTATGATGTGAATCTGCTGCGGACTTTAATTAAAGCTTTCCTCATTGCTATTTTGACATCTTTGTTCCTGAAACTGTAGATCAGAGGGTTGAGCATTGGAACCACATTAGTGTAGAAAACAGAAGAAATTTTTCCCTGCTCCATAGATCCAGAATGATTAAGGTACATGAATGCCCCGGATCCGAAAAACACAGAAATTGCCATGATGTGAGAGCTACAAGTACTGAAGGCTTTTGATCTTCCTTGGGTGGATTTGATGTTTAGAATGTTGGCAAGGATGAAAGCATAGGAAATGAGGATGGTACAACTGGGGACAGTGATGTTAATACCTACAACTATGAGAACTACAACCTCATTGACATAGGTGCTGGTGCATGAAAGCTGGAGGAGGGGCAGGATGTCACACAAGTAAAAGTTGATGACACTGGCATTGCAGAAAGTCAGTCTGAGCATGCAGCCTGTGTGGGCAGAGGCTCCAGCAAATGCCATCCCATAAGAAGCAAAAGATAGCATAAAACATACCTGAGGGGACATGGTAACATTATACAGCAGTGGATTGCAGATGGCCACATAGCGATCATAGGCCATTGAGGTCAACATGTAGCATTCAGAGATGATAAAAAAGAGAAAGAAAAACAGCTGAGTCATGCACCCCATATAAGAGATGGAATTCTTTTCAGAGACAAAGTTCATCAGCATTTTGGGACTGAAGACTGAAGAGTAGCAGAGGTCAATGAAGGAGAGGTTGAAGAGGAAATAGTACATGGGGGTATGAAGGTGAGGATTGAGGCCAATCAGGGTGACCAAGCCAAAGTTTCCCACCACTGTGACAATGTAGATGATTAGAAACAGGTAAAAGAGTGGCTGCTGGAGCTCTGGACGATCTGTCAATCCAGCAAGGACAAACTCAGTCACAAAGGAGCCATTGGCAGGCAGCATGCTTATCAGTGAAAATCTGGGGAGACAGAAAAATATCTCATCAGCATACATCCTTCTGATCTCCCTTCAAGCTTGTATTCATGGTAAAGTGACTGGGATAATTTAAATTCTCCTTTCTCTCATGGCATCCAAATATAATACAACAAAACATCAATCATTAGATCAGTATCAATTTATCTATGTGAGTCATCTCTCTGCTTGCTGGAAAACTAAAGAGACTGATTGGGCAAATAAAGCCAGCTGGCAAACTTAGTTGGGATGTCTCCCAAAGTTTCTGGGTATGTATTCTTTCACTTCCTGATCCCTATTCCTGCTTACATTGTTGGCTAATCACCTCAGTTCTCCAGTAATGACCAGGAAGAACGCATTCATGTAGAAGAATCATTCTCTTATTCTGATTCTCAGAAGGGAATCTGTACCAGTCTATTGGGCTTCGAGATGCTGTGAGTCAAATGGCTAAGGAAACAATCACTGATAACAAGTTTGTGGAGTAACTGTTACCTCATATTCAAATGTAACCATTTACTCTTCTCTTCCTACACATTCCCTTCAATAGTACCCTAAATTTGAGAGTTAATGCAGGGTTATGAATATGCTTCCAAATGTTTGGGAGAAGAAATTATAAGCAAACATACCAGTGCTTGGTATAGTATTTGCAAGTAAATTTGTAAATATTATTTTAAAAATGCTGGAACAATTGGGATGAGAAATTTTCTGCAAAGCTGTACTGGGAGCTGTCGTGTTCTGATGAGGAACAAAAACAGAAGCACTTGGCGCTGAAACATGAAGGATGCAGGATGTCAGTATCCAGCATACTGAGAGAAGTGAACCCTGTCATATCTGATCCAGCATCAGTGTCCGGTTCTTTTGTTCTGTAAAAATATACTTTCTCACAAGCATTATACAGTGCTAAAGTTATAAATGTAAGAGATGTGCGGGAACAATTAAGGCTGGCTCTCTACTCTTTGTATGATCAGAAGAAAGACATCTGTAAATCTTCATTCATGCCTTGCAAAGAATGACATCCAGAAATAAGACACAAGGATTCTGTAGTCAACAAGAAGCCTTGTCTATGCCTAGGCACTCATGCCTCAGCCAGTCTCAGAACTATTCCCATGTAGTCGGGTTAGGAATATAAATTACCTGCTTGTTCTGCAGTTTGAATTATTTGTATCCCGACTGTAGCCCTCTCCCTCATTGCCTCCTGACCCATCCCTCCCCCCCCCCCCCCTCCCTCCCCCCCCCCCTCCCTCCCTCCCTCCCTCCCTTACATGCTCTCCCTCCCTCACCTAGTCCTCAGAAATGGGACCCCTCCTTTCCTATCATCTGACCTCAGCCTGTCAAGCTTCATCTGGACTGCCTGTATCCTCTTCCTTTGTGGCTTGGCAAGGGTGCCCCACCAGAGGGAAGTGATCAACATGTGAGCGTCAGAGTCCATGTCAGAAGTAGTCCCTACTCCCCATATTGTGGTACCCACGAGGAGACTGTATTGTCTATTTACTACATCTGAGCAGAGAGTCTAGGTCCTAGCCTTGCGTGGTCCTTGATTGATGCATCACTCTCTGCAGCACCCCCTCCTCTGCCTGGAATTTTAAATATATATTTTATTTATTATAATTTATTCATATTACAGATATTTTTTGGTTTTTCGAGACAGGGTTTCTCCTGTGTAGCCTTGGCTGTCCTGGACTCACTTTGTAGACCAGGCTGGCCTCGAACTCACAATGATCTGCCTGCCTCTGTCTCCAAAGTGCTGGGATTAAAGGTGTGCTCCACCACTGTCTGGCTCATATTGCATCTTGATTTTTTATCCTTTCCTTCTTATCTTTTCTTCTCTCCTACCCTCCCTCTTCTGCCTAGGCCTCTCTCCTAGAACTCTGGTAAGAGCCTATTAGGTTTCATCAAGATAGCCTGCATCCCTTTCCCCTGTGTTCACAGTAGGCCATCTTGCCAAGGGGCAGTGACCAATCATGGGCACTGGACTGCATGTCAGAGGTTTGGCAGCAATTCCCACCTCACCCTCACATGAAGAACCGGCAGTCCATTGTCTACTTCTGAACTGGGGGTGGGGGGTGTCTTGTTTCTCTGCATGCATTTTCCTTGACTGGTGCATCACCTGTGCAGGCCTCCCTGGGCCCAGATCCGCAGGCCTTGATGGTCTCCCTGTGGAGTTCCGGTTCCTTCCTGGTCCTTCCATCCCCAACTCTTCCCTATAATACTCAGCCTTCTGCCCAGAATCCAGCTTTGAGGCCCAGAATCTGTCCTGGTCCCCCACTGGGTGGAGTCTCTCAGAAGACATCTATGTTGCGATAATATCCACTTACGAGTGAGTATATACCGTGCGTGACTTTCTGGAGATGGCTTCAAATGTGGCTAACAAGCCACTGGGAAAAATGTCATCCTTAGGCTACTGACAAAATTCTGCCTAAAAATGGATAGGCTTGAATGCAGACAGAGTTGAAGACTGAACTCTGCCAAGAAAGGGTAAGCAAGTCCTCAATCGTTCCTGCCTCACACATATGTCTGTCAGATATGCTGGGCAAGAAGGCTGAAGATGATGCTCCAATGCTATAGAGAGTTTTGGGTGACTGATCAGGCAGTAAACTGCCTCTGACTCTTTTTTTTTTTTTTCACTTTTGAAGTTGCTAACCTGTACTTCCTGTTTACTCAGGTAATTAATTTTACTCTTTCAAGTCTCTGATGAGATTGAAGACCAGATAGTTTAGTTTTATAATTAAGATTAGTTGTTTAGGAGTTAAGATGTTTTTTAGGTCTAGATAGATGTTTTAAGTTGATAGAGATGAGATATGATAGATACTGAATTACATTCAGAATTTTAGACTCACCAAGATTGGAAAAATTTTTTCTTCAAGGTTGCTAAATAAAAATAGCCAAAACACTATGAATGTAACAATTACAAAATTCCTGATTGTTTTGTGGTTCTTCTTGTTGTATGTAATATATACATATTATATGTATAAACACACACACTATATATATATATATATATATATGTTTCTCTGTGAAATTATATTTTTTTTCAAATCAAAAAATGTTAGGCAAAGTTCCTGCTTCAAAATGACTTTGTGTTGCTTAAATTTTAAATCCTTTTTGTCAAAGGTAATCTCAGCTGTCTACCCAGAGTATAATTGGTTCTCTTTGCATGAGAGCAGGGAAGGTGAAGGTTAAGTTTTGGGAACAACTGTGGAAGGGGGAATCAGGCAGCACTATCATTTGTTTATAAAACACTTGAGTTAAATGCAGTCTTCATTGCAAA
This sequence comes from Acomys percivali, assembly GCA_907169655.1. Taxonomy (NCBI): domain Eukaryota; kingdom Metazoa; phylum Chordata; class Mammalia; order Rodentia; family Muridae; genus Acomys; species Acomys percivali. The sequence goes on from OU015749.1 coordinate 95,002,033, forward strand.
GAGTCTTCATTGCTCTTGCTGTTTTTAGGAAAATGCCCTTTCCTCAGAAATGTGGAGAGAATTTCCCATAAAATATATGAAAATGTTTTACATATTTTAAGACAACTCATAAAAGTTAAAATATAAGCTTTATCCTTTTAAGGTCATAATAATTAAAATAACAATATGTTGACAAGGCACATTTAACCCGAAGAGCCATTTCATAGTTGGAATTTTAATACAAATCTGTCTGTTCCTGTACGTCTTCAATTAATCCTTGGACCCTTAGAAGAAAGCGCTTCTTCAAGACAAAATAATTATATATCTCTTTGCCCTTTTCCCATCTTTTCTCTCAAGACAAGGCCTCACACTTTATGTAGTTCAAGCTAGTTTGAACTCCCACTGTGAAGCTCTGGCTGCCTGGCACTCATGGTAATCCTCCTGCCTCAGTATTCTAGGGGATAGAATTCTAACATTAAAATAAAATGAATCTGGCTTTCTGAGTTCTCTTATAAAACATCTGTCACTAAGACATAAGGTGCTTTTGGAGAGATGGTCAGTTGTAGAAGGTTTTATATAATAAAATTGTCACACTTTGATTTGTGTGGTTTACAATGTGAAAACATGCCCCACATAAGTCTTCATATGGAAAAATAAAACAATAAAATCATGAAAAAAAATTCTTCAAAATGTATTGCTTTGCAATCTTTCTGTATTTATAGCACAAAGAGCATTTTATAAAAAAAATATAATCTCTCCTTTCTGAATACTGATACACTCTTGGTGTCTTACCTGGAGCTGCTGCCCTTGTCATGCTACCAGAGTGAGGTAGAAGCAAGATCACAAAGACACACAATTAGGCTGAAGAGTAGAGGCCCCATCAATATTACGGTTTCTATTGTTAACCAACATGGAGGAGTGGAATACATTTAGACCAGAGAAACTTACTTTTTTTTTTTCCTTCTCAAGCAACTCGGTGCTGACTCTTCATGAGTCTCACGTCTGCTAATCTGGAAGAACCTAGCTTTGGAAGTGCTACAGCTAAACTGACACCGCTAAAGAATCTTCTCCTCCTTAATCTGGTAAAGAGTTTGCAATCAGGAGGTTCCAGGAATCATCATAAGATGTAGTTCAAAGTTGTAATTATGTATTTACCAAAGGGATTTTAAGGAAAGCAGCATATCAGAAATCGGAGTCACCATATACTAGAACAATGTATTCGTTTCGGGCTTTTCAATCTTTCAGACCTCATTATAAATGATAAATACATCTCCTTCATGAGTTATCTAAGGTAATCAAGTAGGGAGAAAAGAAATAATGATTTGTGTGTGTTTAAGGCCAATTCATGATAATAGATGTGAACTTCTCACCAGAGATTAAACAATTCCCAGGGAACACAAATATGGAGTCTCTAAAGACATTCATGAATCTATTCTTAGAATTGTTGACATTAGTATTTAATAATCACAATTATTGTTTTAGTGAATAATGTAATACTTATTAATATTTTATAGTAATTTTAATATCTAGAGTAGACACTCTTATCTCACTAATGATCTAAGTGGGAATGCTTTGAAGTTTTCTCAATGTAGCATAATTCTGGCTATCAACTGGTGACATATAGACTTTATTATATTGAGGCATGGCGCATCTATTTGCTGTTTCATGACTTTTATCACAAAAGTGCATTGCATTTTGTTAAAGGTCTTCTTGTATTTCTGAATGTAATCTTCGTATTTCTCTCTGTGATGAATACCTTTATTAATTTCCTAAGTTCAACCCACTATACTTTAAATGGACCCAATCTTTATGAGTGATCATTGTTATGTGATTTTTTATTAAATATTTCTTTATTTTTTACATATACATTTATATTATCGCACATAAATAAAATAAACTACCTAGAGCAAGAAGAACCATGAAATAATCAGGAATTATATAAATGTTACATTCTTAGTGTTCTGGCTATTTGATTTTGGCAGCGTTGAAGAAAACATCTTTCCTATCTTGGTGCATCTAAAATTCTGAATGTAAATTGATATCTATCATACCTCATTATTATCAACTTAAAATATCTATCTAGACCTAAAAACACCTTAACCCCTACTTAACTAGTAAAACTAAACTATCTGGTCCTCAACCTAGGAATAAACTTGATTACCTGAGTATACAGGGAGTGCTGATTAGTAGCTCCTCAAATCAAAAGATAACAGAGAAAATTTTATACCTGAGCAGTCTATATCATTAGAGCATATCTTCAGCCTTCTGGCCCAATATATCCGGCAGACATATTTTTGAGGGAGGAACTATTGAGGACTTGCTTACTCTATCTTTGTAGAATTTAGCTGTCAACTCAGCCTGCATCAAAGCTTGCCCTTTTTTAGGGAGAAATTTGTCTGTGGTAGAGAAAAGGACATTTTTCCCTGTGTCTTGTTGCCACATTAGAATCCATATCCATTAGGAGATTCTTTGATGCTCATCATCATCTTCGAAGTAGGGTGGGTGTTGCCAGGAGTTAACCTGTCTCATTGTCAATGAATCTCTAAAATAATAAAAATATTTTAAATGCATTATTCTGTATGTCTCTGAGGTTTTTGAAGACTGTATCTATTTTACTTTATCTTTCTATAGAATCATATCTATCTGTTGCACCTAAGATGTATATTCCTGTGATAAAAATAGACTAGTGACTGATATGACCATGATTTGACCAACTAACAATTAACTTGTATAACTTATTTATCCTAAAATGTCTGCAATGCTTTAAAATATTGGAGGTAAACCTTGTATTATAATTAAGTTATATGGGTATAATACCTCATATTAGAGCAGAAATATATATATATATATATATATATGTATGTATGTATAACATATATGAAGAAAAATCTTAAATTTGATTTATATACTACTGTATCTAAAATTAAACTTATTTTGAATCTATAAACAAAATTCCATAGAAGTGAATTAAATAACCTTGTGAGTGACAATTAAGGCATTAAATTAAGGAGTAGATACACTAATCTACTTTTTGTCCTATCTTCCCTAGATATTTCTATATTTCCCTTTCTTTCTTTTCAACTCCTATATCCAAAGCTCAGAATAGAAGACAAAGGAAAAGAGAGATATCTCTAAGTCCAACCTTGTTTTCTCTCTAAATAAGACCAATAATAACTTATAATAACTCCCATTAGAAATAATTCTCTATAGGCCAAGGAAGCAACCCAAAACCTACCCAACCCCCCTCAAAGGAAATGGGACATCACTTTCTTAAGGGTTGTTGTGGTTGATTTGGGACTAATAATAACTTTGTAGGACCCCAAATAAAATTGGGGAAATGGTTAAACAAGCTAGGAATTACATTTATGATACAGTTTCTAAGTGTTGAGAAATTCCAAGCTTAGAGTCCTGGGTAGGACAGTCTAAAATTTTGGTCCAATTGGAACTGGAAGCTTTCTTTGAGCTGTCCTTGGAGCTGTCTTATTCTGATGAGGAACAGCAACTGAAGCACTTGGTGCTGGAACATGAAGGATACAGGATGTCAATGTCCACCATGTTGAGAGGAACGAATCCTGCCATATCCGATCCAGTGTCAGTGTCCAGTTCTTTTGTTCATAAGATATATAATTTCTCATAAGCATTATACAGTACTAAAAGTATCAACGTGTAGGTGTGCATGATGCACAGAACAATTAAGGCTGTTTTTCTGCTCTTTGTTCGAGCAGAAACAAAGACATCTATAAATCTTCTTTCATGGCATACAAAGAATGGCACCTAATAATAATTCATAGGGATTCTGTAGCCAACAATAAGAATTGTCTTTGCCTAGACATTCATGTCTCAGCCAGTCTCAGAGCTATTCCCATATAGTGGGATTAGCAATCTAAATTACATGCTTGTTCTGCAGTTTAAATTCTTCACATTGAAATTGTGTCTCCCTCCCACATCCCCATCAAATCCACCCTCCCTCCCCTAGTCCTCAGAAAGTGGAGCCCTCCTCCTCTAACATCTGACATCAGCCTATAAAGTCTAACGTGTACTACCTGTAACCTCTTCTGCTCTAGCCTGGCAAGGGCACCCTGACAAGGGGAAGTGATCAAAGTTCAATGGCCCTACTCCACAGCCAAAGTAGTCCCTACTCTCCATATAGTGGGACCCACAAGGAGACTGTGCTATGACATCTGAGCAGAAGATATAGGTCCACACCATTAATGGTCCTTGGTTGATGTATCAGTCTCTGTATTTAGGGTAGTTATCCTGTATTATGTGGCTAATATCCACAAATAAGTGAGTATGCACCATGTGTACCATTCTGGGTCTGGGTTACCTCACTCAGGATGATCATTTCTAGTTCCTTCCATTTGCCTGCAAGTTTCAGGATTTCCTAGTTGTTAAGAGCTGAAAGTATTCCATTGTCTAAATGTACTACAGTTTCTTTATCCATTCTTCAGTTCAGGAACATCTAGGCTGTTTGCAGATTCTACCTATTATGAATAAAGTTGCTATGAACGTGGTTGAGCAAATGTCCTTTTTGTATAATGAAGTATCTTTAGGATATGTGCCTAGTAGTGGTATGGCTGTGTCTTAAGGTAGGATTACTCCCAATTTCCTGAGAAAGCAACAGATTGATTTCCAAAGTGGTTATACAAGTTTGCACTCCCACCAAAAATGGAATACTCTTCCTCTTTCTTCACATCCTCGCCAGCATGTGCAGTCACCTGACTTTTTAATCTCAGCCATTCAGATAGGTATAAGATGGAACCTCAGAGTCATTTTGAGTTGCATTTCCCTGATAAGTAGGGATCTATCTTGATAGTCCCAAAGAACAGGTCTTGATTGTGTTGATTCTTTGTATTGTATGCCTTGTTTCTATTTTGTATATTTCACCACCCAGTATGATTATTTCCTGCCATTTACTCCTCTTGGGTGTGTTTCCTTATTTTAGTTCTATAGATTTCTGGTGTGTTTTTAAATTACTATTAAGAGATCTCTCCATTTTTTTTCTGATGACACTTAGTAATATGAGCTTTCCTCAAAGCACTGCTTTCATTGAATCCCATAAGTTTGGGTGTGTTGTACCTTCCTTTTCATTGAACTCTAGAAATTGAACTCTTACTTTTCTTCTTTATATTTCTCCTGACCCAATGGGCATTGTGTAAATATTTGTTCAGGTTCCATGAGCTTGTAGGCTTTCTGTTGTTTCTGTTGTTGTTAAAGTCCACCTTTAAACTATGGTGGCATAATAGAATATATCAAATTCCTTCTATCTGTTGAAGCTTGCTTTTTGACTGAGTATGTGGATCATCACTTTTAGAGAAGATTCCCTCAGGTGCTGAGGAGAAGGTCTATTTTTTGTGTGTTTGAATTGAATGTTATATAGATATCTGTTATATCTGTATACTTTTTATACCTGTAGACACCTGTGAGTTTCATTATTTCTCTGTTTAGCTTCTGTCCCAAGACCTATTAATTGGATCTAAGAATATCCAAGGGATATATTAAATTTTGCTTTGTTGACTTTGATTTTTTTAAAAGTCAATGTGACGTGTAGCACAATTGTTAAAAATAAAAATAAAAACATCATTGACATACTTACTGGAGCAGGCAAGCTCCATCAATGGTAAAGGATCACAGAAGTAGTGGTTTATTATATTAGCCTTGTCAAAAACCATGTCATTGCAAGTAACAAGACATATTACCAAGGACCCATGGAAATTTTCTAAGACAACAAAGGAGAGTCGTTGTTATTTTCAGACTTCAAATATTAGAAAACAATATTAGGAAACAATGAAAAATATATCATGTAGAAGTTATTTTATATTATTTTTAAAACTAAATTATAATCAATGTTTTATTCAGTATTCACTGACATTATTTTTGCGTAAGAGCTGCAATGATATTTTCAATTAAACTTGCTTTGGGTTGTTTTAAATTGTTGGATGTAAGGAATTAGTCCGTTTTATGAAGACTATTTTTCAAAGTGATGAAATCTACCCCTTAAATTTTAAAGCCCAAAGCCACAGTACAGAATAAATCATGATACACATTGCTTACTAATAACAACCAAACTTTGGAATTAGACATGTGGTGCAGTACAAGGCTCAGTTTTAAACCACCCTTTAGCACTGAGAAGAAGCATCATTACTGCAGTCTGTGTGATGACGTAGTGGTGGACCTCACTAGAACCAGTGTGGTGAGACATGCAGAACAACTAACCATTCACATTTGTCCCAAAATGCTGCAGTAGGTAGAGTCAAGATGTATTTCCTAGGTGGAGAAGCTTTTGGAGTGAAATGAAACACATTTGGTATAAGCAAGACGAACACTTCCTGCAACTGTGTTCATTGTTGTAATGAAAGTGCTGGTGATAAACAGCATAAAGTGCAATTAAATATATCTAGCTGAAAAGCAAGTAATAAAGCTGTTTCTACTTACACATGTCATAATCGTCTATGTAGAAATTCCAACTAATCTATTGAAAACTAATTGCAACAAGTTCGAAATATCAATACAATCAATAGGAAAGCTCACCAAATATGCAATGACTGTAAAAATTATGAAAAGTGATTAAATATTCATGAACAATTTAAAAGGAATATAAGAAAACAGAGTTTTTAAGCACGAGTGAAAGATATTAAAGACATGCATAAATTGAAATAGCTTATGTTTATGAATCAAAAGATTAAACATTGTAAAATTTGTAATAATTCCTAAACTGAGCTTCTAATGCAGTTCTATCTCTATCATAATCCAAGCTGTGTTTTTGCAGTTATTAACCTTCTGGAGTATAAACTACTATGTATGTGTGAGACCCAGAATAATCAGAAGCTGAAATGACAGTAATAAACTTTAAAGTTTCACAGTTCTCCACATGGAATGTAACCAAATGTTTCAGTGCTAAAGGTTATGTAATTTGCCATTAATACAGTTATACAGAATAATGGAATATAACCAGACATCTAGAAATGAACTTACTTATATCTAGAATTAGTTTGGCAGGAGTGTTTCTTCATAATTCAATGGATACAGGTTTTTCTTCAGCAAATGATAAAAGTAGAGAAAGATATCCACTTGTAAACGATATGTAAACCCTTCTCAAATAAACACCAAAAATAGTCCAAGTTGAATCTTATAACTAAATTGAAAAGCTAGAGCCTGAAAGATTCTGTGAGAAAACAATGGGGTAAATTAGCACAATATTTGTTTTAGTAATTCTTCTTAGATAAGATGACAAAAATCAAGACTGTTTTGCCAAATAGTAAATTGAATTTTGAAAACGGTTTTAAAATTGTACATTAATTTCCTCCTCTAATTATAATTGCTATTGCCTCTACTATTGGAGTTGATTTTATGACTCTATTGCTGATGACAAAACATTTTAAATCAAGAACGCGAAGAAATAAAACAGTACTGATCAGACAACCTTCTTCCTACAGGTTAGCCTTTATAGTAACAGGATATGCTGGACTATCTTAGTGGTTAGGGCTTCTCAGCTACACACCATGACCAAATCTTATTTTACTTTTTACCTTACAGTTTATAAATGCAAAATATAGGGAAGTTAGGGCAGGAACATGGAGACAAGGACAAAAAAAAAACAAAAACAAAAACAAAAAACAAAAACAAACAAACAAACAAAAAACCAGAGGACATGGAGGAATGTTATTTACAGGATTTATTCTTTTGACTACATCCTATATTTTTGTAGCGCCCAGGACAACAGCTCAGAAGTCATATCATCTGCAGTGAATCTACCCTTCCAAATCAATTATCAATCCAAATAATGTTTGATAGGCTTGCCTAAAAGTAAGCCTGGTGAGGGAATTTTCTCAACTGACGTTCCTACTTCCTATACGACTCTAGCTTGTGTCAAGTTGATATAAATCAAACCAACACAAGAAGAATGTCCTCAATATTCTTACCTAGCTGTGCGTGAACTATAATAATAACTAGCATGGAAAGCTGAGTACAGGTGCCATAGTTGAAAGAAGATCATGGGGTAACTACCTAATTTCTGTTTGCTTTAAGGTCTGTTATCCAAGAGAAAACACATTCCTTGGTGTAAAACAAACTTTTGGGATGCTCACAGGTTCCAGAAGTAAATTCTCTATTATTTTTCTTAATAGACAAAAATATCTAACTGCCATATGATTTCAGAATTTTGTTCCCATAGATTAATGCCCTTCTCAGACCTCGTCAGGGACATTTCCTGGTATAGCAGGAGGTGGTCAACACAGAAACTCTTGACATTTTACTGTGTAGGGGATGTCCCTGTGCAGGGCTCGGGCACAGAGGGAGAATCTACATCACAAGTCCTTTTCCAATGCTCAAGCATGATCATGGAGGACGTGACAAAAACACTCTAGGATCCAGACATCAGGGAGGAATGGGACAAATAGTGCTTCTGAGCATGGCAAGAGTGCTGAAGAAATGTTCTCAGAGCCAGAGGGAATAGAGAAGGCCAAGGAATGAAGGTCTTCCAGACACAACAGGACTGAAACACATATGAACTCAGAGAGACTAAGGTAGCATCCACAAATTAGAGAACGCAAGCTTGGACTCAGTGATGTCTTTCTTTTCCTTTATCATTCTTTCTTAAGTTTGGAGATTGTGGTTGAAAATAAAGAAAGGGGAATATAGAAATTTATGGGGATGATAGGACAAAAAGTAGATTGTTGAATCTACTCCTCAAATTAATGCCTTAATTGTCACTTACAAGGTTATTTTTGATTCACTGGTATAGAATTGTGTATATTCATGCAAAATAAGTTTAATATTGATACATTGGTATAGAATTCAAATGTAAGATTATTCTTCACACTATATATAGATATATATTTCTACTCTAATATGAAATATCGTTCCCATACAACTCAACTATAGTACACGGTTTATTTCTAAATCTTTGAAAGGGCTGTTGCAGGCTGCTTAGGATAATTAATTAGTACAAGTTAATTGTTACTTGACTAAGTCATGGTTATGTCAATTACTACTCTGTTTTTATCACAAGACTATATATCCTAGGTTTAACCAATAAATATCATTCTATAGATAGATAAGGTAAAATATTTATATAAGATCTTCAAAAACCTCAAAGATGTACAGGATCTGGTATTTAAAGATTTTTTATTAGTTTAAAGATACTTTTACACTAAGACAGTTTAACTACTGGCAACACCCAGCCTAACTCAAAGAAGATTATGAGCATTAGTGAACCTCTTTATGGAGATGATTTCAAATGTGCCAAGCCAACTACTAGGCAAAATGTCATCGTTTCTGCCACAGATAGAATTCTGCCTAATAATGGGCAAGCTTGGATACAAGCAGAGTCAACAGCGAAACTCTACCAAGACAGTATCAGCAAATCCTCAATACTTCCTACCTCACAATAATGTCAGTCAGATATATTGGGCCAGAAGGCTGAAGATGATGCTCCAACGTTATAGAGAGATTTGAGTGACTGCTCAGGCATCAAACTGTCCCTGTCATTTTCTCATTATGGAAACTGCTAATCTATACTTCATTTCTACTCAGATAATTAATTTTATTCCTTCTCAAGTCTCTGATGGGGTTGAAGATCAGACAATTTAGTTTTACAGTTAATCTTAGTTGTTTGGGGTTAAGATGTTTTGGTGTCTAGATAGCTGTTTTAAGTTGTTAATGATTAGATATGATAGGTAGTGATTTGCACTCAAGATTTTAGATGCACCAACATAGAAAAGATGTGCTCTTCCATGTTGCCAAATACAAATGGCCGAAATACTAGGAATGTAACATTTATATGGTTCCTTATTGTTTCGTGCTTATTCTTGCTGTAGGTAGTTTATCATATGTGTGTAATAATATAAATGTATATGTAAAAAATTTTAAAATTACAACAATACTAGATAGTATAGCAGTTCTGGAAGAGGTAGATAATAAAATCTATCCCAAGTCAAGAAGCAGTCTCCAACTGACAACTGCTTGCAAAAGAAACACGTTTCTCCTATGGATTCTCACTGGGTATATAAAGCACACTTAAGTGTGGAACTCTGCCATTGACATCTAAGTCTTGCATTTCCTGGAATTCCATTGTAAATGAACATAGACTTCCTTTCTCAGTGGGGTTCCTTCTTTGCCTGATGTGGGGAATCCTAAGTCCCCTAAGGAGCATCACATAGTACTCAAGGGAAATTACAATCCAAATCCTTTCCTGGTAAGAAACCTGTTCATCAAGCACTTGGGAATTCTTGGAGACTCCCACCCAATGATAATAAGATGTCTAGGTTTTCAAACAATGACTTTTAACTGTAAGTGGATTTTTCTCCCCTACTTATAATATAATTGATCACTGATTTCACTTTTATGAGAAAGCTGTTTTGTTACATGTAAATTAAGTACCCCTATCCCATCTGCCACCAGTGAGTTGAGTCAAACACATTCTCACTCAAAACCCCTCCCACTTCCCAAGGTTTATAATATCCCTAATTCATGAAAAGAAAGGCTTGCTCTCTCACTGTAATCCTCTGCCAACATGATCTGAGCCTCATCATTTATTCTGTGGAAGAATCTCTGATGGACACCTGGAGATTGACTGCCATTCAGGCAGTGATAGTATAACTACTGCCTTGGCAGCTGCTGAAACCACCTTCATCACAGAGAGCTTGGTACTGATCCCCGGTGAAGCTCGCAATGGGCCTGTGTCATACCCAACCTGCCTTCAGGCCCGCCGTGCCTGTGTCTCACTGGATGTCTCTTCTGTCCAGTTTTGGGCATCCATTCACTTCCTCTGCTATGCTTAGCATGGTAGCTTAACAAGGGGCTGTAACATTTTTGGTATTATCACTCACCATAGGCTTTTGGAATACCCCAGTTTCCACTGCAGTCCTAAACCAGCAAACTCATTCTAAAAGAGCTAACTATCTTGGTGTAACTTTAACCAAGCAAGTGCAACACTTGCATGACAAGAACCTCAACTCTCTGAAGAAAGAACTTGAAGAAGACATCAGAAGGTGGAATGATCTCCCATGCTCATGGATCAGTATGTTTAATGTAGTAAAAGTGGTCATTTTACCAAAAGTAGTGTAGAGATTCAGTGCAAATTCCCATCATCATACATACACAATTTATTACTCACCTTGAAAGAATAATTCTCAACTTCATGGGGAAAAAAGCCAACATTAGCTAAAGTAGTCCTGTACAATAAAAAACTTTTGGGGATATCTCTATGCCTGATTACTCTACTATAGATCAATAGTAATAAAAACTGCTTGGTACTGGTGTAGAAACAGACTGGTTGATTAATGGAATTGAATCAAAGATACAAAAGTAAACAAAAATACCTAAGGACACTTGATTGTTTTTTAAAAAGTCAAAGCCATACAATGGGAAAAAGAAAGCTTTTCAACAAATAATTGGACATCTACATGTAGAAAAATGCTAATAGATCCATATTTATTTTTCTGCACAAAACTGAAGTCCAAATGGGTCAAAGACCTCCACATAAAACCAGAAACACTAAACCTATTAAAAGAAAAAGTGAGAAAGAGCTTTTAAATCATTGGCACAGAATCCAACTTTCTGAACAGAACCTGAACAGCTCAGGCTCTAAGAGGAACACTAAATAAATAGGACCTCATGAAATTGAAAAGCTTCTTCAAGGCAAAAGGCAGTTTCAATAGAACAAAAGTGACAACCAACAGAATGGGAAAAAACCTTTACCAACCCTACATATGACAGAGGGATAATATCCAATATATGAAGAACTCAAGAAATTAAACACCACCAAACCAAGTAATCCATTTATAAATGGGATATAGAGCTAGATCAAGAATTCTCAACAGAGGTCTCTCTAATGTCCAAGAAGCACTTACAGTAATGCTTGCTAAGTGTTCTTATTCACCAGGGAAAAGCAAATCAATACAACCCTGAGATTCCATCTTACATCTATTAAAATGGCAAAGACCAAAAACTCAAGTGACAGACATGCTGGCGATGACGTAGAGAAAGGGAAAGACAACTCCCTTGCCGGTGGGATTGCAAACTTCTGCAACCATTTTGGGAAACCTTCTGGACCTATTTCTGGCAATTAGGAATAGCTCTAGCCCAGTACCACTCTTGGACATATACCCAAATGATGCACCACCATACAGTAAGGACATTTAATTAACTATGTTGATAGCAGATGTACTCATAACAGCCAGGAACTGGAAACAACTGAGATGTCCCTCAACCAAAAAA
>OU015749.1:95062271-95103567 GCA_907169655.1 Acomys percivali
TCCAGGCACAGTCATGCAGACTGGGGTTGGGTACCTCATCTCCCAGTGAACCAGAGAGGTGTCAAGCATTTACACTGATCAGAAATTCACCAATCAAGCCCCATATTTGACCACGTCCCCTTGATGGGGAGACATGGTGGCACTCAGAGGAAGGATAGCAGGCTACCAAGAAGAGACTTGATATCCTATGATCATATACAGGGGGAGAAGGTCCCCCTCAGTCACAGTCATAGGGGAGGGGAATAGGGTGAAAGCGGGAGGGAGGGAGAAATGAGAGGATACAATGGATGGGATAACAATTGAGATGTAATATGAATGAATTAATAAATAATAAAAAAAATGTAAAAAAACTAATTCACCAATCAAACTGGTGCTGGATGCAGAAAGGTAGCTAGCATTAGGCCAGTTAGGGGATTCCCAAAGCCAGTGAAAGCAAGGGGAATACCACCCTCCAAAATAGGCGACAGGTGGGAAACTTGACTGCTAGTACTTATCTGAGTTCCATTTGACCTGAGAGGTAGAATCCTTTTAAGTTTCTGAAGGGACATAAATTTTAGACATGTTAGCATCACCATTGTTTGCAATCTACAGTGAAATATACATTGCAGAAAAAGGAAGTAGAAATATAGCATAGTAGAGCCTTGGGGGGGAAAACTGTATTAAAAGCATGAATATTCTTTGAGGTGAGCTTAGGAAAAGCAGAAGCCTTGTGGATCTTTCTGACAACTGTGGAACAATAACATGGGGAGGACAGAATCCTCCTGTAAAACAGAAGGGCCAAAGTTCACTTTAGCTTTAGTACACATCATGAAGGTGTGTGTCCAGAAGACTAGATGTATATAAATCTAGCACAATGAGAAACATTTTAAGGAAAAGGCAAACCAAAGGAAATTTAATTTTTTAAGCTTGGAACTATGATTAGAGGATCATGTAGTGAAATGTTGTATCCTCTTTAGATTAATAAATCAGAGCTCCAGTGACTAATGTCAGGGCACTGAACAGTCTCAATGCAGTGGTAACCCTGCAGCAGGAAGAAATAAAACATCCCTTTAGACATACTGATCTTTATAACTTTAATTTACCAACCTGAAAATCCCTTTTTAGGCCTTCTAACATCCATAACTTGCCTTTACCAACCTTAAGTTGCTTTTTTAGACCTTCTAACATTGAGAAAACATCTTGGAAGCTTTAAGACATAGGTGAAATTGCCATGAGCAGTCACTGTCCTTTAGCTAAAAGAATGGTAAAAGGTTGTATCTGAGACCTGTCTTTTAAGTCTGGTAACAAGGTAGACCTGAGAGTAACTCTAGGAGTAAGGGTTAAAGTCTGGTCTCCTCAATAGGAATAGGATTTAGAAGGTATCTGAAGCCTCTCATGATAGAAGTTGGCAATGTGACTGTGTAACACAAGTTAAAACAGATCTGCAGGGTTACCCTGGCTTTGGTGGGGTTGCTGAATCTAAGGGCCATCAGGACACTGCCAAGTCAAGGAGATTGAAGACTGGAAGTGTCTATAGCACTTGTGCTTGCTGGTTGAAATGGTATCTTTTTCCTGATAGGTATTACTCTTTGATTTCAGTGGTTGTCAAGACTTGGAACTGATATCGTTAATTTAGCTAACATATAGTGAACTTTATGGCTGGTCCACTTTTTATGGACATCTATGTCTTAGGTATTCATATTTCTACTTTGTTCTGTGAAAACTTCTCAGGTGTTTTCAGGGAGACCTGCCACTGACAAAACTCAAAACTACAGTTATCCTACTATTTGTGAATGTGCCATGTTTTCAGCCATTCATACTTGTAACATGCTTCAGATAGTAAGTGGCCAGCAGATCTAGGCTCAGTTTACTTTTTATTCACTCCATGTCCTGCTCTTGGCTCCTAGGGTCACATTTTCTCAATACTCATTGGAACCAATCATCATGGTATTTGCCTGCTTTACACAAAATTAAGGCTATTGTTTATAAGTCTCTAGTTGTCTCAGTCTTGAATAACATAGTGTAGGTTTTCTGTGAGTAGAACTCATAGTTTGTTTTGTCTTGAGCCTTGTATTTGAATCCTTTAATGTCAGAATCTCTTAAGAAGTCATGCATTTCACCTCTGGGTCTTCTGTAGTAAAAGTGTCTGGAAACTCCACTAATATGTCTGTTTTATTGATTAAGTAGAAATAGAGGGAGTAAAACTACCATATAAAATTTGGTCCTCATGCTTACATACTGAAAATACAAATTCTAAGGCCAATTTGCAAATGATGACTCATATTGACACAATGTCCACAGATACTGGATGTATCAGCTAAGATGCCAGTGCATTTGCTTGTCACCTTTATATTTTCAACATGTGCTTGAGGAATATTTGAGACAGAATGTTGTTAGACAGCTGCTGCCCATCTGCGCTGTATTGAGAATATAACTTAAGACAGATATTGCAAATTCTGTGGGCCCTATATCTAGGCAAAATGAAACCGAGCCTTTTCTTCCTAGAAAACTTGTGATATTAAAGGTTATCACTCCTTTAAGGTTCTTATTGCAGCACATGGAAATAAAGTATGATTTCTAAAAGATAATATAACACTAACATTAAGGTACGTACCTTATCTCGTCGTGTGTTTTTGACTAGCCCATATAAGTTGATAATTCTGCTATGGAGAGCCCATCTCTAATGTTCATCATTTTACCATTGCAGATGTTTCTCATTTGGAATTGGAGAAGGAGCCTCCACCAGTTTAATCAAAGGCGTCGCCCGGGTATCAGGGGGCACTGCAGAGTTTATTACAGGCAAGGACAGGATGCAGACGAAGGTGAGAGCAGGCAGCATCCAGAGTTGGATATTCCAGAGCAAACAGGACAGACAGACAAGACAGGAACGTTGCTGCAAAGGCAGATGATCAATCTCCTGGAGGATACATTTTTATGATTCTTAGGCAATATGTTTACAGGTTCTTCTTACTTCGATTTTTAAAAAAAAAGGAACATTTTCATATCTAAAGACTGACATCTGACTGTGCTGGAAATCAGAGAGGAGATAATTAAAGCAGTATGACTTTTGTTTTGAAAAACACAGAGAAAGAAAGTGAAAGATTTAAGAGCTTTATCTGAGACCACAGTCTGTACTCTGGGTAAATCTAGTAGAAATCCATTCTCCATTCAGAAGACATAAGAAAAAAAGTGTGTGTATGCGTGTGTGTGTGTGTGTGTGTGTGTGTCTGTGTGTGTGTGTTAGACTAAAAGACATGCTAAACTCACATTCCTTATTTGTATACAAATATTGAAGACAGCTCTGATTATATTTCTAAGCTTCTTTTTCCATTTTGACACCATTTCTTTTCAAACTCAGTTGTGCAGAGTTCTGTTTTCTCAAAGATTTCCTTCATTTACATCTGTAACTTCCTCATGTGCAAAAGTAGAGAAAGAATTGCATTTCTCATTTAGCACTGGTGCTTAGACATGACTTGAGATATGTCCTTGGGTCTGGTAAATAGTTGACAATAATCATCATTATCATTCTTCTGTGTAATCCTGGCTCTTCTCTCCCCCAACAGGCGCTTGGGTCTCTAAAGTTTGCTCTACAGAGTGCAGTGGATGACATCTCTCTGAGCTGGGATTTGCCACCTGGTCTGTCTGCTAACATGCTTTCTCCAGAGCAGACTGCTATCTTTAGGGGTCAGAGGTTAATCATCTATGCCCAACTGACTGGGTTTATGCCTGTGAGTCCCTAATCTTGGTCATTCCTTTACTCAATGGAACCTGTATCAGCATTTTAGTAAATACTGATGTTTGCTTTGGATTTCATTAAGATATCACTTGCCAGGCAGCCAGTCTCCCACCCCCTCCTTCATGTCCTGTCTATACTATCCTGTACCATCCAATTCTTAGTCATAAATTGTGTTGAGCTGAGGAGCTTCCCTAGTTCTAATAATTTTTTCTCATTATGTATTTTTTTTTCCATTTCTGCTCTTCTTTTTATTTGTAGCAAATGGAGAGCTCAGGAGCAGTGTGCCTCAAGTATACCCTCCAGGGCAAAAGTCTTGAAAACAGGGTGGTATTTTCCCTACAACCCAAGGCAAATTCCAAGTAAGACTGTGGCTTTGTCTCTGTTTCTCCACAGCTTCTCCCCTCTTCCTTTCCCTTTTCCTCCTTTCACCCCCCCTTTGCTTCTCTGCCCTCCTTGATGGTTCACTTATTCTTGCCATTGACCCCTGCTGTTTCCTCTAAGATCTTCTTTTTCTCATTAACCCGTCTAAACTCTTTGTCTTTCTATTCCCTTCCACCTACAATCAACAGCTTTTATGAATCTTTGGTACCTGATCTGCAGGTTTTTTAAAAAATTAACTATAGTAATTTTTTTTTTCAGCTTCACCGTTCATCGGTTGGCTGCAAAGTCCTTGATTCAGATCAAAGACCTGGGCCCTGGTAAGACCTCAGAAAGAGAAAAAAAGGATGTGGTGACCATCAGCATTCAGTCTGGGGTCCTCAGCTCCTTCACAGCTTTCATCGCCATAAACAAGGAGCTCAACCAGCCAGTTCAGGGCCCTCTAGCTCACAGAGTGATTCCAAGGCCGATGATATTTCGGAAACAGCTACTGAGTGGTAAGTTTTATCCCAATTTAAACTTATGCATGTAGGGTCTCTGATATCTAATTACATCATTTGAACAAAGGCAAGTTTCAGAATCTCATAAATTTAAGTTGAAATAAGTTCCTTACATTTCTTATGTTTTCCCCATTTTTCTACACTGAAGATTTCTGGCTTGCCTTAAAATGTCTAGAGAAGTAGATTATGTTCAACTGGAAGAGAGACTTTATATAGAAGTACAAAAGAACAAAAAGCCATATTACAATGCAGAAATATCTATAAACATTGCATAATAAAGCCATTTAGTCAGAATCTGACTCCTGTTCATGATAATTAATCAATGGCCACACAGAGGGCAAATGATTAGATAGATGTCAATGGTAGAAGATGGAATTTAAAGAGTTCTGAAAGAGCTGTAGAGTACTATTAGGAATGAAAAAAAAAATCATTTCTCTGGGAGAGCAGATGGCCCAGTTGCAATTGTTGTGTTTTTTCAGAGGCATAAAGAGCAGTGAGAATTCTAGGTTTTGTGAATAATTTTCAGTAGGTATTAGCATACTTAACTGAATAATAAAGTGGGTTGAGGTCTGAATTGATTTGTAATGTAAGATTTTGCCATATAGTTCTGAATAACAGAAAGTATTGCTATGAATTAAAGATACTGATGAAGGTGGAGATTTGTTTGACTGAGGCTTAAATTGAATGAAAAATAAAGTTTGACGGAAGTTGACATATTTGACAAATTAGAAGAATCGAGGACTAACAAGACGTCAGGTCAAAGACTATTTTAAAACCTGAAATGCTAAGTTAAAACACTAGAGATATGAGTTTGGTGTTTAAAAGTTAGATTAAAATTTATCTGAGAAAGTACACAATTCTGTATGATACTAATGACTTAAGGACATGAGAGAGACCTGTTACAGCCATAGTCATTGGATCAGAAGAAGTTAAGGTCTTTGCATTAAGATGTTGCATAGGCTACCTACATGGATGATCATAGTCATCAATTTTATGGAAGAGCTTGGAGTACATTGGAAACCTGTGGTCAGATTTTGGGTAATTTAGGTACTGGTAAGAGGTGATTTATGTAGTTGAGCAGTGGGAGTAGTAAGGACATGCAGGAGATAACCCAGGTAAGAGAGAAAGTACTATTTTGGGGCCTGAGAAAATTGCCAACCTTACCTTCTGAACCTGGATGCTTGTGGTACAATTGAACTACTTTTGAAAGGCACAGAGGTAAAAATATCTCTGTATGGCCAAAAGATATTTAAGTTAAGGTGTAGCCAGAAAAATCCGCTTGCTTTGAAGGTGCTATGACTGCTTAGCACATAGGAGAGGTTTCAGGAGACTCAACAGGAAGTAGAAGCAAGGCTCAGAATGTGAGTCTCTGTATTGGAGGAGGCCACACAGGGGAAGGGCACATTGTGGTTAGTGAGTGAAGCTGATGTGGCTAGGAGGTTTGAAGTCTCAAGTCCTCACACATTTTAATGTTTGCCTGCTACAGGATATGGAGAATGCTGCAGTGTTCACTGTGTGTTTGTGTTTTTCAGGTAGTTATCAATGCAGTAGCTTAAGTTTAGCAGTATGTGCAGCATCTTCTTCAGGTAATGTGCCTGTGGCATACAGACTAAATGGTTAAGATCCCAAGAGATCTATGAAGACATACTTCTTGAGTCTGATGGAGTTTCTTGTTAGGAATTTTTTCTGAGTAAAGTTTGTTTGTCATAGGTCCTATCCCTTTGAAAGGGAGTACTTCACGTATCAAAAAAAGTGGAAAGTTCAGAATGATAAATTCTTGCGCTAAGAAAACCAACGTACAAAACGACCACAAAGGTGAGATGGTCCTCAGATTGTGTCTCTGATTTATGTAAACAAGAAACTAAATTTCAGCACTGTTCATCTTGAAGCTTTCTCCGCCTAATGGGTGACTTATAAGAGGCAGCAGTCAGGAGGTGATAGTTGACATGGCCTTGTATTTGCCAGAATGAATTTAGCTTTATTGCTCTATAATACACCACTCCTTACATTCTAACCTATTGATGTTTAGTGTCCTCTAGTTCTTTATGCCCATTGGCTGTCTCTCTCTGCATAGTCCATGTGTCCTTAGGACCTGGCCCCACAGGACTCTGCTACTGCTCTCTTTCTGAACCCAGACTAACTGCTATGCATCATGGACTAGAAACAGTCTGAGGATTTTCTGCAGAACCCTCATTATGGCCTCCTATTTCAGAAGACTTACAAAGGAGGGCTGTATCCCATTGACTGTGATTTTCCATGGCACCCCTCTTTTTCAATTTTTTTCCACAAAGCTTTCGGAGAGAATGTTGTTGTGCAGTTGATTTCCCTCCAAACGGCAAATGGCTCCTGGAAACTGGATGAAGGTCTGGCCAAGATCCTGGGCACTAATTTGGGAGACATCAAAGCTGCAAACCCTGCCAAGGTGAGATGCAAAGTGAAACAGGGGAAAGAGTGTGTGTTTCATGAGGTTAGGAACATAATTAGAATTGGAAGGAACCAGGGCCCTGCTGAGAACTAAGAGTATAGGTAATGCAAAGGTGAAATTAACATATATATATATGCATATACATATGCATATATGCATACATACATACATTCCCACTAGCTGTAGTATAAAACACATGGAATTAATGGCATAGCTGCTGGAGCACATGGTCAGCCTGAAAGATGTCAAAAGGAAAACTCAACACTATTCACTTAGACCTAGTTGTAAAAGTAAATATTTTGATCTTCACACTGTGCCAGATAGTATTTTAAGCACCTATTATTAATATATTTATTTGATTCTCATTTCAGTGAATTAAGGCATGTTCTATTTATGTTACTATTTATAGATGAAGAAATTGAACATTGTGAAAATGAACATGGAGTGAGCCAGTCATTGCAGAGCTAGATTAAATACTAGGATGCCTTGTCTCCCATATTAACCTCAATATTGTTCTATTTTCCTGTCCTCAAATAGGCTGACTAGAGTAAATCTTATTCAGAAATTAAGATTACCTTCTGAATCATCTAATACTATTTGAAAACATGTTTTCTTTTTCTTTCTTTCTTTTTTTTTTTTTTTGAGTTAAAAAATCTTTTCTTTATTTACTTCTTTTAAGGTTTTCTTTAAAGTCATTCCAATCTTTTTAAAGCCCTGCCTCAATCTTTTCTCTGCTCTAGAGCAATTCTCACCCACTCTGAAAACATGTTTTCAATAAAAGGCACATATCTACTTATGATTCAAGGCTAATGAGAACCTGTTGCCCAGACACTGTCTTTAGACACTATGTTCACTGAGTTGGAAGCCCGAGGTTGGAGCTGCCTGCTCCAGTATTGGAAGGTATCCATTCCATAGGAGGGTCCGAGGTTGGGGTCACAAGCTCTGGTACCCAGAAGGTATGCACAGATGGTGAGAGAAGGCATGTGACCTTAGGCTAAGGCTGCAGCCATCAGGAACCTTGAAATATTCCTTTGATTTAGCCAGGTGACTTGAGGTTGGATTCTGAGCTTTCCACACCATTGGCTCTTGTCGCACCTGGGAAACACAGATGTTTTGGGGTTCACAGCACAACCAGTCACTTGCCTTGCTCCCACTGCTGTTCTGTAGTTCACATACCATGCACACTTAGTGCTGCTATCTTGTATTTCTTTGAAATTTTGAAAATTTGAAATGGTAAATTTTCAAATTTAAGTGTATTTTACCTAAATTACTACTATTGAATAATTAATTAATGGCAAAAGTTCACACACACACACACACACACACACACACACACACACACAACTGAAATTGTACACATCTATATTTTAAGTGGGGAATTTAGTTAAGACATAAATATTTCTATTGGCCAATAATAAAACTGAAAGATAAAGTGACAAATAGGAAACTTAAGATCCTTTGGGATCTTGGGTCCTGATTTGAGGTTCCATTCTCCAGGAAGCTGGGCTGAGAAATGGGGGAGTGAATGCCCCCACCCCAGACCTCTGGGGTTTTTAACCAAGGGTTTCTGAATTGCAGGAGCCACACTCAGGACACTTCCTAGGGCTTGTCTCCAGAGCAGCTTTGATACATTTTTCTTCAGAGAGCCAGATTTTGACATCTTTGGCCTAGGGTCTGTGGAGTTTGCTTTGGAAGTGTCCCTTCAGGGAACTAGACTTTTAACAGATTTTGGCGTCTTGTGGGCTGTTGCCAGCAGTGGGTATACCTGCCTATTTCTGAGCATGAAGCTTAGCTGGTGGGAGGTCTCCTACACCTACAGAGAGAGGACCACACCGATTTCTAAGTTTCCATGGGGAGATAATTGCATTCACAAAAGATTAAGCAACAGGAATGAAAGTCAAGAATGTTTTCTGTTTCTTAATCTGCAGCTGTATGACCAGAGACAGAAAACTGAGCCAAGAACAGTTGCATATGGCATACAGAGGTGTCAGACAAGACAGCCACCGGCAATATGAACAATAGATGTGAACTGGGATTCCTCAGGATGAGCTTCATTCTTCCTATGATAACAGATTTTCATTAGTCATTTTTCCTAAGCTGTGACCATACCAATAGTTGGCATAATTTCAGCATCCATTACTATGAGAGAACTAAGTTTAGAAAAGTCTTTTCACTTTTGTATTACTTGTGATTGTTTGGAAATGTGCTATTGGTTCTTCCTTATGGATTTTTTAGGCAACTGGAGATACAAAGATAAAATATTAATGAACATAATAGCTTAAAAGAAGTCAGATACACATTTTATTCTCTTAGTGTAGTCTAATTATCCATTGTACTGGCTGGTTTTATGTCTTAACTTGACACAATCTAGAGTCATCAGAGAGGAAGGAGTCTCAGTTGAGGAAATGACTTCGTGAGACCCAGTTGTAAGGCATTCTCTCAATTAGTGACCAATGAGGGAAAGCCCAGGCCATGGTGGGAGGTGGATTACTGGCCTGGTGGTCCTGGGTTCTGTAATAAGGCAAGCTGAGCAAGCCAGTAAGCTCTACTCCTCCAGGGCTTCTGAATTAGCTCCTGCCTCCAGGTTCCAGCCCTGCCTAGGTTCCTTTCCTGACTTCCTTTGGCAACAAACAGAAATGTACAATTGTAAGCCAAATAAAACTTTTCCTACCCAACTTGCTTTTTGGTGGTGGTGTTTCATGACAGCAATTGAAACCCTAACCAAGACATCCATGCATTTGGTGTTTGGAGTGTTTTAAGGAATGTGATGATGGTTACATTGGACTTACGACCTAAGTCATTTTCAAAGCGGTAAGTTAATATTGTCTTGAAGCTCTGGTCAGCCTTTATTGTAAAGATGAGGCAGGGAATTCAGGTGACAGCATATTAGGAATGATGAGGAAAGAGATCGTAAATCTCTTTAGTTCCCCTTGAGTGTATTCTGCCCTGCCTGGAGCTTCACTGAAGTGTCTGTCTGCTTCTGCTTTGCAGCATGAAGACCCATCAGCCTGGGCCACAGTGCTGGCAGTGGTCTGGCTGCATGCCAATGGCAAGGATTTGAAGTGCGAGTGGGAGCTTCTGGAAAGAAAGGCTGTGACCTGGCTTCATGACCATGCAGGTAGGAGCACTTCCCCCTTCCCTCCTGTCCCTGCTTTTCCATCTGTGTCTCAAGCAGCTAGCCTTGTATGTGCCGGAGAACATTAGAGAGTCCCCATAGCTTCCTCAACCATGCTATTCCAGAGTATAGTCTGTTTCTTCTGCTAATTCTTCTGTTCAGGATTAGGGTATATATATATATTTGGTGGTTGGGACAAGGTACACCAAGAGGGGAGGAGCATAGATGTGGATGCTTAGCTGAATAAGACTATCCCTAGACATGTAGCAAGTGACCTTATGTATCTATTGTATGCTTGCTGCTATGTTCCTTAAACAGAAAATAAAACTAAGTGAGAATAATAACAAGAAAAGAAAGAGCCAGGGGGCACTATAGGAAGCTAGATCAAGGCAGAAGGGTGTGACAGAAATTATTGAGAAGGCCGAGGAAAGATCTTCCCTCTCCTCTCCTGTCCCACAGTTCTGACTCTTGTTTCTTCTCACAGGCTCCTCCATCCCTGTGCTTGTGCAGGCTGCCAATGGTCTCCTGAAAGCGTCTGTGAATCCTGAGGCCTTTGACATCTGAGGATGTCACCCATGAAACAAGAGCACTGCCTGGCTTCCACTGAGTCCCTCATTTCTTCTTGGCTGGGAAAGATTTTGCATTTTATCTTTACTGTTTTCTTTCTTGTCATAAAAATAACAGTCCTACAACCTTGCCTGTCTACTCCAGGTGTGTTTGGATCTGATATTCTGTCCCTATCATTTCTTCTGAGAAAAGTCATCATGGCCTCCTAACATGTTTTCTTAAAAATAACACTTGAAGTTTTCTTAAGCAATTATAATAAAATAGAAGTCATGGAATCTAGAGTCAGCATGTAGCATTGATTTTGGCATTCCTAAATTAATAATCTGCATTATTAGCTGGGTGTGGTGATACATGCCTGTAATCATAGTGTTCAGGGAGACAGAGGCAGGAAGATCGCTGTGAGTTCGAGTCCAGCTTGATCTACAAATTGAGACCAGGACAGCCAAGGCTATGCAGAGAAACATTGTCTCAAAACAAACAAACCAACAAAAAATTTGCATTATTGTTATTCTCTGTTATTCTTGCATGATTGTCAGGAAAATAGTAATAAGCTTTATGTTTATCAGAGCAGGAATTTCATCAAAGTTGAAAATCAACATGAATATATAGAGAGAATCTTTTGTGTATTGTATGGGAATATCACCTGTTAATAAAAAGATGATGGCATATTAACTGAGGTGGGAAATAGGAGGTAAGAGTGCTGATAGACAGATGAACTCTGAGATGTAGTCACAGTCAGGAGATTTATCCCATGACTCTGAAGAAGATGGATGTATGAAACTGAGCAGAGGTAACCAGCCGTGTGCTAGAACTTAGAATGGAATAAAGGGATATTAGTTATGAGCAAGACAGAGAACATGCCTAGCTGTATTGGCCAAGGCTTTTAAAACTATATTTAAGCCTTAGAGTTGTTATTTCAGAAGCTTGAGCTGGAGAAGGTAAACATGCCTTTACAAACGTAATCCAAACTTACCTAAAAATCCAAGGTTAAAACACAAGATGCAGGCATTAAGCAAAGAGTTTTGGACACATGAGTGGGACCAAAAAGCCAAGGAAGGCCCATTTAAGAAGGGGAAGTGGCATGTGGATCAGGTGGGTAGAGAGGAAGGTGTGAGGTGAGGGGGCTGAGAGGGAGAAGGGAAACAGATTGAGGGTGCATCTCTGGGACAACATAGAGACCTGTAGGCACCTGGTAGGATATGGGACTGACTCTAGCTGAGACTCTTAGCAGCAGGGTGTACGTAGAGACTGAAGCTGCCACATCCTATAACCAGGGAGTACCTCCAGGGAGGGAGGGAGACACCAACTCACAAAACTTTCCACCCAAAATTTACCATGCCTACAAGATGTGTAGGGATAAAAGTAGAACAGAGATTGAGGGAAGGACCAAACAGTGACGACCCCAACTGGAGACCCAGCCCATGAGAGAAAGCTAATCCTTCACACTATTAGTGATACTCTGCTAATGCTTGCAGACAGGATCATTTACACTGTGCAGTGCTACTCAGCTATTAGAAACAAGGACATCATAAAATTTGCAGGCAAATGGACCGAACTAGAAAAGATCATTCTGATAGAGGTAACCCAAACCCCAAAAGACATGAATGGTATGTACTCACTTACAAGCAGATTTTAGCCATATATTATAAGGATAAATATACTACAATTCACAATCCAAAGATATGTAACAAGGAGGACTGAACGGCGTATGCTTAAATCTCACTCAGAAGAAGAAACTGAATAGGGAGCAGAAGCAGTTAAAGGGTGGGAATAGGGTAGGAGAAGTAGCGCAGAGAGAAATGTGGATGGAGATAAGACCTAGGGAGAAAGGGAGGGAAGCAGGAGAACAGAGGGCTTGCAGAGAGAAAAGAAACCGTGGGAGGGGCATCTCCATGACAGGGTGGAGACCTTCTATAGGGTAGGCTCCTGGGAAGATATCGGCATGAATCCAGCTGAGACTCCTAGAAGCAGTGGTCATGGAGACTGAAGAAGCCGCCATCTAACTAGACAGGACTCCTGCTGGAGGAGGGGGAACACAAAATGACCTACAAAAACTTCTATCCAAAAATCTTCCCTGCCCACAAGATGTGCGGGCATAAAAATAGAACAGAGATCGAGTGAATGTACAACTAAAGACTGGTGCAACCTGAGACCCCACCCATGGGACCTGACACTATTAAGGATAATATGTTATGCTGGCACATGGGAGCCCAGCATAGCTGTTCCCTGAGAGGCTCCACCCAGCTAGGGATAGAAACCGATGCTGAGATTCATAGCCAAACATTGGTCAGAGCTCAGAGAGACTTGTGGAAGAATGGGAGGGGAAGCAGAGAAGGGAGGGCACAGGAGCTCCACAAGAACAGAGCCAACTAACTAGTCCCCCCCCCATCCAAGAGGGGCTCTTGGAGCCTCAAACATCAACCAAGGACTATGCATGGTCTAGACCTAGGCTCCCTACACAGATGTGTGTGATAGGCAGTTTTACTTTCATGTGGGTCCCCTCTTAATCAGAGCAGGGCCTGTATCTCATGTGGATGCTTTTGTCTGCTTCTGGATTACTTGCCCCTCGTGGGGCTGCCCTGCCAGACCACAGGTTATACTCAGTCCAGATGTGGCTTGATTTGCTGAGGTGGGTTGGTAGGCAGCTCCCCTTTTCTGGGGAATAGGAGAACAGGGAGAGGAAAAATGAAGGCAAAAGTGCTGGAGATGTTTTTAATTCTTACCTCAGACTCCTCCTATAAGAAAATAATTTGAACAACTTATTTAACATGAAGGATGTATATTCTTTGTAAATTAGGATGATATTAAATAAATGTAGCACATCTTTATTGAATTCTTTTATGATTGGAAAAGGAAAAGAGAAGAGGGGGGTAGGAAAGAAAGGAGAGGAGGGGGGAATCTACAATCAGGATGTAAAATGAATAAATAAAAAATTAATTAAAAAAATGGAGGCTGGCAGACCTGGGGACTGGAGTCTGATGCACTTTGCAAGCTGGGCAGGAGGTCTGGTCTCGTTAAAAGAGAACGAAAGCTCCGACTTCATTTCTCTCTGTGTTCCCTCTCTTCAACCAGTTCAGCTGTCTATTCTGTTTCCCATACCTGGGCAAGAGATCATGGTCAAGAGAACTGAGGGCCTGCAGAGAGAAGAGAAACTGCGGGTGGGACCATATCTGTGAGAAGCTTAGAGACATAGGACACTGTAGGCTTATTGGAGGATATGGGAGGAGACTGAGAGTCTTAGTATCAGCCGTCATAGAGACTGAAGTGGACACCCTCAGCATCTGTTAGGATGTACTGGTGGGTGTAGGCTCCCAGAGAACAGCTATGCTAGGCTCCCTTCTGCAAGGAGGGATGCTTAAATTTCACTCAGAGGAGGAAATAAAACAGACATCTGAAATAAAGGCTACCTTCAGTGCCCATAAAGGCTTCAGAGTAACCCCTGTCTTGGTGCTGCTTTAGACATGCTCCTCTGTGAGCTGTCTCCGTCCCACCTCAGGATCCCGTAAGAGTGACTGCAACTTGGCATGGCTACTTGGTGAAGGAGCCCTTTTGGGGTGGGTGGTGACAGGAAGGGCCTGGTTCAAGTTGGAATTGCCAGCAGTAGATCGCTTCAGGGAGCTTTCGGGCAGAGGCTCCACGAACAGAGCACTGCTGCGTCAGCTCTCCCCAGGCTTGTAGGCACTGCTGCTGTCCTTATCTGATTTCTCTGGAAGTTCAGAGATATAAGACAAATGGTTTTTTGGCGCATTGGCTGCTAGGTCATAGAGGATCTCCTCCTCCAGCAGCCAGACCTTCCTACAGCGCTTCTGCAACTGCTGCATCTACGTGCCGAAGCTCCTCCTCCAGCATGGACATCTCTTGGCCTAGTCTCTCATTGCAGTTGACATTTAGGGCACTGTTGCCACACGGGGGCGGGGGGCGGGGGGCGGGGGCGGGAGGCCGGAAGAAGAAGATGTCCAGCTGGTTGCCATTTTCCAGGTGGCACTTGGTCTCCAGCAGCTGCCGGTAGCATTCATACTCCTCATTGGTGAGCCCATATAGGTCAGCCGCTACCAGTCCTGCCCCTTTGGCCAGTAGAGAGTCCATGTTGAAGTGAAGTCCTTGCTCTTCAGGGCATCCCTTTGCAGGCCAAACTTGCGCAGACTTCCAGGGGTGTTGGTGGTGCGGCTTCTGTTGTTTGGCTGGTGATGTTTGGAGGTATCTTCATGGCAGGTACTCTCATCAGTCTGGCTGACTCCTCTGTCCTGCTCCTGGATGTTGCTCAAGGAGAGGCCCCCATCAGGAGCCCCTTCTCATTATTTCCAGTGTGCTAGACAGACGGTAACTTCAGTTTCCTATTACGGCCATCTCCTTCCTCTCAACCCCAAAGTCATCTAGGAAGTCATCTCTGTCACTGTCTTTCCACCATTTTGCTAGCTGGATCTCGGGCCGGGCCCCCAGCAGGGAGATGTTGGTGTTTTCTTCCTGGCTCAGGATGGCCACTGCCTCCTCTCGGTTCTGGATAGCCATTCCATTAATCTGGATGATTCTGTCTCCCTCACGGATGCAGCCTTCTGGCTGCAGTGCTGTTTGGATTTACCTTTCCAACACAAGTGCCTAGGTCCTCCTCCTCATCTGTGAGGAAGCACACCATCAGGCTCAGCTTGTCTTGGTGACATTGTCTTGGGTTTTTTTGTTTTGTTTTGTTTGTTTGTTTGTTTTTGTTTTTTGATACAAGGTTTCACTGTGTAGCCTTGACTGTCCTGGACTCACTTTGTAAACCAGTTTGGCCTTGAACTCACAGCGATCTGCCTGCCTCTGCCTCCCGAGTGCTGGTGATTGTTTTTAACATAGCTCCACTTCCCTCTACTCCAGCTTGCCCATTCGCTCTTCCTCCTGCAGGGCACCCTCCATGGACTCTGGTGGGTCATAATACCCATGGCTGATGCGGGGAGCTCAGAGAGGATGTAGGGCTCCAAGATGCCCATGGGTAGGGTGGGTAGGCACAGCTTCCCTAGTGCCACGATGTGCTCGAAGGTGATGTCAATCTGAGTGTCACTGTCTACCTGGTGAAGACCATGGCAGAAGCTGTCCCACACCCCACTCCGTAGATGGGGACTGCTTCTCAACACGTGGATCACCAGGAGCACCTTGGAGGCACACAGGGCCTCTAGGGTTTGCTCCTGAGAGAGCTGGTACAGACAGGTGGGACTGGTACAGGGAGGGGGAATTGTCATCAGAGTACATTGTATTAAAAAAAAACTACTTTCAATAAGAGAAAAAAATGTCTACATGTTTTCTACAGGAAACTCATCTTTGTTTTAAAGATATGCATTGCCTTGGAGTAAATTGATGGACAAAACTAATATTCCTGTATGTGAAAAATGAGATATTGAACTAAAACTATCCAGAAAAGATAAAAAGAAACATGTCATTCTAATCAAGGAGATAATTAACCAAAATGACACTATAATACCAAACATATATGTGTCAAACTCTAGGGCATCTAATTAAATAAAAAGTGTATTACAAATTTAAAGATGCAGGTTGATATCAATCCATTAATAGTAAGTTGTTATTTTAATACACCACTTTCTGTAATAGACAGGTCATCTAGACAAAAAACAAAGAGAAATGTCAGAATTAATTGTCATAATGCATCAAATGAACTTAATAGATATGTATAGAATATTCCATCTAAACAGCAAGGAATCTATATTCTTCACAGCAGCACACATAAGCTTTTCTAAAGTAGACCTTCTCTCAATGACTCACTAATAAATAAATATATATATACATATATATTTATGTGTAATTATAAATTATAAATATGTAGCAAGGAATGTGGCAGAGCAAGAATCTTTGTACTCATAGATAATATTTTATTATTTCTTCTATGAAGAACGTTATTTTACCTGAGTCTCTTTTCCTTTTCCAATCATAAAAGAATCCAATAAAGATGTTCTACACTTATTTAACATCATCCATAATTTACAAAGAAGAATCTACATCCTTCATGTTAAGTAAATTATTCAAATTCTTTCTTAGGGAACTGAGGTGAGGATTAAAAAATCTCCAGCACTTTTGCCTCCATTTTTTCCTCACTCAAATATATAAATTACTTATATGATTGCTAATCATGTTTTGAAGAATTATAAACATAGACGCAGCTTCAAGTGACGCTAAAACATAGAAGAGATGCAACATATCAAAATATTGGGAGGGAGATGGAGATATTGTTTAGGGGTAGCACACTGATATAATGTATAAGAGACCTTGGAATTCATTCCCAGAACACAAATAAATAAATAAATAAATAAATAAATAAATAAATAAATAAATTGATTTGTAGAAACACCAGGAGAGAAAATATCTGAGGTATGTTGCTGCAGTCCTTAAACAGTTTTTGATAAACTAATTAGAAAGCCGGAGGGTTATTTCTACATAATATCACCATTTAAAATGTAGGACTAACATGTTGGTGAGATGATTATCTGTTCTTCCAGATGTCCTGAGTTCAATTCCTGGCAACCACACAGTGGCTCACAAACATTTACAGAAAGATCTGATGCCCTTTTCAGGCATGCAGGTACACATACATGTTGAACACTCATATATTAAAAACAAACAAATAAGTGAATTTATGAAAATATTTTGAGTGTAGCAGTAAGTAAATATATAAGTAATTGATCTCCCTGAAGAAGTGGAGATGATTAAAAAAATATTGGAGTCCAGTACTAGCATAAGCACAAAGGCTATATGATCTCCCAATAGAAGGTCATGCCAGAAGAGATAGGATCTAGCAAGTACAAGTCCCCTCATTTTTTTAAATTGATTTTTATTTTTTTCCTTTTTTTTTAATGGCAGATACCAACAGGACATCATTTTAATCAAACTGAATTTAGAAGATAGACTTTCATGGAAAACCTAATTTACTTTGAATTCCCTGATCACGACTTGTGTGCACCTTACAGGACAAGGTTAAAGAGGTTACATCTGGGTTCACCTCAGGAGCATCTGCTGCTTAGTCCCTCACAAGCTGATTTAATGGGAGATCAAGTGCAGTCTCTCCAAAGGACTTCTGTTTCAGGCAGGTGATGAGAAGAAGTCTTCACTTCCATTACAGTGACTCCCAAGGCTTTCAGAACTAGGAGATTAATGTATCATCACCACGCTAGCATTTAGAAATACAAAGTATGCTGGCATTTGTCACCATATTAAACTTAGAAGCAGAAATCACAATCAAGCTATTTTTGAAGTTCAAAAAATGAAAAAATGCCATTCCTCTTAGGTGAGGCTTTTTGTTCCCTCTTTCCTTCTTTCCTTCCTTCCTTCCTTCCTTCCTTCCTTCCTTCCTCCCTCCCTTCCTTCCTTCTTTCCTTTCTTCCTTTTTATATTGTATTATAATTTATTCAGATTGCATCGGGAATGTTATCCCATGGCTGGTGTCTTCCTATTTCCACCCTCCCTCTTCTGCCCTATCACCCTCCCCAAGACCTCTGACAGAAGAGGACCTCCCCCCCCCATCATATGACCATGGCCTGTCAGGTCTAATCCAAATAGCCTGCTTCCCCTTCCCATGTGTGACCACCAGGCCTCCTCACCAGGGGAAGTGAGCAAGATTGGGGCACCAGAGTTCCTGTCAGAGCCAATCCTCACTCTCCTCAGACCTGGGGAGAATGAGCTGTCCATTGGCTAGATCTGAACTGGGTTTCTAGGTTTACTTCATGCTTTATCCTTGGTTGGTACAACAGTTTGTGCAGACGCCCCACGGTCCAGATCCGTCAACATTGATTGGTGCCTTGTGGGGCTCCTGAACCCTCTGGTTCTTTATCCATTCTTCAGCTGAGAGACATTTAGCAGTGGCACAGACCTGCAATCACAACACTTATTTATTTTCCTATCTAAACTCTCCTACGTTGGAGGAGACAAGCAGTTTCAACCTTTCACATTCTAAGCACTTTCTAAAATTAAACACACTTGAAGCTTCTAATGTCATGTAAATGCTAAGTATGATTAAGGGAAAGCTGTTAGAATAAGGAACAGCACTTTAACATGAGAAGAAGAGTTCCGAGATATGTCCGAGTGATATAAAAAAATAACTGTGCGCATACTTCTCTTAGAATCAAAGCCTGGTGTTCACCTCCAGGAGAAGCATAAATACCTATGTTGAGGAAGCAGCAAGATTTCATTCTTCATCTTAGACATCATCATCTGCTTTATATTCTCAAAAATCCTACCAACAAATTTCTTATCTTTCTATTCCCATTGCATATATTTTATTAAAATCAAACATATATGGAGGTAATGAAGGACTTCCCCTTTATAGTGTTGCTTTTTTACTCATAGAGTGGCTTCACATCAATGTGAATCTCAGGATCCTCAATTTCATCTTTTCTACCCATTTGTTCTATCCTAATATTTGATTGTTTAATCAGAAGAATATACTAGATATGCATGCAGGGAACATTTAGAGTTACTAGACATCAGAGATCAAAAATGCTCTTCTGCATAGTCAAAGCTCAGAGTTTTCGATACATAGGATTTTTCTTAAGACATTTGTCTTGCTTTCTCTCTGCTTGGCAGAGAATAAAACAATAAAGAAGAGTTGAGACAGAAAAAAGTGCATCCTGGCCAACACAAGTCACTCTTTTCTGTTGTCAACGCACCATGAATATGGTGCTATAAGATTCCATGCTTTATGAGGGCTGTGATATTCTTCACATAGGTTTAGATCGTAGATTCCAATATGAAGTAGACACTGATTTCACCTGAAGGAGTATTGATTTCATGTGAGTTCTTTCTAGACATTTTTTGCATACTGTAGCTGAATTTGTTTATTTGTGGCTAACTATCAAGCCTGAGTTACAAAAACTTCTTTTCATATTCTTCCTTGTAACATATATTATAACTTCAGTGAGGAATTTAGCATTGATTATACTAATTGTGTTGAATTTCCTCCTTAATTTGTCCTTCATTAACTTTAGTTATTCCTTTATGATCACAGCCAACATGCTGATAAATATTTACATTTTTAATATTATAATTGCTCCAATGGCAAATCCTTTAGTATTCAGCTTGAGAAGCAAAGACATTCAAGTTTTACCAAGTAAAACTCAGGACAGGAGAGGTTTTGAGTAGACACTAATTCTCCTTGTGCTTATTGTTAGACCACAGAATGATCCTTTGGCTGGTATGGGTTTGCTTGGAGTTCTTTAGCCATATTTCTTCTAGGATTGCACATTTGTTTTATAGTATAGTTTTTCTTTTTACCATATGCACTGTTTTACCTCTAGTAATTTTTTTTACCTTTTTAAATCTTACCGCGAGTGTGTATACAATAACTGATTCATAAATATGTATATTACATAATTGTATATATATATGTGTGTATCATTATAAGTCATATTCTATAATATAAAGAAATATTTCCTCATTGATTACAGGATTAAAAGATCGCTAATAGGTCTTTGTGGAGGAACAGTCATGACCATCACCTGAGTGATATATAGTTCTGACATTCTATGTTCAGTTGTGTTTTTTACCTTCTCAACAAAATTATTTAAGTTTTAAGTGCCATTGTTAAACACACACAAACAATTCTGCATCAGTTATTGAACACAATACATATTACATCTTTAAAAAAATACACTGCACATTCTTTTCTCAGACATTTGATATTTACTCTCTAAATATAAATAAGCTCAGTTGTATTTTTTTCAAACATATTTATAAAATAAATAACATATTGAAATTCACCTAGATTAATAATGCATATAATGAGAAAGTGACAGTCATGGAAAAATTCCTTAGTCTTTTATACCTACCATCATTTTGTCTCTGTCTACTTTATATTATTATTGTTATTTTATTAAAGAAAAGTACAGTAGCATTGTTAATTTTTGTTTTTTCTCTCCTTGGTTCTTTATGATGTACAAATTGAGCTCAGGTACATTGTAGCTTCATTATTCATTAAAATACACTATTGATTTTTTCTTTTAAAAAAAGATGTGTTTTGCTGTGCCTATATATTTGGGAGATAGTTGCATGAAGTATTTTTTTTTTAAATAAAAAACAGAAAAATTATCTGAACTCTTTAAAAAAAAAGATGTCCAGTTAAGGGAACATGTCAAGAGATACAACATGAAGCTTATGTGTACATATTTCAAACATATCCTTCCCAATCCAGTAATCTCTAGGGTATTTATAACCCAATATTTTACTGCATTTTAAAAGTCATTCAATTTAGTGTTGTATCAAACAATGATGCATTAGTATGCACAGAGCCCTTTCATACATCCAAGAACACATATACTCAGAGATGATATTTCACTGTTTACCATAGACAGGACATCTTCCAGTAGAAGACATATTTCTACAGTTCTTATCTTACAAAGCAAAACCTGAGGCACACAGAAGTTCAGTAAACTCTCCAAACTATCGTAATAAGGAAGTGCATGAGAGAGGATCAAATACAGACCCATTACGTCTATAGTGCTGGTTCTGTTCTATAACAGGGTTAGAAACTGTGTACCCAATCATTAATGTATTGATTAAGCAGAGTAAGAAGGAATTTCAAGCAGGAACTTATAGGAAGTCCAAAATCTTAGAAATTATACAATGAATTACACTGATTTGAGGGATGAAAAAAATTAGATTGGTTGTAGACTACTTGCTTAGCACATATAACACACTTAGGTCTACTCCTAGAAGACCAAACATTTTTTTTAATGAGTGCTATGTCATGACTGATAATACATGAATTGTGTTACTATGTTCATTGATATATTTTGCATCAAATAGAGTCTTTTATATACTATTATCAGTAGAGACCTGAGAACAATGAAAGAATAAAAGCAATAGCTATCCCAGAAGAGATGGAAGTGATTGGCAGATGAGAGTTCAGAATTGGCTTGAGCACAGAATATGTAAAATCCCCATAGAGAAGTGTGTGCACAATTCAATTCCCCAAGATATGAGTTATTCATCATGGTAGAGTATGAAAGTGATATCGCCTCCATCCCTTTGTAATTCTGCTTTCTGTTCCTGGTAAGATGCTGAGTAAGTGTTTATTTTGCACACAGCCATGAGTATTTTGTTACTAAACTCATTTGAAGTATCTGGTGTCTCAGTGGCTAGAGTGATAATAGACTAGGTGCTTATTCTTTTCTGATGTTTTTTTTTAGTGGATTAAGGATTACTATTTTAAACTATGTGTAAGTTTATAGAATTAGAGCATTTGTTGTGCTGCAAGTTCCTAAAATAAAACATACTAATACTGCAGATCCAAAAACTGTTCATCAAGAACCACAACAGTAAATAAAAGAGATAAAGAGTAGATAAGCTTTGAAAATAGTCATATTATTTTCTTGATCTTTAAAACAATTTGATTGATATGAGTTATAAGGTAATTTATATATATATATGAAATATATATATGTATGTAATTGTTTGCATTTCAGTGTGAAATAATTTTTCAATGAAGATAATTGGCATATGTTCCCTCCAATACTGAGAAGCTTTGGTGTATGCATAAATACTAAGATCCATATTTTATGCTGTATCATCTTAGGAAGTTGTATATACACTGTGGCATAGGTAATTTTCATTAGCAGGTTGAACAGTCTAGAAAATAATCATGTTATATAATTTAACTTTATTTCATTTTGAACAAATAAAATAAGCTTTGTTTCTTGCATTCCAGCAGAAAGCACCATACTCTCTGTTTGTGTGAATATAACTGAGATTTTACATAGAGTGAATTTCATATAATATATCCCTAAATGTGTTTTATTGTAGTGACTTCACACTTGTACAGTCCAAGAACCAGAGTTGTGCCATTTCCTTCTCTTTTTGTAAAGTCTTAAGATTCGAGAGAAATTTCCAGATGGATGACCAAGACAAGAAGGCTGAGTCTTTTTCAGAGTCAGTAGATGTCTGTGATGTGATGCTTAAATTACTAAGTTCACTTGGCATGTATAATGCTCACATCATGGAACCTAATGTTACTATAGCAGAATTCTCACCATTCCTAGATTCTTGTTCTTTTTTATTTTTAAATTAGAAAGTGTTCATGGTTCTAATTCACTCAGACTTCAGTCCGAATGAATTGTAAAATCCAGTAATGAGAGCTTCTGTTTGTATCATGGAGGATGTAAAAGAAATAGTGATGTAAGGGCAGTGCTGTTTGTGCATCATATGTCTCCCTTTCCTCTTGATTTCTGTTGCAGTCACTGTAGGATTTGAAAGCCCTGCTCTCGATGGTGGCCAGTCTTGCATGAGCCTCAAATCCCACTACGTATTTATGTTTCACATGATGTCTTATAAAAGAGTGGCTGCCGCAAACGGCTCTGTGGTAACTGAGTTCATTCTCTTAGGGCTGGTAGAGCAGCCTGACCTCCAAATGCCCCTGTTCCTACTTTTTCTAGTAATGTACATGATAACTGCATTGGGGAATTTGGCTTTAATTATTCTCATTGTTCTGAATTCTCACCTTCACACCCCTATGTATTTTTTTCTTTTTAATTTATCCTTTGTAGATTTTTGCTACTCTTCTGTAATTACACCAAAAATGCTTATGAACTTTGTACTAAAGGAAAATGTTATCTCCTATGTGGGATGTATGACTCAGTTCTACTTATTTTGTTTCTGTGTCATTTCTGAGTGTTATGTCCTAACATCAATGGCTTATGATCGCTATGTGGCTATCTGCAATCCACTCTTGTATAACATTACCATGTCTCCCAAGGTGTGCTCCTATCTTATGCTTGGCTCCTATTTGATGGCACTTTCTGGTGCCATGATCCACACTGGATGTGTCCTGAGACTGACATTCTGTGACGGAAACATAATCAATCACTATTTTTGTGATGTGCTCCCTTTGCTGGAACTCTCCTGCACCAGCACTTATATCAATAAGATCGAGATTTTCATTGTAGCAGGAAAAGACATCATTGTGCCCACTGTCATCATCTTTATTTCTTACGGCTTCATTCTTTCCAGCATATTTCAAGTGAGGTCC
Source organism: Acomys percivali (assembly GCA_907169655.1). Classification (NCBI taxonomy): domain Eukaryota; kingdom Metazoa; phylum Chordata; class Mammalia; order Rodentia; family Muridae; genus Acomys; species Acomys percivali. Next base: position 95,085,972 of record OU015749.1, read on the forward strand.
ACTGAGGGCCGGTCAAAAGCCTTCAGCACCTGCAGTTCTCACATAATTGCTGTCTCTCTGTTCTTTGGATCTGGTGCATTTATGTACCTCAAACCCAATTCAGCTGGACCCATGAATAACGGAAAAACATCCTCCATTATTTATACCACTGTAATTCCCATGATGAATCCATTAATTTATAGCTTAAGGAACAAAGATGTTAAAGTTGCCTGGAGAAAAACTCTGAGCAAGAAAATATTTTAATCAGAATCTGTATTTATTTAATTATTTTTTGCTTATTAGTTTAGCACAGAAAGTTTATATGATCTTTCATGTTAGATTTTTTTTCTTACCATAGAGAGATAAGTCAGAGGTCTCTTATTTGCAGCTTTTATTTTTATAATAGTTTTTTTGATCCATTTCCCTAAGTAGAATGTCTTTAGTCATTCTTTTCTTTTAATAACAGGGCAGAGTTTATTTTACTCATTCACTCGTGTTATGGACATTTCCTAGGAAACAGTGAATGGCTCTTGCCATTGTTTAAAACAATACCAGGCTGCCTGAATTCCTTTTGGAGGAAAGCTTTTATTTGTCAATTGAATTAAAATATGAACATGTATCATATCTGTATTCTCGTCTTCTGTCCTGTACTTGGTGATGTCATTTTCAAAATCCCAATGTCTAATAGATGAGCATGCCTCTGCATTAAATCTGTTAAACTAATAACAACCCATGATGTAGCACTAAATAATATGCATTAAGCATTCTTTTGTCAGCTGCCTGATACTTTCTGTTTAAAGATAATAATACGTTTTAGAGATCATCACTATATGTCTATTATATTAGGATGAATCTTAAGTTTATCTGTGTTAATAACTTATATAATACCACACAGTTCTTAGAATGTAGGTTCCAGGATGATACATTATATTCTTCTTATCAGTTCTTGCATCTATTCTAGCATCCTTTCTGTCTACATTATTTTATTAGTTTTATTTCTTTAAATTGGTGTATTTTACATTTTACATTTTCTACATGAAGTACTAATCCAGTAGAGGGATTGTGTTGCAGCAGTGTTTCTTCAAGGGGACTTCTTAACGGTTCTATTTATTGGGAAAAGTCATGACTGTTGTGCCAGTCATGGGAGAAGAAAGTTCAGAAGATGACTTCATTTGAAAAAAGCATCTCAAATATTTTTTAGGTCTTGATGTGGAAGGATATGGTCTTAGGAACTTTACAAACAAATGGGACACATGACAAAGAAGACATAAACAACAAATAAGATCTTAGTGTGGAGAATGATTAATGGAAATTCAACCGAAATTTGTTCTTATATTTCTTGCTCTGCAGAAGTTTATCACTATGATAATCGTTCTCTGTTCATAGGCTTTTCTAGGTCTTACTGTCGTGATGAATGCTCACAAAAAGCATTTTGAAAAGTAACAAACAAAATATTGTGGCTCCATTTGTGAGGAACAAAGAAGAAAGAACAACTTAAGGGTTTTTGAAAGTGAGTTATAATTGAAACTGCATGAAGCAGAAGGAATTTGTGAAGAAAAAAATGAAAAAATGGAAGTTCTTAACCTTTTTTTTTTTTTTTTGTAGCAGGCTTTAACCTGACTGTTGTGGGTAACTCATATCTCACAACATCCAGCAGTGTAAGCCTGACTAACAACCCTAGTTTGGGGAGGTATTAGGTCTGTGCATGGAGCATAATTTTGATGGTTATCTAATGTGACACAGCAGACTGCCTCTGAAATACTCACAAAAACAGCTCACACCTTTATTCATGGAAGCCTCTTCTTGAGTGGTTGGTGGTGAAAGCGTAGATTTATGATTGCACAAGATGCAGAAAACAGGTAGTGATTATTAGCCCAACCCTAAATATCACCCCACCACCACCACCACAAAGTGTAAGAAACATTGTGGAAGAGTAGGCAGAAACAATGGACATGTCAGAAGATAACGTGTAGGGCTACGAAATGGCCTTCTCTATACTTGTGTAAGCCCACTTCATCATCTGCAATGGGCACACACAAGACCAGTCAGTCAAGGGCATGAGAATTTATAAAGCTCAAATTTTACTCTCAATTATTGGCTACTGATAGATGTTGGGACAAGAGAAATTTATACCTTTAATTGTATTCATACCGTTGATCCCAGCAGGCTTTGATGACTAGCTCTAACCTGGTACTCACACTGATGTTCTTGGTTAATTTCTGTGGGTGGCCGCAAGAGGTGAGTAGACATAAATATGTGAAGATTAGCTTTGTGGAGATGGGGAGGGTAGGAAGGTGATAAGACTGTTGGGGGTGAAAGTGATCAGATTGAAAGGCATGCATGTGCTAAGTTATAAAGATATAGGATAGGATTCATTAGATGTGATGCTGGCTTATGCTACTTCATATGAAACAAAGGTTATTTCCAGAAAATAGAATGCCTTAACAGAACTAAATTACCCCTGTCTTCTTGCTTCCTTGTGTAATTCCCATGGGAAATATAAAACAATAAATTCCTTCTTGATGTGAGAGCAACAAGTATTTGAAAAGGGTTGTTAAGTAGGCTAAAATGTGATACTATGTTTCTAAGCAAAGAATAATAGTTTTTCCCCACCTTGGAGAAAGCTGGCGGAAAAAAAAAAAGACTGATCTGATGATTCCTCATCTGATACTTCTTTAAAGTTAAAATACTTCCCAAGATAATTATAATAACATTTACATTTTTCATCCAGTATTGATTAAATATTTAGGTTTTGAAAATTTGAAATTAGGTGTTTTGCAGTCTCTGTTGATTGGTTTTAGATACAGACTTCAGTTTAACTCTTGTTTTACTGTTCAAAGTAGTCACCTCTTTCCTATTCAATGGCGTTACCACCAATATGCTTGGTTTAATTCAACGATTTATACATGTAGTAAAGATTTGAACTACAGGAATGATACTTTTTTCTATTTGTAATCTAAAAAAGCTGTTGCAAAATCATTTTCTATATGGAATAAAAATATTTCAACAACAAAATAATGTCTGTGTTGTTGGGAGCCTTAGTATACATTGCAGGTGGATTTAGATTACTATATGTGTATCATGTGGCAGCTCTCACAATAGTCTCTTTCATTTTCAGAACTAGCAATTTCTGTAATGATACCAATATTTTAGGATTGTTTGTAAATTTTATTTAGAAATATAAATGCAGTTTACAAACCTTGAGGAGGAGAATAGTTTAGAGGAACAAAAGCTTAAATAATTCAGTAGTCAATCTTATTTAATGTATTAGATTTTTTGAAGAAGGCATCCAAGTCTTTGTTTTTATAGGTATTTCATAGCCTTATTTTTTAAATCTGATTATATATTTGTGATTGGTTATGTGAACAGCAGTATATAAAATGTGAGAGAAAATGTAATTGTTGACGTTCTCCCAACTGTGTGTTAGACCTGGAAACAATGGAATTAATCTTTATCAGTGTATTAAGAAATGGATATTTTTACTTTATGGGAAAGCTTTGATTAAGTCTATGATGAAAAATGACCAAGCTAAGGATTTGATTAATTTACTTTTCTTTGAGAAAATTGCTATTGCTGCTCATAACCAGGGCTGCATAGGCTCTTTGTGCACCCTGCTATAAAACAAGTAAAGTAGACACAGTTGTGAGTTTTGTGTTTTACACTTCCTCAAGCCCTAATCAGTGTTGAACCCATTTCTCAAATCCTCTTTACCCGATTTTTTATGCAACACTACAAACACAACACATATACTCATACAACTATGATTTTATGTAGTGGTTTTATAACATTAATTGTGTGTTCTGCGATCCGCTTTTTCCAACCCAAGCATATTCAGAGAGCTGTATCTTCCGTTCATTACTGGAGTCTCTGGGCTTTGCAAAACTTATCCTCTGGTTATAGCATAAGATGTATTAATTTATTTACTCATTTCAGTACTTAAACATACATACATGAACAATATAGGAAAAACCATATAATATTTCATTATTTTGTAACAGTTATAAGTTATCAATTTCTAGCACAATCCAATATTTTAGTAGCATATGTAAATACTCTGAAAGATGACATGACAATTTTTACAATGAAATACAGTAGAGCTACAGCAGACGCAAGACAAATTCCAAGATCTTTTATCTAAATTGCTCTGAAGATTGTGATGATGAAATAGAGTCCAATATGATGACATGACAGATACAGTTTTTATCCCCAGCATTGTGATATCTCTGAAAAGTAAGCTAAGTTCCACGTACTTTGCTTTGCATAGAAAAATATGCAACTTTGATCATTCACGTTTTTGTCTTCCCAAGAGAATTTCATTGAATAATTATGTCAAACTGCAGTGTGGAGATCTACATCCTTGTCCTGAAAACTGGAGTGAAGTTGAATTTAAACATAATGGACTAATTTTTCAGGCAGAGGAAACCTCAAGATTGGAGAGCATCAGGCAATGCCATGGCTGGTGTGGTACCTGAGGGAAAATGGACTATATTTTCACAAGAGAAATTTGTTCCTTGGCTCCTAGGCTCACTCAAGGGTTTGTGGCTTACTATGTGGAAAGGTTTTAGGCACTCTGGTTTCCTGTTAAATCCTATTATAAATTCTCCGTCCCTTCCTGTTGTCCCCACAGTTGCTGACCAGCATCTGCCAGTTCTACTTTCTCAGGTGGGCCATTAGTATGATCAGGCCTTTTAATTCATCCCAACTTGCTAAAGGACAAGTTTCTTGAAGTAGTAATATCCATGCTGCTGTATAGCTCAGTCCATGAGTTATCATCCTCTTGTATTCAGAAACATGGCATCAGTTATCTGCACATTGCACCATATTTTTTTCTTCTTCTAGTTTAAAGTTCAGACCTGTTACCACAGTATTCTCACTATTCTATCTTAATTTTTAATCCCTTTTTATTTCAAGTTGTTAGATTTCTGGAAAGGATTGTTTTTTTTTTAAACGTTTGTGTGTGTTCATGCCTCTTTAGGTATACGTGTATCACATACATGTCAAAAGGGGATGTTACACCTCCTGTAAGCAGAATTACAAACAGTTGTGAACCATCTGATGGAGATCCCATAAGCCACATCTGGGTCATCTGCAAGAGTAAAATGTGCTCTTAATTACCAAGGCATTTCCAGAGCCCCGAGATCTTATCTATAAACACCTTTCTTTGCATTCTACCACATAAAGGAAACCAAGCAATATCTATCATGACATTCACCTTTTCACTCCCCTTTCTGCTAAACCAGAAGCCTACGCAGACCATATACTCCTAATGTGTTGTTCCCTTGCCCCTTTGTTAATGCCCTCTTACGCAGATAAAAATCTTTCTCGACAGAGCTGGGAAGATTCTGTTGCACTTCTTATTGTCCATACACACTACTGCTGCCATGGCTTCCTTATTATCGTGTCCCAAAGATACTAGTTTTAGTGACTGTGGAACATTAGCTAGTACAACTGCCATTTAGGGAATATATTTGTATTCATACAATAGACTTTACTGTTTACGAGTTGTGAACCTTCATACATCGTAGAAGACAGCCACTATAGGGTCACCTTGAAGATACTTCACAGTCATATAGCTCAATATTGGTTGACCACTGAGAACAAGAGATGTGCAGATGCCTCTACAACAAGGAGACACATCAACCTAAGACAAAGATAACGGTAAATACATCAGATTGCCTGCGACTGTACCTTCCCCAGGCAGATCTGGCTCAAGAGCATGTCCTATCACTTCATCACAAGGGCCATCCACTGGCTCCTCTCCAGTTCCTCTTTTATCTTGTCAGTGTCCTCATTAGGGTGTCTAATGTAGTAACCATGATCAAAAGCAATGTTATTTTACTTACACTTTCAGTAACAGTCCATCACTGAGGAAAATCAGGATAGAAACTCAAGCATGGCAGGAACCTGGAGGCAAGAGCTGGTGAATAGGCCATAGAACATTTTTTGGTCTTTTTTATTAATTCATTCATATTACATCTCAATTATTATCCCATCCCTTGTATCCTCCCATTCCTTCATCCCTCCCACTTACCCCCTACCTCCCTCCCCTATGACTGTGACTGGGGGGGGACCTCCTCCCCCTCTATATGCTCATAGGGTATCAAGTTTCTTCTTGTAGCCTACTATCCTTCCTCTGAGTGCCACCAGGCCTCTCCATCCAGGGGACATGGTCAAATATGGGGTACCCGAGTTCATGTGAAAGTTCTTGATAATTTCCACCCTTCTTTGTTGCCAGGCAAGGCAACTCCAGAAAGGAGGGCATATAGCAGGGAATATAATATAATGTGGTAGTTACTTCTGTCCTTATAAAGTTGTATTCTTCCTGTAGGTATTCCCTAATCATATCAACATGGCATGAGGCATTTTATCATCTGCCTGCATGGCGTGGGACGTATGGCTGAACCATCCATGTATGTGAGATCGTGAGTTCTCTGAGTGCGCCTGCCAATGAACAAGCTCTCAACCGTCTAAGGTCAGACTTGCTTTTCTATTTCTGCCTTTTTGTTTCTCCTTTAAGTGCCAACAGAAAAAAAAATGCAAAACAAAACAAGTTTAAAGTAAACTTACAGTTGTTTTAATGTAAAATAATATTCAATATCATTGTACAGGATAGTTTTATGTCAACATGACCAAACTCAAGTCATCTGAAAGGAGGAAAGCTCAGCATTATTTGGAGAGAAAACAAGGTTAGACTCAGAGATGCCTCTCTTTTCCTTTATCTTACATTCCTAGGTTTGGAGATAGGCATTGAAAAGAAAGAAAGGGGAATGTAGAAATATATATGGAAGATAGAACAAAGAGTAGATTGGTGAATCTACTCCTCAAATTATTGCCTCAATTGTCACTCACAAGGTTATTTTTAATTCATTGGTGTAGAATTTTGTATATAGATGCAAAATAAGTTTAATTTTAGATACAGTGGTATAAAATTCAAATGGAAGATTATTCACACACACATCAAACTTACAGCTTTGGTAAGTTATTAAGAATATCCACGCAATAACTTTGACCATTGTTTTTTTTTTTTCATCTGTGGAGTCAACAAATAATTCTGTTAAGTGATAGTCTGAGCTTTGAGAATCTTCAGAAGGATATGAGTGCTTGAAGGAGATTCTCTCCAACCTGGGAGGACCTGTGGTGCTTCAAGGATATAATCTAGTCAGAGATCTCTAGGACCAGGGCCTGTACTCTTGCCTTGAGGTCTACAAAGAATATTCAGGCATTGACAGTGACGTTTGTGGATGTTTTCTAAGAAATTCCAAAAGCCAATTGTCTTTGTCACTATTCTATTGCTGTGAAGAGACACCATGACCAAGGCAAGTCTTATAAAAGACAGTGTTTAATTGGGAGCTTGCTTCAAAATTCAGAGGTTAATCCACTATTGATATTGGTAGGGAGCATGGTATCAGACAGTATCTGAGAGTTACATTTTGATCAGCAGTCCATTTTTTTCAGCCACCCCCACTGGCACAGCTACTCCAATAAGATCACACCTCCTAATCCTTTTTTTCCTGGTAATTTATTTTCTGTCATATACATTTATATATTTGCATGCAAGTAGAAAAATCACGTACAGCAAGAAGAACCACAAAACAATTAGGGATCATATTAATGTTACATTCAAGGAATTTTGGTTAACTGCATTTGGCAACCTTGTAGAAAACATATTTCCTACTTTGGTGAGTCTAAAATTCTGAAGGAGAATCAATATCTGTCATCTTTCATCACTGACAACTCAAAACCTCTATCTATACCTAAAAACATTTAAACCCCTAAACAACTTAGGTTAATTGTAAGACTAAACTATCAGGTCTTCAACACCATCAGAGTGTTGAGAAGGAAAAAAAAGTTAATAACTTGAGTGAATCAGAAGTGCAGGTTAGCAGCTTCCAGAGTGAGAAGGGGAAAAAAAGAAAAAAAAAAAAGACAAAAATGACAGAGACAGTTTACTCCCTGAACAGTCACCCAAAACTCTTTATAATGTTGGAGTATCATCTTCAGCCTTCTGGCCCAATATAGCTGACAGACATATTTGTGAGACAGGAATTATTGAAGACTTGCTTACCCTGTCTTGGTAGAGTTTGGCTGTCAACTTTGCCTGTATCCAAGCTTGTCCATTTTTAGACAGAACTCTGTCTGTTGCAGAAACAAGAATGTTTTGCTCAGTGGTTTGTTTGCCACATTTGAAGCCATCTCCATAAGGAGGATTTTTGATGCTCATCATCTTCTCTGCGTAGGCTGGGTGTTGCCAGGCGTTAGCCTGTCTTGTTGTCAAAGAATCTTTAAGATTAGTAAAGGCTTCTTAAATGCCATACTCTGTAGGTCTCTGAGGCTTTGATGACTTTATCTATTTTACCTTATTTAATACCTTTCAAATGTATCCATTTCTGGTGACTAAGCATTCAAATATATGAGCCTTATGGGGGCTATTGTTTTTTAAATAATCACACCAATAATTGTTAAAGCTCATTTTATTTGGTTATCTTGCTTAACAAATTAGGCCTCTGAATGTTTAATCACTTTAAGTAGAATGAAGTTAAGAAACATGCTTACTGCTGTCAGTATGTGCTGACCTAGAGATTTGTCTATCTGCAGAAGGAGTAAAGAGTTGGCTTTGGCCTCCTTTATTAATTCAGTCTGCTGCATGTAAATTATGTATTAGAGATTTGACATTTCCCTGCCTTTATATTTCTTCCCTTGGTTGGTTATATGGAGTGCAGAGATTAGTAAGAGGCCTGTTAATGTGGTTAAATTAAGAAAAATCTGGTTGTTCAATGTTGCTTTGTAAAATGAGTCCTTTACTTTTAAAAAAAGCAGTGACTGACTCAGGTAGCAATTTAAGATGTTCTAGAGTTTTCTGGAGAAATGCATGTAGGGGAGGAAGCAAGGTAGCCACTGTCTTAGGGAGTATACTTCTGACATTGAAAATTAAAAAACCATTTGTTTTAGGGAAACCCAACTTTGAAATAAATTGGCTCTTCATCTAGCCTAATGATACAAAATATATTTGCTATTTACTCTTAGAATGTAAGTATAACCACTTAATGTTAATAAATTATGTATTTAGTCATATTTTCAAATACTAGATATGGTCATTTAAGGTAATAGACCCAATTATTAAAATTTTTAAATCAAGTTGTTTCTAACCAAAATTTTTACTTTTTTATGCAAAAAATATACATGTTTCATCATACTTGACAGCAAGGACTATCACTTAGACACTTTCTGTTCAGATTCATTCCTTAGATACTGACTTTTTAATTTTTTTTTTTTACAAAGGAGTCCCATGAAAAGAAATAGCTAATTACAGCTACCTTATCCTTCAACAGAACTACGTTACATCATCCAGCAGTTGTACGATTGTTTTTAACATTATATTAACTTTATACTTAATCTTATATTATAATCATGTTAATCTTGATGTAAATGTTTTCTTCATGTTACTTTCTCTTATGATGTTCCCCACAAAGTTGTACCAGTATTACTTATAGATTTATGCTCTGTATCTTTTCCACCTGGTTAAGTTTTGCCATGACTCCTTGGATGGACCACTTCTGAGGTTCTCTAACTGCTACTCCCCTTATCATACTTTTGTCAGACACAAAGCAGTTACAAGAAAGATGGTATGTGACATGCATTACCATATAGCTGGAAGGAAAATTTCAATGAAGTGATATGGAAAAGTAGTCGTAGATCCATGGACTATTATTAATTTCCCTTAATGAATAAAATATACTGGAATAATGGAAGACTGAGGTTCACTATTGCTCAAGATTGGACAATGTATAATCCCCAGAGAGAAGGCCAGGCCAGGTTAAAAATATTGAATCCCTAGGTAACTAAAGATACGCAGTTGCCCAGTATATAAACGCGATTGCTTCATTTTCTGTCTGCCTGTATCTAGCATCTCTTCTCTGTGAAGGAAAAAAAAAACTGTATCTACCTTTCTCATATAAAAAATAGGTAAGGATTTTAAACCAATGTGGATTTGGAGTAGAGGATGCTTATAAAGTGGCAACTGTGATAATAAGAAACATCATTTGTATTTTCTATTAATTCTTAGAAGATTAAGAATTATCTGTTATGACCAGTAGTTCAAAAATATCTGTGGTTAGGTAAGATTATTTTTATTCTGCATCACTTGATAATTAAAAAATTTGAAGCCTTATATCCCAATGTTACAATCAGAATGAATTGCAGTATAAGGAAACAACAAAGATTTCTCTCATAAAAGGGTAAGTTTTCAATGAATAATTTTAATTAGTAATATATACTAAATATGGTGCTTTTATTTAACAACATTATTGGTATAACACTAACTTTTAAATAGTATACATGACAATTAGAACTTTATGTTTTGACTGAAATATTCATTCTGAAGGGACTCAACAATGAAGCTAATTCAAGTATGCTTCCCCTTATATAAGAAGCTTTTATGTACTTTGTATGCATTCGTTCAGTGCAAAAATATTTTAAAATAAGACCTATTAGATAATCCCAAGTATAAAATATCACATGCTAACCATAGTCAACATGTTGAACTTTAGATTTCAGTCATATTGAATAACTGAAAAATTTTCAACTTTGCTTTGCATCAATTGATTTTTTTTTTTTTTTACTGACACTAAAAACCATCATGAGGTGTTCCCACTCAGTGGCTTGCTTTTTATATTTGCATAACTGATCCCCCTGAAATGATGTACTGTTTTCGGATACACAATTTACTTTCCATGTTTTGCAGTCCTAAAATTCAGTGCCTTTCCTATACGGAACTTGAAGGTAAGCAGAGAACATTCGAACTCTGGACAGAGTGCTTGCAAGGTCTTTATTAGTAATTTTCCACTCCATAAATATTTCTCACAATCTTTCACATTCTTGAGTTTCTTTACATCCCAGGCAGTACCTTAGCTTTTCTTAAAATCAGTGTTCATGCCTCCTACTCTAATGACTCCAATCTGGAACTTCATCACCAGTTCCTATTGTTTATAGTTGTACTGGGGAAGAAGGGAAGTCGTGAGATAGGTGAATGCTATATGAGCTTTTCCAAGGGAGATGTGAACAAATGGCCTCAGTTAAGATAGGGCATTACAACTGGATAAAGCAATGATTCTACCAAAGTCTATTTTGAAGAACCAATGACTTTATTTTATTTACAGAAGCATGGATGAGTTGTACCTAACTGGAGTGTGGATGACCCCAACACATCTACATCAGTAAAAAGTTTTATACCAGCATGGATACATTCTGTACAGCTGCACAAGTGGACTTCCTCTTGGTTAACCTTCCATACTCTGCATAGGCATTACCTCAAAACAGTGAGACAGAATTACAGACAGCTGAGAATTTATCACAGAGCAAATAGCCTGATCTCTCATGTGATGGTCTACTGAGCCTCTTTTCCTGTGAGGGAATTTGAAGAGGCAGAAACTTGAGGATCTTTTGCAGATAGTCGCAACTTCTCTTAGCAAGATCGTAATGGCTAGTGTGCTTTGAAGCCAGCACCCCACAAGTAGACAAGGGAACTCTACCCTGCCTATTCCACTTTATCTTTCTCCCCTGAATTTTCTAGCAGTTACATTAGAACATGGCACATGGTAATATTAAGATCATCTTTTGATGGTGAAATTATTGAGAATATGTTGTTTTTAGTTTTTCAGATTCTAATATGGGGTATAAGATATCATATATTATGAATTATGAAAGATTCCTGACTTTTTCTTTTCTCCCTCTGCTCTCCTCTTCCTTTCTTTCCACACAGGGTATCTTGTAGCCTACACTGGACTGAGACTTACTGTATGGCCTAGGATAACCTTGAAGGCCTGAGCTTCCTGTCTTTACCTCTTAAGTGCTGGGATAACAGGAAAGCACCACTGTGCTTGCCAGCTGATTCTTTTATTTCATGCTGAGGACGTTCAAACACTGTCTGAGTATAACTCATATTTTGGGGAGACGATATTGCTGGCAAATCTATTCTACATTCTTTTCTCTTTAAAAATTCTCTTAGAGAAGAATGGCTCTGACAAATGGCTCTATTGTGACTGAATTCATTCTCTTGGGATTAACAGAAGAGCCCAGACTCCAAATGCCTCTTTTTTTACTCTTTCTATTAATGTATATGATCACAGTGTTGGGTAATTTGACTTTGATAATTTTAATTGTGTTAAATGCTCACCTACACACTCCCATGTATTTTTTCCTCTTTAACTTATCTTTTGTAGACCTCTGCTATTCTTCTGTGATTACACCAAAAATGCTGATGAATTTTGTACTAAAGAAGAATCTTATCTCTTATATGGGATGTATGTCCCAACTCTACTTCTTTTGTTTTTTTATTATTTCTGAATGTTATGTGCTGGTGTCAATGGCCTATGATCGCTATGTAGCTATCTGTAATCCACTTTTGTATAGCAGTGCCATGTCCCCAAAGGTGTGTTCTTATCTCATGCTTGGTTCATATTTGATGGGATTTTCTGATGCTATGATACACACTGGTTGCATGCTTAGGCTGACCTTCTGTGACGGAAACACGATCAACCACTATTTCTGTGATGTCCTTCCTTTGCTGCAGCTCTCCTGTACCAGCACTTATGTCAATGAGACAGAAATTTTCATTGTAGGAGGGAAAGACATTATTCTGCCCAGTATGATCATCTTTATCTCTTATGGCTTCATCCTTTCCAGTATCCTTCAAATAAGATCCACTGTAGGCAGGTCCAAGGCCTTCAGCACCTGCAGTTCCCATATAGTTGCTGTCTCTCTCTTCTTTGGCTCATGTGGATTTATGTATCTGAAACCTTCCTCTGCTGTATCAATTGATCAAGGAAAAATCTCTTCTATATTTTATACCATTGTGGTTCCCATGTTAAACCCCTTAATCTATAGCTTGAGAAACAATGATGTTAAAATTTCCCTGAGAAAGATACTGAATAGAAGGAAGCCTTTACTATAATTATAACATAGAAATTTTCTGTGTTTAATATATATTATAATCACACCTTTTGTATAGTATTTATAAATATTTCCTGTCATTGTTCCTTTTAGATTTTGTCTGTTTAAGAATTGTGGTAAGTGAGCATTTTTTTTCTTAGTGTATATTTTTTCTTAGTATATATTTTCTTACAAAACATGAATGGATCTGATATTGATTAAGGTAACAGTATGTTGCCAGCATTTCATTGAGGATACTTTTATTTTCACTTGAAAGAAATTTTAGGGCAGAAAGTCTGTCTATACCTTTCTCTATCTTTCCTTCACTAGGGAAGAATATGTTGACTTTAAATACCAATGTGTAATTTACACAGTAGATTCATTCTTTAATATACCACTTTGCGACTGTAAGCTCTATACATTAAATAATCTTTTTAGATGTATTTTCTTTATCATGCTAAGCTTAAAATGCATGTTATATTGAGAATATATACCTATTTATAAGCAGAATTCTAAAACTTAGAGACTGATTGTTTATATAATCACACACAGCTACTTAAAGAAACAAACCAAGACCATCTAGCCCTCACTAGAGTTCAAGCACGTAGGTTCATTAAAAGAAAAAGTGAATGGACATTTCTTTTTTTATTACAATTTCTTTGTTTTATAAGTTGAATTTCTCCAAAATTACTGTAACAGTGCCACCTTATTAATTGGCTGTACTATGTTTCTTTTTGTTCTATGAATCTATATAAGAGTTGCACCGCTTTTTGCTGTAGATGCCTTGAACGTTTTTGGCATTATTTCATTAAGAGAATAGAATCATGTAAGAAGAAAGAGAACATGGCACGCAGGTACAAGAGTCATGAAGCACAGAAACACAAGGTCTTGGTGTGGAGAATCACCGAGGAAAAACCAAACAGCACGTTGATTTGATTTTAAGTTATTCTGTGAAGCTTAGTTACTTTAATTTCCCTTCTCTCCTCATAAAACATTGCCCATACTTATTACTCATGATGAAAATGAGTTAGAAGACTTTCAAGATTGAGAGAAAATATTACGGACAAATTGTGAAGAACTAAGAAGAAAGGAGTCAGCTTCAGGACAGTTGTGGAAACTCAAGGTGTAAAAGAATGGAGGAAATGGAACCTCCGTCTTCTCTTTTGTAGAAGACTCTAAAAGTGTAGACCATAGGATTTCTCTGGAGGTGATATTGGGTTATGCTACAAAATAGTAAAGAATGGCTAATCACAGGAGGCAGGATGTTTTGTGCACGTGAAAATCACCCCATTAGTCTTGCTTTATGTACTCTTCCAAAATGAATATTAAGATAAAACTTCATTTCCCTTGGAAGAGTAGTACGATTTTGTAAGATATAGTTCATGAATTGAAAACTTTATATTGTTCCTCTTGAAAGGATGCTGTAATTTTTGTTAAGAGAAAAGAGGCAAAGGATGAGAAAGGTAAAACTCTCAAACTGATACCATGCATGGTGTAGTTTAAATGTTTAATTTTTAAATATATCTGTCATAACAGACATCATTTCCAAGGCTTTCTATTTCTATGTTCAGGGATTAAGGAATTTTACAAAAATGTGCTTTGTTTGTTTATCTGTTTGTTTGTTTAGTTGGTTTTGGTGTGTGTGTGTGTGTGTGTGTGTGTGTGTGTGTGTGTGTGTGTGTTTTGCTTGGTTTGGAGTGCTTGGCATAGCATATTTTGTCCCTTTTTGTTTCAAGTATTCACTAATGTCCCTGAAATGACTCCAATATCAACATACTATATTTTCTCAAATACTATTTATCTTACAGAGTAAAACTTTGGAGTATTTTCTTTTCATCTTTCTTTTATATACGGTAATACATTTTCATAAAATTATTTTCATTATGCCTCATCTAATGGTATATTCTTCCCTGGTGAATTCCGGATGGTTTTAAGATAAATTGCTTTTAAAACTGATTGCATTCTCCTAATGTCTAGATTAAGACCTTATCAATATAAAAGGGTTGGGACATCAGACGGACTCTGATGTACAAAATATGTCCCTTAATACATTGCACAGATTTGCATCCTAAGGACAGGGTTATTGTTTTCCTCAGTGAGGAGTCTGATGTAATTATCTGCATGATTTAAGCATGTATCTCTCAGAAAGAATTAATTAAACATTGACAAATGTCAGTGCACCTGTATCACCTGTATATTGCCTCAGGAGGAATGATGCACACTGCTCCCTCTTCAGTGTCTTACCTGCCAAACTTTGAGCTAAGTAGGTGAAGTTCAGAAGCCATAGGGAGAGAGCTTCACCCAGCTTCATAGATGCTGATGTTGATGTTCAGAGACACCCTTGGCTTGCTCCAAGTCACAATCAAATTGCTGTGATAGACACTTGGATTTTTCTTACAAAATCAACAAGTATAAGACAAACAAAAAATATGGTGATTACCATATGGTATGGTTTTCTAGACACTGCAAGGCAGTTACACATATTTATTCCAGGTAGTTGTGACAGACGCCGAAGAACTGTGTAAGTTCAATTAAAAAACAATGCAAATATTGAGAAGGAATGTGGGTTTGAAGTCACACTCCTACACAGCAATGCTCTGTCTGACCCTGATATCTGAGGGGAAGAAATCAGTTTTCTTTAAGGAGGCGACCCCTGAAAATTTTATCATGCTTCAGTAGAAAGCTACACATTTATGAATGTATGGAAAGCATAAATTGGATATAGTTGACTTAAAAAAAAAAAGAAAAGAAAAAATTGAGTGCCTAAGAAAGGGGGAGTGGAGCTTGGAGGACTTGGGGGGAAGAAAATGAACATGGTCAAGACATTGTATGAAAGACTCAATATTTTTAAAAAAGGAAAATAAATGAAACAAATACAACTTAATGATTAAAAGTGCTGACTTACCTAGAAAGAACAAACACTAAACTAAAAAAGCGATCAGGAAGTTGTTTAGTACTTCATATTTCACAGTCTTATTGCTCAATTTTGATGTGTGAAGTAGCCATAATTTACACTGACAGGCATAGTAAATGGAAAAATGAGATGACACATGTTACCATTCTTTCTTTTGGCTTTTACTCCATCCTGGAATCAGCAATAAATGCTTGAGTACCATATCTAACTTAATTTTATATCACACTTATCTCAGCCATATGATTAGTCCAGTGAGGGTGGAATGTTTGCTTCTGTTTCCTCTGGAGCAGATTTTATTCCAAGAGTCTTATAATGATGTGTAATAAGAGTCACACATATAATAGATGCTGTTCCTACATTACTGTCTCTTCCACATTTTATTTGTATTTGTGTACTGAAGATAGATGACAATCAAGCCTTGTTTGAGCAATAGATCCACAAAAATCAAAACAAAGCAAAACAAAACAAACAAACAAAAAAGACAGAGGCTTTTCCAAGTAGAATCAGCATGCAAAGAAAAAGAATGATGGTGATGATGCCATTCTATTTACAGGTTCACATGGTTTTGTAAAGTCTTAATATTCTAGTACATAGAAATATGTTTGTATTTTAAATAATTTTATACCTATACTATTTATACAATATAATAAAGTTCAAACTTCGGTTAGAAGTCTATTTATTTGAGAAACATATACGTCTATAGACAGCAGGAAAAGGCACTAGTATTTTAACTGTATAAATGTCTAATACAAACTGTTTAACCTTGGAAATCAGCAACAGAGAAAGCCCACTGAGAGATCTACACTGAGTAAAAGCTTTGGATTACTCCCTGAACCATGCAAGGTATGGAGTTCCAACGACACACAGATTCTATAAGGAAAGAAAGCCAGTGTACCCCTGCTGTAGATTTGAATCATGCTCAGAGCAATGTTGTAATAAAGAGGGTATTGCAATATATTCTATGATTATATTTTCTCAACCTATTCATGTCTTATGAGTTTTCACAAAATTGTATCTTCTTCAGCAATTTTTCACCTTTGTTGTTTTCTCCCTTTTCTGTTACTTTAATTTTGTTGGTTTCTTATTTTAATGATCAGGTATCACTTCTTGTCAAAAATTTCCTGCCACAATGGCTCTGGTGCTCAGATTCTTGATACATGCCATGATACTGAGCTTGTAATTGCTTAGTGTGGAAAACACCACACACACACACACACACACACACACACACACATACACACACACACACATACACACACACACATACACACACACACACACTGCATAAAAGTTACCTTCTTATAATTAATTCTTTCATATTATATATTCTGATTATTGTTTCACCTTCCCCAACTCCTCCCGGACTCTCTCCACCTCCACATCTACTAAACCCATATCGTTCCTTGCTTTCTTTCATTAGAAAATAGAAGGGAATCTTAAAGAAAATGAGAAAACAGTCAGTTATGATAAAGCAAACAAATAAGCCTGCATAGGACAAAATAAACAAATGAACAGAAAAACAAAGAGCTAAAAAAATCACAAGAAGTACATATTGATGTACACACACACATGCAAATAAATTCTTTAAAAATACAAAATGAGAAACTATAGTATTTAAGCAAAAGGCATATATGGTAAGAAAAAATACCCAAAGCATTATGAGATAGATGATAGATAGATAGATAGATAGATAGATAGATAGATAGATAGATAGATAGATAGATAGATAAAGGAGGGAGTGAGGGAGAGAGAGAGAGAGAGAGAGAGAGAGAGAGA
>OU015749.1:95103667-95150058 GCA_907169655.1 Acomys percivali
GAGAGAGAGAGAGAGAGAGAGAGAGAGAGAGAGAACAAAATCTATTTTATGTTAGCATCTACGGCTAAGCATGAGAGTGTTTTCTGTACCAAGTGGGAATGTATTAGAGAAAAATAATTTTCTATTTGAGTGGTTATTGCTTGGAGATAGCTTGTGGGCTAGGGATGTTGGGCCTGTGCGGGTTCTGTGCTTCAAAAGGCCATAATCCCTTTACTCTGGTCGTGCTGTGGTTAGAAGGCCTTGTTTCCTTGGTGTAGCCCATGCCCTCTGATTCTCACACTCTTTATGCCTCCTCTTTGTCAGGGCTCCCTGGCAGAGAGGGGGGGGGGGCGAAATGTTGTTGATATTCCATTTAGGACTGAGTACTCTAAGGCCTCTCATTCTGTACATTTCCCAATTGTGATTCTCTGGATTTATTCCTATCTACTTCCCTGATGGTGGCTGAGCAAGACATTTATCTATGAGTATAGCAGAATGTCATCAGGAGTCATTTTGTTGTAACATTCCTTTAGCATGACAGCAACATTTGGTTTTCCCCTAGGGCCCCTAACCTATGTAGTCTCAAGTTCTTGGCCAAGCAAGCAATGTTGGGGATGAGCTCCATATGATAGAGTGGGCCTTAATCCCAGTCGGATATCGGCTGTTTAATCCCACAGACATTGTGTCACTGAGGTACAAACACATTTAGTATGTAAACAACAACTATAAATTAAAGGGATTGTAGCTGATTTTCTACTTACCTTTCTGCTTTGGACATTGGCACTATAAAGAGTACCTTTTAGTACCACGAGCACTAGTAGTAGGGGTGAAGGCTCTAGGTAAGAACAAGCTACCCTACAGCAAATGAGTGACAGAGTCAGCTCTCCCACACTCATGGCTTCGAGGCCCACTCACCCACACCCCTGCCATCAGGGCCAGCTCTGCAAGGCACAAGGCCAGCTCTCATGAGTGCTGCCAGTGATGAGAGATGGGTCCAACTCCTTAGAACACCATATTTAGTGATGAGTGGGGCCAGCTCTGAACAGCCTCTGGGCATCAGTTGGTCCTGGCCAGCTGCCCAGACCAGAGACATCCCTGTGTTCTCTAGAGGTAATTTAAGCCACAGACATCACACCAACCTCTGCCACTGCGTAGCCACAGACTGAGACATGACTCTGAGTAGCAGCTCAGGCTGGGATCTTACCATGGCTCCAGGAGGCTGGGCTGGCCACTCACCACAGGCTATTCCTCTCCACCCTTAAAACTCCAGTTCCATCTTTATATACGGGACTCAAGCCGAGCCTCTTCTCTTTCTCTTTCATCTGACCACCCCATACTTGCACACTTGCCATGCAGCTGGCAGGCCCCCTGGGTGACATGCTCCATCTACACTGCATGCCATGTCAGCAAGCAGGTGTTTATTGGCTCTCCTGTGTTGTGAGCTGGAGAGCTGCTCTGTGGGTAGCATGGCAGTCTATCAGTCTGTATCTGTCTGTATTCCTCCTTCCACACTGTGCTGCTGCCTGGATTTGCTTTGATTTTTATGTGTCCTAGCCAAAAATAAAAAATAAAAATAAAAACAAAAAATGAAAAAAACACACACAAAAAACCCCTAAAAAACAAAACAAAACAAAACAAAACAACAGCTTTGCCTACCAAGCCAGGCATCAAGCTAGATGAAAAATAACTCCCATCTGCTAGGCACCTGACTAATATAACAACAGCACCAACAAGTTGCCCCTTTGCCCATTGCCAGGGGGTTTGTTGTCTTCTTTCTAAGAAGCACCATAATGATTTCCACAGTAGTTCTACATGTTTACACACTCACGAACAGTGGATGTCTGTTCCTCTTAATCCACATATCACCAGCCTTGTTTTGTCACTTGTTTTAATCTCAACCATTCTGACAGGTGTACAATGGCATCTGAATGAAGTTTTCATTTGCATTTCCTTGATGGCTTAGGATCTGAATATTTCTTTAAATGTTTCTCAGCCATTTGAGATTCCTCTATTTCGATCAATACCTCATTTTTAAAATTAAGTTATTTATTTTCTTGATGGCCAGTTTTAGTTCTATATATATTTCAGAAATCAGTCATCTCACAGATGTGTGGTTGGTAAAACCTTTTCCCATTCTACAGGCTGCCCTTTGGTTTAAATGATGGTGTCCTTTCACTGTGTAGAAGTTTCTCATTTTGATGAGATCCCATTTACTAATGGTTGTTCTTAGTGCATGAACTATTAGTGTTATGTTTACAAAGTCTTTCCTGCACCAAGAAGTTCAAGGATGTCCCCACATTCTCTTCTATCAGGTTCAGAGTACCAGCTTTTGTGTTGGATCCATCTTGAGTTAAGTTCTGTGGAGGAAATAAGTGTGGATCTATTTAGATTCTTCTAGATACAGCCATTCAGTTTGGCCTGCATCATTTGTTGAGGACACTGTTTTTTTTGTTGTTTTTTTAAAATTTTCCCAGTGTGTATTTCTGGCTTCTTTATCCCACCACCCATTACTAGTGGGAGTGTAAACGTGTAAAGTCAAACCAACAGCCACGTTCTTCTGAGTCCTTCAGTCACCTGAATCTTCTAGAAACCCCTAAGTCCAATTACCCTGATAAGTGATGTCGGGTTGCCAGTGTGCTCATGCTTTTGACATCTGGCAATTCCTCAAGGGCGGGTTGCAGCTTTTCAGCCTATTGTCACTTTCTCATATACTTTTCCTTGATTTCTTCAATATTCATGACCTTTTTTATTAATATTTATATATTCTTAAATACTTAAGTACAATCTGCTCAGTCTGTATTTTGTTACTTAAATTTATGTTTTCAGAGTTGAACATTTGGTATTGGACAACCAACCGGTGTTCTTTTCCCTAGCAAAGACTATTTCTTCTGCTTTTAGCATTCCTTTGTTCTTATAGTTTTATGTGTAGGATAAAAGTTTGCATGAAGTAGTTCAAAGAGAAGGAGCAATGTTTTCATATGTTGCCTTTGATGATGCGATTATAACATTTATAAAAGCAGTTTGATACTCAACTGAAAGGCAAATTCTGGAACTTTATCGCATTGGAACACAGGTGTTGGTATATTGATGTCTGTAGAAAAATCTGAGTTAAAAATACCTGTGTATCTTTTTGGCATGTTTCTCCCATGTATTTTCACTATGCTTAGCTTTCCACATGTGTATCCTTTATAAAAGCAGCAAAAACAAACAAACAAGCCAAAACAAAAACAGAAAATAGGCAAGTTTCAGCTGAGTCTCTGGGCTTCTGGGTACAGAACAACTGGGTACAGCATTTCCTCTTAATTCAGAACATGCCTTCTCTCTTTGAGATCCTAAGAAGAGAATGAACACTAAAACCATTGCCTTCGTTACTGAATTCATCCTGTTGGTTTTGACAGAATATTCAGAGACCCAGTTCCCCTTCTTCAAGACAGGTTTCCTGCCACTGTGGCGGGAAACCAGGGCTTGCTCACTCTAATTGCACTGATTTCTCTCCTCCACACTCCTATGTACTACTTTCTCTTTTATTTATCTTTCATTGATCTCTTCTAGAAGAAAGTAACAGACGTAGAGCACTGGGTTTGGAGTTGACCTAGTCTGAAACATTGGAAAAGAAAGAATATCATATCATCTGACAGGGTTATTAGGAAAAAAAGTTAATACTAGATCATATTGATCGTGAAATTTCTTTCTCCTTTCCCTGTTTCTTTCATTTTCCTTCTTATATTCATGGTGATTCTCCTGCTCTGCCTCCTGAATAAAGAGATTACAGCAATGAAAAACCATGTCTAGCTACTTTTCCTTAATTATGTCCTATGTTCTCCCCAGTGTTTCCTGTTTATGTTCTATGGTTAATTTCAATATCATTTAAAGCATATTTTCCAACTAACTTTAGGTTAAAATATTGTTATCTATAAATAATCCTTTCTGAGATAAATCATTTTATATAAGCTTTATGCTTGTAAGTTTCATGGCCGCAAAGCTGAATTCTTTCTTAGCATCTGAACTCAACACATAAAAATTAATCTTTAAAATATGTATAATTTTGTAAGCATTTACTAAGTGAAAATAGTCACTCGGAAACATTATCCAGATACGTTGCATGATTCTAAATATATGACCTCCAGAAGTAGTGTGAACTACACTGCCTAAAATCGTTCACCGTTACTGGCATTTGGGAGTGCGATACAAAAAGGAGGTGATATGCAGAAGATTTTCTTAGAGTAGTAAACAATTCATGGTGGATATTGTCAAAAAACCAAAAGAATTATAGAATCTAGGGTAGGACACAACTTTTTGGGTCATAATTGATATGTCACACTGGATTTCTTTCTTACAATAGGGGCTTCATTCTGCTGCAGCTAGTTACCAGGCCTGGAGTTTGCATTAAGTGAGGACCAATAGATTTATGTTGTACTTCCTATTCAACTTCACTGTGAACCCAAGAAATACCTCAAAATAACATATATCCATGATACGTATGATAAAAGCACATGCATAGTTGTAAAGTACAGACATAAAAAGTACAAAAACGAGGCCATCCTCCGCTACATATCTAGACCCTGACTAAGCAAAAAAAAAAATGCTTAAGTACATACATAACAACAATAAGAGAAGTCAAACAAATAGAAAATGCTACCTAACAGACAAAGATCAAAACCAGTTTTCTGAGTGGGTAAAATTCAATATGTTCATAGGTGGAGAATGTTGAGAAGGTAAAAGCTGTAGAGGAGGAGTCCTCTGCATCTAGGGGATGAGGGAGAAGAGTATTGTGTGATTTTCATTGAGAAAGTGGAAAGAAGTGAAAAAGAGCATCCAAGATGGGGCACTGACAACAGACCAGAGACTTCATTCTCCTCATGATGAGCTTGATGAAACATTAGGTTACTTATACTTAGAGGAGCAAGTATTGAAAGGGCACGAGTGATTCGCGGGCCACTGCTTCACTGAAAGCTCCACTCCAGAGTGAGGAATGATTCACTAACCTACTTTGCTTAGTCTTTTTGAACAACTCCCCTGAAAAGAGTCTCCTCTCTCCAGAAATAAGCTGCTCCTTATAGAATGACAAGGAGGGGCCTGGTGAGTCTTACAACTTTCCTGAGCTTCCTGAGATTTGCTGGTTTTGCTAGCTCCCTGTGTTTCCCAGTTTCCTCCAGGTGGAGGTACCTTGGCTCAGGAAAGACAATTACATTATTTACACACCCTGGAATGCAGAATCAGCAACAGGAAGATGGATCATTCCAAAACAAAAGGGAAACATCTTTCACACTTTTTTTTTTCAGTACTTGCAGATTTGCTCTCTGGGTCAAATCAGAGACTGCCATGCACTGATAGCAGTAAGAGAGATGGCTTGTAGAAACCGTATCTAGGGAAGGAATGAAAATGACTCTTGGGAGATGTGGACAGCAAGTTCTGAAGAGAAGACTAGCTGAGTTCAGTGCCTCTATGGACGCAGAGTTCTAATATCTACTTGCACCTGTAGTGGATGATGGAAAATTTAAAGACATTATTTGATCTACTCATGCCTCATAGGAAATAGGATAGGAATGGAGTCAAGGCAGAGCCTACAGCTTAGGATTGAATCTTTACCCATCTGCAAGCCCACTCTTATAAGAAAAACTCAGGTCAACTCAGCAATATACCATAAAACAAATGCATACGTTTAAATAAACACTTATAACCTACTCATTATCTCCACAAATGTGTCAGTCATGAACTTTATGCTTCAGGACCTAGTATATATAATTGTTAGGATTTGTAGAATTTACATAAATCACCATCATGTTATACCTGGTATATTTCTGTAGTTGGGCACTGGTACTTTCAGAACAGCATTTGTCCTTGATATGCACTCATTCTAAAGTTTAAAATTAATTCTCATTTTTTTAGCCAATGACAAAAGAAAGACGGAAAGGTTAAGGAATATTTTTAAATGTATAACATAGTTTTAAGTAGATAATATCATAAGTACAGAATGGTTAACTTTTGGTTTGCAGTAAATAATTACATTTGCATCATTTATAATGAAGGAGAGATATATTTTAGGTTTTAAAATATACAGCCAAAAAGCACAAATAAATCTGATGTACAGAAAAAATCAATGATTACAATATATCACGTAAACCAAATGACATATTAGATAACTTATTAAATATTAAATACTATCTAATATGCAAAACAATGACCAAATTGGGTCAAGAAGCAAGGAAAGGGTGAGAGAGCAGAATTTATATAATGGAAGGCACGCTGAAGGCCCTAGACACCAAGTACAGCTGCATTCTTACGTACATTAGATATGTGGACATGATTAGCTGTTCTGTCCATGAATGATTTTATTACATCATTTATAGCACAAAATTCTGTGGCAAAGTAGCTTTATTCCCTAGTGTAAATATTAAGTTGTCATTATTCTCTTGTATATGTGAATTTTTTGCCTTCTGGGTTGTATTGATGAAGAAGATACCAGACAAACAACTTAACAAACAGTGAAATGCTGTCTACTATGAAAATACTCTTAACTATAGGATGGATTTCCACATTTCCTCTGCTTTACAGATGTACAAAGTAGATGTAGGAGAGAGAGAGAGAGAAAGAGGGATATATATATATATATATATATATATATATATATATATATATATATAGAGAGAGAGAGAGAGAGAGAGAGAGAGAGAGAGAGAGAGAAGACTAAGAAAATAATTTTGAGTGTTTTTTTGGATATACAATGGACAAAGGTATGCTCAGGTTGACTTGGAGACATACCACATCAAACAGCTAACATTACTTATTATAAGTCCATTTAAAATCCTTCTTCCAAGAAATTGTGAAAACTATAAAATTAAAATAAATTAAAATAAATAAAAAGGAAAAAATGAGTAGAACATACAGTAGTTTATACATCATTTGTGCCTTAGAATTGTAAGTTTTTTAGAGTCTGACTTTGATTCCTTGGAGAAGAAATCCTTTCAGAGGTTGAGAGAGAAACTAAATTATCTCCATGTTTTGTATTATTTACATTTGAAATCTCAAAAGCCCTCAAAAGAAAAGTAATTTGTAATAAATCCATGAATAATTTATTTCCTTCATGACAAAAAACAAGCTTACCTCATGGGACATATGATTTCTTTCTACTGAGAAATTATGGATTTCCTTCCAGTTCAGTAGTGTGGGGAGGAGTATACTGGGGACTTGAGAGATCGGCTATAGCCTGGAATGACTTGTAGTCTATAGTTACACATTTGCTGATTGAGGAATGGAGAGCACACGGCTCCTTCTTGTCTTTTTCAATCATGTTTTTAAGCTCTCATTACCCAATATAAATTTTATTATTAAAATCAGTCATCTTCTTTTCCCTATTATTCAGTAAATACAAACTTTAAAAAATTAAAATTTGCATCTTACACCCATCAGAATGGCTAAGATCAAAAATTCAAGCGACACCACATGCTGGCGAGGATGTGGAGAGAGAGGAACACTCCTTCATTGCTGGTGGGAATGCAAACTAGTACAGCCACTTTGGAAATCTATCTGGTGCTATCTCAGAAAACTGGGAATAAGGCTTCCTCAAGACCCGGCTATTCCACTCATTGGAATATACCCAGAAGATGCACCAGCACACAACAAGAAAATTTGCTCAACCATGTTCATAGCAGCCTTATTCATAATAGCCAGAACATGGAAACAGCCTAAGTGTCCCTCAGTAGAGGAATGGATAAAGAAACTGTGGTACATATACACTATGCAATACTACTCAGCTATTAAAAACAAGGAAATCGTGAAAAATTGTGGACAAATGGATTGAACTAGAAATGGTCATAATGAGTGAGTTAACCCAGAAGCAGAAAGAGTCGAATGGTATATACTCACTTATATCTGGACACTAGCCCAAGGAGCATATCCCATGAAAGTCTTCACTTACCAGGAAAGTGGAACAGTGGGGAGGACATCCTATTGGGACTCTAGGGGAGAGAATCAAGGGAGAATTGGGAAGGAGAAGGATCCAGAGGGTCCTAGAAACCTACAAGAAGAACATTATGATGGGCAGATCTGGGCTCAGGGGTCCTGCTCAAACTATGGCACCAGTCAAGGACAACGGGCAAAAAACTTCAAACCTCTACCCAGATCTACTCAATGAAAAGGACGTTCTTCACAGCTGAGTGGAGAGTGGGGTCTGACTTTCACATGAACTCTGGTGCCCCATATTTGACCACGTCCCCTGGATGGAGAGGCCTGGTGGCACTCAGGGGAAGGATAGCAGGCTACCAAGAAGAGACTTGATACGTTATAATCATATACAGTGGGAGGAAGTCCCCCTCAGTCACATTCATAGGAGAGGGGAGTAAGTGGAAAATGAGAGGGAAGGAGGAATGGGAGGATACAAGAGATGGGATAACAATTGAGATGTGATATGAATAAATTAATAAAATTTTAATAATTATAATCTGGAAACAAACTATTGGTTCCTGAAATATTATAAGGACAAGGCTTTACCCTAAATATTTTCAAAAAATATTTAGGTCCAAAATATAACCATACCAAAAAGAGACTTGATACCCTATGAGCATATATAGAGGGAAGAGGTCCCCCTCATACACAGTCATAGGGGAGGGGAGTAAGGGGAAAATGGTAGGGAGGGAATAATGAGAGGATACAAGGGATGGGATAACAATTTAGATGTAATGTGAATAAATTAACAAAATATATTTAAAAAACAAAATATAACCGTAACTAATAGTCAGTCCATTACTCTATAAAATAAACCTCAAAGAAAATTATCTCAATAAATCAGGATTCTGAGGTACACTCATTTAGTCTGTCAAAAAATTACTCAAGTTTTCTCAGTATGTATTCCTGTATTAAACAGTCTAATTTTTGAAGCACTATGATGAATAAGCCAGTATGTTTCCTTGGCCCTCAGCATCTGCAGATAACTATTAGCTAATTTTTTTCACAGTTCTGCTGGTTAAAATGTTTTTAATTATATTTTTATTTAGGAAATAGATATGTTGAAAGATTCATTTTTTTCTACATTTATTATGGGAACAGACATACCCAATACCTTTATTGAAACTGTACATATTAAATAGATAATCCATGGCAATCCTCCCTTGTCAATTTGAACCACATTCTGGTAGGTGTAAGGTAGAATCTCAGAGTCATTTTGATTTGCATTTCCCTGATGACTAAGGACATTGAACATTCCTTTAAGTGTTTCTCAGTCACTTGATATTGCTCTGTTGAGATGTCTATGTTTAGCTCTGTACCCCATTTTTAATGGGTTACTTCGTTTGGTGGTGTTTAATTTCCTGAGTTCTTTATATATTTTGTATATTAACCCTTTATTGGACGTAGGGTTGGTGAAGATTTATTTCCCAGTGTGTAGGCTGTCCCTTTGTTCTTTTGACAGTGTCCTTTGCCTTACAGAAGCTTTTTAATTTCCTGAGGTCTCATTTACTAATTGTTGACCTTCCTTAGCACTTGAGCAATTGGTGTTCTCTTCAGGAAGTTGTCTCCTGTACCAATGAGCTCAAGTCTCTTCCTCACTTTTTCTTCTAACCTATTTAGTGTGTCTTGTTTTATGTTGAAATCTGTAATCCATTTGGACTTAAGTTTTGTGCATGGTGATAAATATGAATCTATTTGCATTTCTCTACAGGTGGACATTCAATTAGACCAGCACCATCTGTTGAAGATGCTATCTTTTTTCCATTTGATTTCTTTGTCAAAAATCAAGTGTTCATAGATGTGTGGGTTTATTTCTGGGTCTTCTATTTGATTTCATTACTCAACAAGCCATTTATATGCCATTTTTATTACTGGTGTTATATAGTACAGCTTGAGATCAGGGATAGAGATTCCTCCAGAAAGTCTTATTGTACAGGATTGTTTTAGCTATTCTGGTTTTTTTTGGGTTTTTTTTTTTTTTTGGTTTTTTTTTTGTTTTGGTTTTCCATATGAAGTTGAGAATTTCAAGGTCTGCAAAGAATTGTGTAGGTATTTTGATGACCTTTTTTACTATATTGATTCTTCCAGCCTTGAGCAAAGAAGATCTTTCCATTTTCTGATATCTTATTCAATTCCTTTCTTCAGAGAATTGAAGAATTTTTATACAGTTCTTTAACTTGCTTGATTAGAGTTACACCAAGATACTTTATATTATTTGTGGGTATTGTAAAAGGTGCAGTTTCCTTAATTTCTTTCTCAGCCCATTTGTGATTTGTTGAGGTTTGCTTTGTGACCAAGTATATGGTTAATTTTGGAGAGTTATATTTTTTGTGTTGGGTGAAATGTTCTGTAGATATCTTTTAGGTCCATGTGATTCAGGATGTCTATTAGTTTCATTATTTTTCTATTTAGTTTCTGTCTCCATGATACTGGAGAGAGTGGGGTGTTGAAGTCTCCTACTATTAATGCCTGTGGCTTGATGTGTGATATAAGCTTTAGTAAGATTTCTTTCATGAATGTGGGTGCTCCTGTCTTTGGGGCATAGATGTTCAGGATTGAGACGTCATATTGATATATTTTCCTTTGATGAGTATGATGTGTCCTTCCCCATCTCTTTTGATTAGTTTTCATTGAAAGTTTATTTTATTAGATACAAGAATGGCTACTCCTGCTTGCTTCCTGGGTCTGTTTTCTACCCCTTTACTATCAGACAATGTCTATCTTTATTTGTGAGGTATGTTTTCTGTATGAAGCAGAGTAATGGGTCCTGTTTTCAAATCCATTCTGTTAGACTCTGTCTTTTTATTGGACAGTTGAGGCCATTTATGTTGAGAGATATTAATGACCTGTGGTTGTTGGTTCCTGTTTTTTCATGTTGATGATAGTAGAGTCCTATGAAAAACATAAAAAAAAATCAAAGAATTTAGGGAGGTGATGAGTTATTACCTTGTATGACATAGTGTATACAAACATTCCAACTCAAGAAATTATATACACATATTTTATATAATTTTCACATAACAACTATATTATAACAAATAGGAATAATTGGATATTTGAATTATATATAGAATTCTAGCTAGAATTTTGCAAGCAAAATAAGAGATTGCTCCCTTTCTAACTAAAGAAAATTTATTGCAATTCCTACCATTCAGTCCGATTCTAGAGCTATCCTGTCTATTAGTAGTCTTTAATCTCACTAGAGAAAGTAAAATGCCAAGAAATACAAATAGAGATGCCCTATAATTATAAAAAAGATAGAGGATAATTCATAGTATGCGAAAAAACATGAAAAGTGTGTCTATATTTCTATAGTGCATCCATTGAAACAATATTGTGCATGATGCCATTTAATAAAATTTTATATTGTTAAGATTCCTTTTACCTGTTGCTTTATATCTTTTCAGTGCTGCTCAAATAATTATTCAGTCTCTATCTGTAGAGTTTGATGCTGCTTTGGGGGGCACTTACATGTAGAAAACAGTCTTTCTATAATGCCTCTGCCACCCACCCCAACCTTCATTCCTATTAAGGAAACTAGTGCAGGCATATTTAATGTTATGGGAATTCACTGTGATTTATGTGACTTTTTTAAATTTTATGCTTATAATTATATAACTATAGTTATATAACTATAACTATATTTTATACCTATAAATATATAACTATAATATTTTATACCTACAACTAGATAGATGTATATATTTTCAAAGTACCTTGTGGCTTTTATTCTAAAAACACTCAGATATTCTAAAATATTTTTAGCATTGGCATTTAGGTTCAATAAGAAGAACTTTTAATAAAGTTTGACTTCTTAAGTGAAAATATTGAGGCTATAACTAATAAAGGCATTCTCGGGAGACAGGTATTTTATCCCGGGAAGTCAGTAAAGGCCTGAGAAGTGTGATACTGAACAGCCCACCACCAGGATGGGGCTGATCTGATATGCGCCGTGTTTAAGGAATCTTGGGCTCATATGTCTAGTTTCCCAGTTTTCGTCTTTAATATAAGATACAGGACATGATCATTTAGCATCTGACTGGCACTGAGGGAACTTGACTTCTGAATCACATCCAGAGAGCTACTGTAGATCACTCCTGCATGCAATTTAGAGAATGAAGTAACGAGCACGGAGATGCAATCTGAGAGGAAGACGATGTCCCTAAGGAGATAGTGTGATCATCACTGTTAAGTTTTAAACAGGCATCAGTATCCTGGGAAAAGCTGTCTCTGGATATTAGCTAGGCATTAGTGCTGCCAAAACACAACATCTTCTGTGTTGAATGCCCCGTGGTTTTCCTATGAACATAAATGGTACCTTTCCTCTCATGTGACTGTTGGGGTCTTCTTGTGGAAGGCCAGCAAAATGCACACTTTACTTTCAGCTCTGGAGGAGTGCCAGGATCAGTCATGGGTACAAGCTGTGTCCTGATACACCAGCGTTATAGAAGCATGACAAGTCTGTGATAGCATTCTTCTCATCTCAAGTTTTGGAATTGCTTTCACACAAATCATTTATAAATCAAATAAAATAAGGACTAAAGGCTGTTCTTAAAAAACACTGTGAGTATATGAATTTAACACCTTTATTATTCTATTTGGTTAGTTTGCATTCCTCAAGTCTTTTAAAACTGGTTTTATTTATTCTTTAGATTTATTTATTTATTCTTTAATGCAGTATATATTTAGGACATTATTTCCCATCCCCCAACTTTCTTCGGAGCCTCTTCACTTTTATTGCTACCAAATTTTATTGTGTGGTTGTTTTTTTGTTGTTGTTGTTGTTTATTTGTATTTTGTTTTGTTTTGTCTATCTTTTAAAAAGTTAAAAAGAAAAGGCCACTGTAACTTATAGAGTCTGATTTGTCCTGATTATCTACTCCTGAGAAAGGTGCCTCCCTGGAGTGTGGCTGACACACCCAGTACAACTCATTTGAAGAAACTTGAATTTTATGTCTCCAGGTAGCACCATTTAAAGAACTGTTTTATCAACTCAGAGTGCTATGGTCTCCTTGTTGCAAGATATGCTGGGATAGTGGGGGCACAGAAAAATGTACCAGGAAAATTGGTCACCATTTAATAAGATGGACTCTCAGTATCCTCAGCTCTCCGAGGTGTGAGATCTACTCGCTGGGCTTCTAAATATTTTACCTGGGACAAGGTACATGTTTTTAATAAATGTATTTAGCTGCTTGTGCAGTATGTATGGTTGGCTCTGTAAAGGGAAAGGAATTGGACCTACAAAGACATTAAGAGCTGAACTAGGAAACAGGCAACCTGGGACAATGCCCTGCTGCAAAGGATTTCTTCAAGCTAGCTATGTTGCAGCATATCCAAGTGTTTCCGGAGGAACAGCAGAGTCCAGAGGATGGGTGGGACATGTTTTAGGTAAGTTCCCTTTTCTGCTAATTGTCACTTTCTTTACCTCTGTAGATGAAGATCTACAGAAGAATGACAGATGGAAACTACTCCCTGGTGACAGAATTTATCCTGGAGGGCTTAACTAATCGGCCAGAACTCCAAATGCCTCTGTTTTTCCTGTTTCTAGGAATCTATGTGGTTACTATAGTGGCCAATCTGGGCTTGGTTACACTGATTTCCTTGAATGCACACCTTCACACACCCATGTATTATTTCCTCTTTAATCTATCATTTGTAGATATTTGTTACTCCTCTGTCTTTACCCCCAAAATGCTAATTAATTTTGTGGTAGAGAAAAACACAATCTCCTATACAGGCTGCCTGACTCAACTCTACTTCTTCTGCTTTTTCGTCATTACAGAATGCTATATACTGACTGCAATGGCCTATGATCGATACGTTGCTATTTGCAAGCCACTGCTATACAATGTTATATTATCCCCTCAGATCTGTGCTGTGTTTGTGTTTGGGGCCTATGTGATGGGATGCTGGGGTTCCTTGGCCCATACTCTTTGCATGGCAAGACTGACCTTCTGTGATGAAAACCTTATCAATCATTATCTCTGTGATATCCTCCCTGTGCTCCAACTTTCCTGCACCAGCACTTACAACAATGAAGTTGTAGTCTTTGTTCTGGTAGGCATTAACATCGTGGTGTCTACCAGTACGACTTTTGTCTCCTACGGCTTTATCATCGCTAACATCCTCCGTATCAGCTCCACACAGGGCAGGGCTAAAGCCTTCAACACCTGCAGCTCCCACATAATGACAGTCTCACTCTTCTTTGGAGCAGCAGCATTCATGTACATGCAACCTTCTGATGTAGAATCTATGGACAAAGGAAAAGTAGCCTCGGTATTTTACACAAATGTTGGGCCCATGCTGAACCCCTTGATCTATAGCTTAAGGAATAAGGATGTCAAGCTAGCTCTGAAAAAAACTCTAAAAAGAAAATTATTTTCTTGAGCAAAAATAGGGAACTATTAAGAATAAATAATTCTCTTGAATTTTTTGATATATTTATCAAAGCTACATATACTGACCATAGTCAAACATAATCATTATCTCCGTTAGTTTAGAGCTGTTTGCTTTCTTCATAGCATTTCATTTTCCTTGCTCATTTTCTCACAACTTTTACATAGATAAACATATACTTGAGACATCATTCCCTATGAGCATATACAGAGAGAGGTAATCCCTCTGAGGAACAGTCATAGGGGAGGGGAATAAGGGGAAAATGGGAGGGAGGGGAGAATTGGAGGATACAAGGGATGGGATGACCATAGAGATGTAACAAGAATAAATTAATAATAAAAATAAATAAATTTTAAAAAAAAGAAAGAAACAAGTAAAAAGTATTACTTTTTGGTTTTTCTATGTGGAAATATGTTTATTGTATCAGCAAATACTATGGCTTGGATAACCAATTAATCAAATTATACTCATTTACATTGTGAGGCAGAGGCTGGTACACCTGTGGACCCTGCTCTGGTGTGTATGTCCTTGGTTTATGGTTGATTTCATATGACACAAACAGAGGGTCAGATTTTATCATAAAAACAAACAAATGCTATGAGGAAAGGCTCACATTCTCTCACAATGGGCTCTCTCCTTGTAGCTCTCCCATTGTGTCCTTGCCTCTTGCTTATTTGCAAATCCCTTGTTCCTTCATTCTAACTAATAAATGCAGGATTCATGAAAAGATCCCAAAGTTCTTTGTAAGAAACCTTTATATACACCCAAATGCTGTCTCAGAAACCAAGAATTATTCTTACTGGTAAAGCTATTTATTTACTTTACAGCTTGATCACAACATTTTCTCCCTTCTCCCCTCCTAGTCTCTGCCTTGCCCCTCTACTCTAATCCAAGTTTGGCATGTCAACTGCAGTAAGACTAAGGAGAGTCCTTCTTGAATTGAGGCTAGATGAGTCAGCCCAGCGAAGGGAAAAGGATCCATCGACAGACAATGTAGTTACAGACAGCCCTTGCTCTCACTTTAGGAGCCCCACAAATGACCCAGCGGCACAATGGTTACAAAGGGCCAGGGCCATCCCATGAGTGCTCTCTGGCATGCAGTTAAGTTTCTATGAGCCCCAATGGGCCCAGGTTACTTGATTCTGTAGACTTTCTTGTTGTGTCCTTGACCCACCGGCTTCTTCAATCTTTCCTATCCATCCTCCACAGGATTCCCCAAGCTCCACTAAAGTCAGTTTCCATCGGTTGTGTAGTGATGCCTCTCTGATGACAGACATGAGACATCAGCTCTTGTCTGCAAGTATTGCAGAATATCATTAATAGTATGAGGGGTGAGTTCCCTCTCGTGGCATGGGTTTCAATCTATGCCAGTCATTGGTTGGCCCTTCCCTCAGATTGTGCTCCATCTGTTACCCCTGCACATCCTGTAGGGAGGACAGATTTTGAGTATAAGGTTTTGTGGCTGGGTTGGTGTCCCAGTTTCTAAACTGGAAGTCTTGTCTGGTTATGGGAGATAGCAGGTTCTGGCCCGAAAGCTCCCATTGCTAGTTGTCTTAGGTCATCCTCATAAATTCCTTGGCGTTTCCATTGTCCTAGGCTTCTAGAATGATGAAAAATATGTTTAAAAACAGTAAATTATTTACCATGTGCAATAAGAAGTATAAGCAACAAGCGAAGGCATTAAGACATCAATAATCTCTGTGAATAGATTTTGAACATCAAATGAATCCAAACATTTTTCCTGGCCTTTGCTTCACTGTACAAATACCTGGCTGTGTTCCAGTTTACAACTCAATAGAGATAACATTTCCCTTTTTTAAAGAGTTTACTTGGCTAAACAAAGCTTATGTCTAGCACTAGGAAGAGGTGAGGATGCTCACAAGATCAATAACTCTTAACCATGTAATAGAAAATATTTTACTTTAATACAGCCTAGTATCATTTTCATCAACTTTCCATTAAAATGTGATATTTTGTGTTTAATGTATCTTATAGATCACAATATATATCTTAGGAGAAATTTATTTATTATGCTCTTGAATGTCTGCTACACAGTTAAAATACAATAATTATTGCTGGAAATATATAATTGGACAAGAAAATACCAAGATGCTCTAAGAAATAGATTATGTTGTAATAAAAGCAAAATGAAGACTCATAAAAAGAGGCAAGAAATGTGTAACCATTGAAATTAAAGGCAAATTGAACATGGATCTGAGTTGCACATAGTGCATAGAGAATGAAAGCAGAGCACCTAAAATAGTAATAATATAGTGTGTGTGTGTGTGTGTGTGTGTGTGAGAGAGAGAGAGAGAGAGAGAGAGAGAGAGAGAGAGAGAGAGAGAGAGAGAGAGAGAGAAAGAGAGATTCAGTGAGATCTGAAAACAAAGAGAACTGGCAAGTCCTGTCTGGACTACAAAAATGATGAAGACCACCTTGTCATAAATGCAGCATTTATTTCAATAAGACCTTCTCACTTAAACAATGAACACACATGCACAGTTTAGAATCCAAGGAGTGGATGTGAGGGCAGTAATTAGTGTAAATCAGGTATATGCATGCACGGGCACATATGCACACACAGACACACACACACACAGTGAGATGACTAAAGGTTCCAACAAGTTCCAACAACTTTAATTTTTTTTCTCATAGCTTATATCTCCCAGAAAAATCTCTCAAGCAATATAAAAATTATAATGTGGTTACATTCTATTTTAAGTGAATGACTACAATGAACATTATAAAAGCTTGTTCCCCAAAACCCTTAGTGATTAAATGTTTGATATCAAATGAAAAACACTCACATTATTCCCAAATTCCCACATACATTCATGTCTAAGCATAGACTAACAAACTGTAAGTAAGCAAGATATTTTCTTCAGAGAGTTTCTTTTACTAGCAGGGTGTAATTTGCAGTTACAAAACAGGGTCCATTATTTTATTATTTATTTTAAAAAGTAATCTTATAAAAATCTTAAAATTATCACAAATCTAAATTTTATATAAAAACCATCAGTCATTTGTACTTTAAATTCTCAGGTTGCACATCTACTCATTAACATTTTTTATTAAATCATATCAGAAAACTGAGGGCAAAACTGGGCCATATGCCATGAATGCTAAAGCTGTTTTG
Organism: Acomys percivali; assembly: GCA_907169655.1. Taxonomy (NCBI): domain Eukaryota; kingdom Metazoa; phylum Chordata; class Mammalia; order Rodentia; family Muridae; genus Acomys; species Acomys percivali. Next base: position 95,121,123 of record OU015749.1, read on the forward strand.
CTGTTCTTACACAGCTCCTAACATAAGAAGTGACATTCATTCATCAGAGATGAAGAAGACACAAAAGGAAGTATAGTAGACTGACAGCAGTTTCTAAACCTTCAATTATTTGAGAGGAATGAATGTATATGAATTGTTTTAAACATTGTTAATTCAAGAATACTTGTACAATCACTTTGGAAATCAATCTGGGGCTGTCTCAGAAAATTGGAAATAGTGCTAGCTCATGACCCAGTTATACCACTCCTGGACACATACCCGAAAGATGCTCCACCACACAACAAGGACATTGCCTCAACTATGTTTATAGGAGCCTTATTTGCAATAGCTAAAATCTGTAAACAATCTAAATGCCCCTCAACAGAAGAATGGATGAAGAAACTGTGGTATATTTACATAACAGAATAGTACTCAGTTATGGAAAGCAAGGAAACCTTAAAATTTTCAGGCAAATGGATGGAAGTAGAAATGATCATCCTGAGTGAGACAATCCAGACTCAGAAAGATAGGCATGGTGTATATCCAGTTAAAAGTGGATATTAGCCCAGTATAGATATTTTCTGAGAAACTCTACTGAGAGGGGATTTGAGAGAGATACTGGCATGCAACTGGGACTCTGGGCAGCGCACTGAGAGTTGTATGGAAGAGTGAGAGGGGGTGGAAGGACCCAGAGTGGTCAGGGGCTCCACAAGGAGACCATCAAGGCCAGTGGGTCTGGACACAGGGGAGCCTGCACAAACTGATGTGCCAACCACGTACAATGCATGCAGAGTACCTAGAACCCCTGTACAGATGTAGCTCATTCTCCATGTGTATGTAGGGGGGTTGAGAGGTGAAAGGACTGCCTCTGACATGAACTCTGGTGCCTGTGATTTGATCATTGCTCCTTGGTGGCAGCCTTGAGGGCACACAGAGGAAGGGTTTGCAGACTATCCTGATTGAGACCTGATAGACTGATCAGACAGTGGGGGAGGAATTCCCCACCCCCACACCACTGTCAGAGGTCTAGGGGAAATAGGATGGAACAGGGAGGGAGAGAGGGAAGGAGGTAGGGAGAGAACAGGAGGATAAAAGTGAGGGGATAGCATTCAGGATATAATGTGAATAAATTATCAGCAGAGTATCTGCAGCAGAGTATCTGCAGAAACTCTTCTCCTCTGGCTTTATCACTGTGGAAATTGGCAGAAGTGTTTATAACATTGTCTATTATTTGTACATCACAAGCCCAGTGGACTGGGTCAATTGCCATGTCCATTCCAGACTTCTACAGTCTGACTTTATAACGAGGCAGGCTGAGCTGAGGTGAATGCTGTTCTGAGAAGCAAGAAACCTAGATTTTTCAGGCTTTGCTCTGCTGTGTTAATAGTATGTTGAAGGTAGGAGCATGGGTAAGACATGCATGCATTCTGCTCTTTTTCATTATAAGGATTTCTTATTCTATGATACCCTATGTATTTGTTCAACAGTAAAGGAAAACAAAATTAAAAAATGGTATCTGAATAACAATGACAATAACAATGAACCAACTCTATTATTCATAAGACTAATGTTTTACAGGAAAGGGGGTGGGCAAAAGTAACACCCAACCTTTACCCTAAATTAGATATGTACTAATATAAATGATAAGGATAGAACTACTGACCAAATGAACATTACAATAAAGAGGAAATAAGAATATTTGGAACTCACTACAATACATAGGACAAAACTGTGCACTACAGCTAAAGTAGTCCTTAGAGGCAGTTATAGCATTATGCTGATTTCATTTTTTTATAAAGATGTAATTATGACTTTAATATGTTAAATTTAGATTGTAAAAAGATCTGTATAAACTCAAAATAATAATTAAAGAATAATATAATATCAATAATATTCAATAATAATACATTAATAGCAATATAAATTTAAGGGTACTGTATAATTTAAATGATCAATATTTAGGAGATGTGTTAGGTGGCACAGGCCTGTACTCTCAGTGGCTGGAGAGGCAGAGGCAGAGGAGCCTCGGATACAAAGTGAGTTAAAGGTCAACTTCAGGAATTCAGTTACAAACTGTTTCAAAATAAAAAGTAAAATGTAACCTCAGGGCATATGTAGTTCAATGACAGAGAAATTGCCTAGCATGTCTGAACACTTTATTTAATACCCAGTGTTGCTAAACAAATGTATATATGAATAATAAAATAAAGTGGATCACAGGAAAAACAAAATAAAAACATCGATAAGTAAAGAACTGATAAAATAAAAACCCTAATGATAATAAGGTACTAAATAAGAAGTTTAAATTAAGACTGGAGAAGGGAAACATACTCAGAATGAGCACATATGCCTATGTCCTGAGGATATAATGAACATTTAGATGAAAAGGTAACTTTTTAAGGATGTATAAGTTATCGAACTATGGTTTTAAAAGGTCTGGATAAACCTATAACCACCACCAACAACAACAAAATCAACATTGTTTAGAATGCCTATCACTCAGTATCAAACTCTGGGAATAGTTTTATATTAAACTTTGAACAAACTATAAAATAATATTAATAATATTCTAAAATAAAATGTTGGCTATCTTGAATTTTTAAAAATAAGTTTACCAGTACCAAGTCATTATTCCTGAAATCAAGTGTTGATATACAAGTAACATTAGATGGACCAAGTGGGTTGCCTTTATAAAGTTAGGAATACATATAGTTAGTGTGTGTGTTTATACAGTAATTAAAGAAAAAGAGGCGATGAATTTGAGAAGGAGGAACAGAGAAATACATAGTAGATATTAGAATGATAGGAAAAAAGAGGAATTGGTACAGCAATGCTTTATCAAAAAGAAAACAAAACAAAAACCATCAAATATTTACAAAAATGTTGGGAGGGCATTTGTACATAGGAACTCAGAGGGGTTAAAACAGCACACACAAGAACTCAGCAAGCCTGAGCCACACCAATATCTGAGAACAGAAAGGAAGGTTAACTCAAGTCCTACCCCTAACAATGGAGCCATTGGCAACTGTTAGCTGCTACAGAGGCAGAGACAGTTTTATTCTAAGAATGTAGCCTCTGGTAAGTCAACTGTACCAAAAGAAGATGACACATATTTATGCATCACCAATTCATCTGGAGGTTGAAACAAATGAATGAGTGAGTGAACAAAAATAAATAAATAAATAAAAATAAAATCGACACAAAGTTAATGAGGAGTGGATCTGGAAAGGCTTTTGGGGGGGATGAGCGTGATCAAAATTAGTCTCAAAGAAATAATTGTGAAGGGAAACAAAGTAGGACTGGATCAGTGGGAAAGGGGAGGAGGGGAAGGGCTGGGAGGGGAGGAGGGAAGGGAAACTGAGTTTGTGATATAATATATGACAGAATTAATTAGTAAGTTAACTAATTAATCAATTTAAAACATTTAATACTAAATAAGATGGCACATGCCTTGCTGGGCAAGGAGCACCATGACTTTCATTGAGTTTGGATCACAATGAACTCATGGCATAGAATATATATATATATTGGTTCAACAAAATCAGAAAACATGAGAAAGGGATGCCAGTAGCATGAGATCATGTTTTTCATGGCCAGTGGTTCCACATCAGGATTATGTGGTTCTAGATCATAAAATGGAAAGGAAGACTTTGGAAAATAGCCTAAACTAATGAAATTATTGAGGTCAGGCTTTCTTCACTGGAAAGATGCTTTAATTACATTCAGTCTTTTCACACTTGCAGTTGGGGCATTGCACATCTTTATTTGTTCTGTGATAGAACACATATGGACTACTGAATAAGAAACCCTTGTGATTTCTTCAGAGAGTAATTCCCTTTAAGACTCACTGACATCTACTAGAGTAGGATTCAGATAACAAGAGAAAAATATACTTATAAAATTACATGCATATTCTAGAGAATTATAGAAAGACAGCATGGGATTTATTATTGAGTTTTGTTAACAGCATCGAATCCCTGAGGTAGTGAAGTGGTACTGAGATCATCAATGCCATAGTTTTTTTCCTTCGTTAATTGTGTATTCCAAATGAGCCAAATCTGCAGAGATTTTGAGCACCTTTGGGGATGAACTACTGTATTTCTAAGCCCTAGCTCAAAATTTCTAAGTAATATAGGAACCCTGTGTTTGAAGCAAACATCCTAAGGTAAGTAGATTTCAAATCCTCAGAACTTGAATAAGTATTGGATGATGTATGAGTGTTAATGTTCAAATGGACTTAACAATAATCAGTTCCTCAATACTATAGGTTCATCTTCCTAACTATAACATTATAGGTATAAAACTATACAAAATAATAAAAAACCCTACATTGTCTTATTTAATTCTCTAAAAGGAATCTCACAGACTATATTTATCAATGAGGAAATGAATATATAGTTAATATGAATAACCTGAAATCACCCACCATTTGATTCCATGTAGGGGAGTTCCACTGTGACATTAAATTTCTTAACACTAGGTTGTAACATATGTCCTACAGCAGTTGCTTTTTAGATTAAATTCATTTACTTTTTATATGACTTAAACACAACAATTGTGTAAAAGACCAACTGCTGAAAAAACAGCATAGAGAAAGACAATCATGGATTTAATATACTTTCATTGTCTTCCTGAATGTACACTATTTTACTTATATGTTTAAATGACAGGGGTTTATGTGAAGGATTTCCATAGTTTATGTTAAATAAAGAAGCAAATGTCTCAACTTTTATTTATTTTTATTATATTTTTATTTTTATTCTAATCATGCATATATTTTATGTTACCCCTCTGTTTATACATATGTGTGTGTGTGTGTGTAAGTGCTGATTGTTTTGTGGATAATAGGTCTTATGAGCATCTGTATTCTTACATATTGAATAAACAGTTACTTTTCTTATATATGTGTATATGCATATCAAGAATGGAAGCAACAAGTGTTCTGTCTGATATCATTGTGTAGTATATAACTACAAAGACAGTATATTGTAGATTCCAAAGATAAGGGACAAAACAGGAAGAGAGAAAAATCGATATCTTATTGCTGCCTAAAGAACGCACATGACCTAAGCAATTGAAAGTTGCTCATTTTCATTTATATTGCACATACTTCATTTTAGGTTAAATATTGCATATATAATATTTATTTTAGTTCATCTGTGACTTGCATTATAAATTACTTTGGTGGAAAATTTAAATATCGTGTCAAGCTCTCCTGCCTTTTTGAAATAGCAATGTAAAAAAACATTACTTTTACATGGACTACTTGGACATTCTTATGTGTATTCTAGCATGACCAAATTTTCTAATATTTAGATAAGTTTGCAGTTTGAGAGCTTCTGTTTTTACTGATATTTAATTTGATATTGTAGCCTCCTTTTATTGCTGTTAAACTTATCTGTTTGTGTGTGTGTGATTCTCAGCTGAGCTACATGGTTTTCATACATCTTTCTAAATGCTGCTAATTTTGATCTTTTATTTTGACCTCCTTCATGTGCATCAAAAGCATTTCCTAAGAAAGCATGGATCAAACATGTGACAAATGTGGATTGATAAATGAACAAATATTAGTACATAAATATTATGATCTCTATGTTAGTTTTATAGAGATATGAGATTCTTTTGTAACCTTGAGGTTAAAGTTCACTAAATAAACACTTCTAGATAAGTGAGATATTTCTGTTTATCTTCTACTGAACTCTGCCAAAACACACAGTAATGGAGTTCATTTGCTTCAAAAGATTAACAATTTCAACCTCAACATCATCTGTAGTTTATCTGGACAATTCTTCCTTACAAAAGGAAATCCAGGCAGTTATTTTGCACTTAATCAAAACTGTGGCACTAGATAAGTACACTAACTGCTCTCAGTATCTTTCTACTGAGCTGCATGGTGTGATAAATTTCTATCAGTAACAGTTGAAAATCTCTCAGTCTGAGCTGTATCGTTAACTGATCAAGTTCAGAGCATCCATCTTAAGGTGTTCTACTTTCACTCTCACTCTTAAAGACCTTAACATATCAGTATCTCTGGAACTGTCCCTCGGAGTCCTTTTTATTGTGTTTTGTTTTGTGGGACAGGTAATTGTTATGCAGCCCAGGGTAGAAGATAACCTTGCCTGCCTTTTCGTTGCTTCAGATTCATTATTTTTGGAGATCATATCCTATTTTATTCTTTGCAATAATATCTGCAACCAAATCCTGGTTTTAAATACACAGATACACTGAATACTCTTACAAAGTTGTAGAAGATAGTCTGAAAAATACATTGAAACATCTTTATCTGTAATTTTTTATCTTAAGCACATTTATCATACAAAATAAAAATCACGTATTTCATTGTATGCACTAGTGTTTTCTCAATTTATTTTTTCATTTGTAATTTAAAACAATATCAGTTTCTAAACTTCTCTCTGTTACAATATTAGGAACATTTTACATTATTATGTTAATTTAATGTACAGGGATCTTTTGTATGTGTTTATGTCTGTGAATCACATGCGAGCTGGTGCCTGCAGAGGCCAGAAGATGGTGTCTGAAACCCTAGGACTGGAGTGAGAAATGATTGTAAGCTGGCGTTTGGGTGAGTGGGTGCACCCATGTCCTCTGGAAAAGCAGTCAGTGCTCTTAATTGCTGTGTCATCTCTGCAGCCTGAAGGGAGTGTTTTAATAAAAAAATTACTCAATAAAATATATGAACATTAAGTTAAAAAAACATCTTTCAAGTCTATTTGGATTTTAGTAAATAATAAGTAAATTAAAAAGTAAGTTTGGAGATCTGCTCTGATAGTTTTAAAGAAAAGTCAGTGAGACATTGTCTTCAAATGATGCAAGGAACAGAATTGCCTGTAGGAAATACCAATTTATTAATGTTTCAGATCTAACATTTGGAAGTCAGATCTACTTTGTTCTTTTGAGGATGGGGCTGGACTCAGCTATATTTTATGACCAGACTGTAACACCATATTTTTCTTTTGAACATGCATCCCTAGAAAGAGAATGTCCTAGTCAATTCTTGCTTTCCCTCCCAAGAAGAAATAGAAAAGATTGCAAGTGTAGGGTGAATAGAGCTGTTTTTTTTAATAATATTTTCATTTACATCTAGAATCTTCTTTACGTAAATGTATTTCCTCTCAACTTTTGTGGCTCCATTTACTGTGTCTGTACTCCCAGCGTTAGAGTCTGTGATATTGATTTCTATAATACACTGAGAAATTGAAAGAGATTTTTTTTTCTTTTTTTTGGTTTTTCGGGACAGGGTTTCTCTGTGTAGCCTTGGCTGTCCTGGACCCGCTTTGTAGACCAGACTGGCCTCGAACTCACAGCGATCCACCTGCCTCTGCCTCCCGAGTGCTGGGATTATAGGCGTGCGCCACCACGCCCGGCCCCGAAAGAGATTATTTTAAAGACTATTTGAGATATAGTGCAAGCTTGAATTTCATAAACCTGATGATTCCTCTTGGAGGTCTTCAGGTGAAATGCTTAATTAGTCCTATTTTAATTATATGTAAATAAAATAATTAGTTTTAAATGTGTGCTTATTCTTCATCTGAAGTAATTATAGAGTTAAGTTTTTTGAACAAAATGAAGAGACATGGCTTAAGCAGGAGCAGTTGATAAGGTGGGGTGCAACCTACACTGTTAACCAGTCATTGTCTCCAAGCTTTAGAATCACACGCATGAGGCCTCAACTCTATACACAGCATTCCAGGCAACTAAGGAACACTGACAGCAGAAGACATTGTCTTTCCTAGGAAGAGCATGATGACTTTGTTATCCAATAACAAATGATCATCCTTGAAAACTTGAAAACGTACATACAAATTACATGATACAGACTGAACACATTGAATAAGGACTACGTAAGTATACACACACATATATATATATATTCATATAACAATAATTAATGAATAGGGGGTTGTGGATTTGAAACAGAGAAAGAAGTATAAGGGAAGGATTTGAGGGAGGAAAGAGAAAGGGAAATGATTTTCAAAAAAATAAAAGAAGTAATTTATTTTAAAAAAGGCTTCGGAGTACACAAATGCATGGGGAAAGTGAGGTTTTCAGAGATTCTGTCCATCAAAAAGAGAACCAGAATATAACAGTCACCATCAACCCTTTCCCTCCCTCTTTCTTATAGATAACATTTTATGAGACCGGCTACTATGAACCATTCTTCAGTGATGGACTTTATCCTCGAAGGACTCACAAAACGCCCAGAGCTTCAGCTCCCCCTGTTCCTCTTGTTTCTTGTAATATATGTGACCACAGTGCTGGGAAACCTGGGCATGATCCTCTTAATCACCATCAGCTCTCAACTTCATTCGCCCATGTACTATTTTCTCAGTCATTTGTCCTTCATTGACCTCTGCTATTCCTCTGTCATTACCCCTAAGATGTTGGTGAACTTTGTATCTGAGAAGAACATCATCTCCTTTTGGGAGTGCATGACTCAGCTTTATTTCTTCCTCATTTTTGTCATTGCAGAGGGCTACCTCCTGACAGCCATGGCCTATGACCGCTATGTTGCCATATGTAGCCCACTGCTTTACAACATTGTCATGTCCCACAGGGTCTGTTCCATAATGATGGTTGTGGTATACTCCCTGGGTGTCTTTGGAGCTACTGTCCATACCACCCGAATGACAATGTTGTCATTCTGTGAGTCCCATACTGTCAGCCATTATTTTTGTGATATTCTGCCCTTGTTGGCTCTTTCTTGCTCCAGCACTCACATCAATGAAGTGCTGCTGTTCATTATTGGTGGTATTAATACCCTCGCGCCTACACTGGCTGTCATCATCTCTTATGCTTTCATCCTAACTAGCATTCTTCGCATCCGTTCCACTGAAGGACGTTCCAAAGCCTTTGGGACCTGTAGTTCCCACATTATGGCTGTGGGCATCTCTTTTGGGTCTATAACGTTCATGTATTTCAAGCCACCTTCCAGCAATAATATGGAACAGGAGAAAGTGTCCTCAGTGTTCTATACCACAGTGATCCCAATGCTAAACCCCCTCATATACAGCCTGAGGAACAAGGATGTAAAGAATGCACTCAAAAGGGTGGTTGGGGGAAGGCAATCCTAACAAACTGAGAGAAAGAAAAATGAAACATCAGGAGGCCTCATACGTTATTTGTATTAAGTTCCTCCAGATAAAATAGTCAACATTACTTGAAAAATGATCATTTTATATTTGAGAATATCTGAGACATTTTTGTAAATTATCAAGCAATATAGTTTTCTGATGGATGGTGTAATCACTAGGAATCTTTAAGGGGAATTAAAAACTAATAAAAAGAAAGGGGTATAAATATAAGATGCTAACATTATAATAAAAGAATGCTGTCACTGGATGGATACTAAAACCAGCATATCTATGTTTGAAAAAAACTTTTACTGAATGTTGTACACTTGAGGTAATTCATATATGTACTTGTCCCTTTGTAGCCACAAGGTAGAAACATGAGTGATGCACGGACACAGTGAGGCATGCCAGCAGCTGCATGTAGCTCAAACAATCTGTATCTTTTCTTTCTTAGAACTTATAGAAGTTTGTGGACAAATGGATGGGACTAGAAATGATCATAATGAGTGAGTTAACCCAGAAGCAGAAAGACTCACATGGTATATACTCACTTATAATTGGGCACTAGCCCAAAGGCACATCCCACAAAAGTCTTCACTTACTAGGAGATTGGGATAGATGTGAGGACATCCTACAGAGACTCTAGGTAAGAGAAATATAGGAGATGGGGAAATAGAAGGACCCAGAGGGTCCTAGAAACCTACAAGAAGAACATTGTGATGTGTGGATCAGGGCCCGGGGGGGGGTCTGCTTAAATTACTACACTAAGCAAGAGCAATACAAAAGTAAACATCAAACCCCTACTCTGATCTACCCAAAGGACAGGACATTCTCCACAGTTATGTGGAGAGTGGGGACTGACTTTGACATGAACTCTGGTGCTCCATATTTGAGCAACTAACCTTGATGGGGAGGCCTGCTGGTACTCAAAGAAAGAATAAGCAGGCTACCAAGATGAGACTTGATAGTCTATGACCATACAGTGGGGGATGAGGTTCCCCTTGGTCATAAACCTAGGGGAGGAGAATAGGGTGAAAGCATGAGGGAGGGAGGAATGGGAGGATACAAGGGATGGGATAGCAATTTGGTTGTAATCTGAATAAATTAATAAAAAATTTAAAAACATAAAAAAGAACTTCTAGAAGTAGAGAAGTGCAATCTAAGCATCTGTTTGGGACAGTTAAAATTAATATCAAACACGTCTCTAGAACTGTAACTTAACAAGTTCCTGTTAATGTAAGCCACTATATTTATGGAAGACATTACAACAACCATAAAAAATAGAATTCAAAGCAATGCTTTTTCGTTTTGTTATTAACTCTTTTAGGAGAATAGTTTCCTGTGCAGGCACATCCTAATATAAGCAGTGGCCTGGCAAAAAGAGCTGCAGTGATTGAAGACATATCCCTATTATACAAGCTAATGGCAAATATGAGAAGAAAAATCAGGGTGTGCTCAAGAATAAAAATACCTTTCACACCAACTTCTCTTACATTAAGAAAAGCTGAAACTACTCACAGAAAAGTATTCTTCTTTTACCATGAAGAATATGATATATTGCTTTCTAACTCTCTGAAATCCATTGTTCTTCAGGTTTAAAATGTTTAACTTAAGTCATGTATGCTGCTGTTTGACAACTTCATCAAATTGTGTTTAATGTTAAAAAGTATATATACAGTGTACTCAAATTTAATTAGTTTTCTTACAAATAAAAAGATACAGATTAAAGATCCCACCAATTTACTCAAAAAACTACATCTGTAAAATGTATTATTGAATATTTACACCCATAGCTTTCATTTGTCATAGGGTTTTTAGAAAGTTGTAATCTCATCCTCACTTCATATTAAAACTCATTAAGTTGCTTGTTCAAAGTGTCAAACTGATCAGCAAGCAATTCAATCTTTCTCCTCTTGCCTTTATTGATGTTAAATATATCCCAGATTTCAGCTCTGTAACGTAATTTGTCTTTTTGTTACCCAAAAGATTGGGAAATACTGAGATTATGATGGTGGATGGCTTTATTTCTAGCTGGACCATTCGATGATTTCGATACCCACGTTCATTCTGTATATGAGAGTACTATGAAAATGTTCAATTGAAATCACACGTACCTGTTTATTGGCTTCGTTCTTTATATTCACAGATCAACTTGACACTATAGTGTGATAATATAGATCTAACCTAGTCACACACAGGCTTCCTACCATTGAGAGATGCTTTGGGAGAATATTCTTTTAGTTTTCTGTCCCACAAATATTTAATATCCTTTTAATAAGCTTTTTAAGCCAAAAACATCAATTTACCCTCTTCTGTGTTTTCGCCAAACACAATTTTCTCCAAGGTAGAAAAAAATCTGAGATAAAGTACTCTTTGCTGGAACTGGTCTCTTGCTTTTTCAAGCCTGTCTAGCACGTGCTCCATGCTAAGGCTGTTTACTGCAAGGTGACCCCATGCCCCGTCCTCCTGCACTTCACCTGGAATTGCCCCTTCCAGGAAACTTTAGAAGTGTGGATAATCCTTTGACATCTAAAATTAGTCAAGTTGCCACTTTTTCATCCTCTCAGGTTTGTTGTTAGTTTGATGAAAAATTTCAGTAAAATATCAACCATCTTTTACATCAACCCAGCGAAAGAGTTGTTCTGGAACCATATAATCCTGGACTTAATTTCTGAGTCTATTTTTAATTTGTCTTAACCTCAATTTCTTCATCAGAAATACAAACGAGCCAATGGTTCTAAGCAACTAAATGCCATGATATAGGTAAAGACCACATGGAATCAACATGTTATATATGAGGAAATATGTGGTAGGAAAGAAGGAAGGGAAGAAGCGGGGTTGGGAGGAGGGTCCGTTATCTCCAGCAATCATTGCTAAAGAGAAGAAGTAGCTGTACTCTGACAACACACACTGTCATCTAAAATGGATCCATGAGAAAAGCATTTCACCCTGGGAAAGGGTGGACTGCATGGAATGTGGCACTTCACAAGGAGCCAAATGTAGTGCATGTTTTTATGTGTTCAGATCCAGGGTCAAACCACGGTGGACATGAACTATTAGAAGGATCAAGTTTATAGTACTACTGTTCTTTCAGGCATATTCAGGAGCCAATACTCCTGTCTCATAATGATTGTCCATTGGTTTTTAGGGACTTAATAATTAGTAGCATTTTAGCTTATGATTAGGTCACTAAGCAGCTGACACTTTTGAGAATGGCTGAGTGGGAGGATGATCTACTTGTCAATGTTGATGTAAGCAGATGTGCCACAGGAGACTTGGTCCGTCACAACACAGTGGGGAAACAGGTGTGTCTCACCCTTTTCAACATAGTAGGACCCAGGAGGTTTTGGGTGAGTACTCTTTTTTATAGACATTTTTCTTTTTGTGGTGACTTAATGGTTTTTAAACATATATGTCTCTACATTCCTTCCAGCTAGAGATTTTGAAAATACTGTTTTAATGCAGTCGAGCTGAGGCTTTGCTATTTCTTGACTCCAAGTAACCATTAGGTCTTACATCAAAAGCCTATATTGAGCTCAGAAGCTCTCTGGAAATGCCAGAATTTGACCTTAAAAGCCAGATTCCACATCCCACACCCCCTATTTTATTTTACAAAGGAGAGGTGTCACCATAGCCTTCAGATCCAAAGCTGGCATCTACTTGGTATTGAACCACAACTTGACAGTGACCTTGGCAACATTGCTCACTTTCCTTTTAAAAATTGGATGGGGCGGGATGCCAGGAAGAACAAGGCTCCAATGTCTAGTATTGGGATACAAAATGGGAGCAGCAAAGCTACCAGAGAGTTTGAGTATCATGTTAGAGGTGTGGGGGACATAAAGTGCCCAGAGATCTTTGAGCATTTGTACATCTTATTCCACCAGCCCAGATTCATTGATATAAAAATACAATTTGCTTGCCCAACAGCATGTAAGTCCTTCCCTGTTCAGCAGTCCAGAGTTCTCTGATTTTGAAGGGCAACCCCTGCCATCGAGGTGATCTGGCATTGAAAAGACTTGAGACAGTCTTCAGTAGAAGCCATTGGTTGGTCAGGATTGTCCTGGAAGTCACTTACCAGATGATGTGTTTGGATGATGGCTCCTCCAGTAGCTCCCTTGGCACCCAGAGAGTCAGTGGACCCCAGTCCTATGATCAGAGGGCTTAAGACTTCTCTTCTTTTTTCAGTTTCCTCCAAGCTGCAAGGCAAGTTCCTAAGGCTCTTGCAGAAAACTTGAAAAGGGAGATTAATGTAGGAACTGGTAGTGCCTTCCCCCTGGAGAAGAACAGGGTGGGTGGTTATCATATATTGGCTTGGTGATGCAGATATTATGGAAACAAATAGGATGGGGTCTTGAGGGAGACCCTACTAGACAGGGGTGAGTGGTAGATCAAATAGAGGAATGTCCTGTGACTTTTGTGTGGGTAAGGATCCCTGGGCTTCATGAAGGGAGATGTTAATTGGAACAATTGCCAATAGCTGCAGGGAAAGAAAAGCACAGAAAAAGCATTGGGACTTGGGGTGGGTGGTTAAGGGAAGCTGGTCAGCTGCACATTTGATGTATTGTAACCAGGAAAGGGTAGTCTGAAGCTCCCTCTGAGTTTGACCCTTTTGTTGAAGTATATTGTAGCTTAAGAGTGATTTGGAGTCAGGGACAAGCTGGCAAGGGGAATGAAGGTTGGCTACAGGATATTTTGGATAGCCATTTGTGTAGACTCCCGTTTGGCAACACTGGTCTCAGGGATGGCTGCTTGTAAACTGAAAATGAGTGTTAAGGTTGGTGAACATGATGTCACCACGACGGGGGGATGCAATTCTGGATTTCTAATATCTGCAGGCTCCACATGTGGAGGCTTTCTGGAGGCAGGCACCTGTGTTTCAGTAAGGAAAGCAAAGGAAAGGGCTGGCACTCATATCTCACTTGCTTAAAGTGGCTGTGGAATGAAACAGCATGTTAGTTATGTGTGCAAAGTAGACAGTAACAGATTTTCTGTGGAAAAATAAACTGACTTCAATAGTTGTTAATGTAGTTTGTTTCACCTGTGAGGTGGATCCAAGATAGGTTGGCACTGCCATTGTCTGCAATATGTAAACAATTTTGGGTTAAAAACATGGACTGTGAAATAACAAGTATTTAAACCAGTTTTGGGGGAAACCTGCAGCCCATTGGCTCCAGCTTTAGCTGCCCTCAGTATGGCAGAGAGGGGAGGGGATTGAAGAGGAGTCCTGGATTCCCATGGGCATCAGACATCCTCCAATGCCAGGGAACCCCAACAGTGCCACACAACGCAGGCGAGGTGAATCAGCACCTGCAAGGCTCCTCAAGTCTAAGGCTTCTTGTGGGGGCAATCTATGAGAAGCATCTGTTTCCAGTAGACTCTGTTGCCACCTCCACTGGCACAGTGACCAAGGGAATGGTCAGCAGCACCACATGGTGACCTCTTAGCCCATGACCTGTAATGGATTGGGCGCCTGTGCACACAACAGACAGGGCCTAGAAGGAGGCCTGGGATGGTGCAGGCAGGGCCAGTGCCACCAGGCAACTGCAGGCCAGGTGGGGTCTTGTGATTCAGAGGGAGGGGGTAGTCTATCCCTAACTTGAATTGCACAGAGATGTACCTGGCCAAAGGGACACTTGGCAATGTAACCTGCTGTGCTCCTCTGGAATAGGGACCTTGGCCATAAAGTTTAACTGGGAATGCTTGGGATTCCTGAAATTCTGTCTCTGAGTCTGAGTCTTGAGTAGAAGGAGAGCTGGAGTTTGCACTGGAGATTGCAAAGCTATTGTGTGGTAAAGGGCAGGTAGGTGAGAGGCCACAGAGTCACTCAGTTTCTCATGTATTTTATCTATCTATTTATTTCTTTGTTTATTATTTATTATTTGTTTGTTTGTTTGTGGAGGGCTCTTGTAGGGTTAGTTTTGTTGAACAGGAGAAGGAGAATCAGGGACCACTCCCTCTGCTGGAGTTGGTGGTGGGGAGAGGTAGATTTGGTTTTGGCAATTTTATGACTTAACATTTTTAGAGGGTACACATTTCCCTAACTTGAGGGTCTTTTCTATGTGATGAATTGTTCCTCACGATAGATAAAGATAGGAAATGTTGCTGGAGATGGTCAACTTTCTTGAAGCAGTTCCCTCTATTGGCATGCCCCACCAAGCACAAGTCCTTTCTTAGCTACCTAAGCATATTTTAAAACATAAAAAATTTACTTATTTCACTTTTACTGCTTTCAAACTTAGTATTTATCTCTGTATCAAGTTCCTCACACTCTGTTATTTGGATACTATTAGTTCCAAACATACATTGCAGGATCCAGGTGCTTGGGATTCTCAGTTATACTGGGCTCTAAGGAAAGTGCTCCTGGTGGCAGGCTTTAACCCCTTAGCTTTCAAAGGAGAAGGCTCCTTCTCCTGGCCCTGCCTTCTGCCCATCTCTGGCATTGTATTGAAATGAAAGCTTACCAAATATGAACATCCTAAACAAATTTGTACAGAAAATATTCAGAAAAGACACCTATAACTAGAAGAAAATAGTGTTTTATGGATTGAAAAATTCAATTTACTAAGAAATTTCTTTTTTCATACTAAACTATATAATCAATACAAGGCCAATTTGAAATATATTAGAATTTTTAATGCTAATAATAAGATCATTCTATATTTACCCTAAAACAAAAGGATCACAAAAGCAATTTTTCTTCTTTTTGTTATAATTAAAATACAATTAATCATTTCTCCATTTCATATACAAAGCTAAATGCTAAAGCTCAAATTATTGAATTTAATACTTACTTACTTACTTTAGCATTGCACTGTTCACATGCATTGATGAAGGTAGAGACGTATCTCAGCAGGACCAAATATAGAGTTCAGAAAATAGCCTCAGGTGTTTATGATTAATTTATTTTTGGCAAGCTGTATGAAGAAAGTGGCCTAAGAACAGTCCTTTGTATATAAATTTTGAAATATAAAATAAAAATAAAAGTCAATTAGTCTAGATCCATGTCTAACAATTTAAACAAAATATACTTACATAGATAATCATTTAATACAAAATTTCAATATATAATTCCTCTGGATATTAGCAGAAATATTTTCTTGGAAACTTACTTTCAGACACCACAATTGCAATCCATAATTTTTTTAATAAAATGAACTACACTATCTGAAAATTAATTTTTTCTATGTTGAGATCATGAAAGACAGCAAAATAATACAAAAGCAATTAAGGGCCAGCAGGCAACTACAAAGAGAAAACAATAAAATGAAATGGAAGTTTCCTGGACCATATTAGTTCATTAGATGACAAAGAAGTAGAATTAAAATTAGGTCACTAGGCAGTAATGTTTGTTAACAGTGTTAATGTACTGATAATAAATAAGGAGAATAAATTATACAACAAGATACATGCTGCCATGCAGATATTCTAGGTACTGGATATTTGTAAATTACATTATTTTAGGAAACCTAAGTCTAAGTTGATTACAACTAAAAGTTAATAAATTCAATAATCTGTGATAGTTCCTTACAAAAGAATAAAAAGTAAATCCACTTACAAGTGGTATATCCAACAAGAAATTGTATCTGTAATACTTTTTAAATGCAAACAACAACAACAACAAAAAAAAACAGATAATTTCTCTAGAAAATTATCTCAAGAAAACCAAGCAAATAATTTGAACACATTTTCATCAAAACAGTAAATGAAATCCCAAATAGTTATAGGAAAATATTCAACCTCACTAATCAAAAGAAATGCAAAGTTAACCATTTGGGAAAAAACTATGCACTTATAACCTATAGATTAAATTACAAAATGAGAAAAACAATGTCAGAAAATGTAGATCACCACTTTGTCCTTCTCATAGAGGGAAAGGATAATTTATTCTTATATAAGAATATGTATCTAAGAAAATATCTGTTCTGTTCTTTCTGAAAATAATTTGTTTTTAGAAAAATAAGACAAATTTAGATAACTGAGAATTTAGAAGCCTTTTCCTTTTATATCTCATTTATTCAGTGAATAAGTAGTAAACCAGTATTAACAAAAAGAAAAATATATAGAAAAGCAGGTGAGTTTCTTACTAGTGCTGATGATTAGACCCAACTTATAAGTTAACAAGGCCAGTGTCTATCACCAAGCTATATCCCAGGCCCTGTGTTTTCTGAGATCGTGTCCCACCAGCTCAGACTGTCCTTGAATTTACTATAATGCTTTCATTAATAATTTCTAATCCAATCCCTGCAAGAACCCAGGAACTGAAGATACTTGCCACTTTACACAGCATGGGATTGTCTACAGTATTGGGTATTGTAAAGGGAACTCACATTCTCTTCTTTGGTACTTAGATGAGGGTGTCTCAGCCTTGGGATCTGAACTTTGGTGTTTGCACAACAATGTTCATAGCATGTGTATGCTCTCTAGTCTGGAATATCTTTATTACTCGCCCAATAATTTCATTCAGATGCCCTTAGGAAATGTTCATGATTTAATTGTTGCTCACCCAGAAAGACATGTTAGATTTAAGTTAACCAAAGAGGAATTTTACTTCAGCAGTATGGCTGCTCTGGCAAGGGATTACAACCAAAGACGTTCTAGGTCTGTGTGACTCTGCTTGAATGCAGACAGGAAACACACCTTTAATCCATCTGGCTGGAATTCAAACATGCCCTTGTACATACCTTTAATCCCAACTATGTCTAATTGAGTGAAAGACAAAGTGACATTTCAGAGAAAATTTTTGACACAATGAGTCTGAGATAGTTTAGGTCCAACTCTCAAGAGGACAGATAGGGAATGGAGGCTACATAAGATTGTTAGGCTATTCCCTCAATTTCTGCTCTATCTTTATTTCTGTACATCTTATAGGCAGGGTAAATTTTGGGTCAAAGTTTTTTGGGTAGACAGGTGTTCCCCTCCCTCCACTAGGAGTACTGTCTAGTTAGAGGATGGCCTCTTCAGTCTTCGCCATCACTGCTACTAGGAGTCTTAGCTAGAGTCACCCTCATTTCCTCCCAGAAGTCTACCCTGTATTAGGTCTCCAGTTTGTCATAGAGATGCCCCTGTCCATAGTTTCTTTTCTCTTGGCAAGCCCTCTGTCTTCCCACCCTTTTTCTCTTCTTGTGTGATTTCCCCACCCTCATTTCCCACCAAACTCTCTCTCCTATCCTGTTCCCTTGTCCAACCACTCTCATTGTCTATTCTATTTCCCCTTCTGAGAGATATTTGAGCATCTTCTCTTGGGCCCTCCTTGTTACTTGGGTCATTCTTTAGGTCTGTGAACTATAGTATGGTTATCCTGTACTATATAGCTAATATCCACTTATAAGTAACTGTATACCATGTGTGTCTTTCTAGGTCTGTGTTACCTCACTCAGGATGATCTTTTCTAGGTTTGTCCATTTGCTTGCAAATTTCATGATTTCCTTGTCCAACCAATGCCGGCCCCAATCTGAGTGCCCCAATGGGAGAATGCCAGCCCCTGACACTATTAAATAAACTCTGCTATGCTTGCAAACTGGAGCCTAGCATAACTTTCTTCTGAGAAACTCCACCCAGCAGCAGATGGAAACAGATGTTGACATTCACAGCCAAACATTAGAAGGAGTTCAGGGAGCCTTGTGGAAGACTTAGGGTAAGGATGGAAGGACCCAGAGGGGAGAGAAGTTCTACAAGATGATGAACAGAGACAAATATCACCTAGGCCCAGGGTGAGCTTCTGTGGACTGATGCAGCAACCAAGAACCATGCATGAACTGGACCTATGCCCCCTACACATATGTACCCAAACAGCAGCTTGGTCTTCATGTGTCTCCTAGTAAGGAAAGTAGGGAGCTTTTTCTTAACCAGCAGAGTGCTGAATACAGGCTGAACATTGCTATTGTTATTCCTATGGCTGCATCATATTTGCTAAGCACTCCCTCCAGTACCTGGGTGGTTTAATAAAGAGCTGAACAACCAGTAGCTGAGGCAGGAGAAAAAGACAGGGCATCCACATCGAGCAGAGATAGAAACTCTGGAAAGTATTAGTAACAGGAAGAGTCACCACCCAGACATGGAGAAAGAAAGAAGTGCCAGGACTAAGGTACTGAGGAGAGGTAATGTGCCACATGGAGGGACATAGGTCAGGCTAATACTGTTGCATCACCATCTATAGTGCCTGAGCTTATAATAAGTATATTGTCATTCAAAGGTGGCACCCAAAGGAAGTCTTATTTTATAAACAGCACACATACACACACACACACACACACACACACACACAGAGAGAGAGAGAGAGAGAGAGAGAGAGAGAGAGAGAGAGAGAGAGACAGAGAGAGAGAGACAGAGAGAGAGAGACAGAGAGAGAGAGACAGGAGAGAGACAGAGAGAGAGACAGAGAGAGACAGAGAAAGAGACAGAGAGAGAGAAGGGAAAGACACAGCAGACAGAGACAGAGACAGATGAAGAGAGAAAGCAATTTTATCAGGACAGCTTCACAGAGACAAGTTGCAGGTGAAGACAGAATGAGCCAGAGAATGAGAAAGAGCCAGAAGATTAGAACAGATTGCTACAGTTAGTTTGAGACCAAGCAAAGCAATTCAGTGAGAAGCCAAGAGAAGCCAGTTGGACTCATTCAACTTAGAGAGGAGTTTGGGCCAGCAAAGCTGACTTGAACCAGCTGTCTAGAGTTCAGAAAGAGCTAGGAAGAGTGAAGTTATTTTCAGCAATAAGCCTCTGAGATGACAATTAAATCTGGCAAATAAAAGTTACTTTTACAGTTTTTCTACATTCTTCATCAAGGTTAAAATGTTAGAGGCTTAGAAATAGAACCAAGGAGATCTTTTTCTAATGTTCCAGCCTACCTGATAGACTAATCTGAGACTGGATGTTTCTTGAAAACTTACTTTTGCTACCTATCTCACATGTAAAACTTTGGCTTGTAGCAATACTCCCACATTGTCACTTCAAATCTACAAACAATTCAGGGTTTCTCTAGCTATCTAAAATGCACATTACTATTGAAAATTCACTCCTCCTAGCTCTTCCTGAACTCTGGCCAGTTCAAGTCAGTTTTCATGATCCTGTGTCTAGATACTCCAAGGAAGGAAGCAGGACCCTGGCTCCAGGCCAACATCATTGGCCTCCAGACTGAAAGCATTGGGATGAAGACCTAGAGTATCACTAGAAGAGCTGTAACAGAGATGCTGATCCATCCCACCCCACCCCTGAATTCACTGTCAAATCTGGATCCTGAGGACCTGCTCAGCCAGCTAAGCTTTGTTTCTTCAAATCCAGCACCTATAAGCATCTGTGCCTAGATGCCCAAAAAGTTAAAAGCAGAACATGGGCTCTGAACTGACACTAAGGCTTTGCATACATTACGACACTCCCTTGTTAGCACATCTCTATGAAACTGTTTGAATGTATTTCTCCTTTATATTATGGCTCAAAATATTAAGTCAACTGACCCAGATCCTAATATTTGTTAGTGGATATGCTGGACTCCCTTGTAGAACAATAGAAATACCTTTCTGAGCACTTATACACTTGGATTTCATAACAATTGAAATGATAATAATGTGTGTATTGACAATGTCATATGGCTTTATTTTTAAAGCAATTTATAACCAGATAATTAATATTAACAAACTCTCATAGCAACTTTTTCAATATACTACAATTGGTAGACAAAGACTTTGAAATTGAATCTCTTTAATAGTGAAAACTGAAGAGGAAAGCATAAGAATATATTCTGACTCCATGTTAAATGTAATTTCCATTAGACATCAACTCTGTCTATAAAAACATTTAAAAATAACATTTAAAAGATTACCTTAGGAAAGCAAAAAAAAAAAAAAAAATCACTCAAGATCTGCTCCCCACTTGGTGGCATCTTTCTGGCTTCCTTGTTAGCATTGTCCTATCTACTGTTCTCTTTGATATTTGAGGCTCCAGGTTAGAGATCAGGAGAGGGAATCAAGTCTCTCAAGATCAATTATACTGGAGTCATGAGGTCCCAGTGTAATGGAGAAGACTGCCTTCTGAACATGGATCTCAGGAGTGCATCTTGGATTATGTGTGAAATGTAAGGAAAAATTTTAACATGTTTTGTCTCAAAGAGAAATAATAGTCTGTGTCATATTAGCTATAGATTTCTAGTGTGGAGTGATGTCTCAGACTTTCTGGCCTAATATGAATTTGAGAAAGAGGGTTGTCACATCTATGTAAAAGAGAAGTGCACTCCTTTTCTTTTGGTCTGTGCATTTATGGTAAATTGAAGGCATATGTATGTATATATGCCTTTATGCCTACATAAAGAGTCTGTGAACTGTCAGGGTGTGGTGGTGGTGCATGCCTTTAATCTTAGCACTTGTTTTTGTTTTGTTTTGTTTTGTTTTGTTTTGTTTTTGTCATCCACAGCTTCCTTTGAACCCCAGAGATGAGAAGCTGTGTGCCTGCCAGGCATGCGCCTAGTCCTTGGAGCTTGCATCCCTGATTGCATGGACAAGATAACTTTGTGTGGATTGGCTGGGTGACGTGAGGTCAGATCCACTTAGCAGAGAGGCCCTATGGGAAGACAAAAGAAAGGAATGCAGGCTATCAAGATGAGACCTGATAGGCTGTACTCAGACCATAGGGGAGGAGGCCTAGGAGAAGAGAGTGGGAAGAAAGAGGGTGGGGATCGGAAGAAAAGAGTGGGGGGATTTCAATCTGGATGTAATGTGAATAAACGATGATGATGATGATGATGATGATGGTGGTGGAATGAGGAAGAAAACAATTCCAGCAGTCAGGAGGCAGAAGCAGGTGGAGCTCTACGAGCCTGAGGTCATTCTGGTCTATAGAGTCTAGGACATCCAAGGGTACACAGAGAAACCTGTCTCAAAATAACAAAAAAACAAAAACAAAAAAGAAAAAACAAACAAAAATCCCCCACAAAAAACTAAATCAACCAACCAAACAAAAAAACAAAAACAAAACAAAGTCTATGAACCTTAGTATGTCACTGGCATGTAAACTGCATTAGAGAGAAGAACAAACACAAGACTTTTTATACCTAGCTAAATATTTGCTCTAGATCCAGAGGTAAAGTCACAAGTCTTGGTGTGCACCATGATAAGATGAACCATGAACAGAAAAACGATAATTAGCTGAACAAAACCTAAAAAAAAAAAAAAAAAAGAAAGAAAGAAAGAAAGAAAGAAAGAAAGAAAGAAAGAAAAGAAAAGAAAAAAGATCAGTAACCTGTTTCTTAAAATCCTTGTTAAGCTAATTCATAGAAAACGGTAATAGGAACCCATGGGGTAAGAGGTAGTTAAAGAACACTAGATGCTAGTCTCAATGGAAAGACATGTAAATGATAATCCTGCTGTTAACCTTAAACCCTGGTAAACTCTGACATGATACATTGTTACCCCGAACTGTCAATGAACCTATGGAATGAAGAAATGTTTAGTTTATAGCATAAAAACATGCAATATATAATCCTGCTGTAATTTACTCATGTACAGATAGATAAAGTAATGTTAATTAGATATGAGTTGTAATGGAAAAACTTGTAATCTATAATCCTCCTGCAATTCACTCTTGGTAATCAATAATCTTTATGTAACTATGCTTTTTGCTTTTTGTGTGTGTGTGTTAATTGCTTTTTTTTATTTAAAATTTTTTTTATAATTGCTTTCTTACATAGAGACTTTATCTGAGAAAATATTACACCCAGTGACAAAAATAAAACATGTTGGAGCCTGCTTTGCTTAATCCATTGTATGCGTGTAAGTGAGTGAATGTGTGTGTGTGTGTGTATGTGTGTGTATGTATGTGTGTGTGTGTGTGTGTGTTTCTTTTTCTTGTTCTTTCCTCTTGTCTTACAAAGAGTTAATAAGTTCCAAGTCCTGAGCAGGCCTGCCACTTAGCTCCCCTGGCCTCTGAGCAAAAGAGTACTTTTGCCAGCTTAGGTAATTAAGTTTTTTTTTTCTTAGCTGCCTTCTTCTAATCAGCAGGAGACCCAAAGACATCAGAAGCGAACAGCTCTGGCAGGTCTCAGAGTCAGAAGAGCTTAGAGCAAGGTGTGAACTACAACTCTTTCCTTTCCATTCCTTTTAAATAATAATTTTTTTAAAATGGCTCCTACAAACCATTCTTCAGTGACTGACTTTATCCTTGAAGACCAACAAAATGTTCAGAGCTTCATTTCCCACTGTTCTTGTTTCTTGTAATATATGTCATCAGAGTGGTGGGAAACTTGGGCATGATTGTCAGAGACACAAGAACTAGCAGTAGGAGGCACTGCTTGACAAAGTTACAAAGACTTCCAACCACCTAGCCTGGTCCTTAGACATCCAGAAGAGGTGTTGAGGCTTTGCTTGACAAAGTTCCAAAGATCTACAGCTGATCATCACTGTCCTTATATATGTATGGTCCAGGTGCAATTTTTGCTTAAAAACTACATTGAAAATTTTTTTTCTCTTAAAACTGCCTTTATCTCTATTTCTCACTTTGACTATGAGCCCTAATGAAATTTACACTGGGGAAACTTTTTCCCACAGAGAATGCTGAAAGAAGGCATATGGCCAAAGGCTTACCCCTGGCTGTGAACAGCCAAGCAGAAACTCCTTGAAAAGAAAGTTAGGACTTCGACATAACAGTACATGGTTAGGTATTGTTAGCTGTAGAAATGTAAAACGTGTTTCTTTAGAATATGCGTGAGAGTAATAGAAGGTGGGCTTGAAATATTTTGTTTTACAGATATTTTACACTAGAGGATCCCTTGGCAGTTGGTATAGGCCTGGATAGCACACCTGGTGGTTTGGGACTAGAAGTAAGTCAATTTTTTTTTCTGGTTTAAGGACATTTAGTTTCAATCTATGCTGCTATGATAATCAGATAAACACAGTGGCTTTATTCCACTGAAAATTTATTATTAAACTTTTTTTTTTAAAGAAATAATAATCAGGTCATGCTGACCACTGCTTAGAAATTGATTGATTTTTGTTGAATGCTTTATTTTAAGTTACACAGAACTGTTTGTATTTCTTTGTTAGATTGTTTTCTTCTCTATTGAATTTTAATGGCTCTATTGATTGTAACAGATGAGAAAATCATGAGGTACTCTGGCCCAAGGAGCAACAGAGAAAGAAAAAGCAGGAGAAAAATAAAGTTCTCTTGGGCTACAAGACCTTTCAGTTTACACCTGGGTCTCAATATTCCTTTTTTCCTCCATTCCCAAGTCTCTCCTCAACAACTAGTTCCTTTACCTAGTTGTTTACCCAGTGGTCCTCTCACTTTAACCAGCTGTTCACCTCCCCATCAATTCTCCCTACTGTGGAACCACCAAGACTTTTTCTTCTTTCCTCTTCACTGGTTTCTGGAGCTGGCCTGTGGGACGTGATCCTGTTAATCACCATCTGTTCTCAACTTCACTCTCCAGTGTACTATTTTCTCAGTCATTTGTCCTTCATTGACCTCTGCTATTCCTCAGTCACTCCTCCTAAGATGTTGGTGAGCTTTGTATCTGAGAAAAACATCATCTCTTTTTTGGAAAGGAAGACTCAGCTTTATTTCTCCCTCATTTTTGTTATCACAAAAGGTCCCTCCTGATATCCATAGCCTACGAACATTATATTGCCATGTGTAGCCCACTGTTTTACAAGACTGTCATTTTTCACAGGGTCTCTTCCATGACTGCTGTTCTATACTCATTTGGTTTTTCAGGTGGCTACTCTCCATACCACTTGAATGTCAATGTTGTTCTTCTTTGGGTCTCATATTGCCAGCCATTATTTTTGTAACATGCTTACTTTGTTGACTCTGTCTTGTACCAGCATCCATATCAATGAGATACTGTTGTTTAGCATAGGTAGATTTAATACCCTTGCACATACACTGGCTTCCATCATCTCTTATGCTTTCATCCTAACTAGTATTCCTCACATCCTCTGCACTGAAGGGTGTTCCAAGACTTTGGCACCTGTAGCTCCCAAATTATGGCTGTGGGCATCTTCCTTGGGCCTATGATGTTCATGGGTTTCAAGCCACCTTTTCTCAATAATATACAAGAGAAAGTGTCCTCTGTGTCCTATACCACAGTGATCCCAGTGGTAAATCCCTTCATATACAGCCTGAGGAACAAAGATGTAAAGAATGAACTAGAAAAGATGGTTGGGGGAAGAAAACAGTCATCTTATCAAATTAAGAGAAAGAAAAATTAAAACATGAGAAGTTCTCACTGGTTCTTTGTATTCTTTGTTTCGTTCAGAGAAAATAATCATAGTTACTTGAGAAATGATTATAGATTACTTTTTGTTTACAATATCTGAGACGTAGTTGTAGATTACCAACTAGTATAGTTTTCTAATGGGTACTGTGATCTCGGGTACAATTTAAAAGTAAAAGAAATTGATGGAAGAGGAAGGGTTACAAAATTGAAATGGTATGACTATAATAGTCATAACTACAAAGCTCGTGCTGTCACTGAAGATAGCATAGATATTTTTGAAGACAAGAATTTCTGAGTGTTGGGAACATAAATTAATTTATATACATATATGTCCCTTTAGAGCCACAAAGTAGAAACTGTGTGGTACAAGTACACACCAAGACATGCCAGCAGCTGCAATAAGCTCAGAACGATTTGTCCTTTGACTCCTTAGAACTTCTGGAAGTAGTGTAGTGCAGTCCATGAATCTATTTGGTCCCCTTAAAATTAATTTTAACCATGTCTCTAGAATTGTCCTGTTGATTTAATACATTACATTTATAGATATCATTGTAACAACCATAACAAATCAATGCTTTGTCATCTTGCCATTAGCTCCTTATGAAGAATAGTTTCTCTTGCATTGTACATCCTAATGTAAGCTGTGTCTAGGCATAAAAAGCAGCAGTGATTGAAGACGTATCACTGAATATACCAGTTAATATCATGGAAATGGCAAACATGGAGAGAAGTGGTGTTCTCAAAATGAAAACACCCTTTATACTTACACATTTTACATTGAGAAAAAATAAAATTACACACTGAAGAGCATATTTTATGTTTTTTACTGCTCATCTGATGTATAATTTTTTTTCAGGATTTACAATGTTTAACTTGAGTCATGTATGGTGAAGTTTGCAAATTTCATCAAATTGTATTTTAAATGAAAAAGTACATATACAGTGTTGTTTAATTAGTTCTCTTACAAATAAAAAGATATTTAAGACAAGATTACTCCAAGGTACCCAAGGAAACGAAATCTGTAAAATGTCTCTTTAAAAAATATTTTTAATGTTTTTAACATGTACATTTATATTATTACACACAAGTAAAATAAACTACATACAGCAGGAAGAACCATGAGACAATCAGGAATATATAAATGTTACATTCATATAACATATGTTAAATTCATAGTGATTTGGCTATTTGTATTTGGCAAACCTGAAGTAAACATCTTTCCAATCTTGTTGGGTCTAAATTTCTGAATGGAGATTAATATCTGTCATATTTCATCACTATTAACTTTAAACATCTATCTTGATCTAAAAACATCTTAACCCCTAACCTACTAAGCTTAATTGAAAGAATAAACTATCTGGTCTTCAAATCCATCAGAGACTTGAGAATGGATAAAACTTAAATGCCTGAATGAGCCCAGAATGCAGGTTAACAGCTTCCAAAATGAGAAAATGACTGAGATAGTTTATTGCCTGAATAGTCACCCAATTGCTTCTCGGCCTTTTGGCTAAGATCAAGTGTAGAATATTTCTTTACATTGCATAAAATATCATATTAGGAAAATATGCTTGAAGTGTAAGAGGGAATAGAAAGGGTATAAGAGCCAGAGAGGATGGAGAACTCCGAGGGAATAAGGATTTCTAAATTAACAGTATTTGCTGACATAAGAGAGAATGTGGAACCATGTACAGGGCCTGCAGGGGTCTGAAACAGACGCAGTCCTAGAGCTGAACGGAAAGGTAGACACATCCCTCCATCTGTAACTCAGAACGCCCTCCTATTGATAACCACTTGTAAATGAAAATTTGGTTTTCTCCAAAGTGTCTCAATGGCTAAATAAACTACTATTAAGGGTAGACCGCATGCCCAGAAGTATGTGGCTAGCAGAAAACTATTTCACTGGCATCTTTAGGGATTCCTAGTCTCAAGGGCTTTTTTAATCTTAAGAATAATTTTGTCATATATATTTACCTTATGGATCCTTTGTGTATATATTATGCCTTCTAGTTTAGTATTGTTATGAGATTCCTGAATGTACAATCTAGTGGATCTCTGAGTCTTGCATCTTCCTGGGCTTTTTTCCTTCTGTTTGTTTATTTTGAGTTATTCTGATATTTTAGTATTTTTTAAAATCTCATTTTATTTCATTATTGTTCATTAGAAGCCTGTCTGATTTCTAATGAGAGACAAAACAGTATTGAATCTAGATAGGAGGCGATATGAGGAAGAACTGACAAGACTGGAGGGAGGAAAACCATAATCAGGATATATTATATGGGAAAATACATTTTCAGTAAATAAAAAAAATTTTAAAATGCAACCAAAACAGTTGGGCCCATGTGTGATCCAAGCTCTTCAATACTGACGTATGAGAATTGCATATTTAAGTCCTTGGGCAAGATTCTTCCTCAAAAACAAATAAATAAATTAAAAAAAGAATGAATGAATGAATGAAAACAGAAACAAAAACAAAGCATGAGAGTATGACAAAATGGGAGGAATTCTGTATCTGATGATGGGGTGAGAGATTTCTGAATATATTGTTGGAAGAACATCTTCAAAATCACAGAGTATCTGGGCTTGAGATGGAAGAGAGCATGCATCTGTTTGACTCAGACACATGTTGATGATGTCATAAACATAGCACCTCACTCAAGGCACCCAAATTAAGAGTAAACAATTTTTCATTTGTTTTGATTTTTTAATTATTTAAATTTATCTAAAGCCAAACAAATGAAATTCTTTCCTGTATTAAAAAATCAATACAAACTTAGTAAAAATAAAACACAGTGACATCTAACTTAACTTTTTATTTTGATAGATGACTTGTGATTATGTAAAGACTTTCTTTCCACCATCATCATTACTCTGGGGAAGACAGCAACACAAGGCCCAGAAGTCATTCTTGCACTCTGTTCTGCAAAACCTGGACTATAGGGGATTTCTGAACTCATGAGTGCTTTGTATTTCTAATAAATCACAAGTCTCGGGAGCATCACATAAAAGCTCCATATCACACCACAAAGTTGATTATAGGTCCTGAGATGATAGAGGTGATCTGCTTTAGTACAGTGATAGTTTGTTCTATTAGACGAATATTGATATTTCCCTTGGGCCAAAAATATTATTTCAGCACTTGACACAACATGTGTAAGAAATCAGGAAGCAATTCTTTGAACATCATAATACTTATCTTTTACATGAAAAAGAAACCAAGCAATTTATAAGAACTTTGTTTTCTGTGCAGGACTGAGGTAAGTGCCCAGATTCATTTATGACATAGTATAATATCTCACAGAGGGACAGTTGCATAACAACCATATTCACTCACATGCAACATCTCAGCTTCTCCTGGAATAGGAATATTTGTTTCAGTATTCTGTCCAGTAGCTAATGTCTTCCTGGTCTTTTCCTGTCATGGTTTGCTGCTATTTTTTTATGACTGGGTCACATAATCTGAAGGAATGATTCCCAGTCCAAATTTAACAAGCTGTAGTATAGAGAACCTCATCGGGAATTCATAACTCTTTGATTTCTTTAAGTGTTTATAGAGGATATGTTTACTAGGACTCTGTATCTTACATATTCACCTACGCATTTCTAAGAAAGAAAGAAAGAAGAAAGAAAGAAAGAAAGAAAGAAAGAAAGAAAGAAAGAAAGAAAG